>OZ007590.1:228372379-229572379 GCA_963931845.1 Maratus michaelseni | reverse complement strand
ATTAAATTTTGGATAAGTGAAAATTTTCTGATTTTTTATTATTATTTGAGGCGAAAAAAAAATATTTCGCGAGGCTTAAATTTTCGCGATTACGACGGGCTCGCGAAAATCGCGAAAATTAAAGCCTCGTGAAAATAAGTGCTTTTACAGTATTCAAGTTAAACATTTAAACCTGTTCAGCATGTAGAGTAAGAATTGTTCTGAAGTGAATATTACCTAGCATGTAGAACGAAAGTTTAAAGTTCACAAAAGAGCATTTTTCTATATTGATGTGTGTTTCCATTAAACATTTTTTTGCGTATTTTTTCTTAATTCAAGGACGTATGACCCCTTTTTACCCCCTCTTTTGTTCAGAATTACTTCTATTTTGCGTTTAATATTTTCAATTCTGTGTACAGTTACAACAAAATTAATTTAAAACATTTGAAATGAGTTTAAATAAATAAATTTTCTTCGTCAAAAAGTTTATTTTATTTCCAATTTTACTCATATTATATCCTTGTCTAATCTTCCGTTCCATAAGTTTTTGAAAATTTAAGAGTTCCACGGTTTACGTAATTTTTCAATGTATGCCTTATTATTAATTTTGATTTCTAAAATCATTTCAAATAACTTTTATTCTAAATTGTATAATAGGGTAATTAAACTTCAATAAAACAATATATATATATATATATATATATATTTGTCAAAATTAATTAAAAAAATATTTATTAAGGTTAAACTTATTTAAAATGGTTCAGCGTAGATATATTTCTCGGGTATAGTTTACCCAACCTGTGGAATGGACTGTCAATAGTCGCAAAACAGCCCTTATTTATATTTCATTTTGTTTCCAATAGACGGTAAGTCACCAAATAAGGAATTTTTCATTATTTCCTTATGGACATGTAATTAGAAGTACATATATACAGTGTCGTAAAATGGACTGGCTGATTTTAAAATTAAATAACTTCCAAACGGTGACAGATATTTAAAAAATTCTTGTAGAAGAGTATTGTATGATGTCAGGAGTTTTTTTACTGATATTTCTGACTTTAGTTCGAATTATCAGCAATAGATGGCGCTGCGAGCTATAGATATCCCAGCATTGATGTGAAGGAAGGAGGTTCAATACATGGAGTGGGTTTCAGTCACCAATAAAATCTTTTTCAGAATCGGGACAAGACTAAGAACAAGATTGTAATAGCGAATGAGACCCAATCTATGTATTGAAACGCGACTTACGTTATACAGATACACGGCCGGTGCATGACGTTTAAAACGTCACATGTAGTGGATCATTTTTACACAGTAATTGGTGCAAAACGGGGGGCACGTCGCTTTACACCAATCACCGTGTAAAAATGATCCATTCCATGTGACGTTTTAAACGCTATGCATCGGCCGTGTATAACCTAGGTCGCGATTGAACATCCTCCCTTCGCATCAAGGGTGATTTTAGTTTTTGCTTGGATTGGCCTCCTATCACTCGCAGCACCATCTATTGCTGGTAATTCGAACTAAAACCAGGAATCGCAGTTAAAGAACTCCTGACATCTTACATTACTCTCTTGCAAGAACTTTTTAAGTATCTGTCACCGTTTGGAAGTTATTGAATTTTAAAATCAGTCTGTCCATTTAAGGACACTCGGTATAAACAGTGTACTCACACGAGAAGTACGTTTCTGATTTTTGTGAAAATATTTTGACTATGCGTTTATGTAGATCGTCCTTGTAAGTCAGAAGGACAGATACTCTGCACTGTAAAAATGACAAGTATCTCTTATCATCTCTTTTTAAAGGTTACGACAGAATAAAATAACCTTTTCCGAATTACCCGCGATTCCGAAAGGCGTTCCTCTGTGTTTAGAAGCTTCTGAAATAAATATATTTCCGAGAAATAAAGAAGCATTTTTAAAACAAAAATTGCTTTTTCAGCCCGTAACTTTCGGAAACATTTCTGCTGCGTAACAGAATTTACATACGTAAGACAAACAAAATAATGTTCATTTGGGGGCCTCCGTGGCCGAGAGGTTAAGGCACCACCCCGCTAATCGCTTCATAGCGTAGGAAGCAAGGCCGGCGGTGTTCGACTCCCGCCAGCTCCATTGCACACACTTTGTGGAGCTCCCGGATGTAACTCTTGGTGTTGTAAAATTTCCTTGTACTTTCTCGTCAAGATTTATGTAATTATTGAAGTCGTGTATGTGTTTATGTGATTAAAAATAAATGTATATGGATCATTCGAGACGACAGCCTTGTAGCTATAGGTCTCAAAGCCCACCTCGCTTCAAAGTCAAAGTCTAATGTTTATTTGAATGTTAACGTTACATCTTAATGTTAATAAGACTTGTATTAACTTATCATGCTTGTTGAACATGAAAATGTTAACTTAAAAATTGATAGCATCCGAAAAAGTGATATTTCAGATTGAGAACAATGATTAATACGCAGTAAAACAACTCAAAAACGTTTCCGAAAATCACAGGCAACAGAAGAAACTTTTGTTTCAGAAATGCTTCTTTAATTATTCGAATATTTTTGGTTTCAGTAATGTTTTAACGGTTTTCGGAATCGCGGGTAACCCGGAAGAGATTATTTTATCTATCTTTAAACCTTAAGAAAGATAAATACTAGTTTAAGAAACATTTGTCTTTTATTACATTGTACAGAGAAATGCGTGTTCATTATTGAATATTGTTTTTCAGTCATGATATCATAACCTTCGGACATGATTTGAAAACTTATTTCTAGTATCATCCGTGCCTTATTGATCACATTCAAGCGTATCGATAAACATTTACAAAAACGGAAAATCTTTCAAAATATGTCCCGCAACATTCTGAAATATAACTACAAAGTGTTGTGAGATGCAAGAAAGGTTTCATCTAACATCTTTTTCACCGTTAGAATAAATTTTGTTAAATAGAAGTATGCTTTTTGACAAAAATTTATTGTGTTTGTTGCAAAATAAAACATTCTTTCCGCACAATTTTATCGTTAAATAAATGGTATCATTAACACATAATCGTATGTAAATATTAATTCAGTGTGCATCTGAATGCAATATGAGTATAAGGTCAGACCTAAAATTTAATTTAAATACAGTATCAGCAAATCTTGAATGTTAAAAATACACCATTAGGAAATTTAGAAATATAATCTTTCCATGTAATTTCTTTAAAACCGTTATAAAATACAAACATATCTTTTAACAACTTATCTTTTCAATATGAATATAATGTGATTAATAACGTACGTCAAGTATGATAACCAATTTTTCTTATATTTTTTACAGACATTACAGCAACATTCTTTCTTAGAAATTTTATCTGCGAAAAAATAGACATCTAGGAACAACGATCTTATCATCGAAATTTTACACAGAAACTTTTTAAAATGAAAGTTGTACAACATAAAGTAAAACATTATTCGTTTAGTTAATAGTTAAACCTTTGAAAATTTCTAAAACAATGAAGGAAAAAAACCAAACCTCAAGAATTCGCAACATATAATCAATATTTTTTTTCCTAACTTGAGATTCTAATTATAAGGTAATAATTATAGCGTGCAGGAATTAATGCAGTTTTTATTTTGTTCGTCGAAAGTTTTATTTATCAAGAATTAATTACTTAAATGAATAGTTATTGGTTGAATAAGAACTGGTTATTTTTTTTTTCAGAAATATGTTGTTGGAAAATATTTTGGATACTATTAATATTACCTAATCCTTCTCCAAAGAAGAATGTATTATATATTAAAATAATGTGTTCTATGTAAGTGCCTGCTTCTTATTTATTTCACATGATTACATATAACGTGGGTGAAAATGTACTACCCGGTTTCAGATACAAATTACGGGTGGATTTAACGTCATACTTGACGCTGTGGCATGCCAAAAATTTTCGTGTGATAAGACGTGTAGGCTGACAGCATATAAAAGTGTAAGAGTAAATCCTTTGTAAAAAAATGCCAAACAGTTCTAAGTGATAAATAAAGAAAAGCATATCAGACATTGGTGGTTGTACAAGTTTGATAGAGACTGTACTGTATCTATATACATTCTAGCAGTATATATATTATGGAGTACTGCATACTGCATATGTATCTAGAGCAACGGTTCCCAAACGATTGGTCTTCTACCCACCATTGGGTCCGTTCCGTTATTTTGGTGGGCCGTTTAATGTTTGATCAGGTTTTTTTTTAATTTTCAAAAATATACTATTAGTTTTATTACATTTAATAATATAGCAAAAACACAGTGTTACATCTGCAAAATGTGTGAAGAAATACAGACGAACAATTTAGTGAAAAGACAGTGTTTTATTAAACTTTGTGTAGAAAGAAAATTATATTAAAATTAACTAATTTCAAATCTGATATAGACTCGTCTGAATAATTTTTAATAGGAGAATTGGATTTTAAACTCTGGTTTTCTTAAGGATGAATTCATAAATGAACTTTTTTCCCATGCGTATATTGATAGTAGGTTATGTTTTTGAATTATACATCAAATTATTACTATTACAATAATTCACTTTAAAAATGTCTATAAATATCTGCTAAAGTGTATATTCTTTATAAAAAATTTCACTCTTTTCAAGGGATAGATTATGCAAAATCCCTTATACATATAAATTAGGCGGGTTGCGAAAGAACTTAAATGTTTAAAGTGGATCACGAAAAAATAAAGTTTAAGTGCTGCTGATCTATAGTATTCGGATTATGCGGTTGAAGATAACACATGTCAGGGATGGTTTCAAACATTGGAGAATGGAAAGAGACACTGTCATTGTAAACCACGTTCCGAACGTCCATCTGTCATTTCTTTATTATGCTGTATAGAGGGCGTTCCAAAATAATGAAATGTACTTTAACATTTTGTTTCTTGGATATGAGTAAGTAATGAAAATTTGAAAAATGTTTAAAATAAAGCAAGAAATAAGATTATTTTAAATAAATAGTCCCACATTCACTTTCAAATAGTTAAACTTTTTAAGTTTTTATACAAACCTTTCAGATAAATTTGGTCAAATAGAAAATTTTCCCTTTAAATCCAGATCACTAAAAAAACTGCAAATCTATATTTTTAAAATGAGAGAATGTAATGGTTAATTAATAATTAACCATTGTGCATAAGGATCATATATGAAATAACAAATGTAAACATGCGAGATATTGCAAGAAAAAGGAAACGCAGTTGATTTAACAGAAGAAAATCGATCATTATAACAATATTACAAGATGACAATCAATATTGCGGACAGACGTATTAACTTATATATATATTCATAACCATAGTAATCAAAATCAGACTGTTGTTAAGCAATATATAGATCCTTGACTATTTAGATCTAACTGTATAGATCTGAAAAGATGCATTAATGAACATATAAACAGTTAATAATAAGATATAATATACTCTATTTAATAACATAATACTTTATGTTTCCATGATAGAAAATAGAACTGCCACAGTTATAAAGCACAGTCAGTCATTACAAATATAAATAAAAAATAAACATGACAGGTCCTGAGAATTTTGAGAAGAATGGTGAAACATAACGTCTAAAACCAATAACATTAGCATGAAAAGAAGCCTGAGGCATGACAAATAATGACTGAAGCCAATATTATCTAGCAATTATTAAAGTTAACTATTTACATAAAGAAAATTTACTGAGAATGAAATATGTTTAATTGTGACCAAACAAAGTAATTTTTCAGTTTAAGTACATTTAATTGTAACAGTAGCAACTATGTTTGAGGTTTTACCAGTTACACTATGTTGACTGACAATAACATATGTTGGAATTTGTAAGAATTGGTTAGAACTTCTCTGAAGAATGGAATGGAAACTAACTTCAGTAGAATTTCAGTTATCACCCGTTAAACGATCTTCAACTGTTCTTGAAAACTGAGGTATTTGACTTTAACTTTGACTTAACTTTGTGTTGCAGAATGTTGTTTTTAGGTATTTGACTCTCCTTCAAAGCTCCTCGTGCATCTTCAAGTCAAATTTGGACCTCAGCTGCTGCGGATGTGAAGGAAATTCAACCAATTAGTAATTCAGCTGTTGATGCCATGTGCTTTGCTAGTTTGATGTACAGCTTTAGAAGGATAATTATTTATTACCTGTATCATTCTCCCAGTTTGTCCATTTACTCTTGGAAAGTGAAGTGACGAAAATATACACTACTTCAAAGATCATCAGTGCCATAGAATTTAATAAACAAATGTTTTATAATCAGGAAATATATATATCTTACTTTTTTTCTGATGCATGAAAAAATTGATAATAAATGGCACCATATATTATTAGGAATGGAAAATAATAGAGAAGACTTCAGCGAAAGTGACTAGCCAAGAAGAAACAGAACAACAGTAAATGGTGATGCCTCACACCAGGAGGTGAAAATATTTTTAAAGCTTTTGTACACGTTGGCAAATTTTTAGTGTCTTTGATGGTGTTTTTTAGAACTTTTATACATGTGACTTATTCTTTAGTATGTTTCAAGACAATATAATGTCTTAATGAAATGGGTAGGTAATTGTTGTGCTATATACTCTATTTACAGATACTAATATGATTTAAATGGAAATATATAGAGACGCAATGCTCCATTTCACATTCAACTTTTTGGAAAACGTCACATCTTCTGAAAACGAAACAAAAAACGCAGCCATTTTACTGCGTTCCAATCAGAGTGCATTATGGTAGTGAAAGTAGAAGTAGTCCATGGCGTTGCAGCGCCGTCAGATTGAATGATTCCTTTTTCTACAGACGAAATATAATATGATGCTTAATAAACCATTCTTTGAAAAATGGCCACATCTAATCAGAGTTAAAAGGTGGTTCTTCATCGCTTATAAACTCTTCTGGTATGCCATATGTTGCGTAGATAGATTTTATTACTGTAATGACAGCATGTGCTGTTTTCGTGTTAAATGGATTTCAGTTCAACATATTTAGATAAATAATGTATCGATAATAAAAGTTGACGGGAATTTTAAATAGAAGAAATAGTATACAAATTTCTGCTATGATCTATTAGGAATGTCTAGATTCATTAGAATATCTTTTTGTATTGTCTATGGTAGTTTTGACAAATGTTGCATCTTGACATCAACTCATCCACATCTCCATTTAAGTTGCGACATCAAAAATATTATCTGGCTTTAACTTTGGTAGAAACTACACTTTTATGAGACGCACGTAATTTATTTAATTTGTTTCTCGATGTTTTGACAAAACTAGCTTCTGTTGTCTACCCTCTTTTCGTAACATATAATTATTCATTGTAGTGCCAATAGACTTGTGTAGCTCTTATTGATTATTGTTCCCAGACCACCCATTTTTATGAGAAAAAGCCCACCTCGTAACTCTTGGTTATTTGCTGTTAATTTTTCAAGGTCTTTTCATTTTGTTAGTGAAGCTTGTATCAACGCATTTATCTTAACGTTTGATTTCTGACATAATTCGTCATTAAAGTTATCAGTAGTTTACTGCGCTCTTGAAAGGGCATCTCTTATAAGCAATTACTTCTCGTAACATATTGTAGTCCAGTGCTGTACTTATTAAACCGAAGCAATCACCACTGAAGACGAGGAAAGATCTTGTGGTTTCTTGCTGAGACCAAGTAATGCTTTATGATCTTTCACTACTTTCACATTTCTTTCACTTTCTGTCCTAGTTGCAGCAGTAACACTCCGATTCCCTTTTTACTGGATTCAACGGATAATGTTACAGACTTATTTTCTTTAAATTATATCAACTATGGAGCTTGCATAATTATTTCCTTTATTAGATCAATGTCTCTTTGCGTGTTATCATTCCATATCCAAACAGCAAGTTTTTTTAGCTATTTTAATGCACGAGTTAAAATTGACATATGTGTCAACTTTGTTAAGTATGATACCATATCTAAGAAGTTTTATACGTTTTCTCTGCACTTAAGTGAAGCAAATTCTCCAACAGTTTTTTTTGTTAGGTCTGCCTCAATACCTTTATTTTATAACACATAAGAAACATAATTGTCTAAAGTCTGATCAAATTGTGTTTTCCTGATATTAAACTTGATATTGGCTTCTCTGTCTTTTTTCAGCGTTTCGCGCAATAAAATACAATGTCCTTCAACGGTAGCTGCATGCAGTGCAATTCCACCAAAATAAGGGTTTATTTCCTTAAATTCTTTGAAGATTTCATCCAGTGACTTTCAGAACTCCACAGGAGCGCAATTAAAACCGAATGAAAAACCATTAATCAGAATCTTTAACAAACATTGCTAAAAGTTGTTAAGTAGAAAAAAATTTCCTCCAGTGACAAAATGCCATTTTTCTAAAGTAAAAATCTTACAACCTTGTAATTTAGGCATAAAAGTATCTGCGGTGCGAATCGTGTAATGATGCCTTTGCATAACATTATTATTTGATGTTGGATCAAGGGATATTCTCAGTTTTTTAGTGAAAGAACTACAAAGGAATTGCTTGTCCATTAGGTTGGCTTTTCTACTTTAGTTATTATACTAGGTCTCCCTATTTAGCTCTTCTTTGTTATGTAAAGCAAGCCTATCTGTAGCTCATTTTGTATAGCATCTTCGAGATTCTCACTGATCAACCACTAAGTAACAGTGAAAATTACTATGAACTCGTGGAAGATGTAATAAATTACTCAAAGATGAGAATAAATGTCATGTTCGACTGGATGTATTCCAGATGGTTGTTGGTCTTTTGAAGGAGAACGTTTTTACATTTAAGAATTTACAGTTTCACTGCTAATATTAGAGAATGTGTATACTTTTTGTTCTTTATCAAATTTTCAATTTTCCTATTTTTGAAATGATACGATGGACTTTTCTTCGTTTGTTTATTATGCTATTATCTTCTAGTAGAACAATAAGTAGAATTTACCAAAAAAAAAAACAAAAAAAAAAAACATATATTTAAGGAATTGATGCGTGAATTTGAGATATATTTTCTATTAAGTTTTGTTGTATATTGTTTGACCAGTAAGCATTTTGGCATTTTGTCACCTGGATTTTCGAAAGCTAATTAGTCGTAGAATTTTCTATGATTAAAAATTGGATTTTTATTCTAAAATACTGCTGGAAAAGAGCTTACTAAAGTAAATACCATTCGTACGCGATGTAAACGCACTGTGCGTTTTTGAGTTTTACTGATTGATTGTGTAAAATCTTGCTTTTTTTAGACATATTCTGAAACTAAAGAGACTATATTCCTAAAAATATTTTATTCGACTTCACTCGTAACACCGTACGTATATATATATATATATTTACATAAGTTGTTTTAGATTTAACAATAAAATTAAAAAAATAATACGCTAAAAGGGTACCTTAAAGAAACTTTCAATAATAATAAAAATGAGATTTAGGGGGTAAATTTTAAATGGGCGTGGTTATCTATGTAATAAATAAATGAAACTGTTTAAAATAGAGAACATACTTTGAGTGATAATATTCAGTCAATCATTTAACTGGATTTCGTGTAACTTGTATAAATATTTATAATACAGATTTACAGACACCAAGTAATAATTCAATGCTAATTTTGTTGCGAATACAAAAGAATTTTTAAAGAAATAATATGGCATTGATGTGCCAGGAAAAATGTTTACATGAACAGTTATTTGATGAGAATGAAAATATGACTACCAAAAGCATATTTTACGTAGAAATGATTAATTTATTTCTCAAATAAATAAAGAAAATGTATGAAAAAAATGACAGCTAATTCAACGAATTACGCAACAACATTTAGCATTGTCGAATCCATTGTAACTTTTAAGTGTATAATGATAAAATGTATTTTCAAATACTATATAATAATAAATTTTAAATCAAATGTATTTAAAACATTTGATTTAACATAACAAAGTACATATAGTTTGCAAAACTATAATAAGACATTCGTCTAACATAAAAAACTATATAATTCAAAATATTTCTCGAAATAAAATTTTACTTTAAAAGGAAAGTTTTCTAAAGAAATCTGTTCCATGCAACTTTTAACCTACACACTTTACAGTGAGAAAACCTCGATTCATGACATTCAAAAATCTAACTGGATTTTCCTTTGAGTAAATTATTGTAGCTTTCTGGAGCATGAAATTGTTTTTATACAAAAACGTTTTTTCTATCTTTTTTTATGTTTTGAGATTTTTCCGCCTTGAAATTTTACTCCATGTGAATGTGATAAAATAAAGAAAGAGGATTTTCTATCTCTCGCACTATTGCACTTGAAGTAAATGCTGACTCTACTGTTATTTACGACATACCATAAGAGGGTTAAAACCGCTTTCCATTTTTGCAGTTTCTTAAATTCGAATAAATAAAGTATAGATATACAAAGTGGAGTAGAAAAAATGTTCTCTTTCTGAATAAAATGTTAGTATACCTATAATGGCTAAAAATGCCAAAATTAAGGATGATACTAGTTGAATTTATGAAATAATAATCCAAAAATTACTAATTTTTGCAAAATAAACTAATTTTGTATTTCTAACACGTTTTGTAACTATGAAAGAGTAGCGACAATTATGGACAATTTAAATGTAAACTTTTTATTTAATATAAAAGAGAATCTTTCGATTATGAGATACATTTTCGTCCAAACCATTATCTCGTATGCATATATGACACCATTGAAAAACAAGCATATTGATTCATTATTTATTGCATTATAATGTGCAGTCAATTTATAATGTTCGCTTAGACGTTGCTAAACAATCCCGAGTTTAATAATTTATATCCCCTTTTTTAACTTCTGATTATTGATTATTATCTAACAATCGTCCAATCCATTGATTTGCCCAGGTAGAATTTAATATGTGTTCACTTTTTGCTGTTTAGAACTTTGTACATTTATCTCTCTACTATTAAAATACGTAGCTCTGAATAATGTTGAGATCTTGGTGTAACTTTAATGCGTGATTTCTGCCGGTTAAGGATATTGGAATCTCTCTGAGTAGCGTAAATATTGGGCTGTTTGGAAAGTTCTTTCCGTTTGGGAAAGACCATTCGTACAGGAAAATTCTATCATTTAATCATTAGACATTAATTCCAATATCTAATATCTAATAATTTGTAGGCAGAATTTTCCGTTACAAATTGGTTTTTCCAAAAGGAAGGAACTTTCCAAACAACCCAATGCATGGGAAATAATTAGAAAACACTATTTTAATTTTTAAGTGATATAACTTTTTGCAGTATTTTTCTTAAATGCAAGAATTTTGACGTAAAAATAAATAATCCATAGAAAAATATGAATGAAAGATATATTTCATCAACTTAAAGTAAAGAATTATACATTTTCTATAGACTGTTTCAGTTTATATCTTTTAAAATCTTCTAAATAATAAGGGTACCTTATCTCTGAATTTGTACATTCTTCGTAAATTTAATCCTTAAGGTTATTTTAAAATATTTTTATACACATTTTCAACGTTATTTATAGCTTTAGATACTTATATTTCATATAAATTTCTTTTTTTATGCTTTTGACTGTAATTATTCATAAATTAGACTTTCTTCGATTTTGAATTAAAAATCAATATTCTTTTATTAAAAATAAATAAATGTCTAAGTAAACTATTTATACACATAATTGTCTAGGATATTTAAAAAATGTATAGCAACAATATAAATTTCTTTTAATTGTACTGAAATAAACGTTTTTTCCACAGTTTTAAAAGTGTAAAGCATTTTTTAAAATTCTATTAAATTAACGTATATTTTGGATTTTTTTAAAAGTTAAACGAAAAAATACCGAAATCATGTAATTTTGATAAAATTTTATATTATATTATATGTTTTAGTTACATAAAAAACTTTGACACTTTTTCCATAATAAGTAGTATTTAATATTAAAATATATTTCCTTAAATGTTAATTTCCATTTGTCATCCACCATCCTTTATCCTTTAAAAAACGCTCTTCGACAATTTGGTATTTTGTAATGTCCCTTAGCCATGGAGTGAATTATTTTCAGATAGTATCATGGTGTACTATAAATAAAAATGAGTCAGCTGAGACTCAATAACTAAAGGATATATTAAAATATTAAACAAACTGGTGTGTAACAAAGGCAAAACAGTACCCAAATAACACCATATAAATAGGAAATGCGGTCCGAAAAAAGGATACAGACAGCTTTACTGAAGCATAAAAACTCCATCATGAGTACAAAAAAAAAAAAAAAAAAAAAAAAAACATGAATTTGAGAGGGTGCAAAAATGAAGCCCATGGTAAAGGGTGAAATGGAATAAAGAATGTCCGAATCAATCAGTCAGTGAAGGGTACAAGTTTAACCTTCCTACCCTGATTGGGTCTAATCGACCCATTTCTATTATTTATTTCATGATAGCTCCCTCGGGTAGTAATTAAATGCTCTTATATTTTAAGTATTCCTCAAGCAAATAAATATATTCGGTTTATAATTTTTTCAGACTTATTTTTTTAGCCAAAATAAAAAAAAAGTAACATATTACCTGAATGGATCTAATCGACCCATATCACTAATCGCATATAAATGCATGGAAAGCAATTAGATAGTGTGTGCTTCGAATAATGATCGGTAGATGGCTCTACCATACTGATACACTCAAGTAATGTTCTTGTTTTGGAGTGTTTCGCCATTTTTTATGCAATATGGCACGTAATAAGCGCGGTCTTACTGATGATAAAAACAGAAAGTTTTGTCAAGAGCTCCCTAGTGATGAATCTGATAAAGGGAGTGATAATGATTTGATTGAAACAGATGAATCTGATCATTTATCCATCCAAGAGGTTGATGACAAAACAGATGTTTCCGATAGAGAAGATGAAACGGTGGAGTCTCCATCCTCCTTTATTAGTCGCAACAAAACTGAATGGTGTAAATCCTCTCCACCTACATCAAAAGAACGGTATGTACTAGTACAAAAAAAATATATTTATTGTATTCGATAT
Source organism: Maratus michaelseni (assembly GCA_963931845.1). Classification (NCBI taxonomy): domain Eukaryota; kingdom Metazoa; phylum Arthropoda; class Arachnida; order Araneae; family Salticidae; genus Maratus; species Maratus michaelseni. The sequence continues at coordinate 229,559,429 of OZ007590.1, read as the reverse complement.
TTATTTTATATAATTTCTTCATATTCAGGAGTTGTGCCAGCTATGGAACCCGGACCCCTTCCACCATCAGGAAAAAAATATCTTCCAGGAAATTTATAGAGATTTGTTCGAAATTTATATGCTAGGAAAAGAAATAAATGCCCTTTACTGGAATCTTAGTGCTCCCCCCTACCCTGTCACGCATACTTTTGCACTACTCCTGTTCTTATATATTTTACATTCATTTGTATTTTCTGACTTCTATTATTATTTTACAGACAACATAACATTATAAAGTTAACCCCTGGTCCTACACGTTTTGCAGTTCAGAGGATAACTGAACACCCTGTGTCAGCAATGAAGCTTTTCTTTACAGATGACATGTTCAAATTAATTCTAGAAGACACTAACAGAGAAACGCAGAGACTATGCTCAGAAAATAATAAAAAAAACACATTGGTTTCTGCTAAGGAACTTGAAGCTCTCATTGGTAAAAAAATTAAATTTCTATTACAATAATTTATAGATAAATTGAAAAAAAATGCAAATGATTCCGCGGTTTAAAATTTAACCATTTTTTCATTTTGAAGTTATTTTTATAATTTTTGTACAGGTTTTCTAATTTTAGCTGGTGTATATAAGTCAGCAGGAGAATCTCTCAAAGAGTTATGGAGCGAAGAAGATGGCCACGACATTTTTCGTGCAACTATGTCTTTGCAACGTTTTGAAATTATTAGACAGTTTCTTAGGTTTGATAACACAGAAAGTAGAGTAAATCTGCGTCGTTTAGATAAGCTAGCTGCAATAAGATAATTATTTGATATATTTGTTACTCAGTTGTCAAAGATGTTCATTCTTTACGAAAATGTTACAATTGATGAACAGCTTGTGCCTTCCCGTGGTAAATGCCCATTTAGGCAATATATACCGTCAAAGCCAAGAGGGAAATGTGGAATTAAAATGTGGTTGATGTCTGATGTCAAAACAGCTTATGTTTGCGTTGCTGAGATCTATACTGGAAAACCTTCAGATGGTGAGCGAGAAAAATATCACGGTAGAAATATTGTGTTACGCCTGGTGAATTCGATTGAGGGTACCGCTCGATGTATTACGGTTGATAAATTTTTCACGGATTATATTCTTGCTAAATAATTATTAAGGAAAAAATTAACTATTTTTGGTACTCTTAGTAAAAATGAGCCCTTTATTCCTTCTGAATTTAGGTCAACACGTGAGTGAGAAACATTTTTCTCATTATTCGGTTTTCAACCAGACATGATGCTTGTTTCATATGTGCCGAAAAAAACAAACAAATTGGTAATCCTTCTTTCAACTATGCATCTCGAGGCCAAAGTTTCAGATGAGAAAGAAAAGAAACCAGATATAATTTTATATTATATTGAAACTAAAGGTGGAGTAGATACTACTGATAAATTAGCTACTGCGTTTACATGCAAAAGAGGCACTAGGCGATGGCCTGTGTGTTTATTCTACAATTTAATTGACCTAGCTGCAATAAATGCATATGTTGTTTTTATGCATGTAAATCCTTCTTACAATCAAAACAAACTATACAAAAGGCGCCTTTTTCTAAAGAAATTTGGCAAACAGCTGACCAAACCTCGCAGAAATATTAGGATGAAACAAAATATCCGAGTAACCATAAAGAAGAAATTGGCTCAGGCAGCAGGTGAAAAAAAAGAAAGTATTAGTTCAAATAAACGTGGAAGATGCAAAGAATGTGGTCCAAAGAGAGATAGAAAAACGCAGACGAGATATACTTCATGCTTATATTTTCTTTGCCAGAAGCATCTAAATATGTACTGTAAATCTTGTTTATCATAAAACATTTATCATAAACAATGGAAATAAAACAAATTTGTAATATATTTTTATTATTATTTTCCAAGTGATTGCTTATACAAACAGGGCATTGGAAGAAAGTGGGGGAGGGGGAAGAGTAAAAAGTGGGGGTGGTGGTGGGAATTATAAAATTCGTTGTCTCTAATAGTGAATGCAAAAATAATATATGAAATAAAGCTAGATAAAAATACTTGTTTTGAGCTAAAATACATATATAATAAACTGGGTCTAATCGGCCCATTCAGGTAAAACGTAACTTTTTTTAACAGGGTAGGAAGGTTACAAAATCTTGAAGATAAGTGGGATGAAATAGGCCCCATAGTACCACATATCATTTAATAAATTCGATTGATAAAATTTATCATAGTTCTGAACATCTAGTTCTCTAACCCATAAAGACTCTTCTCAGTTAGACAAGGTTCTGTCAAAAATGGTGGTAAAGCAGTATTATTATTTTTTCACAATATTTGCAATTTTTAAGGAACTCAATGAAATGAGGTGTAGGATGTTTTTCAGAGTAAATTAACTACCTGATGTACAACTTTGTGTTATATGTATTTAAGAAAGAGAAATGTTATTAATCTTTGTGTGTCTCGTTAAATCTAGAACTACAAAATATCTAGAACCTAGGTACCTAGATCCTTAGATTTACAAAGTAACATCAGAAGGTAATATTTTCCGATTCATCAAAATTATAAAGAAGTTATTTACAATCTAGTTTAAATTAAAACTCAACCCTCACACAAAAATTAAGAAAGAATTAAAACAACAATTACTTTTTAAAGGAGTTAGTTGCTAATTTTTGTGATAAAGTAAATAATAAAGTATAGACCGCAATGCGTCATAAAAAATAACATGAAATAATCGAACTTTTATCAAAGATTAAAGAATGTAATTGTTGTATGCTTTATGTGAATTTTCGTCTATAATTTACTTTTAGAGTTACAAAAAATTAAATAAAAGATAAATAAAATTTCATTGTGCAACTTTCTAACCTAACGTTGATTTTTTGTTTTAAATCATTTTATAAACATAAATCATTTTAAATAATTTTATAAATATTATATTCATAAAATTTGGACATTCACATAAATTACACAGAATTCCTGACAACGCATAAAATCTTTAATTTTGCTAAAATACTTTTATGAAATGTGTTCAACATGAATTATTGCATTAAGATCAATAAAATTAAATGTAATGTCGGTGAGTACAAAGAAGCTGAGAAAAGTAATAAGAAAATGCATTAACCTTTTCACAATGTACTATTTTGAAAATTAAATGAAGAATGATAAATTCACACTAAGATTTATCGTTCCAATTTTATCCTTTGTGTTATATTATTACATTTCTCCCTTTTCGTATTATTCCTACCTCAATGATACACATCATTAAAAATAAATAAAAGGAAAACAGAAAAAATAAATGCATCTATGGCAAAATGGTTTCCTAATTTTTGTTTTATAAATATGATAAAAACCGTACCTGAATATTCAGAAAAACTTTTTACATATAATTTATCAAGGTGCGTAGATTAGTCATGCTTATATTCGGATACCAAATTTTCGCAAAATTTTGCGATTAATCCAAAGAAACTATTAAAATAGAGATACTCAAAAATATGCACTTCTACGCACTCTGAGCGTAGATGTGCACTGTTACAAGCAAACAATATTTGCATGCCAAATTGGCCTGTTTTTTAGCCATGTGTTGATTAGCGAATGAAAGGGACATTTTTCGTTTTATTCTCATTTAAAGTAAAGATTGTGTCTAGAAATACAAAATTTAGCTATTACGATAGAGCACTTACAAATACATTAAAGGCGATATCATTTTACCAACTATAATAAAAACGTTTTACTAAAAATTTAATCATGTCTCATTCAACCCGGTTACGGATTGAATGAGACAATATAGTGAATGAATAGTACAAACAATATACATCATAATTCTAGTTCTCCTTCTATAAAAAATCAATATTTAAACATTTTAATATCAATTGCCAAGTAACACTAAATAAAACTGAAAACTAATATGCATATATTTAATAATTGTCCGATTTTTAAAGGTTTTAAAAAGTTAATATCATTTTCATGTATTTCTTTTTGGCTCTGTTTGCATTTGAACTCATCTATTTTAGATAATAATTTTTAAATTCAATCTCAAAATTGTGATAATGGTGTTCCACCAAAATTTTTGTATCAGATAGTTTTCTAACAAAGTTTTCCAAATTAGCATAAACAATTTTCTAATGAGCATTATAGTTCTATAATTGTAATACTAATATTATAGTTTGAAACTATGTGAAGATTAATATCGCAAAAATAAAGCATTGTATTCTAATTAATTTAAATAATATAATGTCAAACTTTATCTTCTGTTAGCTATACTTTATATAAAATATGTTATTATTTCAAGAAATCGGAATGTTAAAAATGTGTTCATGTTTTGTTTTTTGAAAACAATATTTAGTTAATTTTACATTTAAAATAAAAAAGTAAGAATTTTTTTGTTGTTGTTGAACATTAATGATTTACATATAAAACAAAATATCCAAATACAGTGTTGTTGCAATTTATTTACTTATTTGTGCCTACATAAAAACTCGTGCAATTGTGTAATTAAATGTTCCCAGTAAGAATATTAAAATTAATGGTTGACTGAGCAAATTGTTCTTTTTACGGAAAGTTAACTTAATGGATAAAAAATGATGATGTAGAACTAATAGCATAGGACAATAAACGGATATCATTACGTAACTATTTCTTGAAAAATAATATTCATACCAACTACAGACATGCAACAAGGTCATTCTACAAACAAAAATGAAAAATAATGAATCACGGCATATATTATGAAACACTTTCCAACTCTATCGGGATATTGTTTAAAAATTTCATTTGCGTTCATAAAATGAAATGTGATAACTAGATAAACATAAAAAAAAAACCCACACAACGCAGTAAAATTTATTTTCAGCAAATGATGTCCACAGCGGGCATTATGTACAATTATTTTGTGCAGCCCTGTATACGAATAAGTTAGTTTTAAAATGTATATCGCAGCTGAAAACATACATCTAGCAGTTATGATTCATAATCAGTCCTGCAACCGATTTGGTGAGTGTCTCTTTAAATAAACGATAACAATTTTCTACACAATAATCTATTGAAAACATGTTATAGTGCACTAAATAATATATATTACTTTCATTATGCTTGAAAAATCTTAATAACATTAATTTACACTGCAAACGATTTTTCCCCAAAGATCAAACTATAATGAATTTTGTGCGTTCCTGTAAACAGGCTATAAATACTACTTACTCGATAATTCATTTAAGACATATTCCATCCACCTCAGTGAAACATATTAATTTTATTCTGTTTGAAACAGTGTGATATTACTAAAATGCACTAGAAACGTTTTCCGCCCATTGGCTGTAATTTAACGGAATGCTTTTGAGTGTCACTGTAAATAACCTATAATTTCTACATAGTCAATACTCTAAAAATAATATTTGTCATCCAACTCAATGATGCACATAAATTTTATTTTTTTAAATAGTTTAACGACATTAAAATGCACCGAATAATTATTTTCCCCATTGATCGTAATGTAACGAATACTTTTGACTGTCCCTGTAAACTAACCGTAAAAGGTACACACTTCATTTTCATCACCTAACATGCCATCGTGAATTTCAATGATATATATCAATTACATTGCGATCTGAGCACATTTACGCGAGTTAGAGCACGGAAGGGCGGACAGATAGACAGACAGACGGACGTTCGGACAGACAGACGGCCAGACAAACCGAATGTATAAACTGTTTTCAACTATGTTGGAAAATATTAAAACCATTACTTTATTTATACATAGTTGCTAATTTTTGACAGAATATATGTATATTTTTAGGATTTACATAACGAAGCATATTGAATATATATACTTGCAGAATATTTATGGTTTGTTGATTTATTTAATGAGTGGAAGTATGCTTGTATACCTCTTCTAGTGCATACACCTTATTTCCTGATTTAGCATCGTTACTTATTTTGAGAATGTGATATATATAATAATCAGTCAATAGTATATATTTTCTCCGTAAATTATTTTATATAAATATTAAATTTTATTATGAAAAACAAATTCAAAATTTAAATTTGAGCTACTGTTACAATCCCTTCTTCTATCCTCTGTTGCATTAAAAATATGTGCAATAATTTCCAAAATATAGTAGCACTGGCTACAAGCAGATATCCTTTTTCTAATGCAGTCGTTAGCCGTGAATATGCACATTTTTGTTTGTCATTGATTTTGAAATAATCTTACTAATCTAGAAATGGTCATAAATATGATGTATCCTCTAACTTGTGTAAATATTCTCGGATTGTCATGCAATTTATATATGTTATTGAGGTTTACTGTGGCATGTTCGGTATTGAAAATGAAATGTGTTGCAGTTCCTATACAGGGACAATCAAAAGAGTTCCGTTACATTACGGTGTATGGAGAAAAATCGTTTGCGGTTTATTTTAATAATGTTTCACTATTTCAAACCCATTGAAATTGATATATATCACTGAGGTGCCTTATAAGAAGCTTACTATAGATTATTGTGTGTATAGCAATCATCGTTTATGTACAGGGACACATAAAAAGAAATTCGGTTAAAGTACTATTTGTTAAATAATTGCTGCATGTTCGTTTTCAGTTACGGTACGCGTTTCTAATTTAACTAATATTTTGTCCATTACTTGTTGTGTATAAATGTTATGAATTATATACAGAGTAGCACAAAACATCTCGAGTACAGTTCAGTTTATTGAGGGAAATTGCTGAAGGGAAATTTTCAACTGTAATGTGCGTTTTTTAATTGAACTTAATTTTGTCATTCTATGAAGTTTATATATAAATTTATAATGTATCATATGCAAGGAGCTACACAAAGGATTTGAATATTTTTCCTAAAATTGTTGCCAATTCCTGAAATTGGCTCTTTTAAATGTGTAATGCTTTTTCTAAATTCTTTACTTAGGTTCACATAGGTTGTCACATAGGTTCTGCAGATGTGAGTGACGTGTGTTTGACGCATTTTAAAGCGCTCTTGGATTTTATCTTATCTCTCGGTAATTATAAATTCAGCAATTATTCATACAATGTGATTCCATTTATTTATGTTATGCTAACGTTAACCCACTGTTGATTTGATTATTTTATGTTTATTTTAGCGTAAACAGTCTTATATATTTTTCACGTTTGTTCGTGCCATGCTTTTGCATAGCGTGCTTCGTAAATAACTAATTTAACACACTTACAGTCTATTGTTTCCTTTTTCCTTTTTCTTTCACTTGTTTATTATGGTTAAATAATATTTTTGCCTTGCTTGGTTTGGGAGGTTTTATTTTGGTATTTTTCTTAGTCATTATGTTATTTTTGAAGTAGGTAGACGTTTCAGACAGTTTGCTGTGACCGCCATCTTGGTTGTTGCGTTGTTTTTGGCTGCTTCATTCGTTTCTTCCCCGTTTTGTTATATTTTGCGAGCAGCTCTGGGTTTTGTGATTGATGTTGGAGTGTCTTGTTTTTTTTTTTGAGTAGTGAATATTTTATTCTAGTCTCTGTATGTTTATTATTTTTGCCCTTTATTTGTTGGAGTGCTTTGTAGTTTTGAGTAGTGTATATTATATTCTAGACTCTATATCTGTAGAATTTTTGTTATTTTTTGCGGTTATCTAAAACTATACATAACTTCTAAAGAATATAGCTGTTGTCTTTATGAAGTTTATGGGGACGTATACAGGCCTTCAGTAGGCATCCGGCATGTTGATCCAATGTTAGATTTGAATACAAAACAGGAGTCAGTATTTCATTACCTTCGCCTTATTGTAAAAGTGCTCACTCTAACTCTGTAGATTCAAAAAGATATGCACTATTCTTCATTCTTATCATTTTTAGTGTGTAAGATCTTTTAAAATTAATATCTTACAATTATATAGAAGAACATTTTATGACAGAAAAAGCATACTTATTTTACATTTCGCTTTTGATTCACATTGATTAAATATATATATATATATATATATATATATATATATATATTACTATTTGCGTTTCCGCGGGTTTTCTTTAGAACACTTTGAAATTTTGAAATTTCTTTCTATCCAGTTGGATTTTGTGACTCAAAAAGCTATTTTAAAACTTAAAATGTCTTTGTTATTATTTAAAATTTCAATATTTGAAAATTATTATATATTACTCGATGTCATATCTAAATATTCTGAAAATAAAAGTTAAAATTACCAGGAATTGAGATTTAATTAAAGGAAAGCGAAGGAATCATTTAAGTAAAGTTTTTGACAATTGATGAATTTTGTACTAGATAATAATAAAAGCAAATGCCCAATTTCTAAGTGACATCGAGATTGATTGTGTATATAATTTTATTATCTTCGTTCAACTTAGATTTCTCTTAGCTTTATATTATCTGAAAAACATATCACGTCTCTCTAGAACATAGTGTTTTGATATTTTTCTGTTGCTGTTATTACAACTACCAAAAAAATAATAATAAATAAATTTCTTGTCTAGTAGATACAAAGATGACACTGAAACTAAATAAATTATTTCCTGCAATATATTTTATAAGTTAAGCTCATTTAAATCAATGCCTGATTTTTTTTTCTTTGTGCATAAAACATAATTATATTAATCAGTATTGTTAATATTTTTATAACAAGATTTCATTCTAGACCGTCAAAGAAATCAGTACGCATTTGCTATGCGAGTGAATTAAAGCTTTACTGCAACTTTGCCTTTACTAAACAAAATTAAGACGTTCAATTTAAGATAACTGAATTTAAATAAAATTTAAGTACTAATGCATCTTAAACTAACATATTATTATACTTTTCCTCCGGAAGGGGGCACTCTGATAACCACTTAAAGATTTCAAATTCAAAACGATGTACTAAAGAATTTGTAATCCTAAAATTTGGCCATTAAATGTTTCGATTTGATCCAAGGATTCCGGATCAATTTTTGTTTTGTGTCCATCTTAAAAAATGGCTGAGATATTTGAAATTTTAGGGTGGCTGACATTTTGAAACAAGACAGCAGGATTCCTCCATAAACGGGTTTAATTTAGAGCTTTATTGAACATGGTTTCTTGAAAAATTTCTTTCATTATTGTAACCATTGTTCCAAATCTTATATGTTTAACACTATATATTCATATTCACCAAGCTTGGCAACACTTGGCGAAATATTGCCAAATTTGGCGACAAGACGATTCGCAACTAGCTAGCGTACAAGAGAATGAAAAAATATTGATTTTATTGGCGATATGATAGCGAATTTTGAAGTGTTAACGTGTATGAGATAGAAAAACGTTTTGGGATTGGCACATCTGAATAGTTTTGTTTTATTTTTAAATTTCTGATTTAACTTATGCATATTTTTATGGCCACTTTACCAACACCTAGCTGCCATCTTACGCAAAAGAAAACTCAGTAGAATTCTAAAATCAGTTGATTAAGCTGCTTTCAAAAAAAGAGATGATTCAAAGTAACACTTATTTCACATTTTAGAAATGTAAAATAGCATTAATAGAGATAAAATATAGTTTTTTTATTGCTAAAATTAACTATTTTTACGCAGTCTACACTTTAACAAAATTTAGTGTTCAAATTACAGTTAAAAGCATGGGAGGAACCATATATTCTTCGTCTGGAGGTTCACTTTGGCAAACACAGTTTTTGGAGTGATACTGATGACTTGCCACTATTGGAATTATCGCGCATAAAATAAGATGACAGTAGAAAAACATTACAGAAATCCCTATATTGGATCTCCAATTAAAACACACACAATATTCCAATTTATTTCACCTGTTTAAATGAAATAATATGTCAATAATATGACTTGACATTCTAAACTTAAAATAACACCTTTCCGTCATTTTTCACGGTGGCATATGCTATTCTATAATAATAAGGAATGAAGCTTGTGTATCTGTGTGTGAGTGTGTGTGTTCGTGAGTGCTGTGTACTGAAAAGACAGGTGCACGCTGAGCTACAATATTTTGTTTATCTGACAATTATATCTGTTTTAATGTACCTAGAAGCCCGATTTTAGATTTTTTTAATTAGATTTTTTCCTTAATTTTTTATGCGATGTTTACCGTTTTTTCATGTTTTGAGACGATTTTTCTACATTCACAAAAATAATCCGGTTCTAATCTCTTAGCCCATTATAGTAATTTTTGTTAACAAAAATATCATACAAAATAACACTAAAAAGTTTTAAATCAAGTGGTACAAAGTTGACTATATTACGCTAAAAGTTTCAAATGCAATTTTTTACAAATGAAAAAATCGCCGCGGAACTCGAAAAATCCCATTGAAATTCGAATTGAAAATCGTACTTAAAATCGCTAAAAATTAAAAAAACTGCAGAGGACTAAATTTACTATATAGGCTGAAAGTTAGAAAGAAAATTTATTTTTCTGATGTCATATTTTCGCCGCGGTACTAAAAAAAACCACTAAAAATCGCATTACAAATTGCTAAAAATTCAAAAATTACAGAGTACAAAACTTACTATATTTGGCTAAAAAGTTGAAACCAAATTCATTTTCCGAATGCCTAAAATTCGCCACTCTACTCAAGAAAATATTAAAAATCGCTAAAATTCAAAAATCCCCCACGACAAAAATCACAATATTAATCTAAAAGCTTTAAGCAAAATTCATTTTTCGAATATAAAAACAATTGTCGTGGTACTCAAAATAACTTTGAAAATCGCTAAATCTCAAAAGTCGGAAGGCCAAAATTTACTATATTACGTTAAACGATTGAAAACAAATTCCTTTACCTAATGTAAAAAAATTACCTCGGTACTGGAAAAACCGCTAAAAATTACATTGAGAGTGTACTTAAAAGTCGCTCTCAACCGATTTACACCCATTTTTAAAATTTTTATGAATTTGTGTATGTGATTTTTAGCGTTTTTTACATTTCGTGCGATTTTTTTACATTGGTAAAAGGAATTTGGTTTCAGACTTTTTGTCTAATATGGTAAATATTTTCCTTTACGTTTTATGAATTTTAGCGAATTGTAATGCGATTTTCAATGATATTTTATGCGATTTTTTGCGTCCTAAATGTAGTGAATTCTGCCGTTCACGATTTTTGAATTTTAGCAATTTTTAATTAGATTTTCAATGCGATTTTCAGCGTTTTCTCCAGTACCACCAACATTTTTTTTGACGTTTGAAAATTAATTGTTTTTTTTTTCAAACTTCTAGCCTAATATAGTAAATTTTCTTGTCAAGGAATTTTAAATTTCACCGATTTTAATGTGCTTTTTAATGCGTATTATAGCATTTTTTCACGTTTCGAGGCGATTTTTGTATATTAAAAAAATAATCCGGTTCTAAACTTTTAGCTCAATATAGTAAATTTTGTTTTCTCTTCAGTTTATTCGGATATCCGACAGCGGTTTTTGAATTTTTCGCGAATTTGTTTATGCAATTTTTAGAGTTTTCTTGCATTTCGCGGCTACATTTTGACATTTGGAAGAAAAATTTAGTTTCAAACTGTTAGCCTAGTGTAGTAGATTCTGTCCTTCACGATTTTAAAATTTTAGCGATTTTTAAGTAGACTCTCATTGCGATATTTAGCGTTTTTTCGAATACCGAGTTTTTTTTTTTTTTACATTAATTAAAGGAATTCGGTTTCAATCGTTTAGCCTAAGACAGTAAATTTTGTCCTTCACGATTTTTGAGATTTAGCGACTCTTAATGGTATATTCAATTCGATCTATAGTTCTATAATTCTTCTATTCAGCGTTATTTTGTGTACCACGACGGTTGTTTTTATATTCGGAAAAGGAATTTTGTTTGAAGAATTTAGCTGAATATAGTGATTTTTGTGGTGCGGGATTTTTGAATTTTTGCGATTTTTAACATTTTCTCGAGTACAGTGGCGAATTTTTGGCATTCGGAAAAGAAATTTGGTTTAAACTTTTTAGCCTAATATAGTAAGTTCTGTACTCTGTAATTTTTGAATGTTTAGCAATTTGTAATGCGATTTTCAGCGTTTTATCGAGTAACGCGACGAAAATATGACATCTAAAAAAGAAATTTTCTGTCTAACTTTTAGCCTACTATGGTAAATTTAGTCATCCGCAGTTTTTAAATTTCTAGCGATTTTTAGTACGATTTTCAATGCGAATTTTAATAGGATTTTTAACGATTTTTCGAGTTTCGTGGCGAGTTTTTCATTTGCATATAGCCAATTTTGAAACGCGCGATTTAAAACTTTTAATAAAATTTTTTTGTGATCTTTCGGATTTAGCGGCGATTTTTTAACATTCGAAAAATTAAATTTGTTTCAAACGTTTAGCCTAGTGTAGTATATTCTGTCGTCCAGGATTTTTTAATTTTAGCGTTTTTGAATTAGATTCTCAATGCTGTTTTTAGCGTTTTTTAAAGTACCGTGGTAATTAGGAAAATGATTTTTTAAAATATTTACCCTAATATAGTAAATTTTCTTCTGAAGGATTTTTGAATTTTACCGTTTTTAATGCGATTTTCAGTGCGTTTTATAGCTGTTTTTTACGTTGGCGATTTTTCTGCCTTATTATAAACAATTCGGATCTAATCTTTTAGCCCAATATACTAAAGGGTATAGCCAGGTTTCCTATTAAAAAATGCCCTTGAGTCGACCAGATCGAGTCCTACATGAATCGATAGCCCTTCAATAGAAATGCGTTTTTGCCAAGTTTGAAGCATATATCTCAAGCCCATGGGCAGTTATGACTCTTTATGTGCGTTTTGGAAAAAAGTGCAATGTGAAGAAAGTACTGATCGAATTTCCCCGAAAAAAATCAGGGATGTGTAATATTAAAATACAAATAGTGGATATTATTTTTAGATTATTTTCTGCAAAATAGCCAGTTTTATAAAATTTTTCTTGTTTTTAATTTAACTTTTTAATTAAGAATATATCGAAATTTTTCAGTGACCACCTTCATGTTTGTACCAAAAATACTACGAGGTATGATGTATATTTGGTGCGAGTTTCAACTCTATACGCTGGGTGCATCATAGAAACAAAAATTAAAATATTTATCCGGGGTTGGGGGAGTTGCAAGTTGCATGTGTTATTACAAGTTCATGCGCAGTTCTATGTACAGTTTACGCATGTAACTATGCTGTTGGTAGCAATCATCTGAAAGAAAGCATTTTGTTTTGTTAGTTGACAATTGACTGATTTTGTTTTTAGTGTTCTGCGCAGTTTTACTTAACACATTGCTTTTCTTATTTTAAACATGAAGCCCCGCCTATAGGCTTCATGCTTTTTCCATTATTTAACTAAAATTTTTATCAACATGTGTTTCTATTATAAAAAGATGTATGTAAAAGCGGTATTGTTTCTTATCGAATTATTAATATGCATAGTACACTAATTGTAAAAATGCGATTTTTTTTTGAGAAATAATGTAACATATGAAACACAAAAGCACCGCCCATGGGCTGAATTACAGATATCCAAAAGACGTGAATTCATGTCTCCCGTTCAGAGCCTAATTACGAACGGAATATTCTTCCACCAGTAAAAATGAAGAGAAATTTTGTTTTTATTCAAGACAGTAATTTTTTTTGTGACTAGAACGTTTAAATAAGGCAAAAATGTCTACTAAAATTTACTGGTGGAAGTTTTACCCGATTGTGTTTTCCTCAGTGTGTTAACACTGTTTTCGATTAATCAACAACAGTGTTAAGTCAAACTGAGCCGAAAACTATTTAAAAAACCCGTCAACTGTCAACTAACAAAACACAATTGTATCCTTCAAATGATTGCCACCACCAACATAACTACATACGTAATCTGTACATAGAACTGTGTATGAATTTGTAATAACAGACGCAATTGGCAACTGTCCCATCCCTGGAACACATTTTTAATTCTTTTTCTATGATGCACCCATCGTAGAGAGCTGAAACTCACACAAAATATACATCATACCTCGTAGTATTTTTGATAAAAACATGAAGGTGGTCACTGAAAAATTTCGATATATTCTTAATTAAAAAGTTAAATTAAAAACAAGAAATGTTTTATAAAACTGTCTATTTTGCAGAAAATAATCTGAAAATAATATTCACTATTTGTATTTTAATATTACACATCCTTGATTTTTTTCGGGGAAATTCGATCACTACTTTCCTCACAATGCACCTTTTTCCAAAACGCACATAAAGAGTCATAACTGCTCATGTGTTTGAGATATATGCTTCAAACTTGGCAAAACCGCATCTCTATTGAAGGGCTATCGATTCATGTAGGACTCGATCTGGTTGACTCAAGGGCATATTTTAACAGGAAACCTGGCTATACCCTTTTGTTCTCTCTTCCTTAACCTTCTCACCACCGTGAACTGATATATCCGTTCACTATGCAGTATGTTTCACTGCAATAATAGCATCTTTAAATTAATATGTTTCTACAAATATAATGCAGTTTTAAAATATTGAGTAATGGTGGATACTCTCAAGGCACTCATATGCGTAATTAAGTTTTTCATATCAAGTTTGAAAATTCATCTTTTTTTAGCATTTATAAAAATTTACAGAAAAAACCACATTACAAATTTGTCCTTTTGCTCGGCAGTCAGTGGGTTAAAGTTTATTCGGAATTTCTACAGCAATTTTTGAATTTTTCGCGAATTTATGTATGCAATTTTGAGAGTTTTTTCGCATTTCGCAGCGAAATTTTGATATTCTGAAAAGGAATTTGATTTGAAACTTTTAGCCTAGTGTAGTAAATTCTGTCATTCTTGATTTTTGAAATGTAGTGATTATTAATTGGATTCCCAATGCGATGTTTAGTGTTTTTACCATTACCACGGTAATTGTTTTTACATTAGATAAAGGGATTTCGTTTCTAACGTTTAGCCTAATTTAGTAAATTTTTGAGATTTGGCGACTCTTACGATTTTTGAGATTTGGCGACTCTTAATAGTATATTCAATATGATCTGTAGCGATTTTCAGCGTTATTTTGAGCACTACAGTGATTTTTTTTCATATTTGGAAAAATTAATTTTTTAAAGCTTTTAGCTTAATAAGGTAAAGCTTCAAAATATGCTAGGAGAGTCTATGCACAATTCAAACGAATAACAATAAAAAAATCTAAATATTAATTTTTTGCTAAACTATCCGTGAATAATTTTTACTTCATTTGTTTTTATGCATTTCTATTGCTATTTTGTTGTTATGTTGCAAATTAATAGAACTGTTGTAATAAAACCAAGAAAGTTATTTTGCGCAATCTGTCTTTACAGGGTTGGTGTGATTGCGCACATGGGTAGGAGAGATTGTTACTAATAATAACTACAATTAAATTGTTAACAATAATAAGCACACTTAAATGATATTGTTGTAGGGTTTTTGTGAACAAATATTATTGTATTAGGAGTAAATATTTCAACCTAATGATTAAAGAATAAAAAAAAATGAAATAATTTTAAAAACGATTAAAAATTTTTAATTAAAGGGGAAAAAATTAAAGAATCAGAAAAAGAAAGTCCAGATAAGTTTACAAAATAACATTAAGTTACTTGATAACACGTTTAACTTAAAATTAGTCAATTTTAATTATTAATTTTTTATGAAAATTTACCAATAAGCTGCGTATGGAAACTAATAGGAACAATGCGCCATCTCTCCGAAGTAGCAGATGCGCAAACTCTCCAATTTCGGTATGAGAGATTCCGCGGCTTTTTATTTAATCATGGCCGCTACTAAAACGAACCGTTGATGTTCAAATTGTTAGTCTAGATTAGTAGCTAATGAGAAATCGTCTAAGTTCAAAATATTTTGTACTACTGACATTGTATAGAAATTCTGATGAATAACAATGAAAATTCAAGCACTGACTTTGGGAAAACAAAACAAAATAGCAATGCTTTATACCCTCAAAACAGTCAACGTGCACTTTCAAGTAGACACTCCACTAATGTTGTTGTACAAACACCTGGAGTCGCTGCACGCTCACTCTACTCCTTCCCCCGAACCTCTATGTGCGCAATATCTCTGACCGCTCCATCTCTCCTGGCTTTACCTTATAGTGAATTTTGTCGTGGAGAATGTTTTAATTTTAGCGATTTTTAGCATTTTTTCGAGTACTATGGTAAATTTTTGGCATTCGGAAATGAATTTAGTTTCAACTTTTTAGCTTAATATAATTGTAGTCCACATATTTTGTAGTCCACAATTTTTGATCTTTTAAAAATTTATAATGCGATTTTTAGAATTTTTTCGAGTACCGCGAAGAAAGTATGACATCTGAAAAAGGAGTTATATTTCAAACTTTTTCTTTCCAACCAAGTTGAAAAGTGTTTATAACTTCGGTTTCTCTGGCCGTCCATCCATGCCTAACTCCCATAGATATACTCTGATTGCCCTGAACTTTTGGTATGTTATTATCGTTTATTTTAGCATGATCCCTATTTAAAGTGAAGTGTCTAGCACTTATAGTTTTTTCACAGAGACACTCAAAAGTATTCCGTTACATTACAGTCAATGTGAAAATCTTCCAAGTGCATTTAAATGATGATACGCCATTTGAAACATGATGAAATTGATATACAATGATGAAGCACACTAAAACATGATTTTTGTAGAATATAATTGCAATAGAATATGGGGTGCAAAGCATTTATTTTTCATTTACAGGATCAAACTAAAGAATTCTGCTGCACATTATTGAACGGGGAAAAATCGTTTGCAGTGTAATTTAATGATTTTCACAATTTCAAACATATTCGAATTTGTATGCTGCGGTTTTACTATAAATTGCTCACTAAAAAATATGGTGTGCATTGCGTTTATCTTCCATTTACAGGGAAACACAAAATATATCTGTTACAGTATACGCACAAGAATTACAGTCTATATGTGATAAGTGTTTTTTCAACATTGGTTTGTGCTTTTAAGTTTAACTAAATTTTTGCATAGAACGTGGTGTGTATAGATTTGATTGATCATATACAGGACTACACAAGGGATTTCGTAAGTATTACAGACTCTGGGAGTGAATTACTTAGGGTAGTTTTTAATTGTGTTACGCATTTTCCTGCTGAACTATAGTTAGTAGAAAATAAATATATTCATATACAGGGATACGCAAAGAACAAGGTACATTGTCGTTTAGGATTGGTAATTGCAGGGAGTTTGTTTTAAGCTGCCTTATGCGTTTTTAACGTGAATGGAATTTTAGCTTAATATGGTGGTTTATACACGTCTAACTGAATTTAACGTTTGCTGAAATTCTGTGCATTAGTTCTTGAGATATATTTATTGTCGAAATCATGAAAAAAGTACCATAGCATTGGCACCTGTTGGACTAATTGCGACAAAATGTAATCAGCATCTATTTATGTCAAAGTCTAATAGAATATGAAGTTTGATAAAATTCTGTGCATTAGTTCTTGATATATAGCTATCGTGAAAATCATATAAAAAGTAGCATAGAAGCGCACCCTTTGGGATATCTACACCAAAACATAATCAGAGACTATTTATGTCATGTTCTAACAAAATATTTATTTTAAAGAAAATCAGTGCATGTGAGATAGAGCTATTCTTGAGATGGAGCTATTGCGGTAGTCACAAACTAATGCCCCATAGCAGTGGTACCTGTTAGGAGATTTGCACTAAAAACTAATCAGCACCAATTTATATCAGGTACTAAATAAATCTAAAGTTTTATTAAATTCCGCGCATTAGTGCGAGAGATAGAGCTCTCAAAAAAGTTTTGTCACATACACACTGTAAAAAAAACAGCTGTAGTTTTACAGCAAAAAATGCTGGCAATATGGGTGCCAGCATATTTTGCTGTAAATTTACAGCAATTTTGTTTTTCATCGGTAAACAGCAAATTTGTAATTCTACAGTATTTTTTGCAGTTAATTTTACAGTAATTTTGTTTTTAGATTTTACAGTAAATTTGTAAATTTTAGAGCATTTTTTGCTGTTAATTTTACTACACTCTTAACAGCATAGCTGTAAAATTTTTAGATTTCTTTTTTATTTTTTGTAGATATATATTTGTATCCCCCCCCCCGTGTATTGTTTATATATTTTTTGAATTTTTCTAATGATACTGAGACATATTCAAAAGACTAAGGACACTAAGTGTTATCTTTATGCTTACTTATATCATTGTTGTAATAACATTCTTATATAATCAATTCTATTATACATATGTAAGATACAAATTTAGCACCATAAAGCAAAATAATAAATAAAATACACCAACTAAGTAATAAATTGAAAATTTCAAAGTATTATAACTCATTGTAAAGAGTGTTTTATATGCCAAATTCAAGTAGAATACTGTACAATATACATCGAGAACATTCTGGATGAGAATTATTTTTTATTTTTAGATAATGGACAAAAACAAAATGCGAGCTGCTGCTATTTAACGCTGCGATAGCAGTAAACAAACTCTTGGAATAGTTTATGAATTGATAAAATAGTGTATCCAGATTGCTCATAATAAATAAATTGAAAATTGCATGTAACATTTTTAAAATAAATGCACGTAAAAAATAAGCGATAAAATCTGAATATCACCGGCCGAAAATCAGCTTTAATTGTAATAAGACTGTTATTGAATATTTAGTCAACTACAATAATACACTACAATAATACACTAAATCAATAGCACTATTAAAATAAGCACAGAAAATGAACCTAAACTTTTGGAGAATAAAATAAGTACATGATTTAGTTTATAGTTATATTGAAATACAATCGGATAAAATGAAGTTTTGAAAAATATATAAAAACGAAATAAAGCATTACCTAAAGAATATAGGGATCTTCGTTTTATTTATTTTTTAATCTGATACTAAGTAAATAATAATAAAGTCATGAGAAAATGCTAAATAAATTACTTAAAATTAGATAAAATGCTAAAATCATGTTTTGTTACAGTTGAAGCCAAAATATTTAATCTTTATACAACGTTTGACGTGAACGTTTACATACACGTGGTCAATTTGTATCTTACATTATATGAGAACTGATTATTTTATGGTTATTAAATCAATGACACAAATAAACCTAAAAATAAAACTTACCCTGAATTTTTAAAATATTTATCTAGTCTTTATGCTCTAGTTTGTGTAATCCAGAAACGACATTGTGAATTGCAATAATAAGCACATATGAAGACTGACGCTAACATCGAACTACACTAATGCTAATAATACCCTGCTCTGGTCCCAACTTCACACACCCCTGTGCGTATCTCATTAGGAATGCGGTTCGGTAGCTTTCGTTGATCTTAAAAATACAGCGATTTGCTGTAAATCGGTATTGAACTTACAAAAATGCTGTTTTTTAATGCTAGTGAAGCAATTCATAGCCAAATCAGCAGTATTTTTTCCCGTTTTTTTTTTACAGTGCAGACAGACTCACGGACAGACATTTTCTAAACACAATCCAATCATGTTCAGGAACTTCTAAAACGTATAAATCCGTCGAAAACCGCAAGTCGAAAATTTTCACGAATCCATTACTTTTTTCTTGTATAGATAGAAGAAAGTAAAACAAATTACACGACGTTAGTTTTAACACTTGATTAAAAAATAATAATTAAAAGTTTGTCTACCTAGAAAAATGTTATATTAAACACAAATTGTAAAATAATTCAAAACTGTGGAATGCCGAAAAATTATTTAAGCAGTTTATAGAATCAAGAATATCATTTCCTGAAATGCGTGTGTCAAGTTAATTTTTTGAATTTTTTTAATTTATTCTCTCTAAGGATTTGTGCATTTAAAACTTAATTTTTGCTCTATGTTGCATCTTTTATTTTATATTTTATATTCATATTCATTCACTCAGTTAATAACGAATGGAAAGATCTTTTAATTATCAAAGGCCAAATTATTTGCCTTCACCAATCACGTCGATAAATACATTTGTAAATAAATCAAGTGTTTGAGAACTTTTAGTGAAATGGGATTAATGTCATTCTCGAAAGAAAAAGAAAGAAAGATCATTTTCATCCATTAGTTTATTTGCACAAGGCATTGTCAATATATGTCAATATTTGTATCTGCTGAAGGAAAAGTATCAGCTAATATCACTCTTCTTTTACCACATTAGTGTATGGGATTTTCTTTGTCGTGTCTACTGTTTTATATGATAATGTAAAATAAATAAAAATACTGCTTCTGATAATATTTGAAATGCACACAACGTTATTGGAATAAAATGTATAAATGTATGCTTCCTGCTTTAAGCATGCATAAAAATATTCATTAATATATTGTGATATTTCAGGTTAAATATTAATTTTCTGTAAGGGAACACTTAAAAATTTTCAGCAAATTTGACCGTTTTTATAGAACAAGGTTAGATAACCGTAATTTAGCACTATTCGGACCATATTATGAACAATATTATGGTCAGAAGTTAAATTGCGGTTATCTAACCGTTTTCTATAAAAACGTTCAAATGACTGAACAGTTTGCTGCAAATTTTTAACAGTGAAGTCAAACACTCACTGTTACATAAGTAAAATATAAAGGTTATACTTTATTTAAAGAAAAACATTTTTTATAATCTTGAAGATGAAAATTTCATTTTTCAAATATAAATGTAATGTGAATAATGTGAATGAAACTTCTATACAAAAAGGGATTCTGCAAAAACAATTTTTGAAACTTAAAGACAAACAAACAAACAAAATAATAATAATAATAATAATAATAATAATAATAATAATAATAATAATAATAATAATTTGAAATAATTTCACTTTATATATTATTTTATACTCAGTAATATATTTATTGATGATTATTATTAAAAGTAGTAATGGTTGAAGAGAAAATAAAAATATTAGGTAAACAACACTTTCTTAGGGGATAATTTAATATCTTGAAATTCTACGACGCATAAATGTTGTTTAAAATTCTTCATTTTATATACTTTAAATGTATATAAAGCGAGTATGTAGAAAATTCGTATGAAACATGTATGGTTAAACATTTTAAAACACAATTTTAGTAAATAAAGGAATATATAAAGAGCACAACTTGAATACATAAATGAATTTACATACAGTAGGAATTATATTTTAAAAAATTCAATTTGTATATTCATTACATATTCGAAGCAAGCAAAAAGGATCTTATAACTATTACATTTATATCATAAAAAATAATAGAAAACTTTCACTGTATTGCCTTTAGACTGAAGTTATTTTCACATACTAAATTATTTATTTTCAAGCTCAAACGAAATCGAAAGATATTTCGTTTTGGTAGATTGCTAAGACAAATTGATAGACAAAAAAATTATAAACTACAAAGAAGCATTTTTATTTTTTTTCAGTATAGTTTAAAATTATTTTCACGTTATTTTTATCTGTCTCATTTAGCTTTAACTTGAATAAATTTTCTCAAATCACACCAAAGATTTTAGGGTGAAACACCCAGTTACTGACACCTAACCAGTAACTGACTCTTGAGCAAATATCTAACACAAATAAGCATATTTTTATAAAATTCTGCAACGTAATGTCATCTAGTGGTAACTTAGACACTTATTTTTATATTTGAGGTAATTTATTCAGCACTAGAGAGCCAAGAACATATTCAATGAGGAAGGAACTTTTGATAATACAAAAAGTGTCATTTTGAAGCAAACAGCTTATTTCTAAAATTAAGGAAGTGTTTTTTTTTTAATTTATTTGTAATGCAACCAACCTAAACCAATCATAAAAATAGTGATAAAAATCCTCTTATAGGTATCAAAATATGGCATATATATTTTTAAAATCCTACCCTAGCTTTGATTGACACATTACCAAATAAAATGGAATCTGTCTGTCATTTTTTATGAGTCTTTGGCTCTTATAGGTAATGCTCTTTTTAACACTTTCCAACCTAGTTGAAAAGTGTTTATGACGTCGGTTTGTCTGACCGTTTGATCGTTCGTCCGTGCTCTAACTCGCGTAAATATACTCCGATTGCATTGAAATTTTTATAACTTATTGTCGTTTACTATAGCGTAATCCCTATTCAAAATGAAGTGTATAGCACTTATAGTTCTTTTACAGGGACAGACAAAAGTATTCCGTTATATTACAGTCAATGTGAAAAAATCGTTTCAAGTGCATTTCGAAAATGCTACTCCATTTGAAACATGATGAAATTGATATACAATTATGAAGCGCACTAAAACATGCTTTTTGTAGACTTTTATTACTACTATACTTTCAAAAATAAAGATACGTATTAAATAGATTTAAAATTTTGTAATACTGATTTGAAAAAGAAGGAATCCTTAAGGTGTCAGTTACTGGGGGTTTCGCCCTACATGCTATTTTTGTTAACTACAGCGTGTTTCTTTTCGAAAATGTCGGGAATAGTATTCACCAGTGGTTTACATATCACCACAAAATAATTGGGATGCAAATAATGTGAATGTTCTATGGAAATTGCTTCACATCCACTTTAAAGAAAATATATTTCTTCATGCTTAAGTAAAATAATTAATATTCTAATTTTTACAGAAACGTATACAAATTACAAAATGGTATGAGTAGAATTTGTACTTCTTTTGCATAAATGCAAAAAAAGGAACTGTCATATTGTACGGCAAATTAGGATGAAAATAGTTTAAGCTTTCTCATCCCTGTACACACATTCTTCTTTTAGTATGTTTATTCCCAAACTAGTAATTTATACTTTTACCTTTATTTCAATTGCCAATTATTTATATTTATCAATTTCATTTCCAATACTTTATTTTGTTTAACAATAATTTTTACTTTTATCAATTTATATTATTTTACCTGAAAAACTAAAATCTTTCACCTTTATTTCTTCTTTAAAGTCCTTTTCCAGTACCATTTATTATTCCTTTATTTATATCGTTTCTACGTTGATATTTCAGCATTTCTAATATATTTATTTCTCCAGATCTGCTTTCACTCTCCAATTGACCGGTTTTCAATTCAAATTGTTATAGTTTAGCAATCGCCACTAGATGGCGTCGCTAACTTTAGCTATCGCGTCTCGTGAGAACGATTGACGACGTGCCTTCTTTTCTCCAATCAGCGTCCAAGAATTGGTGGCGTTTCGGCGTTGTGTAATAGTTACTTTTTTGCATGTCCGATTCGGATATAAGTAGTAGATTTTTGAGACTCTTTCACTTGCTTGTTTATTTCTCTTCTGTGTTGTCAGTATATTTTAAATTTGTATCGTTCACTTGCCAAGGGCTGCAAGTTTAAAGTTAAATGTATTTATAGAATGTTTTGTCAAGCTTAAATTCCTTTCTCTGATTAAATGGCCGTTTTATTAACGTCAAGAAGTTGTTCACCTTTTCTGCTAATTTCCTAATAAATTGATGAACTGTTTTCGTTTTTGTTTTTGCTGGCTCTGGAGCAAAAGCCATCGTTTGTTTTTCCGTGCGGTGGTGAAGGATGTCATCTCTAAAGTGAACTTTTTAAGTACAAAGAGCGTGTAATGTTTTTGCCGTTTTTCTCATTGCTTTCGAGACATTTTTCATGTTAGTCTTAGGAAGGCAAGAGGGGTGGTATTGTTTTGCATGCTGAATAATTTGAAACATCGTACCGGAACTTTTTCATAATGTTTTTGCTGATGGTGTATCCGGCCGTATCTGCAATGAAATCAACATAGTCTAGCATAAATGAATATCGTGTTTATACTGAGTTGGCCAATTTAATCCTTCACATGGAAATAACTCCCGTGCATTCAAGCTTCAGGTGTCACACTTGTTGTGTTGGAATGATAGTGTTAGTTGTGAACAATAGTTCCAGTTTATAATGTTTTTCAGATAACTGTTTTCCATTTATTAATTAGTATTAAATTTATGCCTTTTTAAACCTTACTTTTTAATTATTGTTTTATTACTTTTGATGCTTAATTAACCAATAAACACTTGTGTCTTAAAACTGTTTTTTTTCTTTTCTCCACCACACGTATTTGTTTTTATATTTAATGATACATTCAGTTTAAATACTTACTTCAATTTCAGTACTTTAATTTAATTAGAATTTACTTTTCAATGGGGTTTTACAATACAGCTTTTGCGTTCCATTGCTCAAATTATCTTTGCTTAAAGTTTTTCAACCCCGACAACATTAATTTTATTGTAATTGGTGTCATTAAATTACTGGTAGCAACCGTTTGGATTACGAATTATTCATGCTATACTACTTGGAACCAAATAATATTGATCTGAGCTATACATGTTTACTACATGGGCTAAAAGTGGTTATACATGAATAAGTACAAATATATTATAATATTGTGAACTTTATAGAAATTTATATTAGATATGCCTTTGGTGATTTTCTGACTTTACCAGGAAAGTTCAGAAATACTCATTTATTTCGGAGATACTATACAAATAAAACTTTATTATTCATAGTATAGAAATTAAGCAAAGAAAGTTTCAGATTTCTCCCGATGAAGCCCCATGATTTTCAAGAGAAAGCATGGAATATGTTGCCAACTTAATTATCTTTTTTCCTTCACAATAACTACCCTCCTACTAAAAGTACTGTTTAGAAATTTTTGACTTATTTAAACAATGAATATCTGTTATAGAATTCTTTCCAACACATCCAGAAAACTGTAACGAAACTTCAGCGTTAAATAAGGCGAAAGAAAATATATAAACACATTTATGAATTCAGTTTTAGCATATACTGCCCGTAGTCAAAAATGTAGGGAAATTATTTTGTGCAGTCCTGTATATGATCTATAGATTTGGATATATACTACACACAGAATGGAAAAACTTAGATCATTTAGAAAATTTACATTTAGCAATTTCGGCAATCGATGGAAATGCACTCAAAATCTTAACACAGCCCTGTTTATTACCTAAAGACTTTTGTACACAGCCCATATTAAGCTAAAATTTAATAAAACAAAAATTTCTTTACAGAAAGTTTCAGATTTCTCCCGATGAAGCCCCATGATTTTCTAGAGAAAGAGAGAATGTTGCCAACTTAATTCTCTTTTATCTTCACAGTAACTATCATCCTACTAAAAGTACTGTTTAGAAATTTTTGTTTTATTTAAACACAGAATGTTTGTTATTTAATAAAACAAAAATTTCTTTGCAGAAATTCTATTTCAATGGTAGTTTTTTAATACAAAAGGGACTATGTCGGCAACACTAATCAAGTATGCTTCTCTATAGAGTGTGAGATAAGAAATTGCAAACTGGATTATTGATTTCATTGGCTCCTTGTATGCTTCAGGAGTTAGAGATGCCCTAGCGGTCTTACGGTACATTGTCTCTCAGACACTTTCTATGTTCTATTTATTTTATTAAAATAATTTCATGATTTGTTAAATAAATAGTGATCGATATGTCCTGATTTTAAAATATTTTATGTATATCTGGCACACTGCCACAACATTGCCTGGACCAGTTCGGGCTAAATCTTCCTAAAAAATTAAACCGTGTCGCATTCCCAGTGCCATGAGAGATAATCTACTCGAGATAGTACTGCGGATAGCATCGAAATCAGATTTTGGGCCAAGCGCGTGACATTAGACACTGTCTTTAAAGCAACAATTAAAAACAAGAAAAAATCATGCTTCAAGCATGAATTATTAAACACTTTACAACACTTCTATAATACCAAATCGGAATTTCACCATTTAAAACGGAGAAAGAAGATAGCTCTGTAAATAACATAGAAAAACATAATTTAAAAAAGAGATATCTTCAATTATCGCTTATAGCATAGCCCGAAAAGAACTTGAACTATTTTGACCATCCTTGTAAACCATCTAAAGACCTGTATAATCACTACATAGTGTTCTAAAATATATCTTAGTTACAAAGCGTATGAGGGGGTCGGGGCAAAAAAGTGCCAAGCTACATTTGTGGTGAAATAAATCTAACACTGTAATCTGTTGCTTAATGTTGTAAAATATAATATCCAACATATAATTTGTTTCTAATGTCACTTGGTGGCAACATATGTGACAAGTTTCGTTTTGGCTCCAGATGTTTATGCTCCCAATGAAGATTTTTACAAAAAATGCTAATTTACAAAAAAAGTAATAGTAATACCATTAAAGTAATGCCATATTGTTATTTAGAATATCGCTGGTGTTACTAAGACTTTGGTGAAAAAACTTTAGGTTATATATCTTGATTTGAGTTTTTGATCAAATTTTCAAAATGAAATATCCCAGAAGTTCAAAAATGTGGCTCGACACTCTCTTGTCCCAACCCCCTCGTATAATATAGTCGAATATGTATTTTTCGCAATTTCCACCAATAGACGGAATGCACTCGAATAATTGTGTACACACCTCTATATTATATTTAGATTTTTATACGAGCCTCATATTAAACTAAAACTTAATTCATTAAAGAAAAATCATAACACAGCTGTAAACATACTTTCAGAAATTACCATCCAGAGACGGCTATGTATCCAGTTCTTTACGTAGTCCAGTATATGATTTTTTTAAATATTCTACAATCATCTCTTTGTATACTAAATTTAGTTCATTTGGAAAATGTATAACGCAATTAAAAACAGCTTAAGCAATTCACACTCGTACGAAATGTATGCTTACGAATTATTTTCTGTATCTATAAAATTTATACATGCCACGCAGTTTACAAAAAAATTAGTTAAACTTAAAAACGCATGCCACAACCGAAAACGTACTAGTATCAGCATATATTGCTTATAGACAGTACTGTAACAGAATGTGCATTCAAACCTGTCTTGGTCTATCCGTAACCAAAATAGCAGACATTTACTCTACGAGCTGTGCATTTTATTAGCCATCACCAAAAAAAAAAAAAAAAAAAAAAAAAAAACACACACAGAAACAAAACTTTATTTTATGAATATATAAATGCATTATTTGAGGAGTAAAATTAGTTAGCTTGATTCCAAATCTTGTTTCATCTGACAGTAAAAATTAAAATTTCATTACCATATTCTAGTAACGCTGTAAAGTGTACCATATCTTATGCTTGGCATAAATTTCCCTTTTTATTATTTATGTAATCAGCAACGTTTAAGTTAAGTGTTAATGTTTCTTGTCACGTGTGTTTCGCCCTTGAAACTTAATATTTTATACAGAAAAATTTCACTGGAACACTGCTCTCATTTTATTAATGTGAATATTCAGCAAAGTTTCGTTTATCAGAGGAAGTGCAAGCCTGGTTAGAAAATGCATTAATAAAAAAAAAAGGCAATCTTTTTATATAAGGTAAATGTCTTGTTTTAAAGAATATTAAGGGTTTTCATATAAGTAAATTACTTTCCAAAATTTCTTTCACTGAAAGATATACACACTTGAAATATTTAAGAAACTACAGTTTTACAGGGCACCATTTAATAAGAAAATTAAATGAAAACTTATAGCGCTACAACTAGAAATTATCGCAAGAAGAGACTTTTTAATAAACAAATTCTGATTTTATATTCAACTGTAATCTTATTAATACTTCAACGGAATAATTATATATTAAAACTTAACATAAATATATGTCTTCTTTCTGAAACCAGTGCAACCTAATGATTTCAAGAGTTTGAAAGGATTAAAAGCTCACAAACAACGTAGCCTTACTATCCTTTTAAATAAAAAATGACCGGCAAAAGAATGGGAAAGATTTTAAACAGATTTGTATATGGTCTCTAGTGGATTATATTACGAAGCTGCCTTTTAGTTTAACAGGATTTTCCTCGCTTAGATAAAACCATTTGCACATAATAAAAGGAACGAAAAGAAAATCTCTTCTTGTGTTCTATGTTATTTAAATTTATATAAACAAATACTACATCATAATATTTTTTATTAAATCTAAAATCAATTTTCTTTAGTTGCAAATGTTGTATATAATGTCCGATTTTACTATAATTGATAAACAATTTGCTTCAATATTTTTTAATCACAAGGAACTGAGAAACACCGAATGTTATTCTTTAAAAAGTAATTTATGAATAGCTTTCCATAAATAAGTTAATCTATATATATATATATTACGCTATCGTATGTGGCACAGAAATCGCGATTATATGTTAATTGTTTAATGGGAACTCCCGAATGAAACGTATCTCAATGGTTAGTGCTGCCATCTACAGAAATAAAACCGAAACAAACAATGAATTCTTTATTATAGTGCAAATAAATTGTAATTATAATTTGTCAACGTTAATAATTAAATAGATATATTTTTATACATTTTTATTTGAAATATTCATTTTTGTAAGCATTTAATATTTATAATTAAAAAAATACAATTAGCAATATAAAATTTAAAATGTAAACAAACAAATGATTTTTAAAAAGGGATTTTTTTAAAAGGGAAAAGTAAATGTAATAATGTTTCCTGACCATTTCATTTTTTAAACTTAAATGTTATACTTTTGAAATTTTAGCTCTTATTTAATTTTTTTACAAGTTTTTAGTATAAATAAATATTATTCAGTCTTTGTATGAAGTCCACTCCACCGTTATATTTTTCAATGACAGTCTGCCCGGGAAACGCCGGGCGTGTCAGCTAATAATTAATAATAAACAGAACCTTTTATAATCGGATAGAAGGTTATGTAAAGCATTTATTAACGTTAAAATACTTTTGAATTTAGAATATTCATCTCTAAAGTTTTACTGCATATGCATTTGTAATTATGTTTAAAATACTTTCTAAATTGAAAGAGAAGGATGTTCTAAAATATACTTAGTACGTTTCTATAAATTCGTTTCTAAAAATTATAGTTTTAATGACAAGGAACATTTTCCATATGTTTGAAGCCAAGATATATAGACATAGAAAATTTAATTAATCGGATAAAAAATATTTAAAGGATAGGAATCACTAAATAATCACACCAGAGATGGAAAATATATTTTTATTTACTTTGCGAATGTTTGAGTGCAATATTCAATAAATCACCTTTTGGTGACAAATTACAAATGATTAAATAGATCTTGTACAGCAAGCATGTCTGCGCCATTGCCGATTAGTTGATATTTGAAATTTTAATTTATATTTGCAGAAACATGGAATATGAGTAAGAAATATTGTATTTTTTAGAAAAGAATGCCTAGATACAAATTCTGTGAAATAATGTGTCATTTTAACTGTCAAGAAATCAATAATTGTATGCGTTCATACGATTAAAATCAGTAAGCGTT
The DNA here is from genome assembly GCA_963931845.1 of Maratus michaelseni. Classification (NCBI taxonomy): domain Eukaryota; kingdom Metazoa; phylum Arthropoda; class Arachnida; order Araneae; family Salticidae; genus Maratus; species Maratus michaelseni. Next base: position 229,530,336 of record OZ007590.1, on the reverse strand, counting down.
CCAGATTCTCGTAAAACCCCAGCAATGCCACCTATAAGAGAATTTTGGGGATTGGAATTTGTTAAATAGCTGTCAGTTTTAGACATATTGCTGTAGGAGTGTAGCGAATAGCGATGACATCTAACCTGAACACCATGCAGCGATTTACTAGCTTAGAGTAACTTGTTTGGCCTTATACTCGACGTTTTGTTCAAGAGGTCCTGATCCAATCCTCACCAGCAGCGTCTATCCGACCTCTACATTTGTGCCTTGGACGAGATCAAACTCGCAACCTTCACAAAATGTGGCAGTACGAAATAAATCATCTCCACTACGCAAAGTCTATGAAATGTTCACAGCAGAAAGCCTGTACTGCCATGAATCACACATGGGCACAACAGCACAAAACCTATAAGTCTACGCATGAGATATCCACACGGTAACACGACAGCATAACGCACGAGTGCACATCACTCGTTCCACGTCAACAAGACGTCTTCTTCACTGAGAATGAATTGTGTAGTGCATATCGACGTCATCTCAACTGGACAGTGTATAGTCAGAAGCCTTGTATAGCTTATAGTAACTTGCTCAGCAATTTGCTGGACTATGTAACTCGCGTACTGTTCAAGAGGGCCCTGGTTCGATTCTCGCTCGAGCCTATCCGACCTCTACAGGAGGTATACCTTCAGGGAAGGCTTTTGAAGAGAAAGTCCCCCAATTTTCATTCTCTCACATGAAAAACAATTAAAACCGTGTGCAGTCGTCCTACCCAGGCCACGTTGGTATCGAAAACGCGAACATCGACCCAAGATCCTCATATCGTGGACAGCAGATAAGTTTGTGGTAATAACATGTTATAATAACAATTAAGATGATACTTGGCGCGATATAATATAATCAGTTAAAACCACATTTTTAGCATCAGGACTTTTTATTCTATCAGAAACTAGTTTCGGTAAACCATTTAACGTGACTTCATCAGTGCAAAGAATGATGGAGCAAAAATGCAAACTTCAGCAAAAATCCGTCATTCTTTGCACTGATGAAAATACGCTAAAAGCTGCCGAAACTAGTTTGCGATAGAATAAAAAATTCTGGTTCTAAAAACGTTTTTTTAACTGCTTACATCTTATAATGACTTGAAAATTTATAGTTTCTTTAACACCTAACAATTACGTTTAGATTATGGATTATAGACGTATTGTGAGAAGTTATAGCAATTCGTTTATTGATTAAACTTTACGATTGTAATACGTCTTGATTACAGACAAAACATTGCAAAACTCTATGACTTAAAGCAATAACTCTCAAAGATTTTGGACAAATAGTTATTCATGTAACAACACTTCTTTCATTTTTTTAACGAATAAAGCTCTATTCTTCATTTATATATAGTATTTATGTGATTTATTAAATTTTAGTGCCATTCAGTAGGAGGAACACCTAGAAAATTGTTAAATCCCCAGTTCCCATTATAATGGATGTAGTTTATAAAAAAATTACTAGATTTTTATAATTATGGACATAATAAAAGTAACGTGCAATTGTAATATAACATCTATTTTGCCTTGAGTGATATGAAATAAATGTAATAAAACGAATAAGTAATAAAACGAATGAGTAGAATGATAAAATTCATTATCAAAAAATTCTAAAAAAATCAAAATAACACTTAATGTACTTTATTAAGATGCTAAAATCGTAAAACGATGTTAAACCACATAAACCTTAACCAATGTCAATTACTTCCGAAAACTTTCACCGATACACATAGCCTTCATCATGGATAAAATACAAACCGTTATTACCAACGACTTTTTTTTCCTCTCACCCATACCCATATTCCAAGAGTAGTTGACATCACCCAACAAGCCCGAATAATGAAACAAACTTTCCCTAATTCCCGGATAAAGAGACAGAAATTTTGAATGCAAGGCGTTGGTAACAACAGTTGTTATTTTATCCCTGATGAGGGCTATGTGTACAGATACAATCGTCCTAGCCAGGCCACGCTGGTATCGAAAACGCGAACATCGACTCAAGATCCTCATATTACGGCCAGCAGATAAGTTTGTGGAAAGAACATCTTATAATAGCAATTAAGATGATACTTGGCGCAGTACAATATAATTAGTTATAAGCTCACTTTTAGCATCAGAACTTTTTATTCTATCGGAAACTAGTTTCGGTAGGAAGTTATTGACGTTGGATAATGTTAATGTGGTTTAATCATCTTTTGACGATTTTAGCATATTTTAAGTATTAAAGTACATTAAATTAAAATAATTTTGTTATGTAATAAAACGGTTAAATATTTTATTTTTTCTATTTATTTTTAACAGATTCTGAAATATACAACAAAATGTAAAGAATATGTCAATATTAAAAATCTACAGACATTTATTTTTAAAAAACGAGATAAGTTGTAAATACTATTCTAGAAAAATTCTAAACAAAATATTTTATTCATATTTTTTTCTTTTTTTAAATTAAATACAGGGTGCAAATTAAAATGCTGAAACTTCCAAATAACTTTAGATGCTAAACTTAAAAAACGATGCTAAACTTAAACGATAACTAATGCTAAATTTAGAATTGCGGTACGAGTGTCTACTTCTAGTAAAACGAATCTGCGCAACCATATGAAAGTAACTGCAGCGTCTCCTGGTGGTAAACTTTGAAAGCCAACCACTATATCACGAAAAGCATAATCGATAGAGAAAACGAGGCAATTACAAAAATATAGCGAGTTTTCGATTGACTATCAAGTGATGTCTTACATGTAAAAATAACTTTCCTTCTAGAAGCCCTGAACTATAAATTTTTACATATCCAATCATCGGATTAAGTACACACTAACGTGAAAAAATATGGCATTATAAGAAAGATATTTCATTTTTAATAAATAAAACACAGACAAACATGTTACAATTTATTTTAATGTGAAAACCAAGTTAATTATTCTTAAATTGTCCAACATCGACAGAAATACACGTGCAAGCTAACTGTGGTGGGCACATCTAATTAGCTTTCTTATTAAAATAAACTGTACTGCTCTTACTACATGTTTTATTTTTACTAGTAATTTGCATCTGCCGAATAATGTCACACTTTTGCCAGTCATTAGTGCTTATTATAACAGGTGATTTGATATAAAAAGTTGCATTCCAGAGCTTCTAATAAAGTTACTTTTACATTATCATGCATTTCACACTAAACCGAGGTCACTCGAAAACTCTTCTAACTGTATGTCTCAGAATGTTGGGTATAGGGTCAATAACTTCAAACTTTTCGAATCTATGAACTCTGCAGTCACATTCATTTGATAGTGCATGGACATTTTACTACAGTTAAGAGCCTACACTAGTCACGGGAAGAAACGCTCAAGCTAATGTTAAATGTATGAGAAAGTTCTAGCGCGATTTCTCGCTCGCATTTTAATATTTTTAAATGATTTTTTTGCACAGGATAGCTGAGGTCAATCTCCAACGTTGTTAGTTTTTACTTTTTCGATTTTTGTTGCAGTTTTTTCATAAGCGGGCATTTTTAATTTTGGAACCGGTTGGAACCGGTTCTGAAAAGGAAAGTACCCTTACATAAAATAACTGGAACTAAAATCAAAAAAGTAAAAACCAACAACGTTGGATATTGACCTCAGCTATCTTATGCAAAAAAAAATCATTTAAAAATATTAAAATGTGAGCGAGAAATCACGCTAGAACCTTCCAATAGACTTAACATTAGCTTGAGCGTTTTTTCGCATGACTGATGTAGGCTCTTAAACACCCTTTTACAAATCTAGCTTCATCCTTTTAAGCTTTATTTGAGTGTTTCCTGACTTTACATTTTACCCTGCAAGGTTGATGAGAAGTGGGGTTAATTATTATTGTATTCAGACAGTAATTAACATTTCTACAAAATCATATATATATAGTTCATCAAGTCTAATATGTAATTTGGAATTACGTTAAAGAGTATATTAAGAAAAATATATTTTTTAAAACTTCAATATAAAAAATTAAAACAAAATTTCTACTTTGTAGAATCTTAAATGCACTAGCACGAAATAAAATAATATTTCCTAAACACCACAAAATTCTTAAAAACTAATTTATTCTTTGCATTATATTAGGATATACTAATTATATATTCAGTTTTTTACAATTTTCAGAAAGATTACTGTTAATTGGTAATCACTGGAAATCAATCAGAAGTTTTCCGTAACTACAATGATAATGAAAATATTGTTAGAAAAAATAAAATGAACTAGTATCTTGTGGCCATCACTAAATTTTCTTCTATACCATTCTAACATAACTTATAATAGTATTAACGATTATTTATATAACGTATAGTACATTTCATCGAATTTAACTTGGAGTTTCAGTGATCTATAAATTAAAAGAAGAACAAAACAACAGCACTACTGGCTGTATATTAAAATTTATAAGTAGATCAACATATACATCTTTAGTCATTAAACTCAAATTTACAATTTGCTACATTTTTACAAAATAGAAAATAAGATACAACTATAATGTCTATCGCAAAATGTTTGGGCTAATATTCCGTAATCTGATCCACAGCCAAAAGTTGACTTCAAAAATGAGCGATTCTGGCAACAATGGGGTTAAACGTGTATGAGAGTTACAAAAATATTGCTAATAATACTTCAAACCATCCTCACCAAATTGTATCAGTTGTTTGTGTACCAGATCAGGAATCTTGCCTCAAGCATAGGATTGTAGCGCGGCTGTTGAGTGATGAAAGACAAAAATAAATCTGCATCTATTTATGTCAAGATATAACATTTTAATGAAATTCCGTCCTTGAATTGAAACTATTGTAGAAATTGTGAAAACACAGAATAAAATCTCCAACTGTTGGATGGTATAAACCCAAATATAATCAGCATCTGTTTATGTTAATGTTTAACAGAATGCGAAGTTTGATAAATTTCTGTGCAGTAGTTCTTGATCTATAAATATGACGCAAATCTTGAAAAATGCAGCACAGCAGTGCCACCTTCGTCGCGGTATGTACCCGAACCCAATCATCCCCAATGTATATCAAAGTATAACAAAATAACAGACTGATGAAATTCTCTGAGCAATTCTTGAGATGTAACTATCGCAGACATCGTGCAAAACACAGCACAAAAGCGCAACTTGTCGGGCTATATACATCCAAGTCTAATCAGAATTTATTTATATCAAGATTTAACAGAATATGCCTTTTGATGAAATTCCCTGCATTTGTTCTCGAGATATAACTATCGCAGAAATAGTGAAATACACAGCATATCAGCGCCACCGTTTAGGCACACAAATCTAATAAAAGCTTTCCTATGTCAAGGTCTAACAGAGTTTGGAGGTTGATGAGATTCCGTGCATTTGTTCTTCAGATATAGATATCAGGGAAATCGTGAAAAACAACGTGATAGCAGCGTATCATATTGGATGATATACAACCAAAATTAATCTGACCCCTAATTTATTTTGAGGTCTAACTGAATCTGAAGTTAGATTAAAAAATATGTGTTTGTTCTTTAGATACAGCGGCCACAATATTTGTGTCAGACACAAACTAACAGACTGGTAGACGGACAGGCAGACAGACTCATAGACAGATATACAGACATTTTAACAAAAATAGTCAAATCGTATTCAGGACAAACCAGAACCTGTAAATCGTTTAAGTAACGTATGTCGACAATTTTCAGGAATCCAATACTTTCTTCTTAGGTACTTAGAAGAAAGTAATAAAGCAGCGTTGACCATTTGTGAATGGCACAAACGCATACCGATTATTTTCTTCAAGCTGGTAACCATTGAAGTTTTTATCAGTTGTTTTAGTTTGACTTTTTAGTGTCCAAACTATATTATTTTTGCTTAGTGTGTAGACAATATGCTTCATAAACCTTAAATGATTTAGTTGTTTTTCGATTTATTTAAATTAATTTAATTTGAAACAGGTTGAATTCATTAAATTTCAATACACAATTTTTTTTATATATTTAATGTATTCTGTAATTTTCTAAAGAACGTTTCAATATAAACAACAATATTTTTATTCAATCAGTATATTGTACTTTAAATATATGTATATTGATTTTCTTTTAGAATAAGCTAAAAATTTCTTTAAACGAGATTCTTAAAATACAGAAAGTTTATACATTAGATATAGAAATGAAAACATATTTTTAACTATAATTTATGTCTGAAAATTATATTATGCCACATCATATCTACAAGGCAATATTTATACTTCTAAGATAAAGAAAAAAAGTGCATTATATTAACAACTCGTAAATGTTTCTTATTTATAAGGCAAACTGTAATCAAGAATCATTAATCAATTTCCCATTTATTCATTCAAAATAACAGCTAAAACACTTGTTTGTACAGCACGTAGTTCTTTTTCGATTATAGCGCAAGTTTAATTAATTAGAATGCCTGAGATAAATGTTAGTTATAATTAGCTCGAATATACTCTTAATTGTATGGAAAATGCAGCATGTACGTACAATTGATGCTTTTTTCATGTGTTGATGACATTTTAAATACCTTTATGATGAATAAATGAAATTAAGCAGAGAAATTTATCAAGCTAATACATTTGAAACAAGGTAGAAAAATACTAATGAGCCCGGTGTACAAAATATATTAGGCATTGAGCATTTGAGATTGTTTTCTTTTACACTTTCAAAACATTTTTGATAAGCCATGAGTAGTTTTCTTTTATAACTATCTGACTGTCTCTGTAATTTATAAGCTTGTTTACGATCAAATAATAGCTATGTTTTATGTTTTCTATTACGAAATGCAAACATAAATTTTAGTATTTCATAGTTTCAATACCTAATTTCCCTCAGGTTGAATGATTCAAGTCGAAAAATAAACGTGACAGGTTTTACTAGTTAAGAGGACCGTTAACTAAAGCAACAATTTGCATGGATGCATAAAGTTGATGAGGTTGTTTTATTTTTTACATTAGGTGAATTTACAATGTAAAAAATAATATACATTAAACAATCGTAAAAAATATAATGCATATAGCATTTGTTTACATTAACTATTATTAATGCAAAACATTTAAAAAAAATATTTTAAATGTGTATTCAAATAATCAGTTGTTTATTGTAATAAAAGTTTATAAGAAAGTTACTATGGAAAGCCAGTTGGTGTACACGCCATTGATGTATTAACTCATGAATATTAACTTCTTAATTTTCATAATATTAGTCCTTATTTTAAAATTTTGGTGATTATCTTATTCAAAACGCTCGCTTAAAATTATTATATTATGTAAATACAGTTTAATAAATTGTAAGAACTTCGTTATTTTTACTTAATTTATTCTCGAGAAGTTCAGTTAATTACATTCGAATCACTTTGAGAATTATGTGGCTTATTCATACTGTCGATATTGATTTTTTAATTTCTTCTCTTATTTTTATGCTCTATCTTTTAGTATATTCTGACACCTAATGAGCGTTTAAACATATTTAGTCTTTTAAACATAATTTTGAAGGTAAAACACCTTTCGTTACACAATTAGATTTTTCGATTTTAAATATTTATGAAGTAATATAGAAGTTATATCAAGGCGCATTAGAAAACCCATTTTTGTATAAAGAAATCAAAATGCGTCATGTTGAAACATTAGATTTTGATAGAAAAAGTCAACCTATATTTTAATATGTTATTCCAAACAATGCAAAGATTTTTATTAGCTCAATTAAATTGCTTAGTATTAAAACACACATAAATAACGTCTGCATTCAGAATTTAAAGTTATATAATAATTATACAGACATAATTCAACATGGAGTGCAAAATTAGCCAGAGACAGGAATCGAACCTGGGTCTACAGCGTTCAGAGCAACAGCCCGGAACGCTATGGACCCAGGTTCGATTCCTGTCTCTGGCTAATTTTTCACTCCATGTTGGATTATTGAATTTAATGTATGTATGTCTGTATAATACTTATATACCTTTAAATTCTGAATGCAGACGTTATTTATGTGTGTTTTAATATACAGGTTGATTATAAAAAAACTATCCCGATATATGAGCCTCTAACTGTTCACAGAAACTGAATGAAATTCTCGCCTAAAGTATTTTGAGGTATGCGCTCAAGAATCATGTGAAAAACAGCAGTTAAATTCTAACAGTTACGGATACAGTGACAAAATTTCGAAAATTTCAAATGGCAACACCTACTTTTTTTTATTGGATTGTGATCTTCATAGTGAAAAACCATAAAAAGCGTTGGAACGGTACCTGTAGCACGAAAATCGTCGGCGCTAGGCAGACTAAGAAGAAAAGTGAAAACAACCAATAAAGGACAGAGAAGCAACAGAAAGTAAAACATTTTATTGTTCAGTGCTATCCACCATCTGCCGCATGTAAAGTGTCGTCGAGTGTGAAATGGAAAATGTATGTTACATAATAAAATGTTCTGTTTTCTGTTGCTTGTCTGTCCTTATTGGTTGTTTTCACTATTCTTCTTAGTCTGTCTAGCGCCGGCGATTTTCGTGCTACAGGTACCGTCCCAACGCTTTTTATGGTTTTTCACTATGAAGATCACATTCCAATTAAAAAAAATTAGGTGTTGCTATTTGAAATTTTCGAAATTTTGTCACTGTAACCGTAACTGTTAGAATTTAACTGTTGTTTTTCACATGATTCTTGAGCGCATACCTCAGAATACTTTAGGCCAGAATTTCATTAAGTTTCTGTGAACGGTATGACATTTAGGAGCTCATATATAGGGATAGAGTTTTTATAATCACACTGTATATTCGTAGATCGGTGGAATAGTAAAAATATATTCACCGTTGTTCGGTCATCCAAAGCTGTCTGTTAGATGGCTGATGACTTTCTCTCCCACATGGTTTATTAGTGAGAAATTGCAGACTCAGGAATTGGCCCGAGTAGCTCAGTGGTTAGAGCAACAGTCCGGAACGCTGTGGACCCAGGTTCGATTCCTGTCTCTGGCCTGTTTTTCACTCCATGTTTGTTTATTGTATTTAATGTACGTATGTCTGTATAATAACTGTATATATTTAAATTGCTTAAATATGGATATTCTCATTCTAACCTTTAAACTATTTTTCTGGAAAGTTGAAATTTAAAAGTTTAAATCAGTCTTTTATATTAAGATTTTATCTTAACAAAAAATCTGACAATTTATTCCTTTACAATTAAATTGAAAAATGAAAAATAATACAAAAACAATTTCCAATTTAAACTTGATAAATAACGAGTTGCAACAATAAATGTTCACATAGTTCATTAAGCTACTGACAAGGGAACCACTTTTAGTGAACCTCGCACCTAACATTTATACCTGGTGTACTTTATAGCCATATAAGCCAAAGTTAGAGAACCGATAAAATTTGTCTAAAAAAATCTTATTTACTGGTTTTACCACCAGCTTAACTTTCTGAAAATGCAAATTTAAAACCAGTTATCGGGCTATCAACATAGATTTTTTTTTTTTTTTTTTTTTTTTTTTTTTTTTAATAATAAAATATCGGATTTTCTTTTTAAAAAAATTCTTTCAAATAACCTACGAATTTCATTAAAAAAAATTACAATGGCATTTTTGTTGGCGCAAATTGGCTTTATTCGTAAAAGTAGAAATTTTCCAGGCAATCCTAGTTGACTGTCACAGTCGTCTGCTGTGTCTCAGTAGGGGTTTGGAATCGAATATAAATTGTATGATTGTATAGCTGATTAGGCACAGTAAAAGGAAATAAGTTGCAACTGGTGTGAATCAACATGAACTAAAATAACTTTAACACCATCAAAAACTTTTAAACGCGCTAGGCTTTTCGAAAGATCGGAGTCCTTCTTCGTCAGGCGCAAAAAAGATGCAGTTCTACTATAAAAGCAGCAGCAAGACTGAAGTGAGAGATAAGGAAAAGGAAACAAGCTGAAGAAACAGCCAACAGGAAAGTAGGAATCAACAGCCATTTGGAAAACAGAAGACAACAGCCAATCACAGAAGAATAAAATCAAAACAATAAATAGAACACAAAATAGAAGCGGAATAAAGACGAAAATTGAAAAAAAAATATGAAAAAAAAATAAAATTAAATAAAAAATAAAACACACATATATATTAAAATATGGGAGCAGATGAAATTAAGAAATAAATAAGTAAATAAATCCTGTCCATAAAACCTGTCAATAAATTCAAGTTCCCCTCCATTAAATCTCCTGTTCCAAATCTTAGTAAATGGGGAATTTATAATGTTCCTTGTAATGGCTGTGATTTATCTTATATTGGTCAAACTAAAAGAAATATCGAAATCCGCTTAAAAGAACACTCTCGTTATGTAACTAATCAATAAATTTGTAAATCTTCTATTGCCAAGCATTCTTGGGATTCCGGCCATTGTTTTAATTTTTAAAATGCTACAATTATCTTTAATGCCAGTAGGACTATTATATTAATCGTGATGTTATTGTTAATGATAAATCTGATTCCACAATGCTCTCTGCTGCTTGGAAAAACTTTTTCAGTACTACCATGTAATGTATTTTTGTATTAATTAATATTAGTCTGTTTTTTATATATTTTTTTATAATTTATTTACTTATTTATTTCTTAATTTCATCTGTTCCCATATTTTAATATATATGTGTGTTTTAATTTTTATTTAATTTTATTTAATTTTCATATTTTTCTTTCAATTTTCTTCCTTATTTCCCTTCTATTTTGTGTTCTATTTATTGTTTTGATTTTAGTCTTCTGTGATTGGCTGTTGTCTTCTGTTTTCCTATTGGCTGTTGATTCCTACTTTCTTATTGGCTGTTTCTTCAGCTTGTTTCCTTTCCCTTATCTCTCACTTCAGTCTTGCTTCTGCTTTCATAGTAGAAGCACATCTTTTTTGCGCCTGACGAAGAAAGACTCCGATCTTTCGAAAGGCCTAGCGCGTTTAAAAGTTTTTGTAATATCATTAAATTAATGCCAAATTGTTACTGAGAATATATCAAATGTTACTTAGACATTGGCGAAAAATCTTTTTGTTGTATATCTTGATTTGTGTATTTGATCAAATTTTCAAATTGAAATATCTCAGAAGTTCAAAAATGTGGCTTAGCACTCTCTTGCCACGACTCCTTCAGTTCTAACATGAGCAATATGAACGCAAACGTAATGCAAGGAAAACAGGTTGGAAAATTCGTAGCAGTATAATTGGCGGCTTAACTCGCTTTTGGCGTGAATTTAACAATTAAAATTTTACTACTTTATATTTAAATGCATACAAAAATATATATATTACGATTTTTGAAGTCAAATTTAATGGATTCTCTAACTTTAGCCTATTAGGGTTTACACCAAGTCTCAATGCTACTTGCGAGATTTACCAAAAGTGGTTCCCTTCTGTGGAAAGATATTTCACATCCAATTCACCAATTTCTTTTGCACTTCAACCTTTCATTAAAGTGCTTAAACGAAATATCGTCAATACGAATGTAAACAAAAAAAAAGTCGTCAAAAGCGCTGTCGTATTGAACAATTCTGTGAAAAAAATTTTAAATCGCATTATGTAAAATGTTTTGTTGCTTAAGGGGTACACTATAGCGAACAGTTTAAGCAATAACTAAACATGGAAAAATCGACAGTAAATCAGATAGTGGTAAGGGGGGGGCAGGAAGTTCCATGAATTACATTTAGAAAAATGCTGAAGTGATATTTACACAACAAGGATAGCATGAACCAGAATGAAGCTGCGTTTCATTTCAATTATGTGGAACAACTTTTTCAAAACTTTTATTTTGATTGTCATTAAGAAGTTTAAAAAACAAAAAAATGTCATCGTACACAGAGGCTCAAATAAAATTTATAAAATCTATTCCCCGTTGGATGATAAAACAGCTGAAGTAACATTGCTTCTTGATAGATGATTGAAATCATTTTACCCTTTCGAAATACAGTAATCCCTCAACATTCGCGGTTTTAACATTCGCGAGTTTTGATTATTCGCGAACATGAAAATGCGGAAAAACTTAACATTCGCGAGAATCTGATTTGATTATTCGCGATTTTTTGAATCAAATTTTTTATTATCTCTTTCTTTCTCAGAATTTATAGTGGTTAAAGATTACTTCCCTGTGTTTCCTTAGTATCTATTTTCAAATCAATTTTCTGTTGTCAACTGAAAAAGGAGTGAGTATTGTAGAAAAGTAAAATAATAACAACAGCAGAATATTCAATGCAATGGGGATATTAGAAGTGGTAACAGTATCTTTAATCTAGTATTACTCTAACATGCTCAGGTTGTCGTAGAGATACAGCTGAAACTGCTCTTAGAAAATAAATGAAAGCATTTCTGAAGCATTTACCTGTATTTAAATATTGTATTTTAATACTGTATCGCGTACCGACCCACTAATACATTATCATCACTTTGTGAATAGAGAGAGCCGAAACTACTTTTTACAAAAACATATGATTTTTTTAGCTGTAATTATTTCTCTAGTCAGTTAATTTGAATTACCTTTCGTAAATAAATGTCATGTTTATGAATATGTGCGTACATTTAACTTCTATATACATGTTAGGCATAACGTATTATTAATAAATATATATCCTTTTGCTCTTTGAAATGCTGTGCCACTCTAATTAAAATTTCATGGAACGTAACTCCCTTTTTAGTGCAGAGAGATAGACTCGACATTCGCGGATTTGACATTCGCGAGGTTTTCCTGGAACGTAACCCTCGCGAATGTTGAGGGATTACTGTACCAAATACATTTCAACGATATCTATTATTCCTCATACAAAATGCATCCCTTATTTCAAAATACAAGTTTAAGAAGAACTTTCAAAGCAATGTGATAATTTATTTAAGTGTATTTGGATAAAAGGATTTCACAAGAATTTTCAAGTCTAGTGAATTTGCAATTAATAAAAAAGTCTACAGGAAGCAATGATTGAAAAATAGTTTAGTTCTATTAAACATATAACTTACTGACATTTTTTTTTGCCTTATAAAATTTTGTCTAATTAATTGAAAATCACTTAAGAGTAGCTTAGTTCAACAAATGTATTCTTTATGCATGAAGACAAAAAAAAAATGCCTTATTGTTGGGAGACTGCAGATTTTTTAGAAACATTGAGTGGATCACTAAAAATATTACTATTAAGTAACAAATGTTAAAAAACTTGTAGGAAAGATATGCAAATATATAAAATGTATGATCATAGAACTATATTAGTCGCAAAAAAATTGTCAACTGATTAAAAAAAAAACACACAAGTTTAGTTTGAATGTGTTTGTGGGTGTTACAGCTGTTCTATATAATTTTCGGGAAATTTCTAATTGTAACTATAATGCACTGAAACGTTTCACGTCAAATTAAAATTTTGTTTTTTAAAAAGAACACAACCACATGCACGGTCAAAAAGATAGAATAATTTAAGCGTTTGCTTACTTTTATTGTTGAAGAAATGCAAGTTGCTCTTTATATATTTTTTATTCTTAATTAATATGATTGTAAAATGACTGTCACATATTGCTTGGATGAGTATACTTATACATTAGCACAGCGAATTAAGTAAATAGCAGTTGGGTACCACTAGTAGTAGTCACCAGTAGCTGATTCAATGCCAACTGCTAATAGATTGATACAATATCCTACCCAATAATTTTTTTTATTGCTTTTATCATCAACACATGACACATATGTATATCCATTAGTTAACCACATTTCCAAAACTATTATCAGTCAGCGACTAACTTCTCGATAAACTTGCTTTTTAACACTTTCCAACAGAGCTGAAAAGTGTTTAGAAATTCGGTTTGACTGTCTTCTGTCTGTCTCACCGCGCTCAAACTCGCGTAATTATACTAGAATCGTCATGTAATGAATATATGCCATTGAAGTTTACCATGACATGTTCTGTATTAAAAATGTAGTCTGTAGCATTTATAGTTCGTTTACAGCGCACACAAGAAATTTCCGTTATAGTATAGTCTATAGGTAAAAGTCATTTACAGTGTATTTTAATGATGTTACACTTTTTGTTGTTATGTTGAATATGTTATGCATAACATTTATCGTTCATTTATATGACCACAAAAAATAATTCGGTTACACAGAACTGTCTATGAACAATAATTGTTAAAAATACGTATACAAATGTGGTATCCGTTTTTAAATTGAACTTATTTGTTTGCATATTACTTTGTTTGTATACATTCTATAAATCATATACAGAATTGCATAAAAAACTCGAGTTTATTTCTGCTTATTGACGGAAATTGTTAATGCGGAACTTTCAACTGCGTTTCGTTTGCTAACTTAACTAAAGTTTTGCATACTATGTAGTAAAGATACATATCTATAGATAATATACAGGATTGCACAAAATAATTCGGATATTTTTCCAACTATAGATGGTAAAATTGCTGGGGTAATAAATAAGTTATACATTTTCCAAATTGTTTACTTAGGCACTATATTTTACGTTATTAAACGGTGATGTTTTGTTACATTATTCTGAATATGTTCTAAAATGTTTCATTTGCATTTGTTTTTCTTTCTTGTAATACTAACATTATCACAAGTCCACAAAACCCTGTTGTCGCAGTATACTATACACAGTTTTCTTCAGTATTAAAAAATACATAAAAAACGTGTTGAACTTAATTTTTGGTGACACATAAAGATATCTGGAAACCAAAATTATAATTAATTAACTGCAATCACTTCCACTAGCTGTAATATTTTCGCATTTTATTATAGCTACACCAAAATCTTGAATATGTGACTTAAGTTAAAAATACTGTAGGTCAAGTAACTGTAACCATAATATGCACCAAAATAATTTCGAAATAAAAATGAAAATAGTACATATATATATTATAAAACAAAAACATGATTGTGAGAAACACTGACGTGATATTGACCATGGGAACACCTGACCAATAATTTTCACTTCTAAACATCGCACAAATTAAGTATTTATACCGTCTAATAGGAGAAAAATGTTTCTTTCAATTGCAATTTATTTACAAACTGTATCTCAATTTACTGTTTTTTTATGGTTTTAAAATAAATTATGCATTAATTAGTTATAACTCTAAGCTTGATTTTTTAAAATCTTCCTCTACCACGTGTAGAATTATATACATTATACAAAAGAGTAACCTGTTTGCACTTATAAGAAATGAAATTAGTTCAACTTTTGTTTGCGGCTAATATTCTATAACAAAATTGAAACTTTATAAATAAACTAGCTGACCCGCCCGGCGTTGCCCGAGCCCATGAAATAAACTTAAATCTCTTAAAAAACGAAACTATGGCCACGGTATCCGATGGCTAAGACACTGTATGCCGGGCATGCTCGTATGCTCTGAAAAATCTTTTATTCCAT
This sequence comes from Maratus michaelseni, assembly GCA_963931845.1. Taxonomy (NCBI): domain Eukaryota; kingdom Metazoa; phylum Arthropoda; class Arachnida; order Araneae; family Salticidae; genus Maratus; species Maratus michaelseni. The sequence goes on along the minus strand of OZ007590.1, from coordinate 229,514,955 downwards.
CCCCTTTCACCTCCAGGGGAGCATTCAGTTCTAAACAAACCTCTTCCGGAAAGAACCTCTGAGACAGGTTCCCGCTACCTACGGTACTGTTCAGTAGGCTTGCTACAAAATTGTTTCAAGAAGATGGGAAAATTATAAGCCGAGTTATTGAAATAAGGCACAGTTAGAGAAAATAACCTTGAGTCAGGGGAAGGGATGTTCAAGTGTCCTTCAGAAAATGACTAATTAAGTGGAACATTATGCATCTTTGAAAATTCGTTCGTTTAGTTAAGCTAGGAACTTAATTAGAAATTTGGCTTAAACTGTTATTCGGAAATAGTAGTAACCACTACTCATAAATTTAGTTTAATGTTATAAAGAATGACTATTAAGTTAATTATAATGTTTGGAATGGAATCACTTGCGTTGAAATCGGAAATATAACTGTGGAGATATGGAAACGGGGCATAGTTAGAGAAAAAAAAAACCTTGAAGGAGGGGCCAGGGGGGAGGGGATGTTCAAATGTCCTTCAGGAAATGACTAATTAGTAGGACCACTATGCATCTTTAAAAATTCATTCGTTTAAGGTAGGATCTTAATTACAAATTTGGCTTAAACAATTATTCGGAAGTAGTGGTAACCGCTACTCATAAATTTAGTTTAATGTTATAAAGGGTGACTATTAAGTTAATTATAATGTTTGGAATCACTTGCGTTGAAATCGAAATATAATTGCGGAGATATTCAAACGGGGCATAGTTAGAGAAAAAAAATCCTTGTAAGAGGGGCCGGGGGGGAGGGGATTTTCAAGTGTCCTTCAGGAAATGACTAATTAGTAGGACCACTATGCATCTTTAAAAATTCATTCGTTTAAGGTAGGATCTTAATTACAAATTTGGCTTAAACAATTATTCGGAAGTAGTGGTAACCGCTACTCATAAATTTAGTTTAATGTTATAAAGGGTGACTATTAAGTTAATTATAATGTTTGGAATCACTTGCGTTGAAATCGGAAATATAATTGCGGAGATATGGAAACTGTACATAGTTAGAAAAAAAAACATTGAAGGAGGGGATGTTCAAGTGCCCTTCAGCAAATGACTAATTTGGATCACCATTATGCATCTTTTAAAATTCATTTGTTTCAGGTAGGAACTTAGTTACAAATTTGGCTTAATCAATTATTCGGAAGTTGTGGTAACCGCTACTCATAAATTTAGTTTAATGTTATAAAGGGTGACTATTAAGTTAATTATAATGTTTGGAATCACTTGCGTTGAAATCGGAAAGAGAATTGCGGAGATATGGAAACTGTACATAGTTAGAAAAAAAACATTGAAGGAGGGGATGTTCAAGTGCCGTTCTGCAAATGACTAATTAGGAGGACCATTATGCATGTTTAAAAATTCATTCGTTTAAGGTAGGAACTTAGTTACAAATTTGGCTTAATCTATTATTCGGAAGTAGTGGTAACTGCTACTCATAAATTTAGTTTATTGTTATAAAGGGTGACTATAAAGTTAATTATAATGTTTGGAATCAGTTGCGTTGAAATCGGAAGGATAGTTGCGGAAATATGAAAACGGTACATAGTTAGAGAAAAAACATTGAAGGACAGGCCGAGGGGGAGGAGATGTTCAAGTGCCCTTCAAGAAATAACTAATTAGTAGGACTACTATGCATCTTTAAAAATTCGTTCGTTTGGTTAAGCTAGGAACTTAATTACAAATTTGGATTAAACTATTATTCGGAAATAGTGGTAACCGCTACTCATAAATATACTTTAATGTTATAGAGGGTGATTATTAAGTTAATTTAAATTTTTGGAATCAACTGAGTTGAAATCGGAAAGATATTTGCAGAGATATGGAAACGGGGCATAGTTAGAGGAAAAACCTTGAAGGAGGGGCCGGAGGACGGGATGTTCAAGTGTCCTTCAGGAAATGACTAATTAGTAGGACGACTACGCATCTTTAAAAATTCGTTCATTTGGTTAAGCTAGGATTTTAATTACAAATTTGGCTTAAACTCTTATTCGGAAAAAGTGGTAACCGCTACTCATAAATTTAGTTTAATGTTATAGAGGGTGACTTTTAAGTTAATTATAATGTTTGAAATCAATTGCGTTGAAATCGGAAAGATACGGAGGTGGCGCGGGAGAGGGGATGTTCATGTGCCCTTCAGCAAATGACTAATTAGGACAACCACTATTCATCTTTAAAAATTCGTTCATTTGGTTAAGCTAGGAACTTAATTCGAAATTTGGCTTGGACTATTATTCGGAAATACCCGTAACTGCTTTCTAGAAATACACCTTGAAGCTATGAATGCTGATTTTTACGGTAATTTAGTAAAAATGGAACTAAATTGAGAAGTTCCGAACATTATTAGCTGAGATTTAAAATGGCGATATTCTGTATATAAAACATCAATTAAACGCTATGGTTGAAGCTAAAAATGTTAAAATTGTTTAATGTAATTAGATCGTTACCCCTCTGCATCAACGCATATATAACAAATAATCTGTATAATAAAGTTTTCTGAAAACGGTATTCTGTATTAATTGTCTCTAGCATAATAATATATGACCTGTTTAAAAAAAAAAAAAACCTTAAACCCAGCTAATTATCATGAAGAAAAACGAGCCAGGAAAATGTTTCAAACGGATGGCGTCTGTGTAATTTGGCGGGAATAGGTGGCGCTACATTAGCTTGGCTGTACACCGGTAACTGCAATCCATATTAAAATTATTTCGTTATAAGTTCTTATCTATGCATCGTTACTCTACTAATGTCTACTGTGAATATTCTATACAACCAACCAACCAACCGAAGAAAAAAAGCGTATTTTTGATGACAGTTCTTTGTGCATTTTAATTAATATTTCAGTAAGTAATTAAAATATTAAAATTCTGAGGTTCAGGTGCACTAGGACAGGGTTTGGACTAACTAAATCTAAATTTTCAGGCTTCTAGGTGGGCTAGATTTTGCTAGGTATCGCAGACAAACAAACAAACACACACACACACACACACACACAGCGAAACTTTATTTTATTAGCATTAAGCAAACATTATAATTAAGCAAACATAAATAAAGCACAATTTTACCTGACAAGGAGACGAACTACGTGCTTAAACCACCGAAATTACCAGAATCGAAAAAGCTCCACAAAAGATAATTTTTCACCTTTTTCACACTCGTTGTCTTTTGTAGTGTTGCTATTTGTTTAGTTTATCAAAATAAATTCCTATCTCGCTGTAAAAGGTTTTATTTGACATCTTTCCTTTTACAACTTTTCGTCCGTCAATATTTTTAATCGTCAGTAGGGAGATTTTGAGGATTCTTTCCCAGTGTAGTTTTCTACAGACAGAATTTAAATTTAATTCCCCCATCGTAGCTGTCTTTTTCATTATCAGAGACAATTATGTCATAGAGCACCTAGCGCGTCTGGCTTCTCCGTAATGGGAGGCGTGGCCATCACATAGTGTGTAATGTAGTACTACCAACATATCAGCTTCCTCTCCTCGATGACAATTAGTTCCGTTTTCAGCCCATTATTTTAAAGTTTTCCTCAGTTTATTTTGTTGACCCCGTTATATGAATATTTACGTTTGAGAGTACTGATATCAGTTGCATGAGAGCTACCGGTCGGAAATTTGGTCAGTCCTTAACTAAAAAAAAAAAAAAAAAAATATGTCAATAAATTTAACAAAAATAATATCCAATAGACACGTTATAAGTATTATTTTGGGGTAGATTAAGATTTTCTACAATAAAAAATAATAATGGCCCAGAAGAAAGCTATTATGCTAATAATAATAATATTTAAAAAAAAAAATTAATTCAAAAATTTTTCGTTATTCTCACATTTCATTAATACCATTCCAAGACTTTGGTAAGAAACAAATTTCCATACTTAATATCTATTCATGAAAAAAATAATAATAATGTCGGGGTAATGTAAAAAACTCAAAATCACTCAATACTAATTTTCTGTGCGTTCACAGATTTTACCACCACACATTATGTCATCTAGATTCAACTGCACAGTCAACTGAGAAAAGTTTTTTTTGCCAGTGATTGTATGAGCTGTCCTTGAATTTTAAAAGTTCAAGTTCATTCAAACTCACCTATACTTTGTAATTCACCCATTTGCTACTATATATTTTGCTATCCATGTATTTTTATTCTTGTTACTGTAGAACGAGAATATATCATTGTCGAGCTTTCTGAAGTTGAATGACCCAGCTGGCGGCCATCCGTTCTTTCTCTTTAACTGAATATTCTAAAGCATATGTTTGTTTCCAGAATTAAACTTTTAACTGTTTATAGAAGCGTATACATCCAACTACATATAACATATGGCAGAACCCGTACATGCGTTGGAAATGTAGCAAAAACACTACCTGTTTCCATAACACCGTCAATGTCTAATTCTATGACGCGTTAGTCTACTTTTAATTTACTTATTTATTTCTCGATTTCTCCAGTGACGCAGAGAAACATCATTCAGAAATTTCAAAAATTTACTTTATTTAAAAACTGGAGTTTGCAATTATGACATACTTTCCTACATCTGCAATAAATGGATTATTTATAAACGATTTTAATTAAGAATTTTCTGAAGTAATTTGCGATATTTTATTGTTTTTTTCTAATTTTAACGCATAGACTTCTTAAAATGACAAAAAAACTGAATATAAACATTTAATCACGAGAGAATTAATTGATATTTAACCAACATTCTTAAAAACTACATTTTTTTCTGTTACATTATATCACACATATCTATTACATTAAAGCATTTCTCTTAATCCAAACCCTACGACATTTCTATAATATTTACCAAAAAAAAACAGATTCTAACATATAGTTTTCTTAATCGAAAATAAAATCCTCTAATTCAAGAATAAAGCCAAGCAGTCAATTTACATTCAGACGCTTTAATCTATCTTTATTCCACCAAGATTGAATCAATGTAACATTCGTAACAGCAATTTCGGCGAAAATCGATTTTTCTGTTTTCTTTATAACCAGAGGGAGTATAGTTTTACCACATATTTTTAATAAATTTTTGGCCTTATTTAGTTTCAGAAAATTATTACAAATGATAACGATTTGCGTTTTTAACACTTTCCAACCCAGTTGAAAAGTGTTTATGACTTCTGTTTGTCTGCCATCTAGCCGTCTGCCGTCTATCCGTGCTCTAACTCCCGTAAATCTATTCGGATTGCCATGAAATTCTTATATGTTATTGCCGTTTAAAACAGCATGTTCCCTATTGAATATGAAGTGTGTACCACTTATAGTTTTTTTACAGGGAAAGTCAATACTATTCCGTTACATTACAGTTAATGTGAAAAAATCGTTTCAATTGCATTTTGAGGATTTTATGTCGTTTGAAACATGATGAAATTGATATATAATTATGACACGCATTTAAGCATGCTTTTTATGGAATATGGTGAAAAGTATGGTGTGCATCGCGTTTATCGTTCATTTATAGGGATACATAAAAAAATATCGCTTACAGTAAACGTGCGATAATTATAGTCTATGCGTGATAAGTGTGTTTTCAAGTTTGGTTTGCATTTTTAATTTTAACTAATTTTTTTCATATTACGTGGTGTGTATAAATTCGGTTGACATATACAATACAGGGCTACACAAGGAAATTCATAAGTATTACGCACTATGGGAGTGAATTTCTTAAGGGTGGTTTTTAATTCTGCTACGCATTTTCCTGCTGAACTATATTTAGCAGACTAATATCAGTTTCTGGAATATAAATAAATTCATATACAGGGCTACGCAAAGAACAAAATACATCGTCATTTACGATTGGTGATTGCTGCAAATGAATTTTAAGTTGCCTTGTGCGTTTTGTATCTGAATTAAGTTTTAGCTTAATATGTGGTGCGTACAAAATGTTTATATAATATACAGGGCTGTACAAAAGATTTCAAGTGCATTTCCATCGATTGGCGAAAATTGCTCAGTGTGAATTTTCTAACTGAACTAAATTTTATCATGCTATGTTTTATATATTCAAATCTACAGATAATATACAGGGCTGCACAAAATAATTCGACTACTTATTTTACAATGAAAAGTAATTTCGAAAAATGTATTTTTTTCCATGTGGTATATGTTTTTTAAACTGTTTACTTACGCACATCTTATTTTACCTTATTGAACAGTGAAGTTTCGTTACAGTTTTCGGATGTGTTGGAAAATGTTTCATAATCTATTCTTGATGCGTCATTTTTCGTTCTTGTTTAAATATTAAATAGGAATTCTCTATTCAGAAATAGTGATGTCAGACTACTTGGAAATTGCAAGAAGTGTACCTACCTTGATAACAATAGAAGACCGAGGCAGAATTTTTTATACTGTGCACTAATCTTACCCGTCTTTATTTTCGGAAAAAAAATATGTTATTTTCATTTTGAAAGGTATTGGTAAATAGACTAAATAAGAAATAGGTTAACAGCGCATAGACCGACATTTGTATTTAATGTAGTGTTTCATCTGAAGATATTTTAAATGCAATGTATTTTTGTACCATTAAATCAAAATATAGCTACTATAATTAAATACCAGAAGAACCCGTGCGAAGCTTTCGGACTGCAATCTTTGAGATTGTTTCCTGGTACGTTTTACCTCTAATTTTTAATTAACTGATTTTTTTTTTTAAATCAAACAACGCGTTTTAACGAAATGTGAGTGTACCATCTCAGAAACTTGTTTAAACACTTTTTGGATGATACCTCATTCGTCGATATATGTTTTGTATGTGTATAGAAAAAAGGATGTTGACCACAGAAATAATATATATGATGATTGCTTGTGCATAAGAAAATGGGAATTGATTGCCAGATTTTTTTTTTGCCAAATTTTCTTCTCTCACCAAGGTTATTTCTCTAGGTTGCCAAGACCCCTATACTGAAAAAAAACGAATTATGAAAAAATTGAAACACTGAATCAGACGTTTAGGGAATTCATATGAAAGCATTTCCTCAGATTTTTCAAAACTGTTCCAGAAATGTCTTAAATACATAAATCAATATTTGGTACACCACTTTTTTGCAAGCCTATGGGAACTTAAACACGGGATGTTTAAACTTTGGGGTCCAGCAGTAATTTAAAAGACGTTGGACTTCACTGACGTATTAACAGCTTAATGAAATATTAAAAAATAAATACTTATAATTTTTGTGAATCCTAATGAACTGTTTATCTAAATGGAAGATAATCCTTAAATTATGTAATCTACTGGTGCTGCTATACAGTACGCATGTACACAGCCATGATTAAACAAAGTACACAAATAAACAATAGGTGACGCATGCGTACAAATTAAATAAAAACCCGATTAAAAGCTCGATATTTTTTCAAAAAATACTCACAAGAAATAAATTAACAATCGTATTTTAATTGCATTATAGGCTGACGTCATCTGATAATGCAGTATTTTATTTTTGTGGCAACAGTGATTTGAGGAGAACCCTTCATTTCATTTATGAAAACAACGCCGATTTAATTTTTAATTAACTGCAATTTTTAATAAAAAACAATGTTTTAACGAAATGTTAAGTTCGCTATGTCAGAAACCTGCTCAAAATCCTTTCATATGCTATCTCATTCGTCGTTCTGTGTTTCGTATTTTCTTAGAAAAAGGGATGTTGACAGGAGAAATAATATATAGGATGATTAGCATAATTATATCTTACAGTATGTTATACGTAGTATCTTCTGCATTTATTTAAAATTTGTGTAATTTAAAATTGAATTTCTTTTTACTATGTAATAGTTAATTATAATAAACAACTAGATATAGATAAAATAAAATAAACAATAAAAAATAATACTGAATATTTTGTTTTTAGTTTTATTTTAGAGTATTAAATAACTTTAATTAAAAATATATGTGTGAATTTTTTCTTGCTTGGTAAATGTATGTGGATATTATTCAAAAATACCGCAACAAAAATACTGCTTTACACGAAAATGCAGATTTATTTACATTTTATTTCATGATTATTTCACAGATTTTTTAAGAAGTGTGTTTCTTTTAAAATGTTTTTTTATGGCGTACGTATAAAACGGATTTTCATGCGAATATAGAATGGTTGTCAAACGTCATAAATCACCATTTATGTCACTTCAAAAAATGTCCATGTAAAATGTTTTTAAAAAATTGACACGGCCATACGTTTTTGAGGAAAAAATCGTGCGAGATTCTCTTCTACAAAGAAGAAAAACTCTCTTCAGAAGATAAAAAAATCAAATTTTAAACAACATGGTATTGAACTTTTCGAATGTTGTAAAAACAAATATTTTCTAAAGGTTTCATTTTTTGGCGTATATTTATATGTAAGTGTGAACAAATAAATGTTTTAAACAAAGTATTGGATGATAAAGAATGTCGAAGGGACATTTTAAATAAGATAATTTTATTCATATAAAAAAATTACTCCTAAAAATAAACATATCCATCAAAACATGCGATATGCATAAACATTTAATGAGTTTATACTAGTACGTAGATTATCAAGTTATAGTGTGCAAAATGCAAAATTATCAATTTGTCCAGATAAGATGCTCCATGCGTTCAAATTAAAAAAAATATTTCCTTCATTGTTTAATTTCATTACTTACAAGGGCATAAAAAACATTAATGCATCCATTTAATAAAACCAAAAATATTTGTGTAAATAAAAAAAATTGGCCTGAATCTGAATTTTCCTGAAAAATTCACGTGTTAATAAACCTTATATTATTTTGAGCATCTTAAAAGACCAATATTCCAAACCATATGCAGAATGTTTCTCTACTTTTCCTATTCCTAGATATATATTCCTTTTTAACTCTTTCAAACATTAGGTATCTGCAGGTAATATGGCCACCCTAAAGTAAGACATTTCTAAACGGTAATAGTTAACCAGTTATGGTTTAATACATATATATATATATATATATATATATATATATATAAATTGAATAACAAAGAACACGCTTTTTAGCACTGGTAAAATATATTAAAATTTTAAACTAGTCAAACTTTTTACATGTAGCAGTTTGTTTTAAAAAAAGCGAGTTAATGAATATAATATGGCCACACGTAGGTAATATGCCCATATGTGAAATAAAAGGAAAATATTTATATTAAACGTTTAAAAATCAATAAGTTTTACAAAACCAAATTTATTATTTGAAAATTCATAAAAATAATAAAACAATAACCATGAAGAAAATTTAGAAAAAGATTGGAGCAATTATGAAGCTTTTACAGTAAAAAATCTTTTTAATTTAATTTTAAACGCATATGTCGGACAAAAATTTCTTTTTGTATTTTTACTGGTAATTCTAACACTTTCCTCGTGCACATAATTACGACAAACAGCACATAATCTCATATCTATAGCTTTTTTCACCTGTCTGGTCATATTGGCAGGAAAATCCTATTTTATAAAATATCTCGTTATTCTGTCGGCACACTCCGATATTGAAACTCGTTTATGCAGTTAAATAAAGCATTATACAATCTAAAATATCATGAAAGATATAACCATAAACACTTTGTTTAAATTAGACAAATAACAAACCTACGAGAGACAAATTTATAACATGCAAACGTAACTAACAGCAAAACAACGATGTCTGCTCTCTCGTGCACATGGTCTGAAAATGAGGCCAAAACGGGGCTAAAAACCAACTTTTCTGACTACCTGCGACTGCATAAAAGGGCCATATTTTAAGGGCCTAGTAACAGTACTACGAATTGGCCATATTAACTGCATTGGCCATATTATCATCAGATACGTTAGTTGCAAAGTGTTTATGACTTCGCTTTGTCTGTCTCTGTGTCTATCCGAGCTCTTACTAGAGTAAATCCCTATTGACATGCAATTGATATATGTTACTGTGGTTTACTAAGGCCTGTTAAGAATTGAAAACAAAATATGTAGTGTCTATAGTTCATTTACAGGGACACTAAAAATAATTCCCTAACATTACGGTCTATGGAGAAAAACAATTAGCGATGTATTTTAATGATGTTACATTATTTCAAACATATTTAAATTTATATATATCACTGAGGTGTACTGCAAGCGACTTACTATAGGATATGTAGGGTGCATAGCTTCCATCGTTCATTTACAGGGACATACAAAATAATTAGCTTACAGTAAAATCTAAGAACAATAATTGCTGAAAATGCGTTTTAAGTTAAGGTAGGCGTTTTGAAATTAAACTGATTTTTTGCTTATTACTTGGTGCGTATAAATTCTATAGATGATATACAGCTCAGCACAAAATATCTTGTGTACATTTCCTTTTATTGCCGGAAATTGCTGAAGGGAAATTTATAACTGTGTTATACGTTCCCTGACTCAATTTAATTTTAGCTTACTATGTAGTATATATATAAATCTGTAGATCTTATTTCAGGGATGCACAAAATAATTCGGATATTTTTCCGACTATTGATAGTAATTTAGTAATTTTTGAAATAAGGCTTTCAAATATGTTAAGCGTTTTATAAATTGTTTACAAAACGTCCTATTTTTGACGATTTTTGCTCATTTCAAAGTGCATTGTCCTCTTAATAAAAATATGTAGTTATACGAAAAAAAATATTTCAAAATCTACTAATTGTAAACATCAATACGATATGAACTTACATTATAATGAAAAATAAATGTGCATCTTTGCCATTTCCCAGAATTTCAAATTCCACGAATGTTAAAACATATACTATTTACACTTCTTGTTTTGGCACTTGTGTAGGTAGAAAGAAACTGTACTAAATTCTGTTGAGAAAAATGTTTTGGAAGTAATATTTTATTGTTTTTGGAATTGTATTATCTTTTATCTTTACATTTATCTTTACCTTATTTTATATTTAAATATTGCGAATTATGAAGTAAACACTATTTTTCAATCTTATATGCGTAACTCAAGCATAATAACAAAATGTATTAAAATTTTATAGTTTTATATGTTTTGTTTATATCTAGAAATAGATTTGTTTCATTTAAAACATAATTATTAATATGGAATGACTGGTAGACAAGCATTTATAGTTTTCTATCCAACCGGAGAAAACTGTAACTTCATAACGTCATGCTTGAAATAATGGGAATATCAATTTTGAAGTTTAAAAATGTTTTTTTTTTATTTTAAAAAGAGGATTGTTTCTTGTAAATAAATATTTTTAGAATGGTTTAAAATTAATTTTTAAAAGGATACATTGACAAAGATTAAATTCATATACCAAATTTAGTTATTAATCGTAACTGTAACGATGTCATACTAGAATTTACGAGTTAACATTCAATTTTTTATAAAGAATTTATTCTATGTTCATTGAATATGCTCAGTGCAATAGCGGTGTCGTCACAGTACTTTGCTGAGTTATTTATTTCTATAAAGCGCACAGCATTGATCTATATTTTTGCAGCTTATTTTTTCCCTGGGTACATTTATCGCAGAATTGGCTATTTTCAGTTCTTGAAAATGCGTTTTACCACTCATTTCGTAAACTGACGACGCAGGAATTTGGTTACGATACAATGTTTTGAACAATATAATCAAATTATTTAGCAGCACTAAACTTAGGTCATTCGGTCCACTTTAAAATAAAAATAATTTATTCACTGTGTCCATGTGCACAGATCTGATATGCAATAGAAAATGAAGTTTTAATACTGTATAAAATTTTATTGCAATATACTTTATGTAATTTTTTTTTTAAACTGCGATTTTTAAAAAACAATTTCTAAGAGCTTATGAGTCTGAATTTCAGCTTCAAAACTTACTTGTTTTTGAAACTTATTTTGAATAAGCACAGAGCACTGAGCAAAAATTTTCAGCTAACGACTCACAGTGGGGCATTTTGCTGATTTAGCCGGCCAAAAGTCAATTTTCCAAAACAAAATTGATGAGAAAAATATGTAGCTAACTTTGGAGGTGAATAGTTCGGGAATCTCCGTAGAGTAATAAAATTTGTCCAAGTGCAACCAAATTGGTGCCACGCAAGTTAAAACTTGCATGTAGCAGTAGGTTGGTTATCTCTGCTGTCAACTACAATTTTGTGAGTGTTCATTTCAGTGTGATTTTTTTTGTTCAAAATTTTTACTTACATGAAATAGTTATGGATTATGAAAGAGCACGAATATATGTTTATATCTCACATGAATATGTTTATATTTGCTTAATTAAAATATATGATAAAGCGACATGAAAGGTACTGTATAATTTGGAAATTTGTATTGTTATTTTAAATATTCCATAAGGGATTAGTTAACCTTAAGGGTGAGATCCGATGATATTTTTTACATGAATTGAGAGTTCAAGATATGTAGTTAATAACTTTCAAAACAATAGCCGCTAATAACCGCTAATTTAGAAGAATTTCTTTCAAACGGAAATGTGCATGTTTCTGTAAATGATGATGTTTTCATTTACCCCCTTTTTAAAAATGTCTTCTACGATAGCTAAATTGCAAATGTTGCCACAAAATGTCATCTGTAGACATAAAAGAGTTCAAATGTGCATGTCTGATCAATAAATTTATATCTGAAATGAAAATTATATCAAAATAATTCCGGTTTGATCATATGAATAACCAGAATTTGGAAAATTTAGATAAGAAATTTTAATTTCTCGAGGATTACCTTGTAAACAAAGATAATTATTAAGAACAGCAAAAGCATAAGATAAATCATGATTGAAGTGTTTTTTCTGAGAAAAAGGTTAATCTAAATTTCAGGGAATATTCCAATTGCAGTACGTACGTTCAGGTTGGCCTCAGAAATTTTTTCGGGATTTGTAATCAAAGAAGCAAAAGAAGTAAAACCAAAGAAGTACATAGCAAAGCAAATCTTGAAATCCTTCTTCATGCTACCGAATCACAATAGTATGTTACTGGACATAGGAATGCTTTTACAATAGTCAACGAAATGACATGGGTTCTATATCTTGCAGCTAAAAATAAACAGGTGTTATATAATTATCATGAAACAACTTATTGGTAGTTCTCGACTGTTAAGCTTTATCAATATTTGTTGAAGCAAAATCTCGAAAATGCATTATAAAACAGTCAGACATTCACATAAGAAAACATATCAGTCGTATAATTCGCTACAAATGGAAATAACTATTACACAAATAATGACTCCGATACAAAGTTACTTCTGGAGAAGTTCAGTTGAAACGTTTATTAGACCACGCCATTAGACGCTTCTTGGATTATCTGAAAGAAGTTGTCGAGACAATGAATGATGACACAACACTGTGTAAAATCGAAAGTGAGGATGGGACGGCTTTGAACAAAAATAATATAAAAAAAGCTAAAAAATAATATAAATTTTGATGGAAACCTTTTTTGGAATTCATTTGTACTTTTCCAAACTGTTGCTCTGTCAAAGAAAGAAAACATTGTTTGGCAAAATCTAATACCTTCCACGCCTTAGATTCTGTCGACCCATAAGAATTACGATTGTAAATTTAAATTTGTAACTGCTCAGTTAAGATCCACTCTTATCTTCTATAAAACGTATACCACGTGAAAAAAAATCTAAATAATTTTTCAAGGCTTTAGCACTACTTACTCCTGTTGAACAGTTGTATGCAAGAGCCCATCAGAGTCAAACAGAATAGGATAGTGATGAAAACTATTACGATGACAATTTTGCATCATCTAATGAATAACCATGGATTTCGTTATCAAATATGTACATATATATATTCATTTATCTAATATGATATTTGTAATATTTTGTTTCAATTAAGTAAAAAATATATGTGATTAATAAATACTTGATTTCAATGTACTATTGATTTACTCTGCAAAAGCGTAAATGGAAAATTTCCATTTTAGGTAAGATTAAGGGTCAACAATGCTAAAAGATAGCTTTCTAAAGTTGATACAATTTTTTTAATCAACTGTAATGTAATTTAAAATTGATTTCAGAACTTTCAAACACGCTTGAAGAAAAACGTAAAATAATCTATATCTATGCATAAAAATATATATCTCCAAATTTTTTAAACAAATTAGAATATGACTTAAAAATTTTCAATTTTGAGATATTCTGTATAAAAAATTAGTTTTATATTGATGGGCAAAATACAATTGCAATCAGAGAATTAATCACTGATATTTTACTAATAATTAAAGTTAGTGTTACATGTTACAGTGACTTTCACATACCCTGTATATACAAAAAAAAAACATTTTTTTCAAAAACAAATTGCTATAAAAGTATAAAAATATGATAAACTAATAAAATATAAACGTTCCATCATTTTTTCAGGAAGAAATATTTTTGGCCGGCTAAATCCGTCAAATGCCCCACTGTGCGACTGTCCCTCCATCGCACTGCCACAGATACTGAATATGTAAATACCACTTTTATGAAAAGTGCTTTCAAAATTCGCATTTTACTCATCATTATACATCGCCGGAATTCAGTGACATTATAACATTTTGTACTAAATAATCAAGTTATTGGGCGATGCTAAAGCCTAGTGATTCGTATTTCCTTCGAGAATATTGGTTATACAGTGCAACTACGAGCACAAGTCTGATATGCAGTAGAAGAGAAACTTTTAACAGTATTATCGCAGAATTTTATTGAAATATATTTGATAAGAAAAGTATCTGGAAAACTTCAGCAAATTGTTCTTCTTGTTTATGAGCTGCAAAATCTATATATCTATATATATGTGTGTGTGTACTTACATTTCACCTTGCAGCCACAACTACCCAGCGCAGACCACTGGTGTCTGTGTGAGGTAGTAGCCTCGAGTCTTCCATCGTGCACTATGGTAGTTGCATGTCGGTAGCTGCATAGATGTGAAAAATATGGTTGTTGAAAATTGTCTACCTACGGCATTTTCATATAGACGTATGTGTTTCTATATATCACTTTGCCACCACAACTACCCAGCTCAGACCACTGCTATTTGTGTGTGGTAGTAGCCTCGAGTCTCTCATCGTGCTTTATGGTGGTTGCATGTAGGTAGGTGTGGGGGTGTAGGAGATATGGTGGTTGAAAGTGGTCGACCTAGGGCATTTTCATTTACTTAGACCAAAGTGTTCTAAAAAATGTTTGGTATCTTTTTCAACGGGAATTGGTTCATTAAACTTAACATGAACTAATTAAGACGTAGATAACTAAGTAAATTGATTTCGCGTCCCGTAGCGGTGAAAATTGAAACTAAACGATATTACAGCACGTACGTTGAACGCCTTCTATACAATGCCGTAGGCACCGGGAATGAGTGCCGGAGTTTCTTTCGGAAATAGGTTTGTTTAGAACAGAATGTTCGCCGTAAATCAATACTTTTATCGAAACCGCAAAAGAAAGTTACTAATTTCTGTGTCACGCCTGTCGGATCAGCTAGTTTAACTTAAATTTCGATAATAATTCAACATACTTAGATAAACAACGGCAACACTTTTAATGTTTTAACTTTTATCTAATATTCTCCATGAAAGCTAAACATTTTCATTGAAATGAAAATTTAAATGAAACATATGAAGAAACATAAATAACGGTTGTAATTTTTTTTTCCTTTTATGTATTTTTCTATAATTCATAAAAATTCTTTAAATATTATAAATTTATTTATGAAAGGACAGGATAGACTAATGGTCAGTATTTTTACATTCTCCTTTAAAATTATTAATAGCTGTTAATATGCTAACTTTGCTTTTTTGCCTTCGTCCACATCAATCATTCAGTTAAATAAAAAATAGTAGATTATTAGTCCAAATATCCCTGCGTCTTAAAGAGATGAAATACCTTTAATTTTTATTTTTATAGCTTTTTTTTTAAAGAAAACGTCTTTAAGCTCAATCGATTAAACATGCTATATTCTTTCTGAAAAATATAGTTTTACTGAAATTTGCAATATGGATATATTAATGGAACGATAGTTGATGGGGTTACTTTGATTTATGATATGTTGTCTGTGGTTTTTCTTAGCCGAACACATTTTTTTCTCTACTGATTAAGCATTTTTCAATACTGAAATAGTTTATCTAGTTATTTTTAAAAATATAAAGTTGAGATATTTAAAGAAATACCTGAAAGATTTTTTTTTTAATTTTCTCTTTTGATTTTTTATTATTAAAATTTGAAAAAATTACTTTTTATAAACTCTGTTGTTTATTGAATAGACGTTCTAACATAAGATTTCTTCGATTTCTTTGAAAACATATAACGTCCGTATATCTTAAAAGTAAAATTAAATGTAATTTGTTATCTTAATTGTCCTTCTGATGGAATTTAGTTAAATTAGTTATCTAAGGTATTTAAGTACATTAGCTTTTTCGCAGTTAATTGAGGGAGTACTTTGGATTTTCGATTTAAAATTAATTTAATATTTTTTTTATCACATATAGATTTTCTTATTTTTATTTTGCTTTCGTGAATGTGCATGAATAAGTAATGCATTAGATAGTTAAAAAGACACTGAAACACTGTTTGGATTAAACTTCAAAATGAATTTTCTTTTAAAATAAATTAATATGATACTAGAACTTGAATGCAAGTTGAGTGTATTATGCATCCTTGGAATACTTTTTAAACAGGAGATAATTGTATACATTATTAAATTATGAATAAAAAATATTCATGTTTAAAAAATTCTTCCTGTTAAGTAACAAAATTTTGAATATAATTAATATGTTTATGTAACACATATATTATTTTATTTTTTTATAAATTGAATAAAATAAATATATTTAACTCATTCAATTAAACCTAGAAAACAGGAACATAATATAGTTTAATTTTGCATTAAAAATATTTTATATTTCATAAATTGATTTAAATTCATAGAATGTCTAATATTCTTTCTAAATAATATGATTTGAATTAATAATCTGGAAATAATTGTCTTGCTTGTTAAATTATAATAAAAAATATTTATGTTCTCCGTTTTAAAGGAATTATTTTTAGTTTAATAATTAAATGTAATACTTATATTTTTGTCATAAATTGAATTAAATAAATATATTTAATTAATTTAAATTAAACCTCGAAAATGGGTGCATAATATAGTTTAATTTTGCTGTAAAAATATTTTATATTTCATAAATTGACTTAAATTCATTGTCTAATATCCTTTTCTAAATAATATGATTTGAATTAATAACTACTAGATGGAACCCGTCAAAATTTGACGGCAAACAACTTGATAGTACCATAAAAATAAAATTTATAGTTGCTTTAACTTGACAAATTTCATAGTAGGGAGCATATGATTAAGTGGTCACAGACTTTTCCATCGATATATCACATGAGGGGTGTGCGCAAAATTTAGAAAATTACCCCCTTGGGGTGTCGAAGTGGGGGATGGACATGGGAGATGCATAATATGATTAAGTGGTGACAGACGTTTCCAATGATATATAACATGAGGTTGTGTGCAAAATTTAGAAAGTACACCTTGGGGGGAGGCAAAGTGGGGAGATGGGCATCGGAGATGCATAATATGATTAAGTGGTCACAGACCTTTCCAATGATATATAACATGAGGGTTGTGTGCAAAATTTAGAAAGTATTCTTTGGGAGGAGGGGGGCAAAGTGGATAGATGGACATCGGAGATGCATAATATGATTAAGCAGTCACAGACCTTTAAAACAATATATGACATGAGGGGTGTCAACAAAATATAGAAAAGTATCACTTGGGGGTGGGGCAAAGTGGGGAGATGGACATTGGAGATGCATAATATGATTAAGTGGTCACAGACCTTTCCAATGATATATAACATGAGGATTGTGTGCAAAATTTAGAAAGTACCCTTTAGGGGGGAGGGGGCAAAGTGGGTAGATGGACATCGGAGATGCATAATATGATTAAGCAGTCACAGACCTTTCCAACAATATATGGCATGAGGGGTGTCAACAAAATTTAGAAAAGTATCACTTGGGGGATTGGGGTGGCAAAGTGGGGAGATGGACATTGGAGATGCATAATATGATTAAGTGGTCACAGACCTTTCCAATGATATATAACATGAGGTTTGTGTGCAAAATTTAGAAAGTTCCCCTTGGGGGGGGCAAAGTGGGGAGATGTAAAATATGATTAAGCGGTCACAGACCTTTCCAACAATATATTACATGAGCGGTGTCAACAAAATTTAGAAAAGTATCCCTTGGGGGGTGGGGGGGGGCAAAGTGGGGAGATGGACATTGGAGATGCATAATATGATTAAGTGGTCACAGACCTTTCCAATGATATATAACATGAGGGTTGTGTGCAAAATTTAGAAAGTACCCTTTGGGGGGAGAGGGGCAAAGTGGGGAGATGGACATCGGAAATGCATACTATGATTTAGCAGTCACAGACCTTTCCAACAATATATGACGTGAGGGGTGTCAACAAAATTTTAAAAAGTCTCCCTTGGGGTGGTGGGGGGCAAAGTGGGGAGATGGACATTGGAGATGCATAATATGATTAAGTGGTCACAGACCTTTCCAATGATACATAACATGAGGGTTGTGTGCAAAATTTAGAAAGTACCCTTTGGGGGGAAGGGGGTCAAAGTGGGGAGATGGACATCGGAGATGCATAATATGATTAAGTGGTCACAGACCTTTACAATGATATATAACATGAGGGTTGTGTGCAAAATTTAGAAACTACCCTTTGGGGGGGAGGGGGGGCAAAGTGGGGAGATGGACATCGGAGATGCATAATATGATTAAGCAGTCACAGACCTTTCCAACAATATATGACATGAGGGGTGTCAACAAAATTTAGAAAAGTATCACTTGGAGGGGTGGGGGGGGGAAAAGTGGGGAGATGGACATTGGAGATGCATAATATGATTAAGTGGTCACAGACCTTTCCAATGATATATAACATGAGGGTTGTGTGCAAAATTTAGAAAGCACCCTTTGGGGGGGAGAGGGGCAAAGTGGGGAGATGGACATCGGAGATGCATAATATGATTAAGTGGTCACAGACCTTTCCAATGATATATAACATGAGGGTAATGTGCAAAATTTAGAAAGTACCCTTTGGGGGGGGGCAAAGTGGGGAGATGGACGTCGGAGATGCATCATATGATTAAGCTGTTGCAGACCTTTCCAACAATATATGACATGAGGGGTGTCAACAAAATTTAGAAAAGAGCCCCCCCTTAGGGGGGGGAGTGGCGGGATGGATCCCGGAGATGCAGAACATGAATAAGTGGTCAAAGACTTTTCCAGCGATATATCACATGAGGGATGTGTGCAAAATTTAGAAAGTACCCTTTGGGGGGAAGGGGGTCAAAGTGGGGAGATGGACATCGGAGATGCATAATATGATTAAGTGGTCACAGACCTTTCCAATGATATATAACATGAGGGTTGTGTGCAAAATTTAGAAAGTACCCTTTGGGGGGGCAAAGTGGGGAGATGGACATCGGAGATGCATAATATGATTAAGCAGTCACAGACCTTTCCAACAATATATGACATGAGGGGTGTCAACAAAATTTAGAAAAGTATCACTTGGAGGGGTGGGGGGGCAAAGTGGGGAGATGGACATTGGAGATGCATAATATGATTAAGTGGTCACAGACCTTTCCAATGATATATAACATGAGGGTTGTGTGCAAAATTTAGAAAGCACCCTTTGGGGGGAGAGGGGCAAAGTGGGGAGATGGACATCGGAGATGCATAATATGATTAAGTGGTCACAGACCTTTCCAATGATATATAACATGAGGGTAATGTGCAAAATTTAGAAAGTACCCTTTGGGGGAGGGCAAAGTGGGGAGATGGACGTCGGAGATGCATCATATGATTAAGCAGTTGCAGACCTTTCCAACAATATATGACATGAGGGGTGTCAACAAAATTTAGAAAAGAGCCCCCCCTTAGGGGGGGGAGTGGCGGGATGGATCCCGGAGATGCAGAACATGAATAAGTGGTCAAAGACTTTTCCAGTGATATATCACATGAGGGATGTGTGCAAAATTTAGAAAAGTGTCCCACTTTGGGGGGGAAGTGGGGGGATGGACCCCAGAGATGCATAACATGAAAAAGAGGTCACAGGCATTTCAACTTGCAACTTTTTTCTCGAAGGCATTTGACAATATCATTTTTTTTTTTACCCAAGACAATTTAACGATATTCTTATTTTTTTGCGTAATTTGTCAAACGTTCATGGAAAAAATCATGAAATTCGCTAATCAATAGTTGATAAATTATGAAATTCAACAATCGATAGCAGTAAAATTTGTCAATAGCTAACGGAAAAATCACGAAATTCATCAAATGGTCTCCCATAAAAAGAATTGTCCTGCACACTGATGTGATGATCAAAAGGGTTTTGAAGTATAGGACAAAATTAGCACTTGCCAAACAGCGAGTAATACTGAAAATTTGGCAATGGACTTTATTGCCACCACTGGTCAAACATAATAGTCACACTCACCAATTGCGATGATTGAATGGAAAAAGATTTTTTTCTCTGCTGTCGCTCGACAAATTTCGAAACCGTTTGGCGAATTTCAAGATTTTATCCCCGAAATTGACGGATTGGGATTTTTTTTCTCGAAGCCATTCGACGATATTAGAAAAAATTTCCCCCGAAACCAGTTGATGAATTTTGCGATTTTTCCACTGTCGATTAATGAATTTTGCGCTTCTTCCGCTATCGATTGACGAATTTCGTGATTTATCGACTATCGGTTAACGAATTTCACGATTTTTTCCATGAACGAACAAATTGCGCATTTTCTTTCTGCTAATGTTTAATACATTTCGCCCTTTACAATTCAGCCAATGAGTTGAACGTTGTTTCTTTCCAGAAAAGAAACAATGATTCTTTAGGATGAATTTCCTTCGTTCGATGCCCCGTGGAAAAATGTGTGCGATGCAGCAACGGGCGTCACAGACTTTTTAGGGCACCTGCAGACTAAAAACATCTAACCAATCTACGCGGGGGGAAAAATCACAGATTTCGTCAAATGATTGAGGAAAAAACACAAATTTCATCAAAGGATCATGGGAAAACATGACTTTCGTTAAAAGACCGCAGAAAAAACGTGAATTATACAAAAGGATCGCGAAAGATAAGCAAATTTTGTCAAAGAATCGCAAAAAAGGAAATTTCACAAAAGAACACGCTTTTTTACTGAATTTCGTCTAAATATTGCGGAATAAAATGTATTTTATCAAAGAATCGCTGGAAAATGCAAATTTCGTTAAAGGATCGCGAGAAAAATGCGAAATTCTTCAAAGGATCGCTGAAAAAACATGAATTTCGTCAAAGAATTGCTGAAAAACCATGGAGCTCGTCAATCAAAAGCAGCAGAGAAAACGCGAATATTGTCAAAGAGTTGCGAAAAAAGCAAATTTCGCCAAAGGATCATAAAAAAAATACGAATTTTGTCAAAAGATCGCAGGAAAAACACAAATTACTTCGTAGGATCGCTGAAAAAATGTGAATCTCAACAAAAAGATGCGGAAAAATTGCGAATTTCGTTAAAGGATCTGAAACAATGTGCAGATTTTAAGAATCTCATTCATTCACACTATCATGACAAAATCATCAAATTGCACTGGTAAAGCATCTAATGCATATGAACGTATATTTTGAACTGGTTTGCTTTATTCTTAGGTGGTTCGTCAAAACTTGACGGCAAACAACTTGATAGTACCATGAAAATAAAATTCATACCGAACGATTGTTGAATTTCAAGATATTTTCCTGCAACTAATCAATAAATTTCACAATATTTTATTGTGATACCATGTTATTTATGAACTCTATACGTATCTGTATGCATGTCAACACAAACACATTAAGAGAGGTTTCCATTTACTGACGGAACACAGATTAATAATATACGATTGTGATTATCTGACATTTATTCCTCACAAAATGCACATTTAATAAAGTTAAATTTAAGAAATGTAAACAATGCATTTTTAATGAGGAAAATAGTATTTAATGATGGAACCACAGAAAAATATTCATAACCGCTTCAAAATGTTAAAATTTTTAACAAAATACTTCTTATCAATAATTCAAATAAATAAAAAACCCACCTCAATTCCAAATCCAAGCTGGGGACTGGCAATTGGTAGATGCACTCACAGAACCTAACCTCATCCGAAGCTCTTTCTACTTATCAGCACACTCAATAAATGATACGCTAATGTACTATCTAACATTGGTAGTACATGGATTTTTTTACTCGGCAGTTTTTTTTAAACACTGGCCAGTAACAAATTTACAAATACTTGATAAAAAAATTGCAAAATTCATCAAATGATTGTGAAATAAATAGCAAAATTTGTCAAATGGTGTTGGGAAAGAAATCGGAACATTCATCAAATGGTCTCGGGAAAGAAAACAGCAAATTCGGCAAATTGTCTCAGTTAATAAATCGCTAAATTTGTCAAGGAATCATGGAAATAAATAGCAGATTTTGTCAATCGATCATGAAAAATATAGTGAATATCGCAAAATTATTGTGTAAAAAAAAATGCCTTTCATTTTAAATATGTAGATTGGCGACACAGCAAGTTTCTAAATTTGTCCCTGCTGGTGAGGTTTTCTTTTCGTGCAACTGCTGGTCGAATTTTGCAATTTTTCTCCCCGCAGCAAACTGAAGAATTTTCCATTTTTCTTCACATGATCGACTGAAAATTTCATGTAATTTTTGTGCCACCAAATTACTAAATTTACAATCTCCCCCCGAGTGAGTAGTGTGTTGGAAGTTTGGATTACAATAAATATTTGGTACTTTTTCATTTTATCATTATTTATTCTGGTTTGTTGAATTCTTTGGATTCACCATATAATGTTTGCTAAATTATACTGGATGGAAACTTTTTATAGTACGATCAGTTCTTTTTTTCTGGAAATATATTTGCAGTCTGGTTTATTTAGGAACTCTTAGAATGAAACATAATAGAAATTTGTAAGATGCTGAAAGAGCCTTTTGTATATTTTAGTATTGGGTTAAATTTAGTATTGGGCGAGTACATGCAGAGTATTTTATAGATTGATTCTCTAACATAGTCTATCAATAGACAACAACAAAAAGTGGCAACTTATTTTAAAACAGCCGAATGTTAACTATTAAAACATATGAAATATCATATATAAAAAA
Source organism: Maratus michaelseni (assembly GCA_963931845.1). Classification (NCBI taxonomy): domain Eukaryota; kingdom Metazoa; phylum Arthropoda; class Arachnida; order Araneae; family Salticidae; genus Maratus; species Maratus michaelseni. The sequence continues at coordinate 229,491,830 of OZ007590.1, read as the reverse complement.
AATGAAATTTGTTTTTCCAAATGAAAATAAACCCCTTCAATAAAAAACGAAAAAAAATACTTATAAAAACTCATAAGCGAAATAGTACTCAGTAGCAAAAGATACACCAAGCATGCAACAATTACATTACGCGCACTAAATAATTTCGCGAACAAAAATAATTAAGAGATATCCAAAGAATTCAATCATGTACAGAGAAATAGATATATGTTTCTATGCTCATGAACTAAATAAAACAAAATAAATAAAGATAAAATGAAAAAATACCTGATAATTGTAATCCAAACTTCTTGCCTAGAACGATCGAACAGGCGTTCGTTTTGTAAACAGTCCCAAATACGTCTCTAGAGGAAATAGCCCTCACCTCATTAGCCGGTCCTATTTTGACGCAAGCGTATTGGGTCGAATATTTATGGAAAATTTGACAAAATTAGCAAACTGCTTTAAATAGATGGATAGATAATACAAAATGAATTTTACCTTACATGTAAAAGTTTGTCAACATCTGGGCACAATTCTTTCATGCACGCAGAACCATGTGTATACGCGTGTGTGTTATGTGTATATACTGGTGTGTGAAGATCTGTGAATGATATGATAATATTATATAAATTATAGATATTTATAAAATAACGTTTCATATTAAAAACATTAGTACTAATTAAATATTTTCAAAATCTTAACATTTTTTCTTCATAATACGTTTTTTAAATCATTCCATTTGTATTCGCCAGCTGGGATTATTATGTCACCGACTGGGCACGCATGCGCAGTGATTGATTGTTTTTTTTCTCTGGATCTGTTGAGAGAGTGAGTGTGGTGTTTTTCTTCGTATGTGTAGGATGTTGTTACGTCCGCTGAGAATAAAAAATTTTATCCTGAGATTGAGAATTTTACTTGTGTTAAATGGAGTAACTTCAGTTGATCTCCTTCACCATTTTTTAAAAATATTTGAGTGAAATAAATGAATTTTTATTTTATGATTTAAACATCTCTATTTCTTAATGAAACATAATTCCAATAAAACAGTTTAGTGAGGAATTTAAATATCTAATTTTACAATCCTTATTTTATGATATCGATTATTACTCCATAAATATTTTGTCTGTTCTATATATCCACAATACATCGCAATAGCTGCAGCATTCTATGTTAAATAATGAAACATAATTCCAATAAAACAGTTTAGTGAAGTATTTAAATATCTAATATTACAATCCTTGTTTTATGATATCGATTATTACTCCATAAATATATTGTCTGTTCTATATATCCACAATACATCGCAATAACTGCAGCATTCTATGTTAAATTATTTTTCATTTTAGTATTTCAAAATTAGATGAAAACAAATGCATGTTTTTAACATAATTTTTTAAGGGAATATATTTTCTAATGAATGCCGTTATATTTATATGTCAGTTGATGTGATCGTAAATAGCAGATGTAGTTTTAATCATGTTTTTTGTACACTGGTATCCAGAAATTACAGGGGCAGCAACCAATTTCAGACGTGTCGAATATCTACTGAAACGCCTGAGGAAATGCCCGAAATGGACTTGAACTTTCAGGATGTAAAGAACATGTTTAACTTCATATTTTTCAGTGAAGATTTTGTCTCGAGCACAAAAAGGGAGGGGGGCAATAATAATTTTAATAATAAAATAATATTTTCGAATACCCAAGTAAAAAAAATGCAAAAAACGGTCTGTCACTGTAGGAAATGACTATGTCGGTCCAGTTCAACATTTGTGTGCATTTGTGTAAGCATAGCACGTATATTCATGAAGATGTTAACGTTTCTGTGAAAAATTCAAAAGGTTTTTTTTTATAGCATGCGGAGTTTTCAACCGAATTTAACACCGCTTTCCAAAACTTGACAAAGAATTATAGAAATATTATACTGCAATTAAAATATTAATATGTTGAATATTTGATGAGATATGGGTAATTGTATGAAATAAATTTTAACTGCGCATGCGCGAACTACAGCAAAGATTTTTTTTTTATGATTTGAAAGTCAATACTGTAGGGTAACTCATATAAATAGACCAGTGAAATATCATGAAATCTCAAAAAGTGACAGCAATAATTGAAAAATTGTGGAGGAAGTCTCATAGGATCATATGGGATCATAGGTCGTTGCGATGTTGCCGACACTTGGTGACGGGTCGGAGTCCCCCAACAGCTTTGGAACTGGACACCCAAAAGGGGCCAGGTCCTGGGCCTTAAGTCCGGTTTTCCCGACCCGCACTTGCTTTACCAGAACTCGAGGGATGTAGAGACATACAAAGTTAACCACGGTTCCCTCTTGTAATGGATATCTGAAAGGGAATTGGGTTAAAGCAAACAGAAAACTTAACTTCAAAAATCAACACAACAGTTCCCTTGAACCTGCCCCCCATTGGCTTTGCTTCCGGCAGAACACCGACGGCGGAACGTCTGCGTAGCCGGTCGACACCCCTGGGGAAGAAGCCAGAGACATGAGCATGCAAAACAAAGCATAAACTTTGATAAACAACATGCAAAACAATAACAACATTTAAATCAAAACATGCACAAAACAACATGTCTAGAGCATGATCACAAACAAAGTGCCGGCTTACGAGACGATTCTCAAGCCTGCGAACGTTATGCACCATTACCTCTATAAATGACGTACTATCTGACTTAGAGTTTTGGATACCTTATTATGATGATATTTTGATTGCTTCTGCTGATGAGCCGAGCATATTAGACATCTCGACCAAATCTGTAGCCGTTTGGATTTACGTGGCTTAAAAATTAATCCCACCAAATGCGTTCTAGGACAATCCTCGGTAAAATTCCTCTGCTGTCTCGTGACACCGGAAGGCGTTCAACCCCTCCCTGAAAAGTGTCTACCATAAATGATTTCCCAAAACCAGAAACACTTTCACAATTATAGCGTTTTGTTGCGATGTTGAATTTTTACATCGTGGGACCTCTAACACCATCAGATGGTTTCCAGTACTATTCACCTGCATAGATCGCTTCACGCGCTGGCCTGAAGTAATTCTTATTGCTGACATATATGCAGAAACGGTTGCAAAAGCCTTTGTTGCAAATTGGATTTCACAATTTGGTATCCCTACCCTCATAACTTCAGGCCAGGACAGACAATTAGAAAGTAACCTATTCTCTGTCCTTAATAAGATGTTGGGCATCCAGAAGACTCGCACAAATACCGCCCAAATACCACCCAAAGAGCAACGGTTTAGTTGAGCGATTCTATCGTTCCCTAAAACAAGCACTTTGATGCCATGAATTTAAATGGACTGAATCACTCCCTATTGTCTTGCTTGGACTTCGATCTTCATTCAAAGCAAACCTCGACCACACTACTGCTGAGCTTGTTTATGATGAACCACCAATGGTGCTATCACACGTACTCTCATATCATAGTCAATATCAGATATTTCATCCGAAACACGTTTTTCAAGAGGAAAACTCTTGGAATCGTCCCGTTTGATAGATTGCCTCTCGTAATTGCTTCAAGATCTAACTTTCAGTCGTTTGTATTCTCTACGATAGATATCAGCTCGAAATTCACCAATCAGAGCTCTCTAAAAATTTCAAGATGGCAACCGTCAGTAAGTCAACATGTCATGTTTAGCGTGGTCACAAATATTGAAACCAAAATTACAGAAGAATTAAGAAAAAAGCAATATCTTTAGTAAGACAGGGACCAACTATACACGAAAAGAACTTTAAAAATGTGCAGTTATTTTGAAATTAAAGAATTACGTATGCGCCGATTCTCTCTTCGGAGTTCGTTATTTACCACTGCCGATATGAACTTTATTTACTAATTTAAGTTATTTATTACGATTATTTTATTTCAATTCCTTATATTATTTGCTATATGTTATAATTGTACTGTCCTAGTCACTTATATACTTCTCAAACTGTATTCGTTTAAATTCTTTCTGCAACTGTATTTGGCGTTATTTTGTACTTGTTGCCAAGTTATGTCGCCAAAGATAGAAATGCAAGCAAACATGCATCAAGGTATTTTATTGCAATAAAAATTATTCTAGCCTGCTTTTAGCATGCAGCGTTCAGAGTCTAAATTTTGTAGTGGAGGGGGGGGGGGACAGAAAAATTTCTTATACATTTTGAAAAATAAAATTTAATAAATGAAAATTTAATCTAGCAGCTATTTATAGTTAATTATATTTTACCTTTTAATAATTTTCTTTTAAAACAATCTTGATAAAATTTTTTGAAAGATATACAATTATTATATAGACATACATATTTATTCGCAGATCGGTGGAATAGTAAAAATCTATTCACCGTTGTTGTCCAGACATCCAAGGCTGGTGACTTTTTCTCCAACATAGTTTATTAGTGAAAAATTGCAGACTCAGAATCAGCCGGAGTGATTCAGTGGTTAGAGCAACAGCCCGGAACGCTGTGGAGCCAGGTTCGATTCCTGGCTCTGGCTAATTTTTCATTTCATGTTGGATTATTGTATTTAATGTATGTGAGTGAGAATGTAATCTTCAGTGTATTTTTCCTTTTTAATTATTGATTTTCAACAACCCTAAAATTTTGTCTTCCCCCTCCTAGCGGTGTAGAAATTTTAAACCTTTATCTGTTTTTCAATTTGTTAAGCAAATTGTGCCCTTTTTTTACTTATTAATAATAAATAACTCATATACCCCCCCCCCCCCTCCAGTTAAAATATTTTGCTTCCCTTAAAAAAAAATTATATATTTTCGAAAACAGAAATGAATTGTAACGTAAAACTTTCCTAACAGAAATATATTTCTAGAATTTTCAAATATGCGAACTCAAAATTAAAGTTCATTCTGCCAAATAGTTTTTAAGTTATGCTTAAAAAAGCACTTGTCTTGTAATCTGTTTTGCGACGATCGAACATTTATTTAACATTAGGAGGTGCAAACATAAAACCTGTGTAATTTCTAAACTACTTTAACGAGTGACTTTCAGTTTGATACACGAAGACAAAATTTACCGAAAAATATGATGTCGAAATTAGGGTTTAGTACTAAAAGTTTTAGAATACGCTACAATTGCTATACGTAACTTCCTCCTTCCCCCCAGCAAAATTTATGTACAGCATTATTATTAGATGTTATTATTAATGTATTGTTACTTGTGACATTGTTATACAGTGATTTGCAGCAGAGTTACTAGAGGGTATAACCCCTACCCCCCAGGACTGTACATAATATGTATAAAAATAAGGATTGTGTTTTTGAAACGAAAAATATCAAAAACTCATTTATACTTTCGAAAAAGGATTAAAATCATCAAAACCAAGGTAGAAAACACTGCAAAAGAGTGGGATCTACATCTAAATTCTATTCCGTATTTCAATTTTACATTACATTCAATATGGAACATGAATTACATTTAAAATATGTAAAACATATTAACTAAAAATGTCATAATAGTATTTTTGGCAAAATAACTAAAACTTAATTTGAAATCTTTCTTTGCGGTACAGATTTCGGCTTAGCGATAACGTGCGGTTCCAATACATGTGACAAAAAAACTAGTTTTAATATACTATTTTTTTTCTAAAACACTTAATACTAATAGTTGAGAATTCTTAATATTTACAGGTAATGAAAAACGTAAAGTTCAGATATGGACGCTATAATTTAGAATTTTAATGTTATATTTGCGAGAGTATTGTTTTTATAATCTTGGAATTTCAAGTAAAATGATCACAATAATATATATATAGAACAGACATGAAAAGAAACTTCAATGTATAAAATGTTAGTACGCGATAATGCTTCCTGTTTATCAATCGATCTCTATACTAAAAAGTCCTTCCGGCCTGTACCGGGGGGAAAAGGTAGCTTTCCTATATCTTCGTTTTAAAATTTTAGCTAATGTTACACGAAAACAGCAACTTAAAATGCAAATAAAACGTTTACAAAAGATTCGTTAATACTGAATTTGAATAAGAAATTCACCAAATTATTGAGCAATAGCCAAATTGGCTTCATTTATGAAGACTTATTTTGGTCGCCAAATTTGGCGATATTTCGCCAAATGTCGCCAAGTTTGGCGAGAATTTGGCGCTAACGGATATGAATATATAGTTTTATGCGTTTGATTGGGAAAATTATTACAACAATGAAAATTTTTGTAATGTGCTGTCTTGTTTCAAAATGTCAGCCACCCTAGAATTTCAAACTGCTCTATCTCAGCCGTTTTTTAAGATAGAGGTAAAACAAAAAATGCTCTGGAATCCTCGTTTCAAGGCCTAACACTGAATTAAAAAATAAATTTGAATTTTTAACTTTATTGTATATTTATTTTAGTTTTAAATTTTTAATTGGCCGCCATCTTAAAACAAAATGGCGGACCAAGCTGGCCAACGAACTCGGTCGAGACATTGGTGAGCTTAATACACACAATTAGTTTCATCAAAATTAATTTATAAATACGAGCGTTATCGTATGACATAGGTCAGATATATATATATATAAATCAACATTTGAACGGAGGGTGGTTTTGGGGTCTGGGGGTCATAATCGGTGAAAATATATCGAAATTTTCCGGAACTGCTTTCCTCCGAACGGCTGCAATAGGTAGCTTTATACTTTTTTTTATTGAAAGCTACCTAATATTAAAACACCTGTTGCAATTGCTCGCCAAACGTTACGCCCTCTCCTTACATTAGTAGATAACTTTCAGTAGGGAAAATAACCCTAGTTGCAGCGTGAAAGTGTAGCTCCAAGCAAGCGAGATGCAATAACATATACTTCATATCGTATGGTATTCCGTGTGATAACATCTTAAGACTCCCATGTGAATTGATCGACCACCCAAAAATTGATATCCAACCTCATGACTTCTTACAAACATTGCGAGACACCATGAATTCACTAAAACCTACCCCAACTTCTGTGCATGCCAAGTCAGCTGTTTTTGTTAATCCGTCCCTCACAACATGCACTCATGTGCTTGTGAGGCAGGATGCTGTAAAGAAATCCCTTCAAAGTCCTTATGATGGCACGTTCAGTGTAATGCAAAGAGGTGACAAGACTTTCAGTATCATCATGAATGGTAGACAAACTGTTATCAGTATTGATAGACTAAAACTCACCTTCTTGGAAGCTTCTTATATTTTCACCACCACAACTATTCAGAAATTACCCGTGCCACAACAGTGTACCGAACAACAAATCAAAGACTAATGGCTCAACTTCCCGACATGACCCAGTGAAGACAGATCCACTTCCAAAGACTCTTTTGACAACCCGTTCTGGTCGTCGTATCCGATTCAACACACGGTACCACTGACCTCAGTGGTACCTCACTTGGGGGGAATACTGTGGTGAACTATTCTCTTAATATCCACCAGATGTCAGTGAAGAATTTAAAATCCCAATCATTGTGTTTGTCGCAACAGTGTGGTTGCAAAACTTTTATCTGCATGCTTGTAGCAACAACTATGAGTTGTTGAAACTGCAGACTTTTCCCGGCTTCGCTTGCAGCTGGTATATGTATCGCCACTTTCCAACCTGACGCAAGAATGTAACTTAACAGTTCATATTTAACAATATTAATTATTTGTGCTGTACCTTGAGGAAAGTATAGAACCTTTAATTACAAATAATGTTATTTTAGTTTAAGTTTAGGACAACATTTAAAAACCTAACACATATGTTGTACTAGCTTTAACTATTTTTTTTAATAACTAATTTTTTTACACTGTATTTTTGAAAGTCGACATAACAATAAAAAACTACCACTTGTCTTTATATAATTTTGATTAAATATAAAGTAGTTTTAAGTATACCTTAAATCGTTTTTGTAAACTGAAAGAAAACCCATTAAAACAAAATTATTTTTACGAGCAAGAGTAAATAATATAAACAACAACGGGATCAATTTGAATTATATTTCTTAAAAAGACCACTTAATCAATTCAATTACCTAATGCATTACTAATGAAAAATATTAATCTAAATTTTAATCATTACATTGTTTACATTCCTCAAAGTAAGTAAGCCGTTTCTTTATCATTGGGAATAAGACAGGTAATTCTTGTAATGAAAATATAATATCTTATGTAAACAACAATACTTTAGTCAATGAAATGAATTTTGTAACGTTTGATTAAAATAAAATTTTCCAGTTTCTCTTTTTTAGGGATTAAAATTGTTCTAATATTTTAGTTAATCAGTAATGGAAATTATTAATAGAATAAAAATTAGAATGAAGCAATAGTTTTAATTTGTTATCGAAAAATGTAAATATGAAAACATAATACACATCTTATGTGGCAAATGAAAAAATTAAATGGAAACTTTTAAAATAGGGTATTTTAATACTTTCCTAACAATGTTCGTTGCAAACCTTTCTAAATAGTAACAGTCTTCCGAAAGTTTTTCCTTTTGAGTACAACTATTTACAAATAGCATCGGCGTCTTTTTTTAATTTTAATATATAGAATACTTTTATAAGAATTTATGATACGAATATTACTATTAGAAAAAAATGATGTTCGAATTATTGCTGTGTTAACCATCTGATAGACCATCCATAAACGGAAACAAGATTTCGCTCTTTTAATAGTAAACCCGAAATCGTTTATTCAATGAATCGTTTACTAATATTTTTTTTATCATATTACACAATATTCTTTCCTTGAAAATCTTAACTTATGTCAATAGTTTAGAAAACAATAAATGAAATAGAACTGGAGCGTATGTTTACGCGAAAAACGTAACCTTAAGAGCCTACACAGGTCACGCAAAGAAACGGTCAAGCTGATGTTAAGTCTATGGGAAGGTCCTTGCGCGATTTCTCACTCGCATTTTAATATTTTTAAATGATTTTATTTGCATAGGATAGCTGAGGTCGATCTCTAACGTTGTTAGTTTTTACCTTTTCAATTTTGGTTACATTTTTTTATAAGTGGATCTTTCAATTTTGGAACCGGTTGGAACAGGTTCTGAAAGTGAAAGTACCCTTATATAAAAAAACTGGAGCCAAAATCGAAAAAGTAAAAAACTAACAACGTTAGAGATTGACCCCAGCTATCCTATGCAAAAAAAAAAATCATTTAAAAATATTAAAATGCGAGCGAGAAATCGCGCAAGAATCTTCCCATAGACTTAACATTAGCTTGCGCGTTTTATCGCATGACTGATGTAGGCTCTTAAGGAATGCAAATGAAAAATTTAGCACACAAATCTTAACCTAACTAATTTGTAAAAGATAAAGATGCCAGATAGAAATATCAGAATGTTCAATAAGAAATGAAGTAGACAATAAAAAAAGATTAGATATATATTTAATTAATTGAAGTTCTAAATGTATTATGAATGAATTTTACACGATAGTTACATCACAAAGTTACGAGAAATAGTAAACAAATAATAATGGTTTTAAAAATGGGCATTCTATATTGTAAATCTAATATCTCTCAAAATTACCGACAACTCAAAATATGTCTTTTTGAATTGTTTAGCTGCTCAGAACATATGAAGTCGTTTAAAATACTATTAATTCATAAATACTGTACCATAACTCAAAATATAAAAGATATTTTCTTACACATAAAATTCATGTTTGATCTTAATGCTTTGTTAACCCTTATACTGTTACGAGTTTTCCAAAGTGGCGTACAAAATGACATTCTGAGAGTTAATCTGCGTAAAGATTTCTTATGAAAACAAACTAATGTGCATTTTATTAGTTATAAGAAAAGGACATTGACTTTAAGGATTAGTGAAACTGAAGTTTATTTCACAAAAGAAATGAAAATATATCTAAAAATATAAAAAAAAAAGCACATGAATATTTACAAAACCATTTGGATTTACAGCTTCTATGTTTCCAATATATTTATCAAATTCAGACTGTCATATGCATTCGAACTAGTTTCTAGCAATCTCGGATATAACGAGAACTCGGTTTTAAGAATCAAAAAAGAATTTTCACAAATGAAAAATATTAATTCATGAGGGTTATGCACTTTTAATGAAATAAAGTGTAACAACAAGTATATACCATTTATCCAGCCATTCATGTTAAATGACAAACAACAAACCAATGGTAGTATCTTTCCTTTTCTAAATTCATTTAATTCAGATGAAAAATATACACGTGATGTAAATTTGGTTACTGCCATCCTAAAAAATAAGTTAAAGAAACATATATTTTTATTTAAAGTTTTTAATTACTGAGTTATTTAAATAAAGAATTTTACGGCAATTAATGAATTTTAAGGCAGTTTATTCTTTTAGTATATTTGGAACAGAAAGAATATTTATACATCGCTACAGCTGCCATTAGCAAAGCAAATTAATTCCTTCCTGCTTATCCAGAAATGTAAAATTAAACTTCTCAGAGTAATTGTTCCGAAAATTTTTATAATGTATCTGGACGTTTACTTCTTTATCCACGAATTTCTTTATTTTTAATCTTATATTTGGTTTCAGTAAGAAATCCTTTATACAGAGGAACATCTATGGCCCATTTATTCGCGTTATAACAAAGTTCGACTGCATATATATTATGCTATAAATTCAATAACGAAATAATAATATTTTATTATTTAAAAGATGTTTGTAATTGTAAATCTTTTTTTCTGTTAGCAGTGTTATATAAAGCTTTTAAAGCTTCAAGAGGATTATAAACTAAACATCAACATGTTCTAAAGTTTCTTTAAACAGAACTTAAATGGAACAATGGCGAAAAAGACTTTAATCAGATTTATATACAGTCTCAGAAGGTTATATTCCGAAACAAACTGCCTTTTAGTTAAATAGGATTTATTTTGCAGATATACATAAAGGAATTTCAAGTTTATAAACGGAAAACATAAAAAATCATTGTATGTGCTCTATGATGTTGGAATGAAAATAATTAGATACTGAATAGTAATTTTGTTTTTAAAAAAATATATAAATAATATTATATAAACATTACAAAAAAATTAGTCTACTGGAATTAATGTTACATTTTTTGGTCGAATATGCTTTAATCAAAAACTATTATGAAACACAGAATGCACATTCTCTAAAATATAAATAACAATAAGTTATAACAAATAATTTTAAATGACATTATTTAAATAAATCTATTATTTACATATGAACAAAATAATCGTAAATTAGAAAAGTGTTTATTAATGTCGAAATGGTAACTTATTAAGTTTTTTAATTTTATTGACAAAAGCTTTGAAATAAAAATATATATACATCAATTAAAATATCTGTTTAATTGGAAACATAATTCCTTCTTTTCTAACATGTTTCTTCTAGTCACTTTAAATTGTGGGAAGGAACTGGAGGAAAGAAAAGCTGCTCAGAAGTTAATATTTACTGTGTGACATTTCAGGGGGTTAGAAAGACAGTGGAATAAGTCAAAAATTTGGAAAATCTAGATAGCCTTTCACTGAACGTATATGTCAAATGTGTCATAATTCACTTCGGGAGTAGCTAGAGGGCAAAACAAATTGGAGCACTTTTTGCGACGGCAATACGACAAGTTTCATAAAACCCTTCACTTCTCAAATTACTACCCTTCATTTATTGGGATACTGGGTATTCGCAAATTTTTAAGTGGATTTTCATGGTACTTTTACATAAAATATTTGGTTTTTAAGTGTTTAATTTGGTAACCTTTATTCTGAACTTCCTTACTGCACCCTAATTTTCATAACAATTATAACTTTTGTAATTGTGAAAGATGTATTTTGGCCCATTCCTCTTGAACAGCTTTCCAAAATATATGAAGGGTTGTATGTCGAAGTATGGATAGCACTCTTTTTTAATGTCCAAAAGCGCAAAAATGCGTGGGTGATACATCAGATTAAGGAACTATATCAGTGAAGTGTAATAGCCTTGATACCAGCTTCTCGTTCCAGTTTGTCCTGTAAATTAGATTGTGATGTATGGCTACTTGGTTTATCTTGATGTAGTTCAACAGACTGATGGCAAATGGGATAAATAATAGATGGTATTTCAAGTTTGAAGATTGGGAATAAAATATGTTTCTGATAGTATGTGGAATTGATTATAGCATTTTCCTCCATACGTTTTCATTTCCCGTTATATGCAAAGCCAGCAACAATCACAACTCCTTTGCTTTTTAATTTTCAATGCAAAGTATCTATGCTATGCTGAATAAAATATGTTTCTGATAGTATGTGGAATTGATCATAGCATTTTCCTCCATACTTTTTAATTTCCCGTTATATGCAAAGCCAGCAACAATCACAACTCTTTTGCTTTTTAATTTTCAATGCAAAGTATCTATGCTATGCTGAATAAAATATGTTTCTGATAGTATGTGGAATTGATCATAGCATTTTCCTCCATACTTTTTAATGTCCCGTTATATGCAAAGCCAGCAACAATCACAACTCTTTTGCTTTTTAATTTTCAATGCAAAGTATCTCTGCTATGCTGAATAAATAAGACTGAAAGGATATTTTGTGGGCATTTTCATCTGATATACCTAATAATATACTAACAAGTCTTTTCTTTAGAATAAACTTGAATATTTAGAAACCAATACGACAATCAAATGCAGCATGATGCCTCATCATTTGGAAAGGATTAAAACAAAAGTGGGGCAGCTAAATTTAAATTTCTCAATCAAGAAAAAAGAAAACAATAAATTTAATTATTTTTGATAAAAATTGTCCAGAGAAAATATTTTATTTAAATTTTCGTTTTAGAATCTGTTGAATAAATTTAAAAATAATTTCTGCAGTGTTTACATTTTTACTGAAATGTATGCTATATTATCATTATATGCATAAAATTTTATATGTTTTCATAAAATATACTTTGATGCCAAATAATAAGTTTACATTAAAATGTAAAATATGTTTCATGTTTGAAATTTTGTACATTTGTACTACATTGGAATTATCTTAAATTACTATTTATAAACTTTTGACAATGTAAAGCATGGAAGTAAATAAGAAATGATTAATATACATCAATGTATACATTTACTGTATATCGTGCATTATCGTTGAAATAAGCATATTCATATTTTTCATGCGAAAGCCACAGAAAATTTCAAGCAATTCAGTTTCGATGTATTTTTTGTTATTAAGTGAAAACTCAAACGCTTCTGTGTTTGTATATCACAAATATATCCATATATAAATGCAAAACACTCAAATTAAAAATACATGGAATGACAATCATACTTGCTATCTGTAATACACATAATGTTCCCTGATATTGTTGATATAAATATAGTTGTGATTAATTTTGCGAGAACAGTTAAATATAGTCATGTTAGAGTAACAACACACACACACACACACACACACACACACACACACACACACACATATATATATATATATATATATATATATATATACGCAAAATAACAGAATAGCAACACGTAAATCACTTACATTCTATCCTAGACAACGACAAGATTCCACGTCAACCCGAATGTCGGCGGTAAAGCACTAAGTTGAGCCGTGAGGGAATGCAGTTTCTGAGCCAATGTGTAAATAATAAATTTAAATATTTTTTTGTAAATAGTCTGTGAATATTCTTTCATTTAATAGTCGTTAATTCATAGTCATTGAATATCCTTACTCTCCTAGACCGATTATTTCAATAAAAGCACACCGCACTTATCTTCACATTTGGGGCTCTTAACCGGTAATGAAATGGAAATGTTTGATATCATCTATTTCAACTGAGTTTTCTGAGTAACTCAACCAATCTTGGTTAATGGAATAATTATGACTTAAGATTAGATCATTTTAAAAATACCTGTATTTTTTATTACATCTATGAAATTTGATAAAAATCCATACATACGTTCTCAAGATATCGAGCGCGCAAATATTTACAGAATAAAAAAAGAGCCATTTGAATTTCAACAATACACAAGTTCTGAAACAGACTAGTCAGTTTCTAATGCTAGTATGTTAAAAAGGACAATTCGTTTAATCAATAGTCAAAAATTTGTGTTTATACATAAAAAAACATTTAAAGATACATTAATTCATATTTTGAATATTTTTGCTTATATTCAGCGTGTATTTAAAACGTACAAGACCCGATAATATGTCTTGTAACAGTCGCTAAATATTTTTTTCATTTAATTAACCATCCCATGTTTTTAATTTAATTAAACATTCCATGTTATTTAATTAAAAATCTTAATTAAACATAATATGATAATTAATTAAACATCCTAATTAAACATGCTGTGTTAATATCCTAATATCTTATGTATTTTCATTTAATTAAACACCCTGTAATTAAACATCCTATACAATTGAAAATCCTATATATGCTATCTATCCTAGTCCTAAAGTGATTAACAATTTTTGGATGCGGGTTTAAACTTCTAAAGAAAATATAAGGATTAAAATATCTGCAAACAATATTTGTGAAGCCCGAATATCATCTCGTTAATTAACATCATATATTTAACCCTTAGACTAGATATTTCAACATAAGTACGGCGCACTTCAAATACAGCTACGTTTCTTATTTTACCGACTTTTGAAATGTGACGTAATGAATCCATATCATTTCATTCATTTGAAGATGCAAATTTGATATTTGTCACCAATATCTAATACTTTTTAGATGCAATCTTAAACTTTCAAAAAAATATACAGATTTAAAATATCTGCAAACAACATTAGTGGAGCAAGAATATCACACCATTTATTCCGTCAAAGTTAAAGTAAAAACTGGTCAAAGATAGAAAAGGCATGCGCGAGAAAAAAAAATCGTTTTTTAACTGTATTGGACGATGACGTCATCTGCTTCAGGAAAAAACACGGGGCAAAGAAAAATAAATTAAATACATATAAAATATACTTTAATTTAATATAACAAAGCATACATTTTAGGCTACACGTGAAATACCACTGTTTCGATCGATCGATGTCTTTTCTTTCTAAACATTTGAATTTGAATTTTCCTTTATAATCATAAATATAAAATACGCCCGTTCAGAGACATGTCTCACTTTATATTTTTTGTGCTGTTTGTTTTTATAATGTTCATTGTTAAACACGATATAATGATGTATTTTGTTTTTGTGGCAACATTGATTTCAGAAAATCCTTTCATTTAATTTATGAAAATAATGCTGGTTTAATTTTTAATTAACAGCAATTTTTAATTATTAAAAAACATGTTTTAGCGAAATGTGAGTGCACGAATCCAGTTCAAAACATTTCGATTGATACTTCATTCATTGTTGTGCGTTTTATAAAAGTATAGAAAAAGGGATGATGGAAACCAAAATAATATATTTCGTTATTCCATTGTTGCAGGCGCAAATATTACTTACTAAAAGAATCTAGCAATCACTAAAAACAGTCGATTAGTGGCTTACAATATGACGGGTGGAATGAATTCCATTACAAAGTCACGTTCAAAGAATAATCAAGTTCTATAGATTGAACAGTTTTCTTAAATTTGTTCATATCATAAAAAATAATAAGATTCTCTAATTCCTGAAAAAAAAAACCTTTATTTAAATAGGCAATCAACTTCGGAAGTAATTCATGATAATCTAATCTATAGACTTTATCAGTAATACAGAGGAAAAAGTTTGTGACGGCAGTAATAACAGAAGATATTTGCAGTGGAATGATATAACTAACTGCCGAAACTTTTCTAGACAGCAAATCTAGTGCACATCTGAGTTCTGAGAGATTCAGAATATTTTATACTACTGCGCCTATCAATACAGAGAAAAATCTATTAAACACAATGAACCGGCTACCCAGTCAATCAACTAACCCAAAGGCTCTATGTATCCGCGTATGAGAAAAAATATATATACATAATCAAGAAAAAGACGCGAAACAAAAATGTAGTGATTTTAATACGAAAGCGAAGATACTAGGCCTAGAATATAATGGAATTCAGTGATTAGAAATATTAGAAAAAGGCATTTTAAGGTGTAAATAAGTAAAGTAAATGAAAAAAATAAAAATTTCAAATATATTTTATTACTTTTTTACACACACCCCTAAAAAAAGACACATGTCACTTGAGGATTTTATGACCTAAAAGCTCAAAACTGCTTTCTCTCAGATTAGAAATATTGGCAAGACATCCTGATATTGTCAAGTACCTAATTCTTCTTCTTCCTTGTTAAGAAACTGCACTTGTTGGAAATATATCAGAAGATGTTCTCAAATCTTTAATAGAAAATTCTAATTGAAACATCTAACTCAGGGCTGTCCAACCTGACCCCCTTTCACCAGAAAAATCTTACAGAAATATTTGCCTTATGTAATTGGGGATATTTGGAGATTAAATAAGGCAAATATTTCTGTAAGAATTTTCTGACGAATAGCTGGCGCCAGATTGAACTGCCCTCATCTAACTGAACGATTAATGAATCTCTCAATAGTAACAATAAAAATAAATACTTAAAATTATAACACTAAAATTATCCATAATGAATAATAATAATTAGATAACACATAATAATGGATAATACAGGAAAAATTAATAGTAATATAACAAAAAATAACAATATTAAATGCTAGTGAAGTAGATAATAGCATCAAATTAAACTAGTTCATATTTCTTTTGTTATATTATTCTTTCGTATTGTCATTTCTTTTATCCATTGTATTGTTTATTCAAGG
The DNA here is from genome assembly GCA_963931845.1 of Maratus michaelseni. Classification (NCBI taxonomy): domain Eukaryota; kingdom Metazoa; phylum Arthropoda; class Arachnida; order Araneae; family Salticidae; genus Maratus; species Maratus michaelseni. Next base: position 229,475,197 of record OZ007590.1, on the reverse strand, counting down.
AATAGCATGTTAATCACTTTGCAATAATAAATTTTATGATTTTTTAATTAAATAATTACTTATATAATTAATCCATATGTAGTTATGTACCATAGTCTCTCTTTTCTTTTGCTTTTTTTAATCACTTTATTCTATGTTTACTTAAATATTATATATCCTTACTTATAGATTCTTAATTCCTTTTATGAACGATTACTCTTCATTCATAAATACATTTAAATTTACGAATTTTATCAATATTTTTTAATCCAATCTTCATAAATCAATATTTCATGAAAATTCTAATTTACCAATACTCACTTATAATTCAATTTAGTAACATTAATAAAAAATTATATTTTTGCTATCCATAATGTTGGGTGGAAACATCTTATTATAATTTATGTAATTGAGATAGTTCTAATTCAGTATTAACAGAAAAAAAATAATATAGTTAACTTGATTTGCGCAAAAAATATATGTATATAATCTCATAAGTAAAAAATCCTAACAAAGTAGATATCCCTTTGCGCACCAGAAAATACACTTGTAATACTAAAATAGAATATTATTAGATTTAATTTTATTATTCTCATGGAATTAATTTTACTTAATTATATTGCTTAAAATAAAACCTTACTACTACTAACATTTACTAATCATTTACTTTACTTATTTACTTTACATTTTTAACACTTTCATACATAGTTGAAAAGTGTTTATGACATCAGTTAGTCTGTCTGTCATCTGCCGTGTGCCGTTCTTATTCTAACTCCTGTAAATTTACTCGGATTGACATGCAATTAATATACGATATTGAAGTGTACTATGGCATGTTCGCATACATTTAAGATACATTTAAGATACATTTATCATATTTATTTATTATTAAACTCATAGTTCACTTTCAGGGACAATCAAAGAAATCCTTTTTTATTATGGTCTATGAAAAAAAAAATATTTTGTGGTTTATGCAGCGTATTTACATGATAATCCACTATTTCAAAATATAATGAAAATACACAGTGTCTAGGTGCAATACAGGATGCTTGCGGTAGAATATGATGTGCATAAAAATTTTTGTTCACTTACAGTTACACACAAAATTTTTTCGGTTACAGAATTGTCTATGACGATAAATGATGAAAATGCGTTTTAGTTGTAATATGGGTTTATAAGTTTGACTAAATTTGTGCATGATACAAAGTATTAAATACTATAGATCAATTTCTACGTTTAAGCTACTACACAGATTAATTCGTAAGCATTGCTCTGTATTGCACTGCATTGCACTGCTTATTGATGTTTTAAATTGAGTTATCATTTTCCATCTGATCTATATTTAGTATGCTAAAAAATGTTTGTAAAATATAAATAAATTCATATACAGGACTGCGCATAGAATTGGCGTTGGACGGTAATTTCTGAAAGTTCGTTTTCAGTTGTGTTATGCGTTCCTTTTCCCCATTGAAATATTTAATTAATATGATGCGTCTATAAAAATCTGTAGATAAAACGCAGGGCTGAACAAAATAATTTCAGGGTTTTTCCTCTATTGATGTGAATTTCTGAAAGTAAATATTCGACTGTGCTATGGGTTTTGTAACGAAGTTAAATCTTGACACGCTATGTAGTCGTAGTGTATATACAGATCCATATATCAAGTACAATGGTGCTCAAACGAATTCGGGTACCTTTCGGCTATGGACAGTGATTGACGAAATCTGGTTTTTAAATGCGTTTTGCGTTTTGCAAAGTTGTTTACTGAGATATCGTCTTTCGCATCGTTTTGTTGCAGTATTTTGGGAGTATCGGAAAATGTTTCATGAAAGTAATGATAAAATATAGCCAAATTATCAACAATAGCAAGACATTCTAACTTAGTATAAAAGTAATTTTGCCCATACTTTCTCAAAACTACAGAATAATAAGCAATATGATGTAAAAAATATTTTGATCAGGTTGTTTTACATCAGCACTTACTGCAATCTTAGAAGCAGCAACAAACTGACAATAAGAGACAATATCGGATAATAAAGTTTTAGAATTAGTTTATAAATTAATATATGTTTATATTTTAGAATTTTTATAATCTAAATTCCTTTCCCAGTAAGTAGTTTCCTTTAATAATCTATTAAAGTGTTGTCTAATTTCAGCATATTATTATTTTTTGAAATTATGATAATCATTATTGGGGTTATAACATCTTTGCAGTTCTTTTACATTTGAGGGAGTTTTCCTTTTTTTTTATAACTTTAAAATTTGCATTATCAGGAGTTATTGTTCTATTCTGAATTTCAGCACCTAAAAAATTAACTGTATCCTGAACAAAGATACATTAAGAAATTTTTAGTTTAATATTTTCTGTTAGAGAGAAAATATTTTATTAGAGGCTGAATTAGTTATTATAAATAAGAGTAAAAAATAATATCATTATCAAAATAGTGACAAGTAAAGTCTATTTTATATTTTGTAAGAATTTTTCTAAGGGAATTAGTAGCAAAGGGTAATTGTTCGGTACCTAAAGGATGTAATTTTACATTCCATTAGCCAAAAGCTAAATTCAAGGTGTAAAAAAACTTGGTATTGCTCATCAATACTTTGTTTGACTACATTATATTTAAATTTAGAAAAAATATCCAAGTATTCCCTTAACACATCCATTAATACTCAACCTCATTCTGAATTAATTGAATTTTCTCCTTTAAGTTCTAATTATTTAAATTTTAATCTCTGGAATTTGTAACATAATAAAGAGGTAGTGTATACACTGTATGAATAACACATGGAAATTTAGTATGGTTATTTTATTTACAAATCATTTTCCAAATAGAGGATTGTGAAAATGGAATATTTTTTTTACATTTTCTTGAGGTGATACTCTTATTAAAACAAAATTCTTTTTCTAATAGAAAGCATTACCAGTATCCTTATTAGTATAAATTCGGCATGGTCTGTTAGGAATATTTATGTGACAAAGCATGTTAGGAGCTCTATTAGGAACTACTTTTTTTTTCATTAGGCTGAAAATTGTGATTAAGGGGGTAACACAATATCTAGATACCAGCTTCTAAAATCTATTTGTAACATTTTTAGACGGATTTCTTAATTTAGTTCCAGTATATGCTGAAACTGGTACTAGTCTTCTTACTACTTTGTACCATTAAGAGGCAGCATCTGGGGGATTTACAACCAAGACATTTATATATTCTGACTTCAATCCATCATACAAACCTTGTATTATTAAATTATCATCTAAACAGAATTTGTATCGTGCTCAACCTTTTATAAAGGTATTTTTGCAAATGAAACATAGAATCTAATTTTCGATTTGCAAAATCAGAAAAAAATGAAATATTAATTTTGATATATTTTTCACAAAAACTCTTTATTGTTTTATTATAACACTTACAAGTATAATATTCCCTTATAAAAGTTGTAAACCACTCACTCTAATAAATTTACTTGAATTATTACACTTTCATTTATCTCCCTACTAATGTTTTTGCCCAAGTTTTCAAAAATAATAATTATATGTCTTAAAATATTAATTTTAATCGTATTATGATATAAAAAAATAATAGTTCTACGCAATTTAAGATATATATATATATATATATATATATATATATATATGATTCACGAACAAAAATATAGTTTTCAGTAGCAAAAATAATTAAGTTAGTTTTAAATAAATGTATTTGAATGTTTTTATATGACTCTTCAATGCAAATTTTAATGGAATTCTTACTTTAATAAAAAATTTTGTATTCAAGAAATGTTTTCACCCTTGGGAGAAATACAAAAAGACACTGAAATGTGATTTAAAACCAGATTCCCAAGTATGTTTTTCAAAATAACTTTATTAGTTTTATTTTTCTTCCTTTAATGGTATGTAAATGTGTGTCTCTTGCGATGTATGATAGTGTGCATGAATTTTGTGCTTGATCTGCCTATATAAAACACTGCACAAGGAGTCAAATACAATATGTATTTTACATAAAGAAATTGTCTTTCTCTAATTTAAAATTTTTATTTAAAAAGAACACAATAAATACCACAATTCGTATATTTCTTCAGGCCAAGCGTCATAAAAAATATAGATCGTTTCAAATTAATGTTGATTTATACGAAAAAGCGAAACAGTATACAAGTTTATTTAAACACTACTTGAAATGTTAAACGTAAATTTTAAGCATTTTAAGATGGTTTGTCTTTGGTTGGTTTGCTTTAATAACGTATATAAATTGTGATAATTTGTTTTGTAAATTTCTTATATAAAATAAAGATGTATTTCTTATTTTTCCTTTTAGAAATACACTGTTAAAAATTTGCAGCAAACAGTCCAGTCATTTGACCGTTTTTAGAGAAAACGGTTACATAACCGTAATTTAATTCTATTCTGGCAATATTATAGTCAGGATAGAGTTAAATAACGGTTATGTAACCTTTTTCTATAAAAACAGTCAAATGACTGGACAGTTTGCTGCAAATTTCTAACAGTGTAGGACCGTATTCTGAAATGCAACCGTAAAAAAATTGGCACTAATTTTATTCATTAATCATTTTTTTTCTTCATATGTTACATGCTCTGACGTTAAAATAAATTACAAAAATTATGCAAACCGCGTAAGGAAAAACATTTTGTTTTACATAAAGAAATCTGTAATTTGCGCATGTTTTGATTTCAAAACTTTTACACTCTCGTAAAACCGTTCACACTTTAACATGGAATGCAGAAATGAATCGAAAACATTTTCCTCCAATTGAATTTTACCCCTTATGACATAAAAGGAATCCATCATTTCATATCATGAGGTTTTTTATTCTTTTTCTAAATTTTCACTTTCACACGCATTGTCGCTCTCAACCCTCATTGTTCACAACGCTGTTTAAATGTGAATATCAGTACAATCCTGGGCGAGAATGAAATTGTCATTCACTTTCAAAAATCATAGAAAGCAAGATTTTCTTTGAGAATTCCATGTTTCTTAATTATTCTCCATTACTCGCCATCGTCAGAATCCATAGAATCATCTGGTTTATAAAAGCTGGCTTTTTTAAAAATAATTGTAGATTGGTTTTACATTGAATTCCAATCTCCAAGCTTTTTAGAGTTTCGCAATACCCTTTCTTAGTTTAATAGTGTTCTTGGATGGAATCGTTTTTTCAATAGCTATGATCAGTTCTTTAAGAATTCTTTTCTTGTAATGCACATTTAGATTTTTAGAGCTTTCAGGTCCATGGACTGTAGTTTTGCTGTGAAATTGGGAGGTAAAAAATGACTTTGATCTTTTGAAGTTTATCAACACAGTTTTCTGAGTGAGCTTTGAAATTTATAATAAGCAAAACAATTTTTGGGCGTCGTTTTCTCATTTTTCTAATTAAGCGCTTTTAGCAATTTGTCTAAAATTTTGGTGGACATACAGGCATTTTATTTAAAATCATAGTCCACTTAGTCCCGAAAAATTTTACTTTTCCCAATGACCAGCATTTTAAACGTTTTCTCCTGCATGTCATCATAAGACAGAACAGTAATCCTTTGTTTGCTGTGTTTCCCGCCAAAATATTTGTGTCCTGTAAACGCCAGTTTGGATAAAAAGAGCCTGGTTTCGCTTTTTAAAGTGATTCTCAGGAGAAAATTCATTCAGGATTTCCGGTATTCTAAGACTCCAGTTCTCACACACTGTTACAGAGAACTGTTACTTTCACCACAGAAACGTTTTTGAAATAACCCATGTATATTCTTTAACTTTTCTAGCCAATCAGCTCTGGATTCAAATTTCCCGAGAGATGAAGCCTGTTCTAGAGCCTTTTTAAAAATCATTGGGCCCGAAATTGGTAATTTCATGTCTCTTATCCCTCTAATCCACTTAAGCATCGCTTCATTTAAATTTCTGTACTGGTAAGTCCTATTTTTGTTTCGTGTCGGGCCAAAGTCCGATTTATTTTCCAGGATTGACTTCCAATTTCTTATAATTTTCGAAAGAGTGTTTGCCGGAATTCAAACTGTTTTGCCACATACTGTTTTTTCAGTCCCTTATCGATTTCTTTCACAATCATCACTTTATCAGAGAGAGTTATGCACTTTTTAGCAGTCATGTTTTACAGATTCAGAAAAAGATAACCCTCGAACAGATAATGTTATTAAAAAATTTTCTCTAAAATAACCTATCACACAAAAGAATGCTCCGAGTTGCCACAAACAGCAAACGTTCAATCTAAACTCTAATGGTTGCGAGGTGTAATTTGTGTAGATAAAAACGTGTTAACAAAGACTACCCTTTCTTTAATTGCCACCTGATCCCGTCCTTATCTCTAACACAGTGACCAAAGAAAAGGAAATGTTTTAATCTTTTTCAGAACGTAAGATCATCTTTGTTGAAACGAACAAAGGCAGGCCTGACTGTGCAACATTCCAATAGACACTGTGCTAAGAAATGTGTTATATCAGCAGGGATTAATGCCTTTGTTACACATAAAGGATAAGGTTGAGGTACTCAAGTTTGATACATAAACCAAGAATAAGCGAAGGAAGAATGATTCAGGGTGGTTCTGAAGCTTTTTCTAAAAAAATGAAGAAGCAGTTATGAAAAAAATCGTTATATGGAGATATATATTTTGCTATATGGAGAATATTTTTAATGTAATAATAAGGATAAGTGACCGTTCGTACTAAAAGTTCGTTATATTCAGAAATTTTTTACTTGGGATTTCGTTATAAAGATACTCGGTCATATGTACAAAATATTAATTGCATGCAAAATCTATTAGAATAACAAATACTTGTAAAGGTTTTAGAAGTTTAAACTGTATTTAGCTAAATCTGGTTTCATACAATTAATATAAGTCTACATTGTAAACAAATCTTTTGAATTTACATATATGTTGTATTGATATAAAAATATATGACATTTATAGATATTGCTTCTAAACTTATTACCTTATAGAAAAATTGATAGGGGTATTAGAAATGTGTTATTAAAAATTTCTATTTGTACAACAATTGCTCTATTTACGTCGGATATTTTTCAAATATATGACGAAATTAGAGATATTGTCGATACTTGATATGAATTAAAGACCTTTCATAAAAACAATTCTAAAAAAAACACAGTACTCTAAACTTAATGTTGAATACATTACAAATCGTGAATTTGAATATATGTTATATACATTTCTATGCATTATATAATTAGTATAATAGTACTTATTACCATATTTGAATACATACCTATATATATATATTCACGCTTAAACGGTGGATCAAATATGGCAGTCAAAATTCTGTGATTTTGGCCATTTAACAATTCATTTTTTTAAGAAACGATAGAATTGACTCGACGGATCAAATACGGTATCTAGATGGTTGAGAAAATTACGCTACAGTTAAAGATTTGTAAGCATAGAGAAACGCATAAATTTTTTTAAAAATCTGTGTAATAATACATCTTTAAAATCAAACAGAGTAGTCTAAAATAACACAAATCGAAACTTTTCACATAAGCACTTTCATCTAAATCATTATCCATTCACGTAATAACACACAGTTTCTGTATTTTTTTTTTTTTTTTTTTTTTTTTTTTTTTTTTGCAACATGACAGATTTTTTTCAATAATGAAATGGTTTTCAGTGTTTTTTTTTGAGCATATGTTTAAAGAAAATGTGATTTGTCATTTTTTTTATTAATCGTAATTAGATATCTAAATATTACAGTACAATGTTATGCTGCCAACTCTAAAAATATTTATACTTTTAAAACATCCGGAAACTGTATGACAATTCATTGTAAAAAGTCAACCTGTATCTAATTCTAAATTGCCCATTCAAATTTACGTAATTCTAAGCACTTTTTAGCATACTTCCAAAACAGAAATTAAATTATTCATGGGGTAAAGGGCTGCATTAGAAAACTCACATATTAAGTATATTTAAGAGCATAAATCAGTAAATCCTAGTCGTATTTGGATTTTTAAAATTACCTTTTTTTTATTGAACAATTTGATGTTCTATATTTTACTTCTATAGTCAAAATTAATTTAATTTGCTTAGCATTCTTACTTAAAATAATAAAATAAATAAATCACACCGTTATAATTTTTCATTTCTATATATTTTTTAACAAAAAATATATTATTATTATTTTTATAGGATTCATATAAATTTCCGTTTACTGGTACACATTTAATATAGTAAAGATAAATTATAAGCAGATATAATTATTCCTTAAAATATTTCTTTAATAAACCATTTTCCGTTATCTTTAATTATCGCATGATACACTGATTATTTATATAAACATATTGTATAACAATTTCCCCCAGCATTTCGTAATAAAGGATTTATTCTTCCTCTAAATAAAGTTTTGCATGTCAGTTCAGAAAAGTGAGTGTTCTTTTATTAATCATAATTATATAAAATTGTTATGCATGAGCTACCTGGTACAACTAGATGAAATATGAAATTAATTGAAACAAATGAGGAGCAGCGTAGAAGTTTAGAAAAAGTTTCTGTAATGTTACTTCCTGGAGAGGTGAACAAATTTATTGGAGAATATCTCACTGTACTTGTTTGCATGCAAATAAGTTTATTCTTTTGTTTCTCTGAAACAATCTGTATGATAAGATGTTATGTAAGTGGAATAAAATCATAACAATATTTATTTTCAAGGTAAGTCAGATTAAGCAATAATAAGTTCGCTGGCGATGAAACATTATGAAATAAATTTTCTTTTTACATTCATATAGTGCTAAAAGACCACAACTATAGTTTCGAGGACAATTAATTGCTGTCAGCATCAGGTAATTCATCACATTACTCACCAATATCTGTAAGAAAAGTTTTAAAAGAAGGAAGTCAGCGTATACACCACAAATAACATGGTGGACAGAAGAAATCAGAAAACAACGAAATTTGGTTAGAGCTTTAAGAAAGAAATCAAAATTACCAGAGTCTACTCCTGAACATTATGCAAAATATAAGTTAGAGAAAGCTAAATACAGAAATTTATAAAGAAAGCTAAGAATGATGCATGGAATCAAATTTGTAAAAAAAACCAAAAATCCATATATGAAACTTAAAAAAGTAGCTTTTCACGATTTCTATCATAAAGAATCGTATGCACTATCTTCTTCAGACACCATATCCCAAACTAAAAAGCAACTATTTACAGATCTCACTAAGGGAATTTTAGGTCCATCAGCTAATCCAAAAGTTAATCTGCATCTACAGTCAACGGACACTGTACCACCGTTCACAATGCAAGAATTGAGAGCCGTCATCGATTGTTTTGATGCTAACAAAGCGCTGGGAATAGATGACATGGATCATCGCATAGTAAGAAATATTTTCAAAATTAAAAAAGATCTCCTACTCCAAATGTACATAACACTATTGAAACTGACTATTTTCCAGATGTTTGGAAAATAGGAGAGTTGGTGTATTTTTTTAAATCGGGCAAACCCACTACAGAGATTAACTCCTACGGGCCAATAACTTTGCTTCTTGTTTTCGGAAAGATATATGAAAAACTCTTATTGTGAAGTATATGGATACACGGAAGGGATATCAACAGAAACAACAATTCAAATACTATTTTCGTATATAGAAATAATAAAACAAAGCAACTCGTATATATCCCTATTGTCAATAGATTTTAAAAATGCATTTGATAATCTTCCGTAGGAGCAGACATTAATCCTACTTAAACAACTAAATATTGAACAGCCCTATATTAACACGACAAGGTCCTTCCTAATTAAAAGAGGAGCATATCCCAACTGGTTAATGGATGAAATACATTGGTTCTCCAAAGGCTGCTCACAAGGCTCGTGCTATGGTCCTTTCCTGTGGAAAGTATTTATGCAGCAATTAATCGATCTTCTCAGCAATAAAAATATAAGGGTCATAGCATATGCGGATGATTTAATGTTAATCATTGAGGCAAGAACTAGAGCCGAACTGGAAAAGAGAGGAAATGAAGCTTTTCAAGTAATTAGTGATTGGGCTCAAGCTTCAGATCTGAAAATCTCTTATCACAAATGCCAATGTATGAACTTCAGCCGTTCAAAGTGTTTAAAACAGCGTCCAATCTTCAAACTTGATTCATATAATCTTAAAACTGAAAATACTATGCCACATCTAGGAATACATTTAGATTCAACCCTATCATTTTTGCCACATCTTAAAATCAAACGGGATGAAATGTCAGCAGCAATACAAAACATGTTAAAATTCGTACCAACCACAAGTGGCATTTCCAAACAAATCATAAAAACTTGGTACACTTCCATTTTAGAAAAGAAAGCTTCATATGCAGCAGCTGCATGGTTTTCAAGATTGCAAAAGTCACATGGCTTCCGCCTGCTCTTATCTATTCAGCGTCGTTGTCTGCTACTAAACTTTGGAGCATATAAAAATATCTCCTACATCGGCTCTAAATGTCCTGACAGGAATTCCTCCACTACCTTTAAAACTGAAACAGATTGCAGACCAAGTAATGATACTGAGACTGGGAGTGCCATCACACTCACATCATTCTGATTATTTCAAAACAAAGCTTACAAGAAGAATATAGATACCTCAAAAGAATATCTTATTATACTGGATGCACAAAGTAAAATAGAGACAGATGTGCAAATATACACGGATGGCTCCAAAACAGAAACCGGCGCGGGTTATGCCTACTGCGTATTTAAAGAAGGGGACATAGTATATACATATCAGCAAAGAATTCAGAAAGGAAACTTAACGTATCAAGCGGAACAGAAGCGATTTTGGACTCAATACAATGTTCAAAACAATCAAAATATCGCACAATAGTTATAAAATCAGATAGCCAATCTACAATATCAGCACTAAAATATATATCTACAAAAAATATAATAATCAGCCAAATAATCCAATCTCTGCAAGGGGCAACACAAAAAAATTATCTACAATGGGTCAAAGGACATTCAGGAATAACAGGTAATGAATTAGTGGATCGGTTAGCAAAGGAAGCAACTGTTCCAAATTCATTAATACCAGAAAAATTTATACCATATCCATCCTCATATCTTAAGTGAATATTAAAACAAGCTTTACATAACTCATGGCAACGTGATTGTGACTTATGTCTCACTGGGCGATATACCAATGCATTGTAGCCAAAAGTTTCAGAAGACTATTTTCTAAGTCATCCATACTTATATATATTCGCTATAAATCATGGCCCTTTCCCGGCTTATATAATTAAAATTAATAAAGTTTTGCAATCAAGCTTGCACTTGTGGCGCAAGAGGGGATTCGCTACATTACGTTCTCACATGCTCATTGACGGCTACTCTACATTTGAGGAAAACAGACACCATCTCTTTGTCGAATTGGTTCAAATCAATTTCGGCGAATTCCTCATTGCTTCAAAGGTAATTAGCTGCATGTCCTTAATAGAAAAGAACAAACTGTTATTGCAAATGCCACCAGTACACATCATTGGTGGTGATGATGCTTTTCCTGATGACGAAGAAGTTTATTGAGAAAATCCACTGTCTCTACGTTTTAAAATATTTTCCACTAACAATTTGTAAATTTCAAATAACTTTTAAACTCTCATTAATGGTGACTTTTCTGCAAATTAAGCTGTCACAATAATGGTGACTATTTTTCAAATGTCCAATACTGTAGGTGTCATCAAATTCAGAACTTTAGATTTTCAGTTAGAAATCAGACTTTGCGCGCAAAGAGTTATATATTATTTTACATTAATCCAGCATGCATTCGAATATAAAAAAAGGTTTGCCCTGCACTCAAAGATATGTATTATTATTTTATTTTATTCTGTTTATGTTTAATAAGTTTATAGCACTATATAAATCTTGTTAGCATTCAAAAATTATGAATACAGTTAGCACTCAAAGATAATTTATGTATCTATATTTACTTTAAGCACTGAAACAGTAATATACTATTTTATTATGTTCATTTTTATTCGATGCATTCAAATATTATGAATGTGGTCATTTTTCAACCAGTACACAAATAGAAATTTATATCATACTAGCTGTTACCCGTGACTTCGTTCACGCAACATTAAAAGAAGAAAAAATGCATTAAATATTTTACTCCCGATAATTAAAAACGTTAATAATTAACTAACTATTTATCACATATCATAGGAGACAATACGGTATTTTTTGTTATAGGGACCTTGACATAATCCAGTCTTAAAAAAGTGAAATTTTGTGTCAAATAATTGCGAAAATGAAATCGCAACCAATGCAAAAAAGAGGGCCAAATAAAATCGTGGAAATAGACGAATTGGGTAAAAACAAATGTCAATTTTAGCTGATAAGTAATTTTACTTTTAACGCCTTTGTGAAACGTTTTAACAGCCATCCTTAAAAAAAACATTAATTGGAAATAGTATATGCTTTTTCTTTAAATTCTATTCAGCCTCCTTGGTTTAATATATAGCTGAAACAAATTTTGTTTTATAAATGACAGTATGTTGACAGGCAATTTTTGTTCTCCAAAATAAATTGATTCATGATGTTTGAATATGTGAAAATATGTTTTTATTTTTCGGATAATTTACTGAAATCAAGATTTTGTTTTCACCATCTATTCAAAGTGAAAATAAATTCTGTTTTTCAGTTTTAATGAGAAAATGATGTAAAAAATGTACTTATTTGTTTTATTTCTCCTTTTTTATCCACAAATATGGAGTAATTTAGTTTCCGTTTTAAGAGAAACTTCGTTAAAATTTACAAATAATTATAATAATAATAAAAAAATCTTGGCATCTAATTTAATTTTTTTAAATTCTGAGACTTTTGAGTGACATCCTCGGATCAATGATAATCGGCATTAAGTAAATCGCGTTGCGTTCGATAGTTCGATAGTTCGATAGGAGTAGTTGCGAAATACAAACACATGGTCAGATTTTAATATAATAGATTCTTGTTCATTTCCCTTTTCTTAAAATTATGATGTAATTTTTTGCAGAAAACTCTCATATGTATATAACGGATACTCATGCTTAATAATCAGTATTGATAAAAAAAACCATTTAAATTTTTCGCTTTAAATATGGCGTGAAACTCATCTACATTCTATACTAACTGATCCTTGTATTATTAATGTAAGGAATTGATTCACACTCATTTTAAAACATATTGGAAAATTCCCATTTTATTTCAAATATGACGTCTCTTTTTCCCCAGAGAAATCCCTTTTTAATGACATAATTCTTGTTAATTTTCATTTCCAGGCAATTAATTTTAATACTGGAATAGGGGAAATTATGTTACTTTAACGAAATAATGTTAAATATTTCGGTTTTATCAACGAAAACGGATCTATTAACATTCGTCATTTTTTTAGGTAACCGAGTTATTTCTTTTAGTTTAAAAAATGAAAATAACTTTTTCTCGCTATCCATGATATCATTTTCGACATGGATAATTTTGCGGAGCATATTAGTGACATTTGCTAACCATTTTCTTTTCAAACTTCTTTTTTTTTTTTAAATTAAATAAAAAATACGATATAGTTATATTAACCTTGCGCAGACGGTAAAACGCCAAGTATTTTTAACATAGAAAAGAAAAAAAGAAAAAAAAAGTAAAGAAATAACTCAAGATCGTTTTATTTCGCCATCAAAGCATATCCGCTTTATTTTCGATGTATTACGTCATATTCGCCTGTTTCCTATAGTTACGCATAATGAAACCTTGTATAATTATCAAAAACTAACAAAAGTACGTTTTATTTCTAATAATATTATTTAATCTTCTTTTTAATTCTTTAATTTTTTTATTTCATTTTCATTTTTCACGTGAAACTTTTTCAATGGAAACTAAATTGTGGAGTAAAAATTATTATTCCTGGTTTTGATTTAGTTTTGTCAACGATAAAGTATTAGCAACTGTAAAGTAAATGTAACCACTTTAAAATATTATATGAAAAAATGTCCATTTATTCTCTATGAAAATAACGAAATTTTGTATTATTAAGAAAAATACTTGATTAAAATAAACAAAAACCAGCCTATGTTCATTTGAGGGTTATAATCAACCTATATCCAAAGATACAGGGTCATGCTCCATTTTGACGCTGGCTTCAGCCTAACATTTGCACACAATCGGATTTATAATATTTCTAGCTGTTACCCATGACTTTGTTCATGTATCATTAAAAGAAGAATAAATGCATTAATTAAGCAAAATATTTCATTTCCGATAATTAGAAACGTAAATAATTAACTAACTCTTTATCACATTCCATAGGAGACAATACAGTATTTCTATGTTATAGAGGCCTTGACATAAGTTTTAAAAAAGTGAAATTTTGTTACAAATAATCACGAAAAGGAAATTGCAACCAATGAAAAAAGGCGGGCCAAATAAAATCGTGGAAATCGGTGAATTATATAAAAACATATGTCAAGTTTACCTGGTAAAGCATTTTACTTTTAACGCCTTTGGGAAACGTTTTAATAGCAATCCTTCAAAGATAATGGAAATAGTATATTCTTTTTCATTAAATTCAATTCTTGTGAATAGGGAGCAATTATTGTAGACCTAAATGCAAGGAGCTTAAATTTGCCTCCTTGATTTAATCTATAACTGAAAAAAAATCTTTATTTCTAAATGAAAATATGTTGACAGACGATTTTTGTTCTCCAGAATAAATTGATTCATAAAGTTTGAATATGTGAAAATACCTTATTTTTTTCAAAAATTGTGCTGTAATCAAGACTTTTTTTTTCACCATCTATTCAAATTGAAAATAAATTCTTTTTTTCAGTTTTAATGAGAAAAAATATATTAAACCGTTTAATTTCTTCTTTTTTATCCACAAAAATGTAATAATTTAGTTACCATTTTTAGAGAAACTTCGTTGAAATTTACAAATGATAATAATAATAATAATAATAATAATAATAATAATAATAATATCTCGGAATTTAAATCATTTTTTTAAATTATGAGAGTTTATGACATTCTCGGATGAATGATAACCGATGTTAAGTAAATCGCGTTGCGTTCGACAATCTGAAAAGAGTAGTTGCGAAATACAAACAGGCGGTCAGATTTTAATATAATAGATTCGTATTTCTTTTTCTTTTCCTAATAATCACGGTGTGGTTTTTGGAAAAAAACTCTCATCTGTATGTAACTGATATTCATGCTTAATAATCGGTATAGATAAAAAAACATTGAAAATTTTCATTTTAAATATGTCGTGACACTAATCTACTTTCGATACTTACTGATCCTTGTATTATTAATGTACAGAATTAATTCCCGCTCCTTGTAAAACACATTTGAAAATTCCCGTTTTATTTCAAATATGACGTCACATTTTCCTCAGAGAAATCTCTTTTTAATGCCATAATTCTTGTTAATTTTCTTTTTCTGGCAATCAGGACGTAAATTTTAGCAAAAAACTCACATTTCTATGTAACTGGTACTCAAGCTAATTATTAATCAGTATCGATAAAAAATATTTCAGTTTTTCATCTTAAATATTACGTCAATTATCTATCTACTTTCATATACATTGATATTCATGCTCCATGTATTATTACGACTATTTGAAAATACATGTTTTATTTATGACGTCATATTTGTCCAAGCCGAGGAGGATCCTTTTCACAGTTCCATGGTCCAAGCGAAATCTATTTTTAAGAATATAATTATTGTTCATTTTTCCTTCTAATTATAACGCAGTTTTTTGACAGAAAAAGATCTTTTTAATGTAACCGATATTCAAATTTCATGTATAATAACAAATACTCCATATTTTTGTTTCAAATATCACGGAAATTCATCTGCTTTTGAATTCTTTTTCATTTTCATTTTTCACGTGAAAATCGTTCAATTGAAAATTAATTGTTGAGGAAAAATTATTTTTCCGTGTTTTTATTTATTGGCAACGATCAAAGCCTTAGCAACGATAAAGTAAAATGGTTAAATTTTATGGGAAAATGACCATTTATTCTCTATGAAAATAACAAAATTTTTGAATTATTAAGAAAAATATTGGAATAAAATGAACAAAAACCAGCCTATGTTCATTTGAGGGTTATAATCAACGTATATGCAAAGATACAGGATCATTAAACGCTCTATTTTGACGCTGGCTTCAGCCTAACATTTGCACACAATCAGATTTATAATATGATTAGGATAGGATTAGGATTCATACTAATTATAGGTCGTAATCACAGAGTTATATATTTATCATATTCTGTTCTGTTAGCATTTAAAACTGTAAAGGGTCATTTATTTAATTAGCACTCAAAGAAAATTTTTTATATCTATACTTAAATTAATTTTGTTTGCATTTTTGTACTCAAAGAGCTACATACTATTTCATATCTATACTGCTTGTATCTGAATTTCTAGACAAGGTTCTGACCTATATACAATAAGTTAAATAATAATTTAACATATAATTAAAATGTCCGAACTTCAAGAATTTATATATAGATAAAACATATTATTCTTACATAAAAAATTAATGGCATTCCATCTGTTTCTTCTGGAGAGAAATGTTTATTCTGTTATGACACGTTTAATCTGTTATTTTACAAATATTTCCATCCAAAAGTTTAATTGTTATCTCAAATTTTATTGCTTAATTGTACTAAAAATTTATACTTAATTTGTAATTTCATCTAAGACTTATGAAATGTCAAATCTAGGGCTTTTGAAAAGCCTAGAGGTATAATAATTTCAGCATGCCAGCATAAGGGCTGCTTTGTCAAATATTTATTATTATTTTTAAATAATCTTGCCAAGCAGGGCTTGTAGAGGCTAAAGCCATATTGTAGACCCCCCTGCTTGTTTGAATCTGAATCTGAATATGTCAGCATCAGGTGAGATTAGCCAGAGAGTAGTTATCCAGGCAAGAAAAAATCGTTTACGATTTTATACTTGAACTGTTAGCAGAAACTTTTAGCACAACTAATTTTATCTTTGCCCAGATAACTACTCTCTGCTAATCTGAACAGATTATGGCTGTAAATAACTTCTCTCGAAATTATAGTCGTGATCTGTTAGGCATTATATAGAGAAAAAAAGGATTTATTTTATCATAAATCAGGTTGTTTATATAACACAGGATCTCCATTAACAATTAAAAATTTCAATCAAAATGTGAAGCTATGAGGTAAAATTTGTGAATTGTTTTAGAAACATTTATTGTGTTTGATATACCATGATCATTTTAAATAACACTTACTCAGAGATTTCAACGACAGCTATTTTTTTTCTTAATATATGTTTGACAGTTTTTCGAAACAGGAATATTTCATTTACACTATGAATGTGCAAGAAAAGTAGAACTGATCTCTGATCACCCTTTAATCTTCTCACCGCCGTGAACTGATATATCTGTTCCCTATGCTGTAGGTTTCATTGCAATATAAGCATTATTTAAATTTATATACTTCTAGAAATATAATGCAGTTTTAAAACACTGAGTAATGATTAATAATCTCACGGTTTATATCCATATACGCAATTAAGTTTTTTATATCATGTTTAAAAAGTCATCTTTTTTTAGCATTTAAAAAAATACAGAGAAAACAACTTTATAAATTTGCTCTTTTGCTTGGCTGTAAGGGGGTTAAATTCACTGTTAATAAAACTTAATAACATGATCAAAAATATTATCTTCAAACAAACAAACAAACAAAAAAAACTTGGACATATTTCTCAGAAAATCTTTCAGTTGATGATAATTCTCTTTCGCAAATTAAAAAAAAAGCACTTAAAAAATTAATTCCCATTTTCCCTTTTACTGTCAACAATGTTACTGCTCATTCTGATGATGATGAGACCAATGCATTGTAATTCTACCCTCCCAAAACTGCCCACTCCTCTCTTGTTACTGGCATAGTTAATAATTTCCTCGCAATTCCTCCGGATACTCTTCCCGAAATTCAACAAATTGTTATCGATAACATCATCAAAAAATCTAAAAAAAAAACACCACAAAGCCCAATTTATAGTATTTCCCACAATACTCTCAAACATTTGCTTGGGTCATTCTCACAAGACAGACAACTTTTCACTATTAAAAATTTTCAATAAAGCGATATTATAAATTTATGGTATATATTTCTGTTATTTAGTCTCTATACAAAAGAAAAACAACTAGTATCGCAAAAAACGGTTTATTTTGAGGAGTAAAAAATATTTATTAAATTTCTGGTTTGCTGCCATTGTTCTATTTTTTAGAACGATAACGGCCAGGATAATGATGAAACTGGTGTAATAAAAGAGGGCACATTCTGACTAAAAGTTTTAAAGTTACTGCATATATTTTCTAAAATATAACTTAATTATGTATTCCATATTGTAAGATACATAATTTTCTACTCACCTAGATTTGTTTCTGTAGATGCCAGGAAAATGACTCAAATTAAACATACCTCTGAAGGCAAAGATCTTCGAAATTCCGCAATAAAGAAAATGGCACCAACTAACAACAGTTACTTACTCAGCTTAATAAAGCAATAAAAACTCTTACAATAGGCACAAAAATAGAACTCTGCTGCTATCTGTATGGAAAATTTTAAATATGATGCAGTACAATGACATTTTTCTTTCAGTTACACATATTTTAATTATAAAAAAATAATGAAATTATTTTAATTTATTTTACATTGTATGAAATCCTTTATTACGACAGTACTAAATTGTTATTGAAAAACTACTTTTATTATCAATTTTTAAACATTTAGAACAACATAGATGGCTCAAGTTACAAGCCATTATAATGACTTTAAACACTTATTATATATATATATATATATATATATATATATATATATATATATATATATATATATATATATATATTATAAATTTATATATAATTTTTATTATGAAATTTTTATTTATATATAATTTATATATAAATTTATATACTTGTGGATTAGCTAATAACATGAAAGAGTTATTAAAATATTTTAATTATTTTTATATACTTTTAAAATTATATGATATATTGTTGTATGTACTTTTTCTATTTTGGAAAAAATACCCAGTTGCCTACTGTATTCTCTGTATCAACAAATTGACTTATTTTATCCTAAAATTCTTATGCTTTCCGAAATCATGTTAAACATCTATCAAATATCCCATTCATAAACCTGCTTTTGATCCGAGTGATCATACAAACTTTTGACAAATGAACTTTCTTTCATCGTTAAGTAAAGTTGTTGAACTTGTCATTCAGATACAACTCCATGGCTTCCTACACAATAAAAACGTTTTAATGGCTAAACAATTTGGCTTCGGATCTAAACACTTTACTCAACACCAGCTGCTTCGTGTTGTGCAATTCTTAACGGAAAACTTCAATGCGAAGAAACCAGTTGCTGCCATATTTTTAGAAATCGTCCAGACCATTGACAAAAATTGGCCACGAGGGCCTCATTTAAAAATTAATTCGGCTACATTATTCCGTCTGGATTTACACAATCTATACATTGTGTAAATCACACTTTTTTACGTCTTCATTAATAAAACCTTATCTACACCCCAATTTATATTTTCAGGCATTCGTCTGGGTCCAGTGCTTGGACTAATGCTTTCCAACATAACTTTTAACGATAATCCTCGCACGGGTGTTAACTTACCTTGCTTTATATGCCACTATGTACACAATCCACTATTTATGACTCAGCACACTGCCTTTATTTTTCTATAAAGAAACGTTTAAGGACACCTTCACATGTTTAAGAATTGGTGCAATTTTTGACGAGTTTAAATTAATGATTCCAAAACGGCTGATATTTACATTTCTAAAACTTTCTCCTACTCCTATAGACTAATACTTAACAACACTACTGACCCATGGAAATATGAGATCAAATACCTATGCGTTATCTTTGATAAATGACTTACCTTCAGAAAACAAATTCTTAAATTAAAAGGTAAGGTGCTGGAGCATCCAAATTTCTTGAACCTTCTCTTTAAAAATTATGCTTTCTCTATTTGCAATAAATCATTAATATATAAACCCTGTTTTCTTCCCCCTGTTATTAATGCCTCTCCAAATTGGGGATCCATATGCAAATCTAGTATGAATTTAAATAACCTGTCTAAAATTCATATTAGAAATTTAAAAACCATCAGAAATGTATGCAGATACTTATGTAATATCCCCATGAGACGTGATTTAAATATTTCCTTCATTATTCAACGGGTCAAAAGACTTTCTAAAACTTTACAAAAATATCTATAACATTCCAAATTAGATTATTTCTGAACTGCCGGACTACGATGTGTCTAACACTAGCAAAAGGAAAAGACTCAAACACTCAATGAATATAATGCCTTTATTTCTGTTTCTTTCATACATTTACTTTAAAACACACACACGCATATATGTATACTTTATTATCACATGTCCAACATAAATAGAATCCGGATCTTTAATTATAGAACTATGCTCCTCCTTTATCGTTCTTCGAAAATGTTTTGATCCATCGTTTTTATAACTAAGGTCTCGTCTTTTTTCCCTGAAAATAAATACCACGAAGTTGTGAGCCCTTTTCACTTTGGTTTCGGATCCGATTTTTGGCCCTTCAAATTTTAAATCTATCGATAACTTCAGAATAATCGTTTTTGTTTATTAAGCCAACTTCGTCAAGCACCCTTGATGCAATAGCAGCTGTTGCCCGTTCCGAAACATCGGTAATTTTGTTTCTTCTAATGTCATTCTCATCCGCCAAGCAGTTGACTTCGTCACAGAGTTAGGTAGCTTCATTTTTTTTTTTTTTTTTTTTTTTTTTTATGTATATTCGCGATCGGAGTATGTTATCCAATTTCAAAAATCTGTTTTCTATTTTTTTTATCACTGCCATTCGCAACTTTTCCACGCTATAGCGTGTGAAAATATTACTAGGATAATTTTCTTATTAATATGAACAAACCTTGAAATTCGTTATTTTTTTCGGTGGTCTGCGCGATCGGAAATTGTTATGCAATTATAATATTCTTTTTTTATACTTAATTTAACAATGTTATAAGCAATGTTTCCACACTATAGCGTGTGGAAATATTACAGGAGTTATTTTTATTTTTTAATAAGAAAAGTCCTTGAAATTCGTCAATTTTGGGAAATTATCGGCTGTATGCGCAATCGGAGTATATTATCCGATTTAAAAAATATTTTTTAATCTTTATTATCAATGTCATAGACAATTTTTCCCCGCCATAGCGAGTCGGAAATCGAAATTCCGATTTTTTTCACACCACCCTAATGATCATTATTATGTTCGATGCTACTGAGAATAGAAAGAAAACTAATTTTTATTAACGTTTTTACTGTTCATAAGAAGAGAAAAATCTAGTTTCTCTATAAAATTTTTAATATGTTAAAAAGAAGTTTATTCCAATATGACGTGAAAAACACTTGAAAATAAATTGTATAAAAAAAACTTTGAGAGCACTGACCATTATTTATGTTTAAAAACGGTATGAAATTTCAAAAAAAATAAAAAAATATATATATATATTAATTCAAGTATTGTACGGAAAACGGTTTCTCCTTTATTGATGGGATGTTTATTTTTACTTTTTTCTCACATATATAAATATTTAAAACATATTTTTAATATATACTGATAGAGCAATCAATATATTTTACATCAAAGAATGTCATACATACTGTGCATAGCTTTTAAAATATGTCAAGACATTATTATAACATATATGTTTAAACACATTTGCGAAACATTTCTTTAATGTTTAAAAGCTTTTCTGATTTAAATTGACATTTTGTATGGCAGTTTAAAATAGACAATTCTTACTAAGATTGGTGTTTTTGCGTAATGCTATTATTTTTTGCTTTTGTCATTATTACTAGTTTCTAGAAAAAAAAAATTTAAACAGAAGTAATTTAGCAGTTGTCTCATTTACAAACATCTTTAGAAAACCATAGATATAACCATTGGATATAGCCCTATTTGCAAAATCTTTAGCAATGTTTCCCTGAGTGTGTACGAATCTTATAGGCTATGTAATAATGTCCTTTGTTTGGCGTGGCTGCAGTATGCATATCAAAACAACGAAATTCCCTTTCTAGTTTTCAATCGTCCGATAAAAAAAAAATATATATATTAAATTTTCCAAATTTTTATTTAAAATTTAAAATTTTAATAAAAAAAGAATGTTTACAACATTTAAAAGGTATATTTTTGAAATTCGGAGAACAATTTATCTTTCACATGCCGATTTCATGTAAAAATAATTTGGTCGTTTAATGTCTAATTCTTAAGATTTATCATTTATGGCAAATGATATCGAAAATGCTTAAGGATTTTTATTTTTATCATTTTTAACACTTTCGAACCTAGTTGAAAAGTGTTTATGACTTCGGTTTGTCTGGCCGTATGGCCGTCTGCCGTCTAACCTTCTGTCGTCTGCCGTCTGGCCGTCTGCCGTCTGTCCGTGCTCTAACTCCCGTAAATATGTTCGGATTGCCCTGCAATTTTCATATGTTATTGTCGTTATCTATAGCATTTTCCCTATTTCAACTGAAGTATTTAGCACTTATAGTTTTTTTACAGGGACACTCAAAAGAATTTCCTTTACATTACGGTCTATGAGGAAAAATTATTTGCGGTTTATTTTAATGATGTTACACAATTTCAAATACATTGTAATTGATATATATTACTAAAGTGCATTACAAGAAGCTTAATATGGAATAGGGTGTGCATAGCACTTATAGTTACTTTACAGGGACAGTCAAAAGAATTCCGTTACATTGCGTCTATGGAGAAAAATCGTTTGCGGTTTAATTAAATAATGTTTTACTATTTTAAACGCATTGAAATTTCTATATATCACTAAGGTGCATTACAAGAGGCTTACTACAGAATATTGTGTGTATAGCAGTCATCGTTCATTTACAGAGACACACAAAAGAATTCTCTACTGTCTGTTAAAAATAATTCCTGGAAGTGCGTTTTAAGTTGCTGAACGCGATTTTAAATTTAACTCACTTTTTGTCTATTACTTGGTGTTTATAATATCTGTAGATCATATACAGGGCAGCACAAAAGTTCGCGAACACATTTCCGTTTATTGACAGAAACTCCAGCAGGAGAATTTTAAATTGTGCTACGCGTTTCCTAATTAAACTAAAATTTAGCATCCTATGTAGTATATATACAAATCTATAGATCGTATATAGGTCTGAATAAAAGTATTGGGATATTTTTCCGAATATTGGATATGTTGGAAATATATGTTGGAAATTCCTGAAATTTCGTTTTTAAATATGTTATGTGTTTTCCAAATTGTTTACTTAGATGTTATCTTTCAGCTTATTAAACGGTAATGATTTGTAAAATTATTTTGGAAGCGTTGGAAAGTGTTACATAATATATGCTTGACACATGATTTTTCGTTCTTGTTGTTTTAAATTTTATCTAATTTTTTGTATTTTTATTAGAAAACAACTTAATATATTTAAATCATAATTAAAATACTTTAGATTTCTTTTCTTGCTAACTTTTAAGTTTCGCCATTGGTTGCATTTGATCGAGTACATTAACTTTACTACACCATTCTTGCATGATTTTGGCTCACTCTGTTCTAACGATTCTTTAAAACAGATTTTCCTATGCTCACTGTATAACTGTTTTGTATTTCAAAAATACACATTTGTATCAATTTAAACTAGGCATGTCATAGGCAAGATGTATTTGGACCGCCGGAATATAAACTGTTGCACGCGAAGCTTTTAGCCTTCAACATATAATCGATACAGACGCTCGAATACACGAGGATTTTTGAATTGATAATTTCCATCTTATATTGGAAAACAGCTGGAAGTACATATAAAAAGACAGATCTAAAAAATTCTTCTTCAAGTACAAATTAAAGGAGGTAAGCGTAATCAGAAAGTAGTAGAACAAAAACTTTTCAATTTAGGAATTCAAAACTGTGTTTTTAATTGTTTTATATTTTGTATTGAAAACACTACTTTACTTTGCTAATTTCTTCAATTTCACATCACATTAAAACTATTATTTATCTATTGAATAATTAAAAATATGCGAAAGTTAATGAAAATACGGCGCTAATTATTTATTGATAAAATTGATTTAAATAAGACGCAATTCAAAAACTAAAATTACATAAATTTAACGTGTGTTGTTTTGAAACTCTGAAAGTTTTTGCCATAAATCGTACTCGAAAGAAAGAGTTTCCTCATGCATCTTAATCTCATGAAAGTGTTTCCCTTACATCTTAGTGATGTCAAAGGATTTTCCTTACAGCTTAGTGATGTGAAAGTGTTTCCCTTACATCTTAGTGATGTCAAAGTGTTTCCTATATATCTTGGCTGTAACAATGGAACATGCATCTACATTCTGTAGAGATGCTGTATTAGAATAATCTTCGGAATTGAAATTGTGAGAATATAAAAAAAAAAATAAAGTTGATAGAAAATGTAGTCAAAAGTACATTTTTGGATATCATGATATTTACTTTGATTTATTTTCGTCATCTCTATCCGATTTGTGTTGAAAATTTCAGGGAATGTTCAATTAAAATTAATCCAAACTTTGTGCCATTCCATAATGAGAACAAAATATATGGGTATGTGTCTCCAAATTTCTATATCGCTTGATTTTCCATTGAGTCTCTACACTGATGTCCAAAAATTAAGGGGCAGTGACCGGACACTTTCGATTTTAGACGGTTTATTGAATATCTACTGAAATTCTTTACGAATTGTCCTTGCACTTACAGAATGTAAAGAACATGTTTCACATAATGTTCAGTGAAGATTTAGTTGGAAAGACAATTAGGGGGCAATAATAATTTAGATAATGAAATAACATTTGCGTTCACTCAAGTAACAAAAAATGCTCAAAATGTTTTGTCTCTGTATAGCAAATGACTATGTACGTCTTGTTGAAACATTTGTGTGCATTTGTGTAAGCATAGCACGTATATTCGTGAAGATGTTAACGTTTCTGTGAAAAATTCAAATGCTTTTTATTTATAGAATACAGAGTTTTCAACCGAATTTAACACCACTTTTCGAAAACTTGAGAAAAAACAGTACAAATAGTATATTGCAATTAAAATATTAATATATTAAATATTCGATGAAATATGGATAATTGTATGAAATAAATTTTAACGACGCATGCGCGGAATACAGGAAAATTTTTTGTTATGATTTGATAGTCAATTCTATAGAGCAACTCGCATAAAAAGACCAGTCAAATATCGTGAAAACGAAGAGAGATAATGGAGATACAGTGAGCTGATTGAAACATTGGGGAAAATACAATACAAACAAGTTACTTTTAGATAGGAACTCACTATATCGCTTCTATCTTTTTGCATTTTTCCGATATTTGAATGTTTTTTTTCATAAGGTGCTCTATAACATTGACTACCAAATCATGAAAAAAATTTTTGGTACTGTTTGCGCATCCACAGTTAGAATTTATTTCATTCAAGTACCCATATCTCAACAAATATTCAATATACTCATATTTTAATTGCATTTCTACCGTTCTTTGTGAAGTTTTCGGAAAGGGGTGTTAAATTCAGTTGAAAACTCTGCATGCTATAAACAAAAAGCATCTGAATTTTTCACAGAAGCGATAACATCTTCAACAATATGCGTGCTATTCTTACACAAATGCACAAAAACCTTGAACAGGACCTAGAAAGGCATTTGCTACAATGACGGACCATTTTGAGCAATTTCTGTTTCTTGGGGAAACACAAATATTATTTTATTACTAAATTTATTATTACTACCCTAATTGTCCTCGGGACCAAATCTTCACTGAAAAACACGAAGTCAAACATGTTCTTTACATCTTTAAATTCAAGGACATTCCGTAACGAATTTCAATAGATATTCGACAAAACTTCTGAAATCGAAAATGTCTGGTCACTGCCCCCTTAATTTTTAGACATCAGTGTAATATGCATTTAGACGTATTTTAGCCATGTTACAAACAGAGTATTTGTGCAAGCAACTGTTCTTAATTTAGGAAATAATACACCTGCGCTAAGATGAAGACATACCGACCAATATGTGCAATTAATTTTTAAAAAAGTTATATCTAAAAAAAATATCAACCAAGTTTTGACCATTTGGATGATAAAACATGTTGCCCAGTTTCTAAAAATAATAATAATTATATAATTTAATTTATATAATGTAAACTTAAAACAATTGTTTCTGTATCTTACATCACTTTACTGATGCCTGGCTGTATTTTTTAAACATTTGATTTTGTCAAATGGTAATAAGGAAAAATCTACTTTCATTTATTTTTTCTTTTCTTACTTTTTAGAATATGGCCCACGGCCTTATGTAAATATTTATGTGGATCTTCGTGCTAAACGAGTTGGATCTGCCTCATATAGAGGATAACATACAGAAGGTATTTTGTGCGTATAATATAATAATATAGTAATAATATACTAATATAGTACGTATGATATAGTATAATTGTCCAAGCTTACAAATATCTATATACTATAAAGAATATTTAAAACACTTTCGGTTTTATGTTTTGTTTTACAATAAAAAATAGCCACATTTTGTTATATGGATATAAAATTGCTTTAATACATAAAAGAAAATTTAAATAAGAAAACAAAAATAAAAATAATTCTAAAAATAACATTTAAATCTTTTTTTCAATTTTTCTTTTTTATACTTTACGAAAATTAAATTATAATATAAACTGTATTTGTCTTATAATACTTTTTAAGTTATACAACAGACAGCAGTTTTAGAAATAGGAAAAGAAATGCATTTAAAGATGTAAATTACAATCATTTACCCGTTTAATACAGACGTTCTTCTGTTTTTAAAATTCTAAAGAAAGCATCTTTTCAGTATATTCGACTGACACTTTAATAGAAGCAGGCAATGTACTTGTCATTTAAGAGTGGAAAAGATAAGAAATATTCAGCAATACTTTGTGTTACATTCTTTTTTAAAGAACACATTCAGCGTTCCACTGAGATTGTGAACGTTTTTTGTTTGTCAGTAAGGATTATAGAAAAGATACTAAAGAGAAGAAAAAAAAAAAGATTCATTAAATTTTAAATATCTACTCATATTAACTCGCGCAGCTATTATGGGGTTTTCTTTCTTTATGTCTTCTAAAGTTAAATAGTGTTTGTCTAATTATATTTTATAAATAATCTAAAATATTGCATGTTTCTCAAAATAAAAGCATCTTTTTAATTAAAAAGAGGTATCAATACGGAAAATAACATGATTAAAAAAATATTTTTTGTATATATTTCACATTAGTAAAATTATCAGTCAATACTATTTCTTGTTTGTAAAAGTATTCTTTATAAATTTTGATAAATTGAAAAATAACTGCAAAAGTTTCAACAGCATGATTAATAAATTTATTAAATTAATTTTTTTTTTATATATTTAAACACTGTTCAATATACCAATTATAATTTTTCTTTCCGTTACAGGCTTTAATTTGTAAAATTCTTTTTAAAAAATTGCAAATATTTTAACTTTTTATACGGAGTTTATATATTATAGTATTAGTCATATTAGTATAGAAATTATTTGCATAGAAAAAGTGAATCGTTGAACGTTGATTCAGGTTTTCAGTTGGACTAAAATGTTCAACTACTCTTTGTTTAACACCCTTTATCAGTCTCCGTCGTCAGACATTCAACTGAGGTTTTGTTTCGGAATGTCCACTTGACACGTGGATTTTCCCATGCTAGTGTATTTTTAGCCTGACGATTATGCATCCTAAAACACACAAAATACTACTCAAAAAGAAATAAAACCGTAACTAGTTAAAGATTAAAAAAAAAATCCTTATTAAAATTCACTAAAAAAGCCCTTTTTTTAATGAAACAGTTAGGTGATTAAAATGAACAGAAATACAAACACTTATTGTGCATTTTTTCCATGCTTTTATCGAAATAATTACACTTTTCTCGATTAGACTAGTCTGGAAATATTCAAAAATTTCTATCTGAAGTGAATTTTACAATAACACGACACACAAAATATCATTCCTGAATTAGGATAGGAGTCTGTTAATACGGAGATGGAGAGAAATCATTGTGTACTACACTATTCGGTGCAAGAAAATGAAATTTATTTTATTACTTATGTCTAATTTGAAGAACCCATTGAGAAAAAATTGTACAATCGAATAAAATATCTGAAAACAATATAACGTGCATTTCACACGCATGCACGCACGCTCACACACACACATTATATATACATACATTATATAGTACATATATATATACATATAAGTGTGGAATTGAATTAATAAATAATACTCCTCTGTAAATTAATATCCACAACAATACAAGACGGCAGACACAAGGATTTAATTTACAGCTACACGATATCTTAGGATTATTATGAGGCTCGTGAAAGGTGAAGTTTAAACAGAAAGCGAGAGAAATAATTGTTCCATAGTTTTGTACCCCAATATGAAAGTTGGAAATCTGATATGTCAGATAAAGGATTTAAAGTAGAATTCTAGGTGAATTCCTGCTTATGTTTACGAAGATGTTATGGTATTGATTGGTATGAAATATTATCATTTCATCATCATTTATTTGAGTAAATAATAAAGATTGTTTAAAATCAAACCGAAGCGAAACAGCCATTTACAGTAGTAAGTCAAATTAATATTTATACATTTGTAAGATTATAAAATAAAAATCCTAAAAATTAAAGTGGCTCGCGTACCGGAGTCTTAATAGAGAAATCTAAATAAGAAGATATTCTGAACCAATGGAAGTAAAAGGGTAAACTGAATTATATTATTTCGACTCAAGTAAAATCAAGTTATTTTTATTTTTTGAATTTGGATTGTAAGAATGGTTGGAGAGAAAATTTATTTTCCGTAATTGTTTCACTCCAGATCCAAGTAAAAATACATCACACATCATTCGCAACGTCTTCCCTTGTCACAAGGAATTTAGATTTGACTGAGCTGCCTATTACTGGTTATTGTGATTTGTCGTGGTACCAGTAATAGACATCTTAATAAATGTCCCATATTGATACAAAATTCCAGCATAGACTCAATAAAAGAATTCTCCATACACATTTTAGTCATATTACAGCAAACAAATTTAAACAATGGCTTTAAACTTGGCACAAATTAAAAAACAAAAAATGTCGCACCTTATTCCAAACTACAAGAAACGACAATTGCACGGTTACCTTGTTTGAGTTTAACTCACATTGCTCCGCTACTGATGGCTTCAAATCTCTGTCACACGTGACAACACTAGAAGGGCAGCAATTACCCAAGTGGCGTAAACATGAGCGCGGCTTTTAAATACTACATTTTTTAGTTTAAATTTTAAAATGTCTGTAGTGGTAGTCCTAAGCTGTCTACGAAATTAAGAAAAAATCAGTATCTTTTGCGAATTCGAAGTTTAAAAATATTTTTTCACAAATGCTCATATCTAATCAAATATTCAACATAATTATATTTTAATTGTTGTATGTTGTTTCGAGAGATGATAATACAGGCTTTAACTCTTCAGCTTCCACAATCTAAAGACTTCAGCCATATAAGTTTTTACTGAAAAATAAATCCATTTAAAAAGCTCAATTCCACAACCGCTGCTTAAATACTCTTGCTTAAAAGTGAGTACAGCGTCCAAGTAATGATTGAAACTAGAACATAGGAGACAAAATCAGCGATTTTTCTTTTTGTAGAAGACACAACTGATTACCTATTTGCATAGAGACTTGCAATCAAACACCGTGAACAAATTGAATTGTATTTATATGTCAATTTCATTAACATTTCGGAAGTTTATAGGTATGTAAGAAAGAAACAAGAAAGAAAAATCCTGCGTCAAGCATATAATATGAAACACTTTCTAACGCATTCAGAATACAAAACTTGAACACTAAGGTGAAAGATGATTTTTAAATAAATGATTTGGAAAACGAAAACATATTTGAAAACGCAATTTCAGCAATTACCATCTATAGTCAGAAAAATATCCGAATTATTTTGTGCATCCCTGTGCCAAAATTTAGCTCTTTGTGAAAGCATAGCGCAGAATGCATAATACAGAATTGCTGAACATCTCGTTTAGAAACTTCCGTCAATAAGCAGAAATGTACTCGAATAATTTTTTGAAGCTCTGTATACGATCTATAGAATGTATAGATATCAAATAATATTAAAAAATAGGCAAATTTAAAAACTCATAACATAATATTAAAACGCAAGCTTTCAGCAATCATTGTTCATAGATAGTAATGAAACAGAGATCTCCGTGTGTCCCTGTAAATGAACGATAAATGCTATGCACACCCTATTCTATAGTTCGCATTTTGTAGTGACATTCCTTGATGTATATCAAATTCAATATGTTTGAAACAGTTTAGCATTATTAAAATACACTGATAACGTTTCCCCCCATAGACCACAATATATCGTCATACTTTTGAGTGCCTATGCAAACGAACTATAAATGATACACACTTCATTTTCAGTACCGACCGTACCATGGTAAATAGCAATAAAACATATAATTACATGACAATCCGACTAAACTTACGAGAGTTAAAACACGACCAGACGGCCAGACAAATCCAATTAAAAACACTTTTTAACCATATAGGATATTTGCTAAAAACACAACGCATTTTCTAAATTACTTAAAAGCAAAATCCCCTCACACAAAATATGAATATTTACACACATGTTACAAACTATACTGTATTAGATAAAATTTAATGATTTTTTGCAAAATTTGATCTTTAGTTGGTTGCATTATTTCTGTCTCTGCAATTAATATGTCAAATTTTTGCTACATATTAATTTACTCTATCCTAGAGCATACATACCTTAAAAATAATTTTCCATAAACAATCTTTAAAACGTTGGAATCAACATTATTAAATAAAAAATACTTTCATAACAGTGAGCTGTTTTCAGAAATTAATTTATGAAAAAATTAAATGAAATACAAAACAAGTATAAATGTAAGTTTAAATTTATTTTCATAAATTTTGGAAATCATATCTAATTATAAACTTACATTCTCAAAGCAATATTTCTTTGTTAAGTAAACGAAATAACATGATTAAACGCCTCAGATCAATTAACTAACAAAGTTCAATAAAATTCACCAAGGTAAAAGAGCTCTCTTGGAAACTTTAGCTGATGCGTAATTGATTTTTCAAGCAGTCAGCAATCTCCTGTGTAAAGAATCGGGAAAATAAGAAAATTAAGAAAATGATCACACCGCTTTTTCACCTTATTAAATAAATTAAAGTATAACTATACGAAACATGGGTGTTGAAAATTAATTTCTGGAACATTCATTTAAAGAAATGCTTAGTTTGGAAGGAAGAATTTTTCTAAAAATAAATATTATTTAAAATACTGTTTGTTTTGCGTAATGTAGAATGCAACATGATATTATTGGAAGTAGAATTTTACGATTAAATCTAGTATGCACTTACTATACACACACAACATAGTGTGTGTTTGTGTGTGTGTGTTTGTGTGTGAGCGTGTTTGTGTGTGTAGAGAAAAACAATAATTTAAATACTGACATATTGAGCTAGAGATACATTGATGATGTTTTAATAGTTGAATAGAATAATATAAGGCCAATGCAAATCTTTATTTTGTCTAGTTTCATAAAACTTTAAAGTTAGAACTGTCCTGACGGAGAAAAAAATATATATCTGGACGTTAACATGAATTTCGAAACTGAAAATTTGGTTACAAAAATGTATGACAATATAAATTATTTCGATTTAAAAACAATAAGGACTTTGCATTTTGATTCAAATGCGCACATTTAAGTTTTTAAAAATGTTTTTATGAATGATTGAAATCGAATCGAAAGATTGAGTTCAGGGGTTAACTCAAGGGATTGGGTTCAAGGGTTAACTCAAGGGATTGAGTTTAGGGGATCTGATTTGCGAAATCATAAAGTGGAACAACCAGCCTCTGATACAGGGTTACCCAATGAATTTTGTAAAAAGAGTTACTTCTAATTTTATAAGGGGAAGTAAATATCCAACTGAGTTGAATTAATATTTAAACGCTAAAGGTGGTCTGGATAAATTGAATGATAAGATGAGCTAGGGAAGTATTTTGCTGAGTTTTGTTTTGTATTTGAATTGTTTGAATAATTTGAAATTGGTCTTGATAGGTGAACGGTGACGTTGCATGCATAAAAAGAGTTTTAACCCTACTGCGCATGTAGTTAGTTTTGCCGGTTGTCTTCTGTTTTTGTTTATTGGTTTTGTTTTCCATTAGTCATTTTTAGTTTGGTTAATATAGGATTATTGTTTAAGTGGGTTTTATTTTAAAGTTTATGTGAATGATTGTTATTTCATTTCAGTCTATGTAGTGTGGTTGGTGTTAATATTTAAAAATTGAGTTTGAATTATATATGTACAATCATTACTTGACTTCTAACAAAAACACATTGTGTATGCTGTGCTTCAAAGTCTTATACTTTATGCAGTGTAACTGGTTTTCTGAAGCTTTATATATAGCTTTTCTTATCTATTTTCAAATGTGAATGATTTTAAACATTATTAATTCACATAATTTAAATTTTGAACTGGTAATTTTCTTATTCTAAAAGCATTACTGGTAAAATGCCAATTTTGTGTGCATAGTAAAATAAAAGATTTAATCGTTAATTAGTAAAATACCACTAATAAATTTGAATACCAAAGGGCACTCATTATTTAGGGAACATAGTTTTTCTATTTTGCAGTTATATATGATGATAATTTTAGAGGGAGGAAATCTACATATATGTTTGTTCTTTTAATCAAAATTTTAATTAATCATTCATAGATATTCGAAATAATTACTCATAGTTATAATCAAATATAACTGTTCTATTCATTGAATAACATTTGTTGCAAAGCTTATTTGTAATATTTATCATTCGTTCATATATTGTCCATTTAAAACTAATGCACGGTGCCGTAAAATGAACTGACAGTTTTTAAAATTGAATAAGAATTGAAAGGGGATTTTTATTAAACATATTTTTGAAGCACATTAATGAGTGAAGTTATGAATCTCTTTAGATTTACATCTTTGTTTTGTACAATATCTCACAAATAGATGGCATAAATTAAACGAATGCTCAAGCTAATGTATAAGGATGGAACAAAGTTCTTTCAGTTTTTACTATTTTTACTTTTTTGCTGATGAAACACGAAAAACAGATGTTTGTGTTTTGAAATTATACGAATCAGACGAACTACGAATCAGAAAATTACTCCACCCGTATAATTTTCTTCCTTAATGCCTGAATATATATTAGATTATTTATTTTATGATAAAATGAAATGTGGGCATTTTTTTTTTTTCAAATTCATTTAAAAAATCGGTTAGTTAAAGCTCCTTTTGTAACATATTTTTCTCGCAATTCTTATAAAATATGTAAATAAATGTATTGTGATCCTATCTGTAAATAAAATGGTTTATATAGTTGAACGTTTTTGAAAGTGTAGATTTTCTGTTATAAAATAACGTTTTATAATAAATAAAAAGCTACACCTATGCAACTGTTAATGAAAATAACCACATTAAAGAAATTAGCTTCGACTGTTCCGCTGTTCTTTTAAAATGGGATCAAGAGCAAAGTATTTTGTATAAAAAATAAAATCTACTTTTGTTAATAAACGGATTAGATACATTTTATATTTAAAATTTCTTTAATGGTACTTAAACGTATCGTAGAAACAAAAAGAGTTAATAACTGTCAATCCATTTGAGGATACATTGTAGATGTTAATAGTTAAAATAAATGTCCGACTTTGTTTTTTAGCGAGTAAAACCTAACTGAATAAATATTAAAGATATAAGTATACGAAATTAAATTTATGTGTTTTCTTACATTACAGATAATTATAGAGAATGTGTTACAAATTAACAAATGTTCCACATAATTTAATAACTGAAAATCTTATTACATTTATCTGGTTGTAAAATATATTAAAAAGTTAATTTATGTTCTATTTTTAGTTTTTTTCCGCGTTTATCGCTAATAAAGAATTATATTTTAAACAGTAATTCTTTTAAATTAAACACCTTTACACAAATGACTCGTTTATAACTATAAACCCACGCGGCATTTCTGCAGTTAAGAAAAATATTCGAAATAATAATTAATAGATGAGCATATGAATAAAATGATGTACAGCAAAATAAACAAAGATGTCTGAAAAATAATGTTCGGTACTATGTTCCAATAGTGTTTAAAACAAATGAAGTTTTTTTTTTTTTATGATTAATTTTTGAAAATGCTTCTAGCAATATTTTCACCTTATTTGCTGAAATTGGTTACAGAACTTGCATAAAATGTTATGGTTGAGTAGAAATAGTAATATCGAATATTAGTATTATCGAAACAGATAACACAAAATATGGAACATGTTGTTTCTCGTATTTTAACACATTTCAAAGCTGCATAAACGAATTTGAACGTAAATTTTGTCTGTCGCAATTGCATTTCAAGCTTGTTAAGTTTTGTAAGTTCACTTAACTCATTCACAGTTATAGTAGAATTGAAATGTTTTATTTTAAGCATTTATTCACTTCAACCAATTGCATTTTTGCTAAGCTTATTGTCTAAATAATATACAGACTGTCATTTTATTTTCGTTAAATTTTTTTTTAAATTCTATTATTTAAGAAAAATATTCAAATTTATATAATTTAGCAAATTTTTTTATCATCAAAATTTAAAAATGATATTTATTACATGGTTTCTTTTTTGTTGTTGCCAGTGTTGTTGGATCATTTCATATTAAATTCTACTTCTGGATATAGATGAAATTACTCCTAAGATATGTGAATAATAAATAGCATTCTTTAAATTTCGTCGGCACGCTATTACGCAAATCGAAAATTTTGAATTAAAGAAATACAAAATATTGAAACTATATTTACTCTCAATAAAATGATTTTTTTTTTTAAATAGCACTTAAAATAATTACTGCAATGATAATTTTGGCATGCCGTAATCATGATGAAATTGTTTTTCCTTTTTAGCTTTTTTAATGCACAGAAGAATTTTATATAAAGTTACAGTGCAGAGTGTACAATGTAGAATGTTAGAATTATCTCTTAATGAAAATTAAGTATCTGTTTGGCTTCGTTAAAAAAAATTTAAGGATACAAATCTCTGATATTTTGTTTCCTGTTCAACTTCAGCACTTTCACACTGAGGTGAAAATTTTGGGATAGACTCTAGCTATAAAAATCCATTCAACATTGGAAGAGTTTATCTTGCTAAGTAGAACAAAGTGGGCTAACATGGCACAAGTGCTGAAGAAGCGGCATTAAATCCTGAAAACACTGGTTCTGCTTGTCAAAATATTTAACGAATTGCTCGTTTGAAGTTAACTGGTTCAAACGTCAACTAATTGCAGTCGAATAGCTTTTTTAAATATTTAAACATTTTGAGGATGTCGATTTAAAAGACGGAAAGTTGATAGAAATGCTACTCATAGAACACTTGTAACTATGGTGTTAGACAATTGATTTTTTTATCTATCTTTATAAAATTTATGGTTAAAATTACATTTTTATTAACAAACAAAAACTCCAGCACGCATATCAATAAATATGTGAAAAATAAACTTTTGATATGATATTGTAATCCAAACGATACGGATACTACTTTTATATCAGAATTAAAAATACTGCGATGAAAAGAGCAATTTAGGGAAAGTACACCGTTTCTTACTTTCTATTTTTTCCTTCTTACTTTACTTGAAAAAGCTTTTATGTATTAGGCTCTCACTGTTGTGATGTTTTTGGCTATAGTTTTAAGACAGCGTGTATTTTTATAGCGGATAATGACAGTATCTTATAAAATAATATGTAATATAATACTTAAAAAAACATGTACATATTTTAACACATTTATGTACAAATGTTTTAAATTATCAAATCCAATTAAAAACTGTATTAAAAAATGAATTTTAAAATTTTAATAAGACCTTTTTGAGGGAAAAAAAAGAAAATTAGGAGAGTAATTGAAGAAAAACATATTCAGCTTAAATAATTTGTGACTGTTATAGTGTTATTAAATCAAACGAAAAGTACAAATGTATAAGTTTTAAATGAATTTATTCTCTTGCACTTAAAATATATTAATTTAAGTGTTTTAAAAATGTGTGTTTGTATTGCCAAATATAACTGACAAATTGAGCATTTCATTAACAGAAACTGTCGTGAAGTTCTCAAATGTAGTTAAATAGTTTTACCTAATACTCTGATAAATTTCGTAATTGACTTTAAATTATTGTTTTTCCATTATTTTCGAAGTTTTGTACACTTATAAATGCTGTTAAGTATTTATTTAAATAGTATCAATGTGAAATATTAATATTTCAGATACTTTAAGACGAGTATTTACTTAAATTTGTTTAAAGTTCAATTTATGAAATTCAATGCGCAAACTTCTAAATCATACTTAATCATACATTTGTAGAACGCTTGTCGAGTTTTATTTTCCAAATTACGTAAATAGACTTTTAAATAATACCATCATTATTTAGCATTTTCAAAAGTCTGAAGATGTTTTACAGGCATGCGACGATTACATTATTTATCAAATATTTCGAGGACAGTTGCGATCTGTGATCGAGTGATGATATTTTTATAAAACAAAACATGAGAGAAATTTAAAAAGATGAATATCTAATGCTTAAAATTTCATTTTATGTAATTATAAATTTTAACTTTGCCAAGAATCATCAAGTTTGCGCACATGAGCATCAGAATGAACTTGTACAATGAAAATTTCATAAATGATATGATGTAAAGTGATCTATGTTTTAATTCTGATAGTATAATAATGTTAGTTAAAAATTACTGAAACAAAGCACATTACAGTAAATGTCATATTATTATTATTGTGGCCTTTATTACCAGAAACGTTTTTTCATTACTTTTATTAATACTCATATTTGCTCGAAATGTTAACCACCTTCTAGTAGAATAAATACAGTTGAATAATTTAACAAAAAAATCAGAAAAAAATTATATGATTACTAAAGTTTCATATGGTCAGTAAAGTTGCATATTGCTACAGAATAATATATACTGTATCTTTTTTCAACTATTTCATTGTATTCCGCAATAAACTTTTATCGAAATTTTTTTTCTTTATTGTTAAATCTGATTTTTCTGTCATTTTTTACATTTAGGAATATGTTTAGCGCGCACCCTGATATCGTTGTTGAAATAGCATACAGTAATCAATTACGTGTTCACTTTGTTTTGATTGTTAATACGTTAGCTCTAAATAGTTATTATATTTTAAAAACAAAATGGTTTGAAACTATTTCAAATTGCACGCAGCAAATTAATTTGTAGAGATGTGCCCCATGATGCACATTGTAATTATTGTAATTACAGAATTTCTATATACAATCAAAAAAGATTCATCCCGTGAGACAAAAACACTGTTTTGTTTTCTCCAAATGGAAGTGGAAGTAAATTCTACAAATGAGACTGTTTGTGACATGAAGTTGAAACTTCCTCTACTTCATCTGATATAAACTTTTCTCCTGACATAAATGAAGAACCACATCTAATTACTCAAGAAGAATTAAATGATCTTGTGAGATACTTAAATTTATCAAAAATGTACTCAGAATAAAGATTGGGATGGATGAAGAACTTCATTAAAGTGATGAATAAAGATGGGTGTAGATTTCAATACCTGCAAGAACAATTTCTATCGCTAAGCTACACAAAAATTAAAGAGGGTATTTTTCTTGGCACACAAATTAAGCACCTTATGGAGGACAAAAACTTTGAAGAAACATTAAGTGATTTAGAAAAAGCAGCGTGGGTAGATTTTTAAAATGTTGTGACACCTTTCTTACAAAAAAATTGAAGTTCTAACTATAAAAAAAATAATTAAATACACGTTAAAAAGATATAAAAATTTAGGCTGTTTAATGATTTTGAAAAAAAACAAAATAGCGCCTCATTTAGTTTTTTTCCCTAAAAGTATGGGAACTGTGAACGACAAGCATGGAGAGTGCTTCCACTAGGATATTTCAGCAATGGAAACCCGATATCAAGGCAGGTTGACGCCTAATATGCTTGAAGATTACTGTTGGAACCTTATTAGAGAAGCTAGTGATTGTGTTTGTAAGAAAGCGTCCATAGTTAAGACATTTACTGCTACATAATGCATGAAATTTGGGAAATTTTTTACGAATATCATTTCTTTTCACAAAAATTATGGTACATTTTTCTGAAACTTTAGAAACGATGTATATTTTCAGTGTTTTAAATATTATTTTAATGCTTTCTAAGTGATTATTTAACCGTTTATTATTACTAAAACACAAAATGACAAAATTTATAATGTACGTGTATTGAATAAATACTGCAAAAATGAGATTTTTAAGATTTTGATTTTTTTTTAAAAATATGTGTGTGATAGAATAGTTTTAATGTCATATTCTTTTTCAACAACCCATAAAATATAAAAGTCACCACTTACTTAATGACGAACAGAAACCGTGTTTATCAGTGTTTTTATCATTGAACATGACAGGAAATCTGCATTATCTCACGTTTATTTTGACATTTTTGTTTTAAAATTCTGTCATTTTTTATCTTTTTTCGTATTTCTGTGTCTGTGTGCAGGTTAGGTTGGATTATATATTTTCCATTCTACAAGTGTTACAGGATGAGTCATTTTATCTTTTGGCAAAAAAACGGGTTCGTTGGGCACAATTATTTTTAATGCTCTACGTTTATATACACAGTAATTGAAGATAATAAAAAAAAACATAAGAACGTAAGCCTATACAGAAAAACATGTCATTACAGTATTATTTTCAATTTATGTTTTGTATAGATTATGTTGTATAATTAATTAGTATACTCATTTTAAATCAATACTTTTATATTTTGTAAATCTTATATATTTTCATATGTGTCACATGATCCCGATTGTTAATTGTTGTATATTTTTTTTCGGTATACGGAGGGTTAAAATTAATACGATAAATAATTTAAATCACAAAATGAATCGTTTTAATGTAACATTACATTTGGTTTTACTGTATTAAATTATATTTCGATACGTTATGAAATTTTCCTATAGCAAAGAGTGATTATATTTAAACTAGCTATGTGAATCAATTCTAGAATGCGGTTCTAATCAAACTGTAAATAGGAAATTTTACGTTATGTGATGCTCCCATAATTGAAAAAATATTGGAAAAGCGACCAGCATTTCATATCTTAAAGACAAGGCATAAATATTGTCCTGTAAGGTATATAACAAAAAGAGAAATGTTAAAAAAGAATACTTCATTTTAAAAACACAAATTGCACAAATTGTGCTTATTAGTTGCTAAAATCAGTGTAAAAATTGTTTTAAACTCATAAAAGAGCTAAAATCCTACATGTTTCGGCTTTAAACTTAAAGCCATCATCGGGGAAGAGGAACAACACAAACGACTACTGATCTTTTAATTTTCGACACGAGAAAATTGAAATCAACAGTATGGAAAAATTTAAATAAAATAAGCGGGCGCTCTCTGTTGCCAAAGAGCGAAAAACAAAACAATGAATTAACAAGGGGTTAAAAATGTATCCCATAAACTAGGTATGTTGAAAGAAAAGTTATCATTACAAATACAATCTGGGATTCTCCCAGAAAATTGGTTGACTTAGTTTCATGTAAATTAGATCCTATCCCCCCCTGATCAATTAGCAGGTGTTTATGAAATCCTCATTAGCTTAAATAATAATAGTATAATTTTTTACATTGGTATAAGAAAGTTTTTGGAAAAGTTAAAAGAGCATAAAAACGACATAAAATTTGGAAAGTTATCCACTGCACTCTCCCTGTTTTACGCTAAAAATAATGATACTGTAATTAATTTCGATAAAGCAAAAATTATCCATAGGTTCAATAACCCATTTAAAGCCGCCATTAGAGAATCATTGGAAATT
The DNA here is from genome assembly GCA_963931845.1 of Maratus michaelseni. Lineage (NCBI taxonomy): Eukaryota > Metazoa > Arthropoda > Arachnida > Araneae > Salticidae > Maratus > Maratus michaelseni. The sequence goes on along the minus strand of OZ007590.1, from coordinate 229,435,200 downwards.
AAAATTAGAAAAGATTGTATTTGTAATGATAACTTTTCTTTCAACATACCTAGTTTATGGGATACATTTTTAACCCCTTGTTAATTCATTGTTTTGTTTTTCGCTCTTTGGCAACAGAGAGCGCCCGCTTATTTTATTTAAATTTTTCCATATTGTTGATTTCAATTTTCTCGTGTCGAAAATTAAAAGATCAGTAGTCGTTTGTGTTGTTCCTCTTCCCCGATGATGGCTTTAAGTTTGAAGCCGAAACATGTAGGATTTTAGCTCTTTTATGAGTTTAAAACAATTTTTCACTGGTTTTAGCAACTAATAAGCACAATTTGTGCAATTTGTGTTTTTAAAATACTAGTTAACAGTGTAGTGTCCAAATGGATTCAATTGTGAAGAATACTTCAGTCATCAAAATGTACTTTATAAAATTATGTCGTAAATGTCGAAGCATTTTCAAACTACTGTGTAATAAACGCATGAAAACACAAAAATAAAAAATAAATCATAAGTGAGTGAAAAATGGGAATGTTGTTTCGTTACCAATTCCTTTGGTAAGCTTATTGAAACTTTTATAATTAAAAAACGATATGTTTAACATAAGAAATAGTAACTTATTCCATCATTTGTAACTGGAATATTCGAATATTTTTATAATTTAGAATATATTAAAAAATATTGATTAGTATCGTAATAAACAAGTATATATTTATTATTAAAGATGTTTCAGTTTTTATTAATGAAGCGAAATATAAAAGGCGATCTCTTCATTTCAATTTGATGGTGTTGAAGTGGCGAAAAAAATATTTAAACGATACTGTACTCAGAAAAGTGCTCTCAAGTGCCTCGTTAAAGTTAATGAAAGAGTGAATCTTTAGTAATGAATAGAAAACAGAAGTAATTTCATGTTCGTGTTCGAAAAAAGAAATCATAATACAAATATAATTGTAGATATTTTACTACAAAGTGATTTAAGGGTTTATTTTAGATAGGTTATATTTCTTAATTGAAACACATTTTTTTTTTTGATATAGTGAATGAACATTTCTTTTTCACTGATAAAACCTAATTAATGTTTTACTAAAGAATGCTTAGAAAATTCAAACTATATTCAATATTTATGTGAAGTTTAATTTTTGTAGATGAAATAGCGGTTTAATACAAATAGAAACGTGATGCAGGATGTCCCATATATTTAAAATTAAAGTTGACAGTTGAGTTTACTTTTAGAATTTTTTCGGTATAATCAAATTAAGGAAATTTGTGTATTAATGTGAATAATAATAACAATTATTTAAGAATATTAAATTTAATAATAGAATAAGAATATTAAATTTTTAATTATTATTATTCTTTTAAGAACATAAGTTTTTATTAATAATTTACGAACTTTTAGGAACTTCAGTTCAGTTCAGAATTTTTAATTTAATACATATTTGCAAGAAATTGAATTATACAACGAAGTAACTGAATAATAACTGCAAGGCCAGTGCCTTAATAATTCTGGAAAATTTATTAACCTCTGATATCATAGGTCTTTGTCGCTGGAAACTACGTATAAATCAGAAGTAATGTCAAGATTTTCGTCAAGTGAATATCTGTTTCTCTGTGGAATATACTCGACACGTAGTCACTGCAGAACATTGTGATTAACTTGGCTTGAACTTTGTAGTGTAAAATTGCAGAAGAAGCAATAATTTTTACATGTTTAACAATTTCTGAAATTGTTGATTTTGTGCATGCAGAATTCAGAATTTTAACTTTGCAATAAATAATTTAATTTAACACTTTATTCTGAAATACTTAACGAATTTGAAATAATTGTACTGGGGCTAAATTACATTTTGAACATAAAACAAAATAATATGATTAAAAAAAATACTATTTTTTTCCTAAACAGAAAACAAAAAGAAAAATGTATTTAAAAATATATGCAATTTAGTTGATTGAGTTTACAATACTTTCAAAATTACTGATTTACTGAATGTTTAGCTTTAAAAAATGTTTTTCTGTTTTATTAATACTTTACAAAAATATTTTACAAGCAAATTACACATTGCTTTCAAATGAAAGTATTAAAAATATTACATTATTATTATTTTTCATTTAAAGATATTTTTAACAGCATTAAAATTTATAGAAACGCAGTATGCTCATTCAATATGGCACAATATCAATTAAAATCTCACTTTTCAATACCTATGGAATCATTTTTAAAACCCTTATTTAGATGTTATATTTATCAGTTTACAAAAATGTATTTTGGAATGCTTAAAAAGAATCCACATTCTTACTACATTCCGTTTTACATCTAACAAAAGAATGTTGAATATTCTCTTCTCATTTACACCCGAAGAATCACAGAATTGCTGTAATATATTAAGCACCAACCATCTATCTTCAAAAAATTTGGTAAAATCAATGTTTTTTGTAAAAAAAAAAAAAGTGGTATTTTGATTTCCAAAACGTAATAAAAAACAATCATCAAATAGCCAAGTCACAATTTCCGATTTGGTCTTTTATTCTTCTTCTTATCTCACGTATTTAAGTGTCCGGAAACAAAAATGTATACATATTTATTTTTGCAGTAATAAAACTGCAGCTTTGTTTTTTTTACGAATAACTTCTGTTAATCGGTTTGTGTTTCTTTAAGATTTAAAGGAACTTAGAAATTTATTTGTTTTAAGGTTAACATGTATGCAGTTTTGTAAATGGTCTAATTTTAAAGCTCGTTTCTATATATTTAGATATTAAGTTAATAATAATATATATTTAGATATTTATACATTTGTTTTTCATACATAATTTATTTATCCCTATATAGTTACTAAAATATATTAAGAAGATTTTTTTTTCAAAATTTAAACTTGACTCTAGCGCGTAAACATGTATTAATGCAAGTACCTTTCAGGAACCTAAACCGTAGAATAAGAAATGCCAGCACTAATACATTCTTCACTTTACATGTTGTCAAAAATGTTTTGCTATTTTGAATCTTGAACAAATAATTGAAATACGCAACTAAAAATTTTTCAGCTCGGTACATATAGTTCCACGTTCTACAAGATCGTCCTATGTGGAATTATACAAGGCAATCAAAGAAATTGTTTAATAGGCTTGCCTTTCATTAATGTTAGTTTTTTTTATTAATAAGGATTTGCCTTTGTACCTTAATAAATATTGCTTTTACCAGTTTAGTTTTAAAATGAAAATTATACTCCGAATGCATTAGGCCAAGACAAAGTGCAAAATATTTTATAGATAGAGAAAATTAAATTATGAACAACACACTTAACATAGCCGTGGAGTGATATTTCTCAAATATTACAATAAGCAAGCGATATAAGCAAAACTAACTCTGCAACATAATGTTAGCTATTTTCTTAATTTCTTTATGAAAACATTTAAAATAATAACACAATATCGCACCTAAATAAATAATCGCTTCAAGTTACAGATTAAAATCAATTTTTAAGATTCCACAAAAAATTTCTTTTAATATCAGGCATAAAATTATTTATTTTATGCTGTATATGCACTGAAAATGTTTCTGACTATAACCTTAGAATGTCTACCATACATTATGCAGCGCCAGTAAAACGGTTCTTACAACGTTAAAACAAAGGTTCTTGAACGTGCAGACAGCATGAGCACAAACCACCGCACTGAAAATCACAGCGGTCACGGCACAACGATGACATTTTTTCAGCACCCAAGATGTCAAATTGAGACTAAAATATGAAATTCTTCTAAAACTTAAAAAGGGACAAGACCATTTTAAACATAATTCTCATTGTAAAAAAAAAAAAAAAAATTCTGACAAAGTTTTAATTTTTCGTAGCGTCACATTGCCGTCACCACAAGACACATATGTCACGTCACCAGTGTAACCCAAAAGCAATAAAATTTGAAGTCACATTGTGACTATAATATAATTTTTAAATGTTTTTGAAAATGTGAAAAATTATTTTGAACAGGTCCATCTTAATGCCTTTAACTGCCTAGACACGATTAATTTTGGTGAGAATTTTGCAAATTAACCTATATTCACATATTTATCAACCTAAAAGAGAATATCTGAAAATATCAATTTTTGTTCATATGTAATTGGAAATTATGTTACAAATCATTTAGCTGATTCAGAATATAAATACAGCAGCAACAACAACAATAATAATTAGAAAAAAAAGTTCTTCATATACCATACTTAAAATTAAACTGCTATATAAAAACGAGATGAGACTTAGCTCTGAATATACAGCAGCAAATAAAAAAACCTTATTTCACACCACGGAATCTAATAACATTGCAGACCAATATCAGTACTGAGCTTAATAACATCATTAGTTGAAAATAATTTGTGCAATTCGCTTAAATGGCGGCATGCGGGAAACAAAATTTGATTCAGAAGAAGAATTTGAATAAACACGTAGCTAGCCTCGCATGTACTTTCCAGGAAATGTTTTTATATTAAATTAAGAGAGTTTCCGCTGCGTTTTAATCTATATGAAAAATTCATAATCAGCCAAAATACCTGCAACAATTTTATTAACATAAATTATTGCTGCGATCCAACATATATGTCGACATAACGAAATGCAAAAGGAGCAAAAGTTTTTTTTTCATGATAGAAGAGTAAGAACTTTTGTAAAAAACTAATGCTTTGATAAATAATAAATTACATTTTTATACATTTCGATGTATTTCTTACTCTTAGTGTTTAATTTGTTTAAATAACTTAAGAAAATATTATTTTATTTTAATTATTGTTTAATTCCGTTTAAGTATCAACAGTAAAGAAAATAAAGTTAAAATGTTGAAATCTAGCAGGCAGTATCTCCCCTCACCTTCTTAATCAGCGAACATGACTGTAACGAAAATTTATTAACAATTGAACATATTTTTCTTGAATGAAGGGCCTCTAAATGTGCACGAGTCTAAAAAAAATTATAGTATCCTAAATAATTTCGAAATATACAATATATAATGTATAACATAAAATATATTATAGTATCATCGAGCGCCCCTATAAGGGAAAGATTTGGACGTGAGTATAAAACTTTTTCGGACGTTAACTTTTTATTTAAAAAGGAAGAATTTAAAAGCGGATCTTCTGCGGGTGGGGTGACTATATATTTTATATAAACCTTCCAGACCTTAGGGAATTTTTTCCGACACGTTGGATTCTAATTAAAATATTGCATCAATGTTTTTATTAAAGATTAATTAAGATGTAGATACAATCCACTGAAGACATTTTAACCATTGCATATACATATACTTGCATATTAGGAGCATTTTGCATACAACATTTACTAATACGCTTGAATAAAAACAATAATGAAAATTATTAGAATTTCGTCTTATATTGTACCAACATAGTACACTGGTGTACAAAATTAAGTGAATTTCCAGATTTGGTCAATTATCTCTAGAACTACTGGACAGATTTTAAGGAAATATGGTATGAACACAGGTTGATATATCGCAAATACAATAATTATTCAACAGTTAAAATACACACGCATGATTATGCGTAACACTAATCGGAAACAGAAAGTGTGAAACAGTGGTTAAAGAATCGAAGAAAAAGGAAAATATGGGTTAATAGTGGGTCCCCTCTTACAGATATACAGGGATGACACCGCGATTTCATACTGGACATAAGGAGGTTTATGAGTTCCTGTGGCAATTGTCCCCACTCACTCAGAAACGCTGTTTTCAGATCCTGGATGGTTTTCGGATGAGTATTGCGAGTTCCAGTTGCCTTCCCAGAGCGTCTCAAACATTTAGGGTTGAGGACTCGAGATCTCGCCCATCCGGCGAATATCTTCAGTTTCCAGGAAATCGTCGACCATAGGAGCTCTATGTGGTCGGTAGTTGTCGCCCATTGAAAGGAAATCAGGGCCAACTCCATCTCTGAAAAGGCAAACATAAGGCTCCAAGATCTCATCTCCATGCCTCACAGTAGTCGCAGTGCTTCTTTGAAACACATGGAGGTCTATGCGACCGTCCAACATGATGCCTGCCCAGACCATCAAACTCCCGCTGCCACAACGTTCAATTTCTCGGACATTGGAGGGAAGGTCGGAGGTCTCTGGTTCTCTCCATATGAAAGTACGGGCAGAATCAGTTGTTAGGTTGAACCGAGACTCATCAGAGAAGAGGAAGATTCACCATTGATCCTTGCACCAATCTGTATGATCTTAGAACCATGCTAAATGACCTCTTCTGTTTGAGAAGTGAGCGGAACACAAACAACGGGTCTTCTTGCAAACAGGCCTCTCTCATGAAACCTTTCTGGAAACAGTAACCCTTGAAACGAAGCTTCCTGTAGCCGCATAGAGATTACGAGAGAGCCGAGAAGTTGTAGCATGCCTGTTACGCCACGCTGTAACTGACAAATAACGATCTTCATTGACCGTCATGGGTCATGGACGACCATAGCGTTATCCGGTATCAAAGATATCTAGATCCGGTTTGGCAAAATCCGGTATCATGAAACTGTTTCCGTAAGAAGTTGAAATTTTATTAAAAAAGCCCTCTAACTGTAACAAAATATAAAATCTTTTTTCCACATAATTGAAAATAATAAGGATTTGAAGAAAATTATCTGTCGTAGAAATTATTTTTCTTTGAGTCTTCTTTTCTGTCGGATATCCATTTCTATTCTTGTAAAATATATTTAATAACGCGCGAAATCCTCGTTTGGGGAGGACATTATTTTTTTTTTCAGAAGTACAGGACACCGCCAAATTCGCGGAGGAGGCGGAACGCGCAACGTCCTGCTTCCTTTCCCGACACTTGACCGGACTCTTTAAAAGCCGAATTCAATACCAGAAAAATTTAAACGGTTAATTCCACAAATTTAATGCCTCGAAAAGCAAACATGTTTGCGCTCGGGACTCTAGAGACTTCGGAAGACCGCTGCGGCTTCCAGCTCTTCATTGCTTGAACACGCTAATCGAATTTTCATCGTTTCCAAACATTGCAGTTGATGTCAGCCACACTATATTATTTACCGATATATAAATTGATATTTTTTTATGCCACTTTAAAAAAGTTGTTACCAAATGGGTTAATAAGTATTATTATGTGTCATAAAATTTGATATGGAAGCTACTTTTTATTATCTTCTTTGCAACATAAATAAATTAAAAATGTTTCTGGAAGAAACTTTTATTTATTTATTATAGAAAAGATTTCCCCAGTAAATTAATTTTATTACGTAATACATTATAGCACAAACACTTTTTCCATGTACGAAAAGAAAAAAGGCCATCAGTTTTTAGAAAGCATAGAACTTCAATAAAATCAGTAGAAGAGCTTCAGGACCTAGATGTAACAATAGATAGATCTTTATTATTCATACCACACGTAAAAAGGTTTTTTTTCACTATTTTCTTCTTACGCATGAGGCATAAATATTCAGCAGAAAATATCAAGTATATTTGTTTACACAGTACGAATAAAACGGCTATAGTTATCTTTTATTTATTTGAAGTTTACAAACAGAATTGACTCTTTTCAAAGAACGAAGCTAGTAGTAAAAATTGTTTTTGGTAATTTGTCTCTCTGTTATCTATACAATAAAACAAATTTTACTTTATCATACGATACGTATTGTAATATCAAAGATTAATTTAAGAAGATTTCTGCACGTTTTTCAGAACTTAAAGCCTTATATTCTTAAAAAATATATAAGATAGGGGGCTGAAAACCCCATAAACTTTCATATAACGAGTTATTCTTGCACTAAGGAATCGTATAATTGGAAAAATTCTCCATGAACTACAATTTAAAATAAGCATCTTTATACCAAACATCATGCAGTATTTTCAAGTTTCTTTTAAATTATAACTTACTCATTTTTAGACATCGTTCTCTTTTTTAAAGAAACGGCCTTATAAAAGTTTGAAATCAATATATTTATATGGCTGTTTCTCGTTATTATATAGGAAAACGTTTTCACAGTGTTTCAAATTCAATTAAAAAGGAACTAATGTAAAGATTAAACGAATTTGTTTTCAATTTCAAAGATTAAACTAAATTATTATTCCAAGCATGTTTAAAAATTTAATTAGGAAATAGCTTTTAATATTATAACTTAATGAAAGTGAAAGTCATCTTATTAAGTTTATAGATCCCCATCTTTTCAGAGAGAACTGTTTTAACTAACGTAAGTAGAATGAATTTATTAAAAGAAAGCTATGTTACGAAGATTTTTATTCCATTATATTGTTCTATAAAATTGCATTGTTAAATATGTGAATGATATATTTTAGGTTAGTAATTTATGGAAAATTTAACTAAATCTCTATACAGGGTGATTTCTTAATTCCGTTTGCTTTGAAAAATCTGGTGAACCGAATTAGCGTAAAATCATCAACAGCGTGGTGTCTATGTATAGTTAAACGGGTTTGCACTAAAGGCGGAGGTTTCATGTAGCGTCTGCCAGTGGCAAACTGGAGTAGCGTTCATAACTCGAAAACGCACGAGATATATATATAAAATCAATCAATTGGAAAGTTGTAGAGTTGTCTCGATTTGGTATAAAATGATGACTTACATGTAAAACGCTTTATTCTAAACCCAAAAATATAATTTATGTATACAAAATCACCAGTTTAAATACGACAATAATGGCGTTAAGAAGTGCAACATTTTAAGGCGGATGCACATTTATTAATAAAACAAGCAAGGCGCAATTCATTTTAATTAGAAAATCAAATATACTCAGTGTGTCTACCATCGTGATAAATGTAATATAAAATGATGTTTCGGAATGCTTCATGTATTTTTGCGAACTGTTAAGACATTGAACATACATAATTTGATTTTCTTCTTAAAATAAACTGACCCTTGCGTATGTGTGTTATTAACTCGTAACCGTTAATTCGTAAATGTACATCCACCTTATAATGCAATATATCTGCATGCAATTAATTGAGTATTTAAGCTGGTGATTGGATATTAAAAATTACATTGTAGGAGTTCTAGCAAAGTTATCTAAAATATAATTTCATACTAAATGAAAGACGTTCTAGAACTTGTTTCTTGTATCTCATTACTTTTATAAAAATGAAACACACCTAAACACTACTAAACACAAACTTTACACTTTACCCACCGCCCCCTGAATACTAGGCCTGAGCGCTGACAACAATGGCGGCTGTCGCAGGTTTTTTTTCAGCGTTTGAACGGTCCCTCGAAATTCCACACCAATAATTTCTAAAAGTTTTCTTCGCCTTGTTTTTCGGAAATCAAATAAGTCAAAGATAACTTTTAGATATTATTGGTGTTGAAGTTCGAGGGACTGTACAAACGATTCCTCCTGCGACAGCCGCCATTTTTTTCAGCGCGCAGGCCTAGTATTCAGAGGGCGGTGCTTTACCACTAGGTGACGTTTGAAGGTATTTTATCGTGTAACGTATGCCTGTTTTAATACACCTAGGCACCACCGTTCATGGATGTAGGTTACGCGGTTTACCGGTTACTTCATGTGAAACAGAATTAAGGAATCACCGTGTGCAATTAGTTTTTCAAAATAACAGCGAAATCATTTTCAGGTAAAATTTTAACTTTATCAACTAATTTATATATATATATATATATATATTATTCCACATATGTCGAAAAAATGTAAGATATATTGGATTCTTTAGCGTTAAAAGCATTAATTCAAAATACATATGAATTCAGTAATTTTTCATATTATCTACTTGATTTATTTTTATCAGGTTTCATTAGCGTAAATGCAATTTCTAAAACCAATATTAATTTTTTTATCACAAAAGTGATTGAATCAAAATTTTCTATTCTAATGATTTTGAAAGTTAATCATTCTCTGCTCATTGAAAATTAACTTTCAACATGGAATAAAAATGGAGAATATAAAATTAAGGAAAACTACTTTAAAATTAAACTTGTTTCGCAGATATATTTTAATAAGTTTGGCTTCTTTCAATGCTTTGAGTGCTTTTACTTAAAAATGTGCAAAAAGAATAAGTCTACCTTTTAAATTTGTTAGTATAAAGCAAAATAACGTCACATGCTTACAGTAATGTTAAAATAAAGTTTCTCTAAAAAAGTCAAATAAATCAAATGATTTCTTTGTGCTAATAACGATAGTTATTATTGTTTCTTTGAAACTCGAAAGTAATTATGTGTTAGACAAAAATATTAGTCTTACACTTATCACCATTGATGATAGTATATGAGAATAACATTATGATAACATTTACATTTCACTTTTCTTTTTTTTTTGCTTGATGTCATAAAATTATAAATATTGTTTCCTTAAAAGTTTGAAACACAAATGTGTTGCTTATTAACTGTTTCAGAGTTCATGAAAGTTTAAAATAATAGTATTTATTATGAAAAATTGCATGAATAACTTAATTTAGAAATTGTACATTTCTGTTAAAAACAACCCAAGGACCAGGGGGAAAATGATGAAAATCCACATTTTGTTAGTTTTGAGATAACAGTGCCATCTGTTCCCTTAAAAATATCGATTAGTAAGCATGGTCGTGAAATAATAATTTTTTAAATATTATTAAAAAAAGGTATAAGTGGTTAAAGAATGATAAAAGACCGTTGAAAAAGAGAGTTAAATATTTGCATAAAGGAAGAAAGCGGTGAAAGGTCGTAGAAGAAAATGAATGACCGATGAATAACTAACATCTAATTACATGTGATTATCATCTTTTATACACTTGAATCTTTTTATATCTTCTTGTTTATGCTGAGTGATTGTTATTAAACATTCAGTTCCAGACTACTAGACAGACGAAATATTTTAAAACTTAGAAACATTGTAAAGGAAGTCGTGAGATTTTACATCCTTAAAGGGAAATATAATTAGCATAGAAAATTGTAACTAGAAAGGAATGGTGCTATTTCCCGATTCTATGAACGTAGATTGTTTTTTTAAATTATCCGAATAATAAGAAAAGTTACATAGGGCTTCTTAATGCCTTACTGCGTGACTAGTTCCAACTCATGTGGTAAAAGTAAATTTTTTCTTATAAAATATCGCTGACTTCATTTCTTTTAAGTCAACCATGTCTTTATCTTAGGACGAGCATATTTTATAAGGCTATGCACAATAACAGCACTAGCAGCACAAAAATAAATATAAGAAAAAGATAGCAATACATTTCGTACACAAAAAATAATTGTATAACAATTTTAATAACTTATTTATTTAACAATTATATATTACTGTATGAACAAACAGGGTTTGATACATTTAAAAATTCAGTAAAAAATCAAGTAACTGGCGTACGCGAGTGCGGTTTGTATTTAAATTTTTCTCATGGTCGAAAACATATAAAAAAAACAGTTTGAAATATTTCTGATATATCTATTCACAACTGAAAAGCTACCAAACAGGTAGACCATCTTTATTTATAAGAGTGGCAGCAGATGCACAACATACATACAAAGATTTTGTCCAAATTATAGCGACCTAGATCCCAGAACTTAGTGATGTTCTCCTGCATGAGTTCGATTAGACGAATACTAATACAAGTAAACAAACATTAGTCTTGTGATGGGTGCTTGGTGATTCCTTTGTGACCAGAGGTGCTTGGTGATTCCTTTTCTGAAAAAATTGTCTCGACCAATCAAATTTAATTTTCCATTCTTCATTACTCTGTTACATATACTACGGGCGATGTGTTTTTTTACACGGTGGAAGAAACTGCCGGGAAAACAGATGTGATTTATTTAATTGCTTGCCTGCATTGTAATATGTTTTATAAAAAGCAATGAAATTAAATTCTGTTACGAGATTTCTGTTATGGGAGATATAATATAATGTTTGCTATGTTCAAAACCGCTATTTATATAAAAGCTTATATTATATATGAAAGTAAGAAAATTAGCTCTTTAAATGCCAAAAAATAATTCTTATTAAATGAAAACAACATGCTATTACTAAATTATGATTTTATGTCAAATAAAATTCGATTACGGCAAACATGATTTCTATTTTTAAGATATTTCATTTGTATAATAATGGTAAAATAAATTTAAATGGATTGCACAAAAGCAAAATTGTGATTCACTAAAATGCTAAAATGTCAGTGCAATTTACATAAATTACATGAAGCTCTAACAAAATATCAAAGCTTTAATGAAATGGGATTTAGTACGACGTTCCGTATATTCTGACTTTTATAAAGAACATATCATTAATTATCTAACGCTTAAATATCTTACTATTTTAAATAATTATTTATATTTTATATAATAAATGTGATATAATAGACCTATATTAAATAATACTTGTTATATATATATATAAATATGTTCTATTATAAATATACATGTATACGTTTGTGAACATACGCGCTCATAAGTTTGTTTGTCAAATTGAATCCTAAATAAAATACTAACAATACGTTGTAGCAATAGAAGAGTTGAATCATTAAAATATCTATAATATTTTAAAAACAATCAGATAACTCATTAAACACTGCTCAGATCGAAGTAAACTTCAAGTCAAAGATGTTTATATGAGGAATATTCAGTGATGTATGAATTTAGTTTTTGGGAAATTAGTTTTTGGGAACGAGTATTTATTTCAAAGTAGTTACAACATATTTCACGTTATCATATTTCAATTTATAGAATATTTCACTGCAAAAGTATTCTTAATTTAAAATTTACTTTTAATTGGATATTTCTAAACTTTAAGGTAGTAGATATGCATAGAAAATTTTAAGCGTTGCGAATTTGTTTCCTGAGTTGTTAAAAAATATGTGAAATGGCATAGATTTGAATTTTAGATTCAGAATTATTTATTTTGATTTTCAAAATATTATTAAAGCATTCAAGTTTATATTTGTTTATTTGTCCACAGTGCCATACAACAATTTACTTGATAAAATCAAAATATTGTAATGAACTAAAATCATTAATTACTGGAAAGAAATATTTTATGTGTGCTAGTTGTATTCATTTTAACTGAAGTAGTACCAAAGCTTTATTTGAGGGTTTAAATCTTTTACAAAATTACACATTTGAACTTAAGTTATTTTAACTTACAGAATTTCTTAAGTGTTACTTTTAATTTATATGGAAAATTAACAATAGTTCTTAAAATTGGTGCATATATTTGCAATGAGACTAGGCTGTTTGAAAAGAGCCTGGGCCAATTGGAGAATCATCTCCGTTTTTCCAAGCAGCCTAATGTTCTTCAGGCTAGTTGAGCTTAGAGAGCGTTAAGCTAATTGGAATATAAACATTTATTTCTCAAGTAACCTGATATTTTTTAGACTTATTGCAGAGATCCTAAATAGCGTAGGCTACATGAAAAATGACCACTTGTTTCACAGTCAGCCCTATTTTGACCAGCTGTTTGTCCAAATATCGTGTTGTATCCAACCTGAACCTGAAAATTCCTTTTGCAATCAACCCGCACCCGACTCAAAACTGGTAAAAAAAATCCATCGCACCATAACCCGAATCGTACCCAAGAAAATAATTTCCGTCGACACGCATCCCGATCCAAATCTGAATTCTCTATTTGATGGCAACCCGATCCCAAACGAAGTTCTATCGAACCAAAAACTGATCCAAACGCGACAAAATAGTTTCCTTCGACACGCAACCCGATCAGAACCCGACAAAATAAATCTATGGAACCGCATCCTGATCTGAAACTGAGAAAATAATTTCCATCGATTAGCAACCCGACCCCACCCCACATATTTCAACCAAAAATGCTTCACCCTGAATATGATACATCGAACATTAATTATTAAAAATGGGCATATCTATATTCTTTAATATTCAAATATGATAAAATTTCTGAATAGCAAATACCTCTGCATCGGTTTGAGTTGTCACACATTTTCTTTATTCTGATTGCAGTGACAGTAATTTTTTTTCTGTGAGTCGGGTTCATTGTAGGTGTTTTTTGCGGGTCAGATTTATGTTTTTACAAGTTTGGACGTTGGGATTTGCACAAAGAAATTAATGAAATTAAGCAGAACTTTGTTTCAGAGAATTAAGTATATTGTATTAAGTTTTCTAAAAGTTTGTTATAATTAACATTTAAAAAATGTCCTTATGTATTAGTAGATACTTTTAAATTATTAAAAATATATTTTCCAATTTTAAATAAATGATTAAGTGGATCTCCTGAAACTATAATCTAATGCAATTAATTTAGGATTTAAAAAAAATAGTTTTATTTAATAATATAGATACAAACTATTAGATTCATTTTACTTCGGGTTCGGATGTCAGTGTGTTGGGTTCGTGTCGGATTGCGGTTTGATAGAATTTTTTGTCGGGTTCTCTTCGGGTTGCATGGCTATGGAAACTATTTTGTCCTGTTTGGATCTGTTTTCGGTTCTATAGAACATTTCTGGTGCTCGGGTTGATTTCAAATGGAATTTTCAAGTTCGGGTCAGATTTCATGTTGACGGAAATTATTTTGTCGTGTTCGGATTGTTTTTCGGTCCGATTGAACTTTTTTGTGTTCGGGTTGAATTTAAATGGGATTTTTAGTTCGGATCGGGTTGCGTGTCGACAAATTTTCTTTTGTAGTTTTGGTATCGGTTTACGGTTTCATGGAATTTGTTTAGGGTTCAGGATGATTTCAAATGGAATTTTCAAATTCAGGCAGGGTTGGCCGTTGCCGGAAATTATTTTATCATTTACGAATCGGGTTGTAGTTCAATTAAATTTTGTTTGTCGGGTTCGGGTAGGGTTTTGGACTGACTTCTAGTTGACGGAAATTATTTTGTCGGTTTCGGATCGTGTTATGGTTCGATATATTTTTGTTTGTAATGTTCGGGTCGGGTTACGAGTTGATTTCAAAAGAAATTTTCAGATTCACGTTGGGTACAACCCGATATTTGGACAAACAGTTGGTCAAAATAAGGCTTACTGTGAAAAAAGTGGTCAATTTTCGATTCGCCTACTATCTAGGCTCTTTGCAATAAGACTAAAATATGAGGCTGATTGAGAAATAAATGACCATATCCCAATTAGCCTAACGTTCTCTCGGCTCTTTGCAACAAACCTGAAAAAGATCAGGCTGATTGAAGAAAGGGAGATAATTATCCTATTAACACAGCTCTTTGAAAACATCCTAGGCTGTTTGCAAAGAACCGGATTTCGCAATTATCTTACGACATATACATTTTATCAATAAATTATTTGGCTGTAGTTCAGACGGGATTGCAATATGAGACGATTTTCGAAGTGTACTTTTTGTGTAAAGAAGAAGGATACAAATGCGTTGTATTAGAATGTATAAAAATAATTATTTTGTGAATACAATATTTTAAAAACACTATAGAAAAGTTCAAATAGTTGGAATATTTCCAGCATACAGCGAGATCAAAATATGGAGAAAAATCACTAACACAAGTAAAGGACTTCTTTTCGAAGCCTTGAAATAGATGTAAGCTGCATTTTCTGTTTATTTATGCTTTTATGTACACTGGGTTGTATATCCCAAGTATTCATCGTAGAATACAATATTTTGTATTAAAGTTATCTGATTTTCAACATTTCTGGAGATATTTCAACTTCAAAATTCCCCTACGATCTTACAGTTGCTTTTTCCAAAAGTATTCTGAATATGTTAGTATTTGCTTATTTATTTATTCGAGCTTTATGGCATATTGAATTCAGTACCACAGCAACTTTATTTTGTGCCGTCTTCTAAAAGCGTTTTTCTTTTTACCTATACACCGTCGATATATTTACAGTGATATAAATTTTCGTGTAAGATTTAATCATGTCTTGTATACATTATAATATTAGTATAAAATATTAAGGCGTTAGCCAGTTACACTTTATGTTAGCTTTTATTGAATAAATACTCTATGCAATTCGGATGACGCCGTTAAAATATGAAACATTTCAAGACATGTTGCTTCCTATGTTTTTAATGTCTCGTAATGTGAAGGGTTTGAGATAGAAGCGAGCCGCTCTCTGGATTTTTTTTTTTATTTAAAGAAAAAAATAAGATAATTATTTCCATGCATTTGAAGTTGTGCCTAGTAAATATAATAATTCACTAGACACATTATCTTACTTATTATCTGATGCAATTATCTTATTTTTCTTTTTAATTATGGAAAAAATCATAGGGGATTTCTTAGTTCTATACTAAAATCTTTAGATTATGACACCTTTAAACACAAAAGAAGAATCATGTATTTGACATCATCCAAATTTGCAGGATAATTGTTGTGTTATTGTCATTTGACCCATGAAAGAATACATTGTTTGTTCTTCGTAAAAACATAACATCGGGTCTTTGTAGTAATAAATTGTTGGGATCGTGTTGGAAAATTAGTCGTTTTTCAATTGTAGGGCAATGTGGACATTGCTTACCGTTGGCCAACTGTGGAACTCCACAATTAGACAATGTTGGCCCGACCATTTTGGGCTACTTAGGTTGATTGACTGGCAGCAGAACCTTGCACTTTCAAAATAAATTTAAGATAAAAATGAACTTGATTGTAGGGAGTGTTTTTAAGTTAGGGATTTACAAAATTTATAACTTCAAGTAAAAACAGTAAAATGTAAGTCCTAATTTAAATAAAGACTGTGATTTAGTTTTAATTTCTTCCTGTGAGTGAAATGCCAGTGTTTCTTCATGAAATTGAAATATTTCATAGTGAAAATCTATTTTACTATTTTACGAAATCTTTAGTTCTGGTGCCTTAAAAGGCTATTTTTCCCTTAGTGCAAAACAATGAACTACAATTTTCTTGATAAATATATTTACCATTGTCAAAGTATTATTTACCCTGGATTTTTCATGTTAATTATAGTGTATTTTTTATTACTATCGAACTCTAAACACTTAATGAAAATATAGTGGACTTACACTTATGGCCACATTGGATTTTTTTATTTAAACCGTTTTCTTTTTGATTAAATTTTACATTTTCTCTATAAAATATATATTGCCGTATTTTAAAATATATTTTAATAATTATTATAGAAAATGTTAAGTAAATAGTCACTGTTATTGTAATATTACATATGTCGTGGCATTTTACTTACTTTCTTTTAAACTAACTAACGTTTTTTGGTAATCCAGTTCCAACAGTTTTTAAGTACGTATGTTTGCAAGAAATGCATAAAAAAAGTCGCAAAAAGTTCAAATTTGTAGAAAAAATGCGGATTTAAAAATTTTTACTTTTTACTTTTAATTCAAATTTTTAATTTTACCGCAAATAATTGCAATTAATTTTTCTTTTTTTTTCATAAAACCATTTAAAATTACGTCATAAAGCTATTATAAAATACGGAAATAAAAAAGGAGTTGAAAGGGTACCCAGTTCCCTTAAAATGTCGTTTTGAATATAAACGAAAAAATATATTTTGTCCTTTGAAAATGTATTCCTTATTTTGTATCTTTTGGAATGAAAGTCAATGCAGATTTTGTTATTTTGAAAAAATTATGGAAAAATAATTCCCGTTTCTGAATAAATATGACTATTTTAATGTAAAATTAGAGTCATTTTTATTTGCAAAACCATTCTAATTTTGAGAATAATTTTAAGCCATGTATTCGAATAGAAAATAAGGTAAAGCTAGGAGAGTCTGCGCACAATTCAAAAGAATATCAATAAAAAATCTAAATATTAATTTTTTGCTAAACTATCCATGAATAATTTTGACTTCATTTGTTTTTTATGCATTTCCATTGCTATTTTGTTGTTATGTTGTAATTTAATAGAACAGTTGTAATAAAACCAAGAAAGGTATTTTGCGCAATCTGTCCTAACAGGGTTGGTGTGATTGCGCATATGGGTAGGAGAGATTGTTACTAATAATAGCTACAATTAAATTGTTAACAATGATAATTACACTTAAGTGACATTGTTGTAAGGTTTTTGTGAACAAATTATTGTATTAGGAGTGAATATTTCAACTTAATTACTAAAGAATTAGAAAAAGGAAGTAATTTTAAAAACGAATAAAAAATTTTAATTAAAGGAAAAAATAAATAATCAGAAAAAGCAAGTCCAGATAAGACAAAATAACATTAAGTTACTTGGTAACACGTTTAACTTAAAACTAGTCCATTTTAATTTTTCAATTTTTTAGACAATTTTACCAATAAGCTGAGTAATCTCTCCTAGCATAGAAACTAATGGAAAAAATGCGCCATTTCTCCTAAGTAGCAGATGCGCAAACTCTCCAATTTCTGTTGGAGAGATTGCGCAACCTTTTATATAAACATGGCCGCTACTAAAACGAACCGTTGTTATTCACATTGTTAGTCTAGATTAGTAACTTATGAAAAATCGTTCAAGTTTAAAATATTTTGTACTACTGATATTGTATAGAAATTCTGATGAATAGCTATGAAAATTCAAGCACTTACTTTGGGAAAACAAAACAAAATAGCAATACTTTATATTAGACACTCAAAACAATCAACGTGCACTTTCAAGTAGACAATCAACTACTGCTGTTGTACAACTACCTGGAGTCGCTGCGCGCTCACTCCACTCCTTCCCCCCGAACCTCTATGTGCGCAATCTCTCCTGGCTTTACCTGATGTTTTTATTTTTTATTTTAATGAAATAAAGATACATTATTTCTATTTTGTTCCAACAATGGAACTACTCATTTTCCTGCAACTAAATTGTTTAGGAAATATTTATAAAATAATGAAAGTTTCTGTTCATAATAATCCGCAAAATTCCGAAATCGAAAGCTTACGAAATACTTACGAAAATCTAATGAACATTCCAATTCCCAGTTCGTCATATATCCTAAAAAATAATTCGAATTCCGATTTTGGACGGATTTATACATTTTAGAAGGTCCTGAACACGATTAGACATCTTTTATAAAATGTCTGTTTGTGATTCTTTCTGTGTCTGTGTGTCTGTATGTGACAAAATTTTTATGGGCGCTCTATCTCAAGAACAAACGTACGGAATTGAAAAAAAAATTAGAGTAAGTTAGACCTTGAATTATATTGGCGTTGATTAGCTTTTGGTGTACATCGCCGAGCAGGTGGCGCTGCTATGAGCAGTTTTCACGATTTTCACAATAGCTCTATCTCAAGAACTAAAACCAGATTCAGTTAGACGTTGACATAAGTTGTTTCTGGTTAGTTTTGGGTGTAATTCGTCCAATAGTTGTTGCTTCTATGCTGTGTTTATCTCGATTACTGTGATAACTATACCTTAACATTTAATGCATACAATTTCTTAAAATTTCATATTCTGTTAGATCTTGACAGAAATAAATTTGTATTAGGTTTGGGTGTGCACCGGCCATCAGGTGTCGCAGCTATCCTCTGTTTTTCATTATTTCCGCAATAGCTATATCTCGAGAAGGAATAGATTATCAGTTAATTTTGCTTGCAGACGATTTGATTTATATAGTTTTTTATAGTTTATAGTTATAGTTTTTATTGTTTTATACAGTTTTGAGATTTCTACAACATACTAGTTCTTAGTAATAAATTGTCTAACGCATAATTTTTTCTCAAATTTTCCAATCTGTCGTTCAATATCCATGGCATTCAATTACAGCAAATTCTAGGTCGTGTCTCATCAGGTGGCTCCAGAGGCCAAAATTCATATACGTTTTTCATTTAAATCGAATGTCTAACGAACAGATTTTGCCCAAATTGTGCATACACGTTCATTACCAATGACAGCGAATATTTAAGTATTTCAAAAATATATATTTTCAGTGGTAGGATCCAGGTGCAAAATTATCTTGAAATCATATATCTAGTGCACTGATTTTTGTCCTTAATTTGCATGCCTGTCTGATGTCGATGGAAATGCACTCAATATTGTATTAAATGTGTGTTGCTTAAATTTTTAGTGTGTATTTCCTTTTTTTATTGCAAATCATTTGTTTTGATAAAGGTCCAGTATAAATTTTCCTAATATCTCAAGTTGCTACGTTTCTCTAATTTTATTTTGATCTTTCTGTGATCTCACTTATGTGAAAATTGCCCAGTCAGTACAAAATTTGAATATGTTAAAATCAGGTGATCCAACCCGGGCTTCTTAGTTTACACAACATGTTGCCCAGTGTACAAAACATAGGTGAAAACAATTTTAATAAATTGAAAACTACAATTGATTGTTTACATTTATTATATCTTTTAAATTAACCACTAATAACACCAAAAAGCATTTTTATAAGAAAATATCATGTACAGGACAGCATATTCCAGAAGTCGAAATTTAAGCTGTGCTAAGGGGATAGTTTTCCGAATATTGTTATTAATTTCTGAAATTGGGTTTTAAAATATGTTATGTGTTTTCCAAATTGTTTATTTAAATATCATCTTTCATCTTATTAAACGATAAAATTTGTAAAATTATTTTGGAAGTTTTGGAAAGTGTTAGATAATATATTCTTGACGCATGATTTTTCGTTCTTATTTCAATTTTAAATGTAATATAAAGCTGCAATAATAAATATTTGGTTATGGGATGGAATACTTTATATTTTATGTACATTCAATACATTAAGTATCCATATGTACAGCGTGGAAAACCTGTATATAAAGCATAATTTTAAAAGTACATAGTGCCACAAATCATTGTCGATGTCTCCTAACCTCATAATTTTTTTTTATTTAAGAGCATGACGAAAAATATTAATACATATTCGTAAAATACAACTGAAAACTTTTTCAAACGCGGTGGGAAGTATCCATTAAATTTTAAGTGGCTGAGAGGTTGTGCTCTCGAAGCTGGTAGACGGGAGGTGCTGGGTTCGATCCCAATCGCGCCCGTCGGCCTAATCGTTCGGAGTTTTCGTGGTTTTCTTCGAGCCGTGGATTTATCCATGCGTAAATACGGATTAGGTTCCCTTAGAAAGACCCCCACGAAGGGCACTCCCCCGGGCCTATATCCCTAGTGTAGATAATTGGCCATCAATAATCAACCCAACCCAACCCATTAAATTTTAATTTTCAACTGCAAAAATTTTATGTAATTTTTGAAAAACAAAATTGGTTTTATAATGCATTTGAAGATTTTTTTTTAAATTCTTGTGGCAGTCAATCATTTCAACAATTTAGCAACAGAATTATTTTACCGATTACAAGGTTAAATATTATTACACATCTAGTTATATTGTATTAAAGTGTTCTGTACATTTAAGCATGAAAAGATCATATTGAAACCAATAATTTTTAAATTGGAAATGTAAAATTATACCGTACGTTTTCTAATTTCCTTTTGAATGCAAAATATGGAAATTATATGCTGACAACGAGAAATGTTTAAAAAAGAATTAAATGCATTGAAAAAGTACCGATTTAAAGAACTTACATTGTTTAATAATTGAAGAATTAATGTTTACATATTTTTTGTCTTTTTCCATTCTTTTTATAAATTTAAGAAAATATATTTGAAAATATGGCAAAAAAAATGGTGCATCACAAGAAATGTTTTTTTTTATTTTTTTATTTCTTATGTATTTAGCAATATTAAGAAATTTAAATGAGATTTTCTGGAAATCAAAAATGTATGTTTATTTAAAAATTACTTTTGTAAGTAACACTTTATCGACTTACTAAAATGTATCATTTATTAAGACAGAATTAAATTAAAATATTACGCATTTACAGCAGTTTTCATATGCTTCCAGTTCACTGTGCTTTAAACGGAATAGCTGCGAGAATGGCTATATTTTCATAGCAAGTGACTCCGATATAAATTAATTGAAGTGTCGTAATTTATGCCATGATAACGTAGTATCATATATATTTCATGTACTTAACGGTTGTTAACTTGACTCTGATTATATCACGTATAAATTTACATTATTTGTAAAGTATAATCATAATGTCAAAGTATAAGCTTAGAGGAGACATGGACACTAAATATCTATATCATATATAAGGATTTTCATTAGTGAAGTGGAAGTTGTTTTATATTAAGAAGTAAATCTTATTGAAGTTCATTAACAATGGCTATATTTTTATAGCAAGTGACTCCGATATAAATTAATTGAAGCCTCGTAATTTGTGTCATGATAACGTAGTATCATATATATTTTATGTACTTAACGGTTGTTAACTTGACTCTGATTATATCACGTATAAATTTACATTATTTGTAAAGTATAATCATAATGTCAAAGTATAAGCTTAGAGGAAACATGGACACTAAATATCTATATCATATATAAGTATTTTCATTAGTGAAGTGGAAGTTGTTTTATATCAAGAAGTAAATCTTATTGAAGTTCATTAACGATGGCTATATTTTCATAGCAAGTGACTCCGATATAAATAAATTGAAGTGTCGTAATTTATGTCATGATAATGTAGTATCATATATATTTTATGTACTTAACGGTTGTTAACTTGACTCTGATTATATCACGTATAAATTTACATTATTTGTAAAGTATAATCATAAAGTCAAAGTATAAACTTAGAGGAAATATGGACACTAAATATCTATATCATATATAAGGATTTTCATTAGTGAAATGAAAGTTGTTTTATATTAAGAAGTAAATCTTATTGAAGTTCATTCATTGTCTGATAGAAAAATAACGATAGGGCGATTATGATAAAAGTTAATAAATTTTGTTTCCGTTGCTGAAAAAAAAAAATATATATAAAACGTAAAGAAAAACTTGATAATTTTTTGAGGTTGACGATGTTATTTGAAACACTGAAAAGAAAATAATGTTGTATTTCAAAACATGTATAATGGAAAATAGAATTTTGCTTTCCTAATGACAATTTTTCATTTTTATGTTAGAATTATTATTATGAAAAGTGATATTAATGTAAAATATTATTTGACTTTCTTCTCAAATAGAAAATAAACTTTATAACTTTTGCAAATAAATGAATATAAACATTTTCAAATAAATTTGACTTTAGAAGTACTTTTTCTTCAAGTGTGCTGATAAAATTTCATAAAATAACAGCATATAACAAATAAATATTAAATTATTTGTTCATCTTGTTAGTATATTGTCATGTCGTATGTAATTAGTATTTTTGTTTCAAAGCACTTATATTTCAAAATATTACTGAAAGTTGTAGAGACAGTTTTCTACATACAGTTACATAGAAACATAAATGCATTTTAGATGAGAAATGACTTATCTGATTATTTCTTCATTCATCTTAATGTATTGATTTTGAATTACGAATCTGCAAGTATAAGCGTATATAGTATTTATTATTTAAAGCTGAATCTCTATTAAGTTGTCTACCAATAGCTGTCATGAAGTACAGTGTAAGCAAAAAGTATGTTAGTCACATCTGTAGCTCTTAGGTGCTTTGTACTACTCATAATGAAACGTTATTTAAATACGCTTAACTGAAAATATGCGATTATCATTTGTTAAATAAAATATTTTCTTAGGAAAATTCTTTGAATGTAATATATTACTGTAATATAGAAATAAGTATTCAGAAAATTTACACACTTTAATGTACAATATTCATTCGGATAGGGTGTTAATATTCTTGCAACAAATGCTCAGTCTATTTGCATTGCTTTTAGTAACGTGCTATAAACACAAAATCATACCTCCTATAGCCAAGTTGAATGAGTCAACACAAATGTCTACAAAACATCGTTCGAAATAATTACAGTCGAAATTCTTTTTTTCGCAAATCTGTCATAGATGCCCTAGACAGATTTATTCGTGAAGTTCTGTACTACAAAATTTAATCTAACAGCATTATTTAAATTATCTGCTGTTTAAATTTTGTCTTATTCGGAGTGCTACAACGCACTCTAACACTTTGCACTCGATAACGCGTTTCCCGCTAACATTGTATATATACAAGGTGTTTCAAAAATGACCGGTATATTTGAAAAATCAATAAAAACTAAACGGGCAGCGATAGAAATACACCGTTTGTTGCAATATGCTTGGGACAACAGTAAATTTTCAGGCAGAAAAACTTTCGAAATTAGTTACAATTTTCAACAACAGATGGCGCTGCAGTGCGGAAAAATCTAAACCACGATATTTTCCACATATCCAACATGCGCAGCAATAATATGGCGTAGTCTCAGAACGAAATTACCAGAAACCTTTGTAAACGTGTCCGGTGGGATGGGTTTCACATGCAGAAGAGATGTACTGCTTCAGTTGTTCAATTGTTTCTGGATTGTGGCAGTACATCTGGTCTTTCAAGTGTCCCCACAGAAAGAAGTCACAGGTAAAAATGTATTTAATCATCTCTGGGGTTTTTTTCAACTTCTTAAATATGATTATAATTTATCAAAGTTTTTTAAAACACTTAGACTTGAAAGTAGACACGTCTTAATGTGATAAATAATAGAATAGTTTATTTTAAAAATTGATAATAGTTTAGTTATCTTAAAACATATCATATTATTCATTAAAATATGTCGCACAGTTGTAAAACTACAAGAATACCGTAAAAGAATTTAATGGTGCATTACCTAGAAAAACACAGGAAAATTAAGTGGAACTTTTTAACAAACTGAACTGATTTTGAGAGTGTGAGTAGATGTGCTTTTATTTGAGTACTGTAACAGACGCAACATTTAATCTTTAACTCAATAGGTGGTGGCACCACACAATATCTATTCCGTGCCTGCTCAGAGATACCTTTTCCCATCCTCATTTTGGATGCAGTCTACACTGACAAGGAACGTCTCCTTAAAGCACATACTCAGAAAATTTTGAAAGAAATGCCAATGAAGCTACTCATGTATGTAATAAAAGAACAGTGAAATTTAGCTGCGGAATACCAGTAGAAAATCTGCAAAAAAATAAAATACTTTCGAGTATTCGGCGCAAAAAGACGCAATTTGGCTAGAAACATTTTTCCCCGCCAAACGCAAAAGATGTATGCATTGTCAAATTGCTTGTAAAATGAGTATTCGAATGCGCCATACTTAATGAATTTAAACTTAAAGGATGAAATATTTGATTATTTTTTGTATAATATATAGAAGCTTCATGTTGTTGCAGGTATTTAATTTTTCCGCTGGGAAAATATGTTCTATATTTTGGAAGCTGCAAACATCTATTTTATGTTATAGCGAAGCTGACATTTAAGTTATGTGTATTATTGAATTATTAAAGTTTTTTTTTCCACTTTTAGTTAACATTCGAAATTTTAAAAATATATGAATCTGAAAGGCAAATTAATGTAAACGAAGAATTTGAAGAAATTCTTGTTATGAGACCTGTTTATGAGATTTTTGTAAAATATGAAAAAATAAAATTTTCAGTAGCTTAAAAAAAATTATACGAATGGGTTAATTCTAGGGCTCATGATACCATAAATGATACCATAGCATGATACCATAGCTAAAAACAATCTTAATCAATTTAAATGTTGTTTTAAATTGTAAAATACAATCTTGAAATTTCATTATATATACATATAAATGTGTACACAAAATTTTAGTTATATATATATATATATTTTTTATGTAAGTTAAACTTACATGTACAAGTTCAGCATGAAAAAGTTTTTCCTTAAAGAATATTTGTCATAAAAGCGTATTTTTAGCACTTTCCAACCTAGTTGAAAAGTGCTTATGACTTCGGTTTGTCTGGCCGTATGGCCGTCTGCCGTCTGCCGTCTGGCCGTCTGCCGTCTGGCCGTCTGCCGTCTGGCCGTCTGGCCGTGCTCTAACTCCCGTAAATATGCTCGGATTGCTCTGCAATTTTTATATGTTATTGTCGTTATCTATAGCATGTTCCCTATTTCAACGGAAGTGTGTAGCACTTATAGTTTTATTACAGGGACACTCAAAAGAATTCCGTTACATTGCGGTCTATGGGGAAAAATCATTTGCGGTTTATTTAAATAATGTTTCAGTATTTTAAACGCATTGAAATTTATATATATCACTAAGGTGCATTAGAACAAGCTTAATATGGAATAGGGTATGTGCATAGCACTTATAGTAACTTTACAGGGACAGTCAAAAGAATTCCGTTACATGACGTCTATGGAGAAAAATCGTCTGCGGTTTATTTAAATAATGTTTCACTATTTTAAACGCATTGAAATTTATATATATATATCTAAGGTGCATTACAAGAGTCTTACTACAGAATAGTGTGTGTATAGCAGTCATCGTTCATTTACAGGGACACACAAAAGAATTCTCTACTGTCTGTTAACACTAATTCCTGGAAGTGCGTTTTCAGTTACTAAACGCGATTTTAATTTTAACTCGCTTTTTGTCTATTACGTTGTGTTCAAATTCTGTAGATCCTATACAGGGCAGCACAAAAGTTCGCGAACACATTTCCGTTTATTGACAGAAACTCCAGAAAGATAATTTTAAACTGTGCTACGCGTTTCCTAACTAAACTAAAATTTAGCATCCTAGCATATACAAATCTATAGATCATATACAGGGCTGAATAAAAGTATTCGGATATTTTTCCGAATATTGTATCTGTTGGAAATTCCTGAAATTATGTTTTTAAATATGTTATGCGTTTTCCAAATTGTTTACTTAGATGTTATCTTTTAGCTTATTAAACGGTATGTTTTGTAAAATTATTTTGGAAGCGTTGGAAAGTGCTACATAATCTATGCTTGACGCATGATTTTTCGTTCTTGTTTAAAATTGCATTCAGTCGCCATCCGGTGATAAATCGCCAAATAAACGAAAATTTCATATTTTTTTACGGACGTTATATCGAGGTTCCGCAGAAATTTTCTTTATAGACGTATATATCCTCATGAGAAGAAACTTTTGTATTTTTTTCCAAAAATTTCTGAGTATGCGCTTATGGAGACCTTCCTTGTGAGACATGAGATGCTTTGGTTGTAATATATGGCTGCTATAAAGCGGCGTTTTTTTTTTCTTAAACAAAGAATTTAAAATGTGAATTTCTTCTAACAGTAACAGACTCGTAAATAATGATGTAGATAATCTTTGTACATAATCATCTGTGATGTCCATGCTGTAATGATGTTGAAAATAAACTGTTTTTAACGAGAATCCTTGTGTGCTCTCTGAGACATCAAAAATGTGTTCTCGATTGAATTTAAAATAGTGTAAACTAAGTCGAATCTATTATAGTACCATTAATTCCGAATATTTACTTCATGCGTATTTATATTTAAAAAATCTGCAATTTAATAAGGCGAAGACTTTTTTTTGCAGAAATAGGGGTAATGATATGTAAGGATCTCCACGCCCCCTATATGTGATAATTTATTATTTTTATTTTCAGTTGACATTTCCGAGATTTTTATTGCGTTTGGAAAAAAAAAACCCACTTTACAATTCCAATGAAAATCTCGGCATGTTTCATTTAAAAAGGGAGAAAAACATTAACGAGAAATGTCAAAAGAATTTTTTTGAAAGAAGTCATTAATTCATAAAGTATATAACTTTGTTTTATCTACTACTACATGTTACGAGATTCAAAGAAATATTTTTTTTTTATATATTATACATTCAAAAGACATAAAAAAATAATTTCATTTCTAAATTAAATATTTATCTTCCCTCTGATATTTTTCGAAAATTGAATCTTCTCAGAAAACAGTAAAAGTGTATTTGCTTTCATACAAAATTTTTTGACTTATTTTAAAGTAAAAAAGATTATACTTTATATTTGTATGCTTTTGCCATACATTAAAAAAGTTTTTCTGAAAATACTAACTTTTTTTCATGATGGTAGGCATTAATTTCACGTAGATAATTATCTACGTGAGATAACCAGGTTACGAAAAAAAAAAAATCAAATTGCTTAAGGTTTGAGAAAAGATTCAGAACATTTTTGCACCCTGAATTCGAAAATGACATTCATTTTTCTGCATCAGGTGAGGTTTTTGTGCTCAGTCGGTTAAAAAAACTGCGATTTTTGAACTAAATTTATTGAATTTTTGTGACATGACCTGTGGATTTTGTTAATATGTCTTCTCCAAATTCGAGTCTTGATAGGGAAATATCATTTTCTAACCAAACACAATTTATTAATTAAATTTTAAACAAATTTTAACAGTGTGCATTGTATAGTAGAGATTGATAATTAGTCACTAAGAACATATCAATTGCACGATAAGCCATAATTTTTACAAAATTTAGGGCTTGGTTTTACGTTTCCTGAAACACATAGAATATTCAGGAGCAAGGATATCTCTGATGAAAGTCCAACAGTTATCTGCCATCACGACTGCATCCCAGCGTCCTGATACTTGGTCTCCATCTCTTTCATCTCCGGATGGAATCTCTCGCCCTGCTTTTCATGCTTTTTATGCAATAGTTTTTTCAGGGTAAGCCGAGAAAGCGAGAAGGACATAATAGCTTTAAAAGCTGCAGTGCAGCGTTAGTAAATTTATTTTAGAATAGCAAGATTATCTGCTTTATCACATACCACACATAAAATTACTGTTAAAAAAATCGGAATAGACCAGCAAAAACAATTCAGGAAGTAATAAAGGAAAATACCTTTGCTTAAGAGAAAAATTGTTTTTACATTTGTTGTCCACAGTCAGTCTTACAGAAAATTGCAGGAAACCAAACATTTTATGTATAATGGTATGAAAGATAAAATAATATTTTGCACGTAAAATAAAACAAATCACCCTTTTCTCTCTTTATTTTTAAACATACAGCCAATTTAATCTAAAAACATGAACGTTTCAGGAACTGTTTGCCTAACAATTTTTCATAGAATGTTATGTACTTTTAGCATCATTCATGACGCAAACTCTTTTAAGCATAGTACAGGTAAAATTGATCAAAAATTGAGTAAAATACAACAGTTGATGATCATTTAAGAAAATTTTGGAAGAACTTCATTTTGGCACTAGATATAAAGATCCGATGAGTCCCTAAAATTAAAGTGGTTTTACCCTGATTTTTTTAGGGAAAAGGGTGGTGGGGAATTTTAACTCAGGATTGGTTGCGGGGAAACAATTTTGGAGTAGGTCAAGTGGGGTATTGTTAGTTAGGCATTTTTTAATTCTGAATCGAGCGACACCATTGGTAAGTCGATACGATGATTCATTACAAAGTTACGCCAGGTTTTACAAATACAAAGTCGGCAATTTACCTCAGTGCAGTTAATATAGGTTTTTACAGAAACTATGATGGATATTCACGAAAATTTGGAAAGAACTTCGTTTTGGCACCAGAAAAGAAAATAAGATGAGTCCTCTAAAAATAAAGTTGTTTTACGGTGTTTAGTGAGGGGTAAAGGGGCATTTTAACTCAAGGGGATAGTTCAATTTGTATAATAGTTCAAGTGGGGTATCGTTTGTTCTGTATTCTTTTAATTCTGAATAAAATGAAATCATCCACAAGTCGATACGATTATTTGTTACAATGTTACTCCAGTTTTTATAAATACAAAATCAACGATTTTATTTAAACACCCCTGAATTAAAATGCCCCCTCCCTTTTTACACCCCAAAACAAGGTAAAACTTCTTTAATTGTTGAGTACGCATCGGATCTTCATTTCAAGTGCCAAAACAAAGTTGTTCCCAAATTTTTGTGAAAGTCTATCTGTGGTTTCTGTAAAAAAACTATATTAACTGCATTGAAATATAATCGTCGACTTTGTATTTATAAAACCTGGCATAACTTTGTAACGAATCATCGTTTGAACTTGCGGGTGTTGCCATTTGATTCAGAATTTAAAAAAAATATGGAGTAAACGATACCCCACTTGACTTATTTTAAAATGGTTGAATTATCCCCCGAGTTAAAATGTCCGTCTTTCCCTCCCTAAACAACGTTAAACAACACTATTTTTTGAGGACTCGTCAGACCTTCTTTTCTAGTGCCAAAAATAAGTTCTTCCCAAATTTTTGTTAATGCCCATCAGTTGTTTCTGGAAAAACCTACATTAACTGCACTGAGATAAAATCGTCGACTTTGCATTTGTAAAACCTGGTGTAACTTTACAACAAATCATTGAATCGACTTGCGGATAGTGTTGTTCGATTCAGAATACAAAAATACAAAACTAACGATACCCCACTTGACCTACTTAAAAAAATGAATTTTCTCCTCCCCGAGTTAAAGTTTCCCTTTATTCCCCCTGCAAAAAAGGGTAAAAAACTTTATTTTTGGGGGACTCACTGAATCTTCAGTTCTACTGCAAGCGAAGTTCTTATCAAATTTTTGGGAATGGCCATCAGTTGTATAAAAAAATGTTTTACCTGTACTAGCAAGATTGGCATGAAATCGTTCTTAACATTTTTTGATTAGTAACACGCCTTGATTGTATTCCGAATTCGGTGGTAGTTCACAATTTTTTAACTTGTATTTACCTGAATATTTGAGTTTGTGCTGTAAAATCTAACTAAAATTTACTTACTTAACCTAAAATTATCTAAATATTATCCACGCGTAAATTGATATATGAACATTTTGGTGTCATTTTGATCAAACGCTTTATGTTAGCTTTGAGAGAAAATAATTTATAAAATCCTAAACTTACACCTAGAGAAAAGTTTTGTTGAATCAACGAAGTCCTAAACAAATTACTTACTAAGATTTCTTTGATCTTAAAAAATCACAAAAAGTTAGACAAATGGAAATTCAAAACGAATCTTTTATCGCGTAATCTGCATTTCCATGAACGAGCTTCTAAAATCTAATCGTAACGTCCGATTATCCCCATTAATCCCCTCGTCTATTCATCTCTAAAATTATGCACATCAGTATCGCATACGTCAACAGAAGCGTGACAACCACCTGTACTATTGCTTTCGCGTTTTATGCTATATATTTGCTTTTACTATTGCAAATTCGAAAACAGCAAAAAAAAAATTACTTTCAACTACAAGTTGTTTGAAAACTGTTATTCAATAAACTGATATTTTATATCTTAAATGAATTTCAAATATATTTTTTTTATAAATATTTCTTAACAGTAAATATTTGCTTGCTCTATCAATGTAAAGTAACATTTTCAGTTTTTAAATAAATATAAAAAACTAAGGAAGCAAAACAAAGATTGGCAAGTCATTGTCCATTGGCAAAATTTACGTTTTGCACTTTCCCCATATAACAAAAAAAATATTTTTTTTTCGTATAATGAAAAAATGACTTAACTATTTATTTGGAAATTTGTACAGAGATAGATTATAAAAGAGAATAGGACACAGGCTTTTTTTGAAGAATGACGTTTTTAATAAATTTCAAAGTTTTATATTTGAATACATAATTTATATCTTTCATACTAAAAAGATTTCTGGTGTTGTTGACGGGGAATCTAAAAACTAGTCGTTGGGGGCCACCGTAATACTTACCCATCATGGATATGCATAATGTAAAATATTAAAATAAAAAATGTGTAAACTACTTATAAAATGCATTGCAATTTAAATAAAAGCGTGGCTTGATGACGTCATAAACTTTAAAGGCTAGATTACTGAATTGCTTGAAAGAAACATCCTTATAACTCCAAAAATAATAATCCTATTAACTAGCGGTTTATTGCATCTTATGAAGCGTCAAATTTCCAATTAAAATATATCTTTGAAGTGAAATTTGGATGAAATACAGGGTCATGAAAAATCGAAGAGTGTGGAAAAATAGGATTCCAAATATCTCGGCAACTAATTATCCGATCGACTTCATGCTTTATGCAAAATTTATGTTTTTTTTATTGCCTTTTATATTCATTTCTTAAAATACACAATTTCGAAAATTTTTATATACCTTTTATCAGAACGAATATTTCGAGAGTCCGAAAAAATAGCTCCGGTTAATCGAGGTTATTGAAATGAAATAGGCTTCTTTCCATTATTACATACTAAGTACATACCAAATTGCAAGTCTCTATTTCAATTTGTTCGGGAGATAGAGCGTTTACAGACACACAGACACACAAACAGACACACAGACTCACAGACACACAGACTCACAGACACACAGACTCACAGACACACAGACGGACGGCAAATTTTTTTTTCTAAAAATATGTTTTTTGGAATCTCCAGTGTCTGAAACGTGTAAATCCGTCAAATTTTTTTTTTCGATTTTCAAAACGATTACAAGACTTACCTATACTACGTATTATGGGTAAGTAAAAGTACATTAAATGTAAAAAAAAACTAAGATTTTTCAATTAGTATGTTCTGTAATACAGGTGGTCTAAGTTGGATTTCCATCTAATATTAAAATTATTTATTAATACTACCTTGAAAGAAAAAAAAAACTGTAGTCTCTATTAATGAAGATAAATGTAGAAGGAGTTCTCTTCATTTCAAATTGACGGTGCTGAAGTGAAAATTCTGCAAAAAAATATTAAACGACACCGTGCTAAGAGAAGTATTCTCAAGTGTCTCATTAATGTTAATGAAAGAGCAAGTATTTAGTAATGATCAGAAAGCCGAAATAATTTCATACTGATTTTTAAAAAAAAAATCAAAATTAAAAGTATTATTGAAGATATTTTACTATGCTGCGGTTATTTTACCTCAGGTGTATTTCTTAGTTGAAACAAAATATTCTTTACAATAAAAATGGAAAACACTTGCATCTGTGATACCTTTGAACTGATATTTAATTTTTCGAAAGTTAGTTAAAAGCGAAGTTAAAATATATGTATATTACCAAGCGATGAATATTATACAGTTAAATTTATATATACACAAAAGTACTACTACACTGTAAAAATCGACCAATGTTTCTTATTTTATGAAAATATACCATAACCACGAGCGAAAATATAATATAATCTTCTGAGTTATCCGAAAATCCGAATAGCGTGTTCCATTGTCTTTTAAATCCCCATAAACCAATACATTTCCAAAATTTAAAGAATTATTAATAAAAACAAAGTATTTTTCACTGCCCGTATTTTTCAGAAACGTTTCCGAAGGGTTTTTATAGTGTATTAATTAGTGTCCTCAGCCTGGAATACATGTTTTTCGAATGTCAGTAATTCTCAAGCAAGCATTTTCATGCTAAAAAAACATGTTTAACAGACAAACATGCAAAATTAACAGCGTTAACAATAACATTAAAATTAAGATTATTTCTTTACTCTTTCATGTATAAATTAACTTATGCGGCTGTAACACTACAATTGTTACACTATAATTGCGTGTAATATTGATACTAATAATAGCATGTAACACTATAATTGCGATTATAGTGAAAGATATTAATAATACTTAGCATATTGTAAGAAAAAAAATGTTGTTTAGTTATTTAAACAAGCAAACAAACAAACGTTTTTTCTTTATAATATTAGAATAGGTAGAACCCAAGGACCGTATAACAATTTATTTTTTTCTAACTTTCATGAAAAATAATTATTTTGACGTAAACGGATTTTCATGTGATGGCAATCAAGCTTTGAAACATATGTTTGTAATTGGAATCTTAAACCAACGGTTTAAGAAATCTCATGAACTTTAAGGAAAGATACCTTGTGTCTATATATTTTTTCTAATTAATTTATGTCTCAAATCCTTATTTTCTCGCAGTTTGAATTATCAAAATTTCCACAAATACTAATAAAAACAGGGAAACAGTTAACAAAAATTTATTGACGCATAATAAATATGTAGTGTTAGCCACGTTTCTGAAATCCCTTAGCTTTTAAAAACTTCTTAAAAAATACAAGTCAGATATCAATAAAATTTTAGATTAGCAGAAGTGTTCCTTTCTTATCCATAATTTTTAGAGACGATACGAAGCAGCTTCTGCAGTATGTATATGTTACGTAATTATGCTGTTTTTCAGTATTTCTGTATTACAGTTTATATAGAAGTTTACTCAATTAAAAATTAAGTTTTAAAATTTAGCAAATCAGTTTTGAGCATTTTCTTGCTTTTAATAGTTTCAAGCAGTGGTTTAAAAACTACTTATTTTCCTAGTGAACTACTGAAAAAATAACTGAGCAACAACATGCACTGAAGCAACGTCGACCAAGAGATTTATCAAACAGATCTTTGCCATGCGTAGCTCAGACGAATCATCGCCCCGTTGCCGCCGGACATCAACCCGTTAATCTGGGCGAAAGCCAGGTACTTAGAGGCTTGGTCTTCAGTCTAAAAAATATTTTATCGAAAAAAAAGTTTAACTACAACTACAACTATTTTTTCTAACATGTAGTTAACTTAAACTACATATTTAGAAAAGGAGCGACTACAAACCACTTTTCAAAATTAGTCACTACTTCACTCTTTTCAGATTTTGTCAAAAAATCCAATCTATACTCGTCATTAACGACACTGATTAGACAAGACAGTGGTCCGTAATATCGCGTCACTCCTGGTACGATGAAATAACTGGAATATAACCGAGGACATTAAAGAATTAAGATACATAAATGCAACAAAATATATTGTGTTTGTCACCAAAATGTCAGTTTATATATGTCGTAGGCTAATTCGGAAACCCGGCTGTTAAGAGCCCAACTAATAAGAAAATCATCTTCCTTTTTCCAATCAGCCTGATACTTTATGGTCTTACTGTAAAGATCCAAATCATCTTTAGACTAATTTAGTCCAGTGTAATTAGGATTTTTCTTTGCATTCCTTTCTTTGCTCCTTTCTTGTGGTTCCTTTATATTTTTCATGATAAATATAATAGTTTTGGTAAAAGTAAACTTGATGTTAATAACAATGAAAGATTTATTTTTATTTTTTAAATAAATTACTTACTTAAATATTCTACTTCAGAATTTTTTTTCTACTTTTTGATTTTAAAATGCTATGAATGGAATATTTGAATAAAAGTCAGTTTTGATATTAATCGGAATTAGATTTATTTCTATTAATAAAATAAAATACTCATTTAAATAAGATAAAATGTGCTTAAAATTTTACATTAAAGCGCTTTTTAATATTTAAAGTTTCATTTCAATGAAATATTATAAATCACTTTTTTTTTTCTTAAGCAAAGCATATTTAAAGATGTAAAAAGGCATAATCTAAATATGGCCACGTGATGTATGCCGCAAGACATTTGTCTTTACTGTTCGTCTCTGTACTTGACCATTACCGTCTCAATTGTTAAGGCCCAACAACAGGTTTTATGACGTAAGAAATGAAGATTACAAATGTTTGTATTGGTATAGTTGTAATGGATGTATATGGTGTTTCCGCAATATGTACTCATAAATTTATTTCACTTCATTTTAAAGGAGAGATTATATTGCAAACAAGCCACTTTATAAAACGGAAAACGATGTTTTCAATACCTATTTTTCTGCTGTTAACGTATATTCAAAATAGCCCATTTTAAAAAAAAATCATTGCATATTATCACGATAAATAACACTAAATTTTAACGTAAAATAATCGTTTTGGGTAGAGTAATAAAATATTTGTGAAAAATATAAGGATTTGGCATACAAAGCATGTATTTTAAATGTTTCATAAAGCAAGATTATAAATTAAAAATTTCTTTTCTTCTCCCCACTCCTTAATAAAAGGTTGAAATAGTTAAAAAAGAAAGAAATTTACCAGAATTTATTTGTAACATTAAGATTATATTCCTAGCTAAATTAATGAATTTTTAACTATTTAAAAATATTTAAATATTTCTTTTTACTTTAGAAAAGAGTTGAGGCAGTTTATGTATAATTTAGGCAATTTAAATTTTTAGACATACATACAAACATATTTGAATATTAAAAAATAAATGTCATTTTTCCATATTTAATATAATTTAATAGAGGTAATAGGAGAATTATTTACACATTCATTGTAGATAAGAAAAAAATAATGTGTTTCTTTCAACTTTTTTTTTTTTACGAATCTTCTACTTTTGAAAAGATAAATTGTTACAAACTTTTACATTTCACTTATAAATCAAGGAAAATATCCACAAAGTCAAACTCAGACACGTTTTCAAAAAAAAAAATATTTGAAGTATATTTGAAATTTCTGTTACCAATGATTTTTTTTTGTTTAAAATGAAACTAAAGTAATCATTTATGTGTAATTTTTTATGCTATAAAAATGAATATGGCTTAGCAAATAAGCAGTAAATCATTTTATGATTCAAATCTAATGCTTTTCTTAAACGTGGGAATCTATTTTTATTAATTTTATACATCATTATAAATATACAGGGTGTTTCCAAATGAATATCGTGGTTTTAACGCTTTGTAGTATCTATTATATAAAACTTAAAATTATACTTAATACATAAAATGAAAGAGCAACTCAAACAGTTTGTTGGTACCTGTGCATGCACATGCGTACGCAATGTTTCTTCCGTGATCCGTTAGAAAGCGCTGGTACCGAAAATGGCGACTAGTGAACAGAAAGCATTTTGTGTTCTGCAGTTTGGAAAGACCAAATCTGTAGTTACCGTGCAACGTACGTTCCGGATAAAGTTCAGATGTGTTCCCCCAGCCAGCTGTTGCAACAATCAACCCAAAAACACTAATTAACGTTTGGGAAGAACTGAGTTATCGACTTGATGTGTGCCGTGTGACGAAAGCTATTGGAGCGTTTCTATATTAAGTTTCTATATTAAGCTATATTAAGTTGTTCACATTGAACACTTGTAAGCTTGTAGGTAAAATTGTTTGAGTTGCTCTTTCATTTTATGTATTAATTATAATTTTAAGTTTTATGTAATAAATACTACCAAGCGTTAAAACTCCGATATGCATTTAGAAACACCCTGTATTATTAAATTTCACGTTCATATTTAAATGTATCTTTTAATTAGTTTCTATCTGATAACTAGGAAAACACTAGACACTTCATATTGTATTGTTTTCACATAGCATGTAAACGCATGTGATACTTAAATTTGTCAAAATTTTATATTTTAATTCATTCAAGTCTCATTTTGAAAAAAAAAAGAAAAAAAGAAACGTGTGAAATTCAGTACAATATCAATGATGATCTCAGTGCTGTAATGTGTAAATGCTGATTTGTGTTTTGCATATTACAGCAATTTCTTAAAGCTGTATTTTGGTTATAAATTAAATGTAAATTATTAACAATAAATAACGTAATAAATTAGGTAATTTTAAGTTTGGGCCAAATGTTATACAGATTTACATATAGACTTAAGAAAAAGATACATCCATTATTCCTTATCACTGAAATATCGAATATTTCAAAGCAATAAAAAATAAAAGAAAAACAATATAAATGCATTAAATTTTTGTAGCAAAAGGGTGAATTCGACTGCTTTATTAACATGTGATAAAATAATGAATATGCATCACGTTAAGTAATACTAAATTTTAACGTAATATTTTTTGAAGATAGATAGAGGTGATAAAATATTTATGATTATTGTCATGATAATGTTATATTTTAAAAGGGAAAATTGTTCCTTTCGAGGCAGCTTTCACTCAACATTCAACAAGAATTCAACAGTAATTTAAAAAATATATTTTAAGGAAATAAAGTAGCATATAATTTTAATTTTATTGACATAGTGTGCACGTGACGTTTACAATTTTAAAGTCGTGAATTGTATAATTTAAAAAAAAAACTTTGTTTTGACAAAAAAT
The DNA here is from genome assembly GCA_963931845.1 of Maratus michaelseni. Lineage (NCBI taxonomy): Eukaryota > Metazoa > Arthropoda > Arachnida > Araneae > Salticidae > Maratus > Maratus michaelseni. The sequence continues at coordinate 229,397,788 of OZ007590.1, read as the reverse complement.
TAACAATATGAGAAAAAGATAATTGAGTGTTTTAATAATAAAATAAAATATTAACGACTACTGCAATAATAAAGATTTTATCGAAAAATAGTTTTACATCTAAAAATAAGTCCTCTATTTATTACTGACTAAAATTAAAAAAAAAAAAGATTATTAAATATAATGAAAGTTTTTTATAAGCAAATAAACTGCGTAAAAAAAAGACATACTTAGATTTTTTTCTGCAACTGCGCATTAACCAGATATTTTTTGAGTATTATTTTAAAAAACTACCAGGATTGCAATAAGATTAGCAATGATCAAAAATAAAATTAACATTAGGAGTTTCCAACTTTAAACCAGCAAAATAACTGCATAAAACCTCCATAATTAATATATTCTTTTCTAGACTATCATTCCAGACATATGAAACAAAATTCTTCATGGTATTTAATTGCCTTTGAAATAAAAAAGACTGAAAAATAACTTTCTTAGATAAAAGAAGATACAATCCTTTTAGAGACTTAATTCTTTCTCCCTTTTTACCTAGTACTCTTAAATTTCTGAAAGAAGATATATGTATTATTTCTTCTAATATTAAATAAGTGAATTCCTTTTTATGAATCATTTCTTTTAAACGATCTTTGTTTCTGTTTATTTGTAATATTTTTTTTTCAAATTTAAAGGTATGGTATTAAAATCCTATAAGTGTTATCTCATTTCTTAGAAAGTATGCCTTAAAATACTTTTGTACTTTCCTGTTGTAACGAAAAAATCTTGTAAAACAAAATTATATTTATTCACATTACAATTTTTCATTTCGAAAATTCTTTGTATGCTGGAATTTCGTTACGTTATTAATTTTTCTTTTTAAAATAGAAAAAAATTAGCTGAATAAATATTTTATATTACGTTTGAGAATAATTATTTGAAATAAAAAGTATTTAGCGATTGCACGGCTGTCAAGTCTCCCGAATTTGTAATACCATTATCCACTGCTTTCGTTTCTTCGCTTTGATTAATCGCATATGTTTATACATTAAATAATGTAAATAGTTCTTTTCGGAAAGAGCTGTATTCAGAATTCATTATATTTGGCAGCTGCACAGTTAGGGATAACGTACATTATAAAAACTTTAGAATTCTTTAAATCTTCCGTCAAAACTTATATTTCGTCAATGAAAAATTTAAAATAAAAAGATATACAGCGAAAATAATATTTAGATAATCTACTAAAGTGAAACATTTATCTTTGCTATTTGTCATGCCAGTGTTAACAGTCGAAGAAAGAGTTTGTTAATTACAGTATATTTTTTTAGTGTTTAAGCACTAAGTTCGATTACATATATGATAAATTCGCTGTTTATTTATTTTGTTTTATTTAATAATGTATTTATTTGTTGGTGATGTATTAATTTCTTTATGTTATATTAGCAGAAAATAAACGCTGAACTATTTATATTGTTTTATGTGCAGACGGGGTAATCTTCCATAATCCAGCTGCACCTGATGCAGGTAGATTTAAAAAATAATCGTGCTAGAAAATTAATTAAAAACCTTTTAAACAGTAAATTTAGTTCCATTTTTCACACAAATTGCTTTTGAAAGCGCATATTTTTCTCTATTCGACTCTGTAATAGTTTTAATTATGCTATGTTTAGAAGTATTTAAATTTGTAAAAATGGGGAAATGGATTATTTATACCACCGTCAATAAGATATCAGCGTTAATCACAGACTTTTATATACGGTATAGATTTATGGTGATAGGAACAACGTTTTCTAATTTATTTATCTGAAGGAATGAACGGATAACTCAAAACTGATTTTAAACTTATAGAAATATTTTCTGATTTTAATGTACCAAGGTTATATTAATTCTCTATTTACTTTCAATATTACGATATTTGCGATATTTATCCTGCGATATCATTTTTAAAAACATATCTGTAAGAATTTTAATAGTTTACATCTTCAATACTATGATTATTAACCACCATTTTAACTATTGTAGCAATGTCTGAAGAACATTATCGAAAAAGTCAAAACTGATTTAAAAGAAAACTCAATTTAAAAACAGAAAAGTAATACTAACAATAAAAAAATATTTCCAAATATTGGTATATATACATTTTATTTAATCTAACTACAACCTACGATTTTTCAACCGTTAAATTTAGATAGAAATGCAAATTGATTCAAAAACATACTGGACAAGTTTCTAGTCTTGGAAGGAAACATTAGAAGAAATAGATTTTGTATAGTAAACCAGAGTCACAATCCACTTATTAAATCATGTATTTGTATTCAATCATGACATCATGGTGTTTAACGGAATTTCGTTGATAACTTTAACAATAATAATAAAAATATTTGATAAAAATTGGTAAAACACTTTCCATGCTTTGATTGAAATGGATGTGTCAATGACATTACAACGTTGTGTGAATGACATTATAAGAAGTGTTTAAAATTACCACCAGCCAATTTTAAACCACACTGAATCAGACGTATCTCGCTTTGTAATGTAGCTGACAATGTATGCACGTGTTTATTTATTTTGTTTTATTTAATAATGTATTTATTTGTTGGTGATGTATTAATTTCTTTATGTTATATTAGCAGAAAATAAACGCTGAACTATTTATATTGTTTTATGTGCAGACGGGGTAATCTTCCATAATCCAGCTGCACCTGATGCAGGTAGATTTAAAATAGTCAGTACTGTTAGTTTCACTAAAGTATGTTGTCAATATAATTACAACATCTGCATTCCTGTTAAAATTACGAATGGAAGTCTGTGTTAAAAATGGAATGAGAGAGACTGTGTGTTACATTTAATAAATTGATCACGAACAGAACAATAAAAAATATTTTGAAATCTTACTTACATATGTTTAATTTAATAGAAGACTACAGCTTAAGATTCTCCAACCGTTGAATTAAAAAAAAACATACAAATTGATTCAAAAACAGATTGTACAAGCTTCAAGTTATGGGATGGAGCATTAGCAGAAATAGTTTATGTATAGAAAAACCTGAGTCACAATACATTTACTTAATACAAGGTGTTTGACTCCAAGCCAAAAACGGATTTTCCTTCATAACTTTATTAATAATAAATATCGAAATTTTTAAAACACTTGCCACGCTTTATGCTAAAAGGGATAAAATTATAAGAGCCGTTTAGAATTACCACAAACCAATTTTAAACAACAATGGATTAGTTACAATATCTAAATTATGAATGAATGTTCGTGTTTAGCGAGGATTGAGACATCGTATATCGTATGAGACATCGTATCGTATTGAGACATCGTTACATTTAATAAATTGATTACGAGCATGGTTTCGTACCGAAAATCTGTTTCGTCTACTAACTTTTAATTTTGTTCAATCATTCTTTAACCACCCTGTATATTTAACGTGTTATTTACCTTCCTGGTATATTTTTATAACAGTTATTCAGACGCAGGTGATTATATACTTTCTTTTAAATTAACAGATCATGAAAACGCCCTTAATTATTTTCATTTTGTAACCATTATTTAGTTATCCATCGTTAAGAAGTTGTTAGGCATTTTTACTTCTAGAAAATGCTTGAAGACGCAATTTCTTTCACGCTAAAAAATTCGTGTGGTATTATATTAATTAATGCACTTACAACCTGAATGAATAACAAGTGTAGCCTAAAAATGATTTATTAAAAAAGGATAATTGAAACTATAACAATGAAATTTAGAATTTCTAAACTCATAATTCGTATTTAAGAAAAAAATAAAAGTCTTATTCCACTACTGGTCTTACGTGCAGTCAGCGAGAAAAAAATGATAACATCCCGCAAATTTAAATCTCCAAATTGTCATGCAAAAATGCAGAATAATATCAATTCAACTGTAAACTATGTCTTCTTTCAATTTATTTAAAAGATATAAGCTCAGAAGCTCATATTAAAAATGTACCAAACTCTGAAATTTTCAGTACGAACATTTGACATCACATTTGACCTTTTTCGGTGCATCGGGCACGAAGCGGGAAGTCATCCGGCCAATCAGCCCAAGACGAATGATGGTTTAAAAAGTGAAAATATTATTTCTAAAAATATGAATAATATCCTAGAAATTTTTTAACAGAAATCGATGTCTTAAAACTTCAAATATGCGAATTAAAAATTACAGCTCATTCTGCCCATTTTAAGTAGTTCTTCTGCAATTCTTTAAAAAATTATCCGTACTTTTCCTACAATTACAAATGAATTTATGATTAGGATTTCTAAACTTTAAATCTTCTTAATTCCTAAATAACGTGATCTAATGGCATTGCGTGCTATATCCTAATGTAAAATGTGCCAGAAAAGTCAAATATTATACCAACATTAGATGTTCGTATTAAAAATTGCAGAGTTTGGTACAATTTCAGTATGAACACGACCCCTGAAACTACACCTAGAAAAAGGAATTGATTAAAACTACAAAACATATTTTGTTGAGTACATTTTGGTTGTTTTAGCAAAATTCAAGTAAAATTGAACCATTTTACTTGAATTAACAAAACATTTTTTGCTGACGATACAAAATTTTTTTTTTGGAATTGCAAAAAAAAAAAAAAAAAAAAAATTGTTGATTCAAACAAAATTTTCATTGACCTATATTTAAACAAAAAGTTTTGTTGGGTCAACCAAATTTTTGTTGATTCAACAAAACTTTTTCTGTGTATATATATATATATATATATATATACTAAACATAAATTGAAAGAAGACAGACATAATTTCCAGTCTAAGGACTGTTTGCTATTTCCTGTGAAAATTTTGTGTTTAAAATGTATGGGGTGTCTTTTTTTTTATTTTCGCCGACTGTACATAAATTAATACTGTTAATTTCAAATCATAAAATATTGTGATACTTAATCTTACAAACAGGCGTAATTCTCCGCTACAGAATTTTTCTAAGAATCTAAATAGCATTTTTTTGTAAATAACAAAAGTTATAATAAATAACTTAATATATTTGCAGAATAATCTTTTAAGAGATGTGAGAAAGCTGTACTGAAGATTTTAAACTTCTTTATCATAATTTAATATTCTTTATCATAATTTAATTATCTTTATCATAGTTATTCAGACGTCGGTGATTATATACTTTCTTTAAAATTGACATATGATGAAAACACATGAATAAATGTAACCTTAAAATTTTTCAAACTGAATAAAAAATAGTTCATTTGGAATGCATCAGAGTGCATTATACTTTTAACCTCTATATAACTTACAATATCTTCTTAATAGTTTATGGTAAAGGAGGAATACAATCTCTCATATGTGTAATATTCTGCTATATTTTGAAGGTTTTAAAAAATAATCTGGCGTGAAATATTACAATTATTATAAAAATATATTTGGACAAAAATTTTTAATTCTCAACAAAGGTGTAACACACATACACACATACATACATATATATATATATATATATATATATATATATTTACGTACATGCAAAGGGCATTCCATAAAAACTGAAAGTTATTTCTTTACGTAGTGGCAATACCGCGAAACTAAAAAATAAAACTGCAGGCCATTTTTTCAAACTGTTAACTGTACGTTTATAAATATTCTAAACGAAGTAGACGATTTTATTTACTTAGTTTTGTTGTCGATAATTAGCTTTCGCGATAATGCTCTCCCGCATGTCGCTACTTCTGTTCAGCAATATGTTAGTAAATGCAATATTAATATCATGTCACATTCCCCTTACAGTCCAGATCTCACACCATGTGTCTGTTTCCGACATTGAAGGAGAAAATCCATGGCAGAAAATTTAATTCAGATTCTGCAGTTATTTCAGAAGTGCAGGGTTCTTTGAAGCAGCTTCCAGAAAAGGCTTCTTTAAATGTTTTGAAAAGTGGGTTGAACGGTGGGACAGTTGCATATCATCTGGGGAAAGGTATTTTGAAAAAGAATGATGTATTTTTGCTGTAAATATATTTCTTCATTTTTTATGATTTTATTCTCAGTTTTTATGGAACGCCCTTTTGATGTACAGTCGTGGAAAAAAAAACTGAACACCCCCTACTAACTCTGCATCAAATTCTTGTAGAAGAACGTTACAGGTACCAAACGATTGGAAATTTTGGTCAATTTTGGATTTAAGTCTACTTTTAAATGATGTATATAAAATTTGCTTAGGGGGGCATCTACATATAAAAACACACCCAAACTTTGTTTTTTTCAATGGCAAGACCCAAATTTGACAAGATATTTGAAATCTGCAGTTCAAACTATGCCTAGATACCGAATTTCATGAATTCCTACGATTAGTTTCTGAGAAATTAATTACTTTATAATGAGCATATTTAAGGGGCTGTATCCAAATTGAAGTTCGGTACTCGATTGTTGAAATGCTGCAGAATGATTAAGTCACTTCTTTTAATGTATTATGTTTACCGATATGACCATTTTACTCCCTTAATAAGTTTCGGTTATTGTTATATGCGGTAAAATATTGTTTACAATTGTTGAATTATCCGATTTTTAAAAATATAAAATTATTTGTAATTAGAATAGTTTTAGAATATGTAAATGTTATTGGAATTTTACAGGTGTTTTTATAATTATTTTTCTCAGATTTTTCATATATGTAACTCGCCTTTTTTTAAATTTATTGGCAGAAACGTGAATAATATTGACAAATACAAAATTTAGAAATAAAAAATAGCATAAAGCAGCGTCAGGAATCAAAGTAAGAAAAAAAAAAACGCAGATAAATTGCTTTTTAGTCTGAAAATAAATTCCGACATTGCTTTTTTGAGTAGCGAGGGGGGGGGGAAGGGGGGGGGCGTGTCTTGTTTTCTGATCTGTTCCAGGATTTATCCGATTTATTTGAAGACCTAAAACTAAATTTATGTTATAAAGACATCTGAATAACTTTACATCCGTTATTATCCTTCGGAATAATCCTTCGGAATAATCCTTCGGTGTTAATAATTCTATGATTAAACCTATTCCAGTAATTCATTTGAAATTTCACATTTAACTCATTAATGCCTCTTGGCAAGAAAACTTGTCATTCGACATTTATTATTATTATTTTTTTAATTTTAGATTTTTTTGCACTCTGCTAGCGATTGGGAAAGAAACTTGCCTATCAGAAAACCATAAAAATACTTGTAATTTTTATTTTCAATAAGCCTGGTTAATCGAATAGATCTAAATATGAAAGTTATAGAAGAAAAAGTTTAATTATTTTAAGTTCGTCATTAATGGAATAAAAACTGAACATCCATACATATTTGTAAATATTACAATTTTTTAAATTAGCATTTTTAAGTAACAAATACTTTCGCGGGAATATTTTATCTAACAACCATTTAATGTAATATTGCAAACAATTTAACAAGATTTGAGTAAATTGAATTAATAAGTATAAATATATCAGTGATTATAATGTTTATATATTAAAGGTTTAAATGATGTAAATTCTTTTTGACCAGAATTTTGAAGATACCTAATGCAAGAATTATATAATTTTTTTTACCATAAATGCATCATCGGAATCTATTTAAAAAGAACAGAAAACATTTGACGAGTCCTCCTATTTTGTGGAATACTTTGAAATGAATAATTTCGTGTATAAACCACGAAATTAGCTTTGCTCTCTGAAATTTTATGTTAATTTGATCTTTACAGTTTCTTGAATATTTATATGAACAAGTATATAATTTTATGGATTTGATATGTTCTAAATCCGTGTTTCAAATTTAAAGATATAAAGAAAATACAAAGATTTGTAATCATATTGTATTTTTCACCTAACATTATTAAATTACTATGTTTTCTGTATCTTTTTCCAAACACAAACATTATCTACAAGGACAATCTGGCCCACATAATAAAACCAAAAATCAACAATGGAAGTAAACAAAATTTTAAAGTACTGATACTTATCTAAATAACAAAAATATCATTACATCAAATGAGAAAATCATAGAACTTTAACAAAAGAGTAGAAGAACATCGTGAGCTGGTTAGTACGCAAAAAATTAAAAGGCAAAATCCCCACCCCCACTAATAAGCCGCATTTTGTAATTAAATAAAAAAGGAGAGGGGGTGGATTTGCTAATATGATGTATAGCAATCATTTTTATCAAAAACTTCTTCCAATCTGCATGGCATTGATTCAATGAGGCTGTTAACAATATCAGTATCTCTTTTAATAGTTTGCCAAGCATGAGAAATAGATTTCCATAGCTAATCAGCCGATATAATTTCCTCCAGGCGAACTTCATCCTTCCACAGAGCCCAAACATTTTCTATTGGGTTCAATTAGGCTGCATTGCTTGGCCATTCTATCATAACTTCACTATGCTGTTCTCTTCACACCAAGTTTTAACTACTCCGCTTCTGTGGATAGGACTATTATCCTGCAAATTCCAAACAAAATTATGAATTATGAACTACACTTAATGAATAATGATTGCTATAACATTAAAATTTATGTTTACAACAAAAAATGTTAATGAAATCAATATCTAAATATATTCGCAAATATTTTAGCGTAAATTTTACGGAAAGTTTTTTTATATATCAAAAGAAGAACAAACTGTAAATAGTTTATTTTTATTTATAACAAAAAAAATTATAATTCTGTGAAAGATTCCAACCTGACAATGGCAAAAGTTCTAAAAATATACAAAACAAGGAAATAAAGTAAATTGTTTTAAAATTTCTTATTAATATATATATATAGAGAGAGAAATTTTGGCTTAATTATTTTTCAAAAAATAGCGGGTCTTTTCTGTTAACTAATTTACATGCATTTTTTTTCATACTGATTCATCTGCTAAAATCGTTAAACATGAAACAAAAGAAAATTAATTTCATTACTGAATTTCTATTCAAAATTTTCACTCAGTTCTGTAAAGATGGTGGAAAGGCGTGTTTTATCGCTGTCGACATGATATGTGTGCCAAAGCTGACAAGTTAAAGGATTTATATCTGCACACCTGTCATAAAAATAATCTTTATTGCGATTAAAAATAACTAGTTATTCTTTAAAACCGAAATTAATTCTATTGGTATGGCATATATCATATATATAAAGTTGCATTTATAAATATTTTCCTAATTCATTTATTGAAAGAATCAATTAACATTCTAGAGCAAGCAGTGATAATTTGGATTTGAATATTGAAGCGGAGGGGGGGGGGGGATGTTTTGGGAAAATAAACCAGTAAAAAATTAAGATCTAAAACGCGCAAAACTATAAAATAAATAAATTTAATATATTTTAAATAATAATATTAATAAATAACTGTATATAGTATGCTCTAAAAACCTTATTGTTTTATAATATCATTTACCAAATAACAATATTTACCTGTTGGAAGAGAAAAAATCCATCCGGACAGTGGTTTTCTAAAACGTCGGGTATCATTGCGTGTTCTACTATGTAACAATAATATATTCCGCCTAGATGATCTCGACTGCATGACACAGATGCAATGTCCTGAGCCGACATCCAGTCACACAACGAAATTGCAATTCTTTCGCTGAGTTTAATATTATATGTACACCGTGGCTGAAACCTAAATCCCAATGGACGGTACACTCGAACCGAAGAACTGGAGACTGACTGAATGCAGCGTTCGCTTTAAATAAAACTGAGCTCCATTCATTTATGCCTCAGTTAATATATGTTAGGGAAAAGTGAAGGCGTTGAAGTCGTCGGTTTTCGGTTAATGTTGGTTTTTTAGCCGCCATCCGACTTCGGAAACTTTATGCTTACTTGAAGTTGCAAATCATATTTAATTTGATTAGAAGACATATAGGGATCTACTGTAGCCGTTCCAACAACTTCTCAAGCTTAGCTGTCTGATAAGAGCATAGGCCGACCACTACTACAAAGTCGGTTTATCGAATTTGTATTGCGAAACATAAAAATAATTACCAGTAACGAAATTTTAATGTAAATTTAAATAAATTAAAAGTAAATGTAATTTTTTTTCAGTGAACTACCTTTAAAAAAATCATCTGTTAATCCATGTTGAAACAGTTTGAAGAGACACTTGAAAATAAATGCATAGCTATATAACGAAAACTTCTTCCAGCTTGCCACAAGCCAATCATTAGGTCTTTCGTTGCTTTAGTTAATTGTGGGGCTATTTTGTTTCAGCAAATACACTACGCATATGCATTTATAAGAAACTTTACTTCAAACATGTATACTGCAGAAAAAACAATATAGCTATATTAGACTAGAAAAGAAGCTATAAATTCATTTAAAGGTAACAAAAATGATTAATTTTTTCCTAAGGTAGAACTCTGTTCATATTTTCCAAAAATGAGCTTTATTAATTTAAAAATAAAAGCGAAACTATTTTACATAAATGACTTAAACATACATCTCATGCAAATACGTTTTACGTAATTTTAATGAAAAATTTAAAAGCAGACATTGAAAAAGTATATATATATATATATATATATATATACTAATCAAGGCTGGTATCCTGGTGCCTCGCTATCTTACATCTTACTCCAATCACAGGTCGTTGTGAGGTTTCTTGTGTTCGGGCGCGCATTCACTTACGCATCAGTTGAAGCTAGCTTTCAAATTAGTCTAAGATCGCGAAGCACTGAAATACGGTTTACGTATTGTTTATATTGTAAGACAGACTTAATCTCTAAGTTTATCAAGTCACTGTAATCCCAGCCTATCAGTATAATATTTTTTCAAACAGGGATGAGAGCGCTCCGACCCGAATGTCCGATTTTTACCACTAAATTTTAATAGTATTCTCCATAATGAATTTCAGAAATTCTGTCCTTGAATGAGGTGACAGATACTATTAAAATTTAGTGGTGACAATCGGGCATTTGAGTGGAAGCGCTCTCCTCCCTGTTCAAACTATGCTTTAATGCACATCATAGACGGCCCCTTAAAGCAACATTTTGCCGTTGTTTAAGCATAATTTGAAAACTACTTGGAAGAAAAATTTGAAATTTTGAATACGCATAAAGCAGGACATAATAAATATAAATCCATCAAAAAAAATTGCAGGTTGCAATTCATAATTTATTTCGAGTATTAATTTCATAATTCATAATTCATATTATAAAATTATAAAAATTACAAATTTGACGTAGTTATGTTTGGGTTTTTGAGTATTATAACCAAAAAAAGCATGAGCACATTAGGATTATAATTTCAGGAGATATTAATAAAAATATGAAAATGGAATTTAACATTAGAAGATCAAAAATTTGAATGATTATAATTCGAAAACTTATCATCCAAATGGCTTGAAATTTAGTGTCTAGGCATAGTGACCATGTCAAAATTGGGTATTGCCATTGAAATAAAAAGTTTAGGCTGGTTTTGATATATAGATGGCCCCCTAAGCAATTTTTTTTACATAATTTAAAAGTAGACTTTATTTCCAATCGTTTGGTACCAGTCACGTCCTTCTACTATAATTTGTTGCAGAGTTAGTAGGGGGTGTTCAGTTTTTTTCCACGACTGTACATACGTGCACACATATATAGGTATTTATATTTAAATAAGACCTATTCGTTAAAATCACCAAATTTATAATATGTAAATTATGGTTATAGTAATTTAGTATTTTAATTAAAATAAAATTTAAAAATATTTCTATGAAATAAATTTGAGAAACCTAAAACTGGACAGCTGTAATCTTTTGAAACACAAAACCAATCTATTTAAGCAATATTTTTTCAAACTGCTTTATAATAAACTCTAGAGCTCATAACTAAATGTAGCTGATATGAGTTGCAAAATAATTTATTGTCTGAAAAAATAACTTATCTGACTTTTATACACTTCTTTCTTTTATCTGTATTTTCTATAAAAGTAAATTATATGCGATGAATTCTGATGATCAGGAAGTCCTTGAATTATATTTCTCTTCATCACCTTTAAAAGTATACAACACATTGTATTTTTTAAGCTAGTGACATATTTTTTCCTTGCGGTGATAAAACTAGATAAAGTGAAAAATAATATACGAGTTAGATTAAGAGTGTTTTCATCGGTTTATAAAATAAGTATGAAATTTCAACTCAAACTTTTCGTCATATAGCATATTACAAATTAATTGGGTAAACATAGTTGAATAAAATGTTTGTTATGTGATTTACATATATATACATCTATTGTTCGAATTTCTTATAGGGTAATTTTTTTAACTTCTTTCGCAATATTAAAGCTTTTCTCAGAGCTTTCATCTGGCGATGAAAACTTCTTCTTCTGATGAACTCTTCACAAATATTATAATGAATTTATGCAAACATATGCCTATCGAAAAAGTCTGCATTTTATTAAAAACTCTAATGAAAAGTAAAATGCAAATTGACTATTATTTTATTAATTGAATAAATAAAAATATATTTTGACAGCAAAAGGTGCACTGTGTATATTTTATAAGAAAAATAATATTAGATAATATTGTAAAACATTATTGTATATTTTCCTGTGAAATTAAATTTGAGGATATAAAATAATACTTTAAGAAATAAGATATATTTAAGACTAGGATGAAACTATATTTCAAGTGATTGAAAAGTCAGTAACATTATTTAAATACGCAGAATAAAATAAACTGGATTAACCTTTCACAAGCCAAAGTTCTCAATTAGGAATATTGAATTAAAATTTGATTTAAAAATTAATTTCATCAAAAAATACTGATTTTTAAAATTAAGCAGACCTAATAAAAATATTGTTTGATTTTTTGAAATACAAACCTCATGTAATCACAGAAGAGGAATGTACAAAAAAACAAAAACAAAAAAAGAGATTTTTTATCATTTTTCACAGAACAAAAATTAGAATTCATATTAAATGTGAAAAACAATGCAATGCTTAAAAAATCAGTTTGCGGACTTTAAAAAGTTCACATTATTAAAATAACAAAAAAATGTAATATTATTAATAAATATTACACTTGGTGTAATTCCCGCTAAAATATATTGTTCCCATTTGGAAACGTTGGCCTGTCGCCACCACTCTGTGATACCACTATTCAGAGACGATAATTTCCCGTACCGCGAGTTTTCAGTGAAAGGCGAATAAAAAGAGAATCCGCTTTTGAAAAGAATAAAAGGAACGCTCCATAATTTTTTGAAAGAGAAATCCCATTTGTAGCAAATAAAAGGTTAATTCACTAATTTTGTGAAAGAACATTCCGATTTTATTAGCAGTCTAGAGAATTCACTTCTCATATTTTACGATAAGAAGTGTTGAATCTATTTTGAATGTGACTCTTAGTGATTATGTGTATCAGAAATTTTTGATAAAGAACTTGAAATTTGCCAGTTTATTTCTGATGAAAATAATCGCATCTCAGAAGAAGACTATTTTGATGATAATATATCAGTCCTGCAATGTCATTTGTTGTTTGTGAGTACCTTAGCATTTTAATTTATAAAATGCCAATAAGCTAAATGAGTTCTGATAACAAATTTGAGAGTCTAATTCGTAAGAAAAAAGAAAAAAATAAAATAACGTAACTTTGTATTTCTTCTAGAGTTAGAAAATTGCAGCCATCTACATCCGAATGTAAAGACAGTGCTTAACAAGCCGATCAAAAATTAACCAACAGCAAAATTTTTGATAAACTGATATATACAAAAAAATAATAGCTGGAGCATTTCTGAAGATAAGTCCGTGTTACCTCTACTGTTATACCAACAGAAAATATTTACAAAAATTAAAAGAAATGTTTATATGATGTATAACGCTTTATTACAATATGGTGATAAGTTGAGAAAAGTCAATTAATTTATGCTTAACTGAACACAAAATGAATTCCGTTTGGATTCATTCATGACCGACTCGACAAATGAATGGTTTTATATTACGGCCACCACTCTTTGAAAATGTTTATTCATGGTAAACCATTTTGCTCAAAAATTGGATGATATGTTTTAGTATAAAATGATAATTTATGCAGGAAAGCAAATACAAAAACGGCTTGTCTTGGTACTAAGGTCGTAAATTATTTTCTGTCAGTTTTTTCAAACCCTCTTTTTAATTAGAAAAATGTTTTGATATTTTTTTATTAGTTTCGATTTGATGAGAGATTTTGCAAATAGAAATTTAAAAGCTATTGGAACTATCAGAGGGCATAAAATTCACAACTATTGGTAATACCTTAGGAGACGGACAGACTAGAAATAGATTCATTTGATTACTAATGTGACGGATGGATGTTTTTATACCGCTAAGATGACAATTCTGTAGTAGGATAGTTCGACCAGTAAGTGAACAGCCCCCAGTGAATGAACAGCAAGTAAATATTTTAATATAATAAGGTTTGAAAACTCCCCACCAGTTAATTATCATGCTGGGCTTAAAAAACCGGTAAATCAGTAAAAACGTGTCATACGTTATTTGTACAAGTTGTAAAATAAATAACATAGTATGAAACTTAAGTACTTTTAAATTGTTGCCTGTTCATTCGCTGGAAAATATTATGTTCGTTCAGTGGTAAGAACTGTTCATTTACTTGGTTTTTGTATAGCTTTTTATTAAGATATCCCAAACATCCCAATCAAATGAAATATAAACTTTCTTTCATTATTTTTTAATTATTTGTATACCAACACATGTATTTACATTGTCAAACTCCATAAGGTACTGTTTATTATTTTTTTTAAGAAATGTGCTTAAATGTTCATTTACTGATCGGACTAGCCTAATTAAAATATATATATGTATATATATATATATATATATATATATATATATATATATTTCAACCATTTTCCAATGAAAAAACTAAAACATATTCACGTAATGAAAATAATAAAATTTAAATAGCGCTAAACAATTTAATACATAAATATAATATTGGAATTGCATGGAGTTGTAATGCTAGATAAAATGTGAAGCAGCTACCATCCTTTGCTATATTACTCTAAATATTATTGATTCGTTTGAAATGCTATTTTCCATAGTTGAAACCAAGTATATGAGTGGCCTTTAATAGACCATGGAGTAAATTATATAGCTTTCAATGCCGATACTAAAGTCTACAAAAGAAAGACGCCTATATTTGACGCCACATATCTCAACAAGGAAGATTTCTATGAAGATGCCTTGACTACGGAGAAGAACATTGTACGATTTTAAAACAAATATTCTTTAAGAAAAATACATCAAATGATGGATGAGGGGACATTGGCGTTTTTTTTTTGTTTACGATATTAATTGATTCAACTACTGAGGTCATAAGACGAAATAAAGTAAGTGAAAGTATTGTTTTTATAAAATTTTAAAATAGAGAAATAATTAATATTTATAAAAATCTCAGAGATTATATATATATAATTTACGGCATACAACGAATGATACGGTACATTATATGGAATGCCCGTGTTCTATGGCTTCTAATGATAATTTTGGTGATTTATTAAAACGTAGTATTTTTACATTATTAAATTTAAGGTTAATTTATTGCTGTTGTGCCTAAAATATAGCGTCTAGAATAAAGACGCCATCAATCGGCACCACGCAGCCCAACTATAGAAGCGCTGACGGAAAGTTGCCGAAACTATACATACATTACCGTAAAACTTTAAAGGAATTATACGTTGAGTAAAAGACATCGAACGATGGGCAGGAAGAAACGTGGCGTTTAATACATACCATTTGGCCAAAGCGGCTGCGAGCACACTCATAGCACTTGACGTTATCTATATTCTAGAAGATATACTGATACTGATGACACACACACAAAAAAAAAAGTAATATAAATTCACTACTTGTCAGATTATTATGCTGAGTTTTATGAATTAAAATACCTGTTTGTGGTGGGTTTATGAATCAATTACGCTGTCAGATGTCATTTGCTTACTATCTATACCTGTTTGTTTATATTGTTAAAATTAAAATTGCTTACTGGATAAAAATGATATTCTATTTAATATGAATAATGTATTTTAACACTTAAAACTTAAATATTTTTGTATGCGTAAAAATTATGTCAATTTTATTCCACCAGTTTTGAAACTTTTCAAAGCCGAAAAGTTTTTACGTATGTTGTCAACTTTGAAAATAACGTCAATACAATCCCCATTAAAAAAACATTTTACTGTAATTTAAAGTGGTATTATAAAACAGAGGTACCATACACAAATGGCACGAATTCAGATCGGAAGATATAATGACAAGTTCCCCAAATTCTTATTCTAATTGCTCTCGACTTATCAATTCTTTATTTTTTGTTTACCAGTATGTCGCTATCCTTTTATAAATGTTGTTTACTATATTTGTATGAAATGCACGTAATTTTCAAAATGTAATTTTCGTAAATTTCAGTTAAACAACATTTTAAATATAATTTCTTAAATATACTAAAAATACATTTAATATAACTCTTACTATAAAAATATATTTTTTAAATACAAGAAAAGTAGATTCATTTTTCCTCAAAAAATCAAAAGATGTAATACAATGCAAATGCAATACATCGGATTGATATACATCTAGTTAAAGCTAAATATACAACGATATCAGAAAGAAATGTCGGCTATGTTTATGCAATAACTTTATGCTTTATTCATAAAAAAATATTTTGCGAAGGAAATATGCATAGCCATCATGAAATCTACTTCAAGTAGCGTCAAAGAAAATTTAGTGAGACTCACAAAACTATTCCAACCATATTGTCAATGAAATAAGATAAATGAGTTTATGTAGATTTAATACTTTTCACTCTATAATTGTATTGGTTTGAAGAATAATAGAAAATTTGTTGGGAAATAACATATGAGACTGCAATCGTATGTATATTTTTGTCATTTTCTTTTTTCTTTTAACTTATTTTGAAAACTACTACCATGTATCTGATTAAAAAAGAATTTAAGATAGTCGTATTTGAATTTATTATAGAGTGTTAATTGTTTATATCAAATTTTAGTACAATGTACTTGAAATCACCCAATTTTTTATTTAAGTAGGATTTTAATAATTGATCATTTGTAAGTTGTCATGTTCTTTTAGTAGTTTCTCTAAAAATCGCTCAAATAACAAAAATGAAAAATAGTTTTTATTCTCAGAAAAAAAAGAAAAAAAAAGAAAGAAAAGAAAAGAAATTCCGGGTTGTTTCAATCCTTCTTAAGATTACGACGTAGAAAAACGAAAAACTGTAAGATATATTAAGGCTACAGTGTCATATATACTGGAAATTGAAGGTTTTACTTTCATGCATATAAACCTGTACTATCTTATTTCCAGAGTGAAATTTCCATGTGGATGTAAACTGATAGGGCGATTATAGAAGACTACTGCTTGGATGACGCACATAATTAAAAATTCGGTTACTCTTTCATTATGGATATATGCCAATATATTTTTAGAATTTATATAAAATATTTACCAAACCGAAATGAATACCAAACGAAAAAACAACAATTGAGATATGTATGTATAACAAACTATAAAACATTTTTGAATTTCACATTATTTTTACAGTTTTGTTTAATACTATTTATGGTCATTTACTAAAGAAATTGTACAATGCTCGCAATAAAAATGATCGCTTTCTACTAATTCCGCTGCAAATAACCGTATGAAAGAAATATAGGTGCCAATCGACTAGGAAAAATATTTACTATGTCATTCGATGCATAAATTATACCTCGGGGCTGTCTATATATAAAACATTGTATCAGTCTTCGTGTTTTCAATTAGTAACAGACACTTTTCACACTTGTTTTCATTTCTTGGAAGGCTACAGTATATATGACACTGTAGTCATTTCTTGGAATCATCCCGTGAAAGTACATAGTTTATGCAGTTTTTCTTAAATCTTTATAGTGTTATTAGAGTTTAATCTTTTAAGATGTTATTATTAAATCCACATCACAAATTTTAATTTGTATATACCCTACAAATCAACTGATTTGAAAATTTCTTAATGTATGATATACAATGTATGAATGTATGATGTCTTAATATATGAATACAATTTTTTGAAAAGTGTTTCACCTTGTAAATTATAGCAAAATTAAAAAAAACTGATAGTTTGGTAGGATTCATTGTTATAAAGCCGCATCAAGAATAATTCATAAATCTTGTGTTAGGTGCAGACTTCTTAGAAAGTATACATGAAGTCGGTATCGACCTGTAATAGACATGGCAGTCACATGAGTTAGTGAAAAATGTTTTTCACCATTATATGTTTTAGAAAAAAGCATTAGATGTTGAAGATTGCTTCCAACTGCGCTTTCTCAAATAAGCATCAAACAAACAAGAAATATCAAAGGACAAACAAACTCGTCCAGAACGTTAAAATGCTTGGAACTTTGAAAGCTTACATTAAGTATATAATAAGTTATATTTTCTTTGAATCTGTTTATTATTTTTCTGTTTACATATATATTTTCATGACTCTTAGAAGGAAATATAGAAAGTGGGGTCATAATAACACGGGTACAGTTTTTTAAAAAAAGGGATACACCTCTTCCTTAACAATTCTAAACGCAAATCTACTCATAAAAATTACTATACTGGTACCAACCAATTCGTGATAACGCCTCTATTAAATGCTATAGATGAATTAGAGCTTGGTTTCATTTACACAAACACAAATGACACTTATTGTCACTGTAACATCAACTTATGACACTAATATTTTGAGTGCCTTGGATCAAATTAGCCCGAAATATATATAGTTTAAGAATAATTTCTTAACTCTTCATGAAGTTAAACGGTCAAAATTTGAAGATTACTAGTTTTCAAAATTTATTACTGAAACGCAAAGTAAATTTTAAGGTTTTATTCTTTCTAAAAATGTTTGTTAACTCTTATAATCATAAGCTGTTTATAGACCTAATTTTTTTAAACCGAAAAGATGATGGGTAAGTCTGTAGCCAAATGCATGACAATTTAAAATCTTAGTTCAATTGATTGGTTGGTTGGTTGATTGTATGATTGGTTGGTTGATTGTATGATTATCTACACAAGGCATATAGGACCCTGAGTTCAATTGAAATTTGAATGGTAGTTTAGCTTAAACTTAGATTTTAATTCGCCACTGTATTTTTTTAGACAATATGAAGCACTAAATACGTAAACATGATTCATCATTTTACAGTTGCAGCTAATGCATCACTAAAATTTGGTATTGTAAATCAGCGTAAAACACAGTGTACGCAACATGCGCCGAAATATCATATATCCTAATACGAGCAAATCTTGTGTGTGGTTATATATATATATATATATATATATATATATATATGCAAAAATTATCTTAAAAACGGCTCTAACGATTTTGACGAAATTTTGTATCCGACCATTTTCGTGCACAAGAAGACTATTGGGCTGGGTCACATGTTCGAGAACTTTCGATTAGTGGGTCATTTTTGGGTCAGCGCGTGTCAAATTACTTTTATCTAAAAAACGGCTCTAACGATTTTGATTAAATTTTGTGTCCTACGAGTTTCGAGCATGATAAAAGCATTGGGCTAGGTCACATGTCCGAGAAAATTCGATTAATGGGTCATTTCTGGGTCATTGTGGGTCAAGATCTAAAAAGCGGCTCAATTTACACTAAATTTTGCATAAAATGGTTTTCGGGCACGAGAAGACTGTTGGGCTAGGTTACATGTTCGAGAAAATTCAATTAGTGGGTCATTTTGGGTCATTTTGGGTCATGGCTAGGCTAATTGTATCTAAAAAACGGTTCAAACGATTTTGATGAAATTTTGTATTCGACTATTTTCGGGCACGAGAAGACTATTGGGCTGGGTCACATGTTCGAGACTTTCGATTAGTGGGTCATTTTTGGGTCAAAGCGGGTCAAATTAATTTTTTCTAAAAAACGGCTCTAACGATTTTGATTAAATTTTGTATCCTACGAGTTTCGGGCACGCGAAAATCATTGGGCTAGGTCACATGTTCGAGAAAATTCGGTTAGTGGGTCATTTCTGGGTCACTGTGGGTCAAGATCTAAAAAGCGGCTCAATTTACACTAAATTTTGCATCCTATGGTTTTCGGGCACGAAAAGACTGTTGGGCGAAGTCGCATGTTCGAGAAAGTTCAATTAGTGGGTCATTTTGGTCATGGGTCATGATATTTGAACTCAGATTTAATTTTGACCGAGCATAGCTCGGTCTTCCCTGCTCGTATTGCATACAAAATAATATCTTAATATGTTTTTACGATGTACTTATTTAACACAAGATTTCTTTTGCTTTTCTGATTTTTTAAAACTAAATTAATTGCGAAATTGCTACATTTCTTTGCCTAGTTCAAACGATGTCACTACGTAAAATAATAAGATTAAGAAATATATATGCTTTATTTTATTATACATGAAATAGTCATGTGTGATGCATTTAAAGAGAAGATAAAAAATATCATTTGCTTTCGTAATGAAGCAAGTTAGTAAACAGATCAAATATTTAGAAACTTTTAACAAAAAGTCTTTTACCTTATTCGCAGAAGATAAAAAGAAATTCTCTTAGACAGAGTTTATCCATTAGTCTATTTGCAGAAGAAGTATGTGAAGATATGAGATTTCTAAAGAAAAAAGTCATGGTTATCATTTTTATTCCGAATGAAAAGTTACCTTCTCAGTGCACTGAATATTCTTACATTGGCTCGCCAACGTTATTTTTTATATTATGGTATAAAAGTGATGCAACTACTTTTCAGAAATTTCGTGCTGTAATAATGAAATATAATAATTTAAATTAAAAAAAAGATATCTAATAGAACTAGAGTACATACATGTATGTCTTTGCTCAGCATAAATAAAACCTTGAGAAGTGCGTGTATATTACATTTGTGTCAGATAAAGGAGTATATAATTATATAAATATTTAAAATCCTTTACTGTTATTTTGTAAAAGAGATATATACAAAAGAACTAGTTTTTTCCACTCATATAAAAAGTGGTATGTATTTTCTTGGAAAGAAGAAATTTCCGAAACTATCAACTTATTTAGCTTCTTTTTCCTGATTTTCATTAAAATGAAAAAGTAGTCAGATGTGCCAATCTAAAAGCTTTTTGATAAACGTTAAAACTTCAAAATGCGTAATCTTTTTAATTATGCATTTCAGAAACAAAATTATTGATTGTTTTATTATACATTTTTTGTCAATAAATGTTTCAAAACAATAGAGGTTGTGAGAAAAAATCATTATGAAGTCTAATCAACGAAAAATGCAACAAAAAACTTGAAAACTTTTGCTTATTTAAAATATGAAAACTAAACCCCTAGATTTCACAGAGGATTGATTGGTCCAGAAGTTCTTGACACATTTTAAAATTTAATATAAAACAAAGTAATTTTCACACGGCAGAACAGTTTGGACTAAAATTCTTCTCAATATGAATAGGTTTCTTAAAGAGAATATAAAAAATAAATCCAAACTTCGGCCATAGATGGCGCTGATCCTTAAATAAGCAGAAAGGCGAATTAAAAACTCAGTAAAATCAGTTGTAGATCATTTAAGTTTTGACAAGCAGTTACAGAGCATTTATTTTGTGCAATCAATTATCATATTTCAATGTGTGCACCTTTTGTAGTTTTAGCCACATCCAAACGGTACTCCAGTTCAATCCACGTATTCGAGAGCTTGCTACGGCTACTTTGCCTTAAAATAACATACAACAGGAAATCGAGTGGGGTCGATCCTGGGGAGACGAGGTAGCGATAACAATGTATCATCTCTCCAATTAATCGGCAAGGAAATTCATAATTCAAATAGTCTCTTACAATTACACCCTAGTGAAAACGTGCACCATCTTTCTACCAAAAATTTCTAGCGAAAATTTACATCATATCCAAGAAAACTTCGTTTGTGACTGTAGACTAAGTGAAAAGCAAATGGCCAATGACAAGATTAGACATTAAGTCACACCATACGTTAACTTTTGGATTATCGCGGATTATTTCAAAAATATGATGCGAGTTTTCTGATGCCTGTATCCTGATATTGTGTTTGTTGATCTTCCCAGACAAATGAAAAGTTGCTTCGTCTCTAATTATTCAAGCAACTCAATAGTAAAGTTCAAACGAGGTCGCATGTTATCCGGCTATAATGCTGGCAGTGTTCTGCACTTTGTATGCTTGAAAGTTCAGTCTTTTACGCAGAGTTTTATGCAGTATTTTATGCACTGTTGTACGAGCAATATCTAATTGTACCAAAGTGGTCATCCCTTGCATTCACTGTCGACGATGATGGACTAAAGCGAAATGCCTATCGGATGCGTGCAACATTTTCTTCGGATGTACTTAGCCGCCAACATCTTTGTCTATAAAAAACGCTTCCAGTTGCCAAAAATTTTCTAAGCCAACCCAAAATTCTCTTTCGAGATTGAGGTTTTGTTTTACACTTGACACGAAATTTTATTTGAACAGTAATGATGGATTTTTTTTTCAAAGTGCCAACCTACGTAATCCGCTTTTTCGCTGAGAACCGTTCCTTTGCAACACAATGTGAAAACTAATCTGAAAATCAGAACAAACGCATGTTATAAACCAAACAAAAGAGCGGGTAGCGCAATATATGGACAAAGTTTGGAATTATTTTTTTTTCACTTTAATAACACTTTTCACTGTGAGGAGCATTTTAGTCGAGATCGCACTCCCGTAGGACAATTACGTGATTTTATATTAAATTTTAAAATGTGTCAGGGACTTTTGGACCACCCTGTACTATTAGATGATTTAGTATGATTTTTTTTTCAACAACTACCGCGCCCATCCCGAAAACAAGAATCGCTATAACAGGGCCACTTTCAGGCAGATTTTCTCCGAAATTTTATACAAACATCGGCCTGTAAAATTACTTTATATAAAAAATTTCATCGAAAAATATTAACATATTTTTCAGTTAATCTGTAAAAAATCAAGTAAAAGGAACAAAAATCGTTGTTAGAGCACCTCTTTCGGTGGAAAATATCCTCATTTTTAACTCGCACCTGTCGTGTATAATCGAAAGCGTACGTATGAAGTATCATTCATTCTATCCATAGTTCTATACACTTTTCGATAATACAATAGAAAAATTGCACAAAAATCGCTATCACCTCTCTCCCGTCGGCGGAATATCCCCAATTTCATCTTGGACCTGCTGGTCATAGCCAAAAACTTATACACTAGTACCCCTGCATACGTCCCCTTGACTTACGACACGCCGCATTAACGTCGTCAGGCCTGGAAAAAAAATTCCTTAATTAAGATGCACTTTAAACTTTTTTGAAGACTATTGGTTCTATGAAGGGGAAATTTCCCGCGACAGTGAAGTGATATTGACAAACAAATAAAAAAAGTAAATAGCAAGCCAAAAACTACTATTTGTGTCTAAGCGCCTTCAAGAATAAACATTTTGTAAAAAGCTAATTTTATCTTAATATGTATATTGTATTACGTTGAAATAGAGAAAGAGAAATGTTAAAATGAATTTGTCTTGTTTTATTTATTTTATCTGCAGAAGCATGAAAGAATTGATAATGACATGAGAGTAAAAGTTTAATTAACTTTATTATTCGATTAAAAAAAACATTTAATTAATTTAAAATTAGATTTTTAGATTTTAAATCTTCTTAGAAAACTTAAAGAATATAATTCATTGCAGCAATTAATTTTAAATACATAGTATTGACAAATAATCTATATGATGTTATCATTAGCAGGACGGGGACTGCGAAAATACGCAGGGAAGAAAATGTATATTGTATGCTCGAAACACGTTAATTGAAAATCAGCCCCTCTTTGCTCATGCAGTACGAAGTGACGGTCATTTTCTGACGATGGCGCCTAAACGAAAATCTAGTGATTCATCATCTGGAGAAAAAGAAAACATTTACATTTACATTAGAAACAAAACATGAAATTATCAAGTTTTATGAAGGACGATTGAAGACATATGAAATTGCTACTAAGAGGAATTTAGCCCGTACTACTCTATGAACAATTATAAAAGACAGAGAACGCATAGTGCCCGAGATGAAAAAGGTTCGTTCAATGAATACGGTGATGATTTGCAATCGGCACGGCATGGTTTCTCAAATGTTATCATTGCTGATAATAAGGTGATGGTTAAAAGTTGTCCTATCAACCGAAATACAATATCTAATGAAGCAAAGTTAATTTTTGAAACACTGAAAGAAAAATCAGACGGGACAGAGAAGAATCTTTCGTCTCTGGTAACGGATGGTTTCATTCAATGAAACAGCGGTATAATTTCAATAGCATTTAAACATCTGAAGAGGCAGCAAGTCTTGATGAGGAAGCTGCCTTTTCATTCCCCAACCATATAATGAAGAGGATGGAACAGGAGGGATGTTGTCCTAAGGCTGTTTTCAAAGTTGATGAAACAGGGCTGTTTTGGAAAAAAATGCCCTCAAAAAATTTCGTTGCACGGGAGGAGAAAACGTTTCCTGGATTTAAAGTGTCGAAGGATATATTAACCATACTTCTTGGCGTTAATGCAACTGGAGATTGCAAACTAAAGTTCCTCCTGATGTATTGTTCAGAGAATCCATGATCTTTTAAAGAACAGTGGAAGAAGAAACCGTTGGGTGAAAATTGGAAGTCTAAACTTCCAGTGACTTGGAAATCAAATTAAAAATCTTGGATAACCACCTCATTGTTTGAAGATTGGTTTATTCAAAATTTTATTCCAGAAGCTGAACGTTATTGCATATTCCAAAATTTACCCTTTAAGATGATGTTAATTGTCATTAACGTGCCTGGGCACTCACCATAAATTTTAAATTTTGACCAAAGAGTAAAAGTTATATTTTTACATCCTAATAACACCTCACTACTTCAACCGAAGGACCATGGTGTGATCAAGATGTTTAAAGCATTTTATACGCGACGTTCGTTTGCCAATTTGAATGCAGCAAAGGGAGAAAGTTACAGAATTGACAGTGAAAGAAATTTGAAGAAATTTATCATCTCAGATGCAGTCACTGTCACAGTGGATTCATGGGATGAACTTCAGAAAAAAGCAATGAAAGATGCTTGGAAAAAAGTTGTGCCTCTTTATCTTCGCAGAGACAAAGAAAGCATCGGAAAATTGTGATTCTCTATCTCTCTTAATTCATAAAATTGTCGAAAATGGAAGAGAACTCAACTTAGAGATGGGTACTGAAGATGTTGTTGAACTCACAAATTCCCCTGATCCGGAATTAACCATTGAAGAACTTATTGAATTAAAGAAACAAAGTTCTGTCGAATAAATAGATGTAGATTTTGAGCTTACAGAAAAGATTATGATGGTTGCAAAATTAACCGAAAGAGTAAACCTTATTGAAGCTAGAATGACGGTTCTTGAAGCTATTGATTCGGACGAGCAACGACTAGAAAAAGCTTAGAAAACTCACTCTGCTGTTACAAAGAGAACAAAAAATGTCAATACAAACTTCATTGCAAGATTTTTTTTACAAGCTCAAAGACTCGAACGGCGTAGCTATAAGAACAATAAATTGAAGTTAATAACTTTTTGATTTATTCTGAATTCTTCTATCGCAAACGTATTTTTTTGCTAACAAAAATGTATGTAACATAATCCCTCAATACAATAGAATAAGTTCATTAGGTTTTGATGAATTTATATTACTTATGCTTTTTTGCTTATCTAAATGCACCTCGTGATTACGTTGTTTTCGACGTACATCGCTAGTTTTGGAATGTACTTCTGACGTGAGTCGAGGTATTACTGTATAAGAAGTTTGGTTCAATTCTAAGCATAAAATCATACACTTTTCAATGATACAAAGAGGTCTTACAGACACACAGAAACACAGACATTTTGTAAAAGCGTGTTTTTCGGGATATCGGACCACTAAAATGTATAAATACGTTGAGAACTGCAGGTCGTAATTTCGATTACCGTACTTTCTTTTTTTACAGACATAAGAAAATAATAAATGAACTGTTTATAAAGGTAAACATAATTATAATTTTAATCACTAAACTGTTTACATTTATATATTCTTTATATTAAATAATCTCATTGTTGAGTAATACAAATATAAGATACAAGATTAAAAATAAAATAGCTCGATTAAAATTTATTTATTTAAGAATCTAATAGTTTAAATATACTATAAAGACAAGAAGATTAAAAAAGAAAGTATAAATTTTTGTAATAGTAAATTTGCTTTTCTTTTTATTAATTTTAATTTAAGAAACCAAACGTCATTTCAGAATCTAAGTAGATCTTGTATTTATACTTAAATTCAATTTTAATTTCAAAACTGATTTTTGAAATTATTTTTCTGTTTTAGATGACGATATATAACTATTATTTTTTCAAATGGGTGATTATATAAGTCAATTCGAATAAGTGTTCAGACTATAAAAAGTTCTGGAAATAACTACTATTCAATATCTTACAGTAAAATGGCGGTAATTACCTGTAATTTTGTAAATAACATTTAAAAGAGTGGGATATATGTATTATTAACGGTTATCAAATATTAATAAAAATAACATGAATATGTGTATGTAGTTAGTTTTAAATATATGGAAAATCATCAGTTTTAAAATATGTATTTTTTAAAATGACATTACAAATCATACTTATCATAAAATGTTGTGATAAGGATTGTAAATTATACAGAATGTTAAAGAAATGTATACAGTTTATAAAAAATAAAACAATAGCAAATTTAACAATGCTTATTTTGATTTAAATTGAATTATTCCTCTCCCATTTAAGTAAGGTACAGATAGTGTAAATGTTTGTAGTATATAGCAACTTATAAAGAGATGAGATATGTTTTACGCTTTGATTAAAATTTTATGTCTGTGATAAAATTTTTATTGTTAAGATATAATCTGCAGATCAAATGAAATATTCCTTTACGAGGCGATTTTTATTTGTTTTCTAAATTAAATTTGGAAGTTAATAAATGTGTACAACACGCAATATTTTAAACAATAAAAATATAATTAAGTAAAATTACGATATCTTTTAAAGTCCTTCATGTCCTCGGCATTGATTTCTTGAAGAATTATTGATTTCGTTTTTATAAAAAAATTATTTTTTAAATTTATTTTTTGCATGAAAAAATAAGCACATTTATTTTGTTCTTTAATTTAGAAATTTCTAGCAGTTATTCAGATTTAAATTTAGACACTTACATTGATTCAGGTACATATTTATTTACAATTAACAAAACAAAATACGTAACATTACAACATCAAGACATACAGAGACGCATTACAGCAGAGATAAAAGAAAAAAAAAGGTAGCATTGCCGTACAGGTAGCTTTGCAAATTTTAGTGCTGCCATCTAGAGACAATTAACCGAAGAAGAAACACTATAGTACTCCCCCACTTAATATTTGAGTCGGGTAGGAGCTCTTCTAATTCTTGTAGACTGTCCAGGTACCTGTGGGGAGGAAGAAGAAGAATTGGTGTTTAAAGAGTCTGCAGCAGCATCAAATGTAGAATATGGAATAGTAGGTTTTGGAACTAGGGGTATCATTTCAGGGTCAGCTGGTTTCTGACATACATTATTTGGGACACAAGAATCAGCTGGTTTTGTACTTGGAGTAGTTCAGATGAAAAAGTCAGCTGGTTTAGGATTTGGAGTATTTAGGTTAAAAGAAACAGTTGGACGAAGATCTGTTCCACTAAGATTCATTAGTTGAGCACCTTGTTTAAAAACTGTATTTTCACTTCTGTATCATTTTCTTCAGAATTTGTATAATTAGTTAAATGTAACTTTGAACCTACGTTCGTTATTTGATCTACATTTCTTTTTGAAATGTTTGAACCCACTTGATTCTATAATGTAACTTGTCCTGTCTTCCAATAATGCGACTAATTTTCCGCTTGGCTTCTACAGTATAATTTCTTAATGTCAATTTCTGGTTAATTTTAAATTATTTTACCTTATCATTGAAATTTCTCGCCTTTTGCTTATCATGAACAAAATTCGTAACTCTTGGAAGTATCAAATCTATTTTTGTTCTTATATGCTGCTTTAGAAATAGAGATTTAGGACTCTCCATCGTTGTAACATCACGTATCTTTTTAGACTTTAAAATAAAGCTATTTAATTTCATTTGTAAAATACCAGATTCTGAATATAAAGCTTTTAATCCACGTTTTAGAATTTACACATATATCTCAGGCTGACAATTTGTAGCTGGATAGTAGGGAGTACTAAACCTATGTGTTAGGGGGAGATCGGGTAACCCCAGACGCTTGGATAAATTGTCAATAAAAAATAAATGAATAAAATTTCTGTCTTTATTTCATACTTAAAATAAAATTATGAACTTCTTTAAGGATTTTAATTAAACATTGCTAATAATATCGAATTATTTAACGAAATATACTGAAAATAGTTTGGCCTTATGTTTTTAGCGTCACTTGAAACGGCGGGTAGCCCCAAATATATTAATCAATGGCGTTTCAACCGTTTTTTGCCTTACAAGCATCAAAATTATAATAAAAATCCGATGCATCTATATAAACACAATCTTCATGGGCCCAGTCTGTTCATTCTTGACACTAAATCCAGTCTTCTTCAAATGTTTCTCCGCATATAATGCATTCTGTCTCGAATGCAACGAAAATTTATTGACGAAAACAAAATACTCACTCACGACTAACTTACTCGGCGCCCACGTCGCAATTAAACTGTATTGTATGTTCTGAAGTTGTATTAGGAACAATGAAATCTTCTGGCCATTTGCTATAAGTATCAACCATACGGAAAAGCATTTTACCCATAACTATACCAAAACAATCAAATTCCTTCCTTATGAATTCTTTGCCATGGATCTGTACGCCATTCCCAATGATTTTTATCTATCGTAGGATGATTATTTCTAAATTTATTCAAGTGATGCAATTCCGTGCAAGATCTTCCATATCTTGGACAATTACTTGTTACCATACAAAACTACGAGCTAAGGACTAAAAAATTTAAAAAATCTTTTCTATGGATTTCAGGAATAATTACTGTATAACCTTTAAAATACAACTATATTGAAGAGTAAATTATTCTTGATTACCGTCAAAAAGTATTTATTTAGGAATCGGAGAACCATAATTTGGGTGAGGAAAAATTTCACGCAATAAAGGATCCGATTTTGTAGGTACAACAATTATTTTGGAATATAAAGGTAAAGTAGAAATTTGGGTAATTAAAAGAATCTATGATTCATCAATTACTTTACTTTTGTAAACTTGTGGAGGTAAATGGTCACTACGTAATGAAGAACTGAAAAAGCATCGATTTTCCGTGATCGGAGGTTTTCTTATAACGAATAACATATTTAATCGTTTGTAAATTTAATGCATAACTTTGCATTCTTGCAGAAGAATACTCTTAGTAGGAGAAAAAAATAGACACAAGTAGTTTTCTGTCCGTAAATAATGTAAATCTATTACCATTGAAATATTGTAAAAATTCCTTTACATCAAAGATAATAGCCAGTGTTTCTTCGTCCACCTGGCTATAACTTTTTTCTGCACTATTTAAAGTTCTTGACAGAAAACCAGTAGGGTTTTCTACGTTATCTGGCATCACATGCGAAAGAGTTTTAGATATACCATATGGAGAGGCATCGGGTGTTAACACTAAAGGTAATTTAAGGATGCAATGTATAAGAATTCTTTCAGATGTAGTCACATTTTTAGCACTTTCCAACCTGGTTGAAAAGTATTTATGACTTGCATTTGTCTGCCGTTTGGCCGTGCTTTAACTCGCGTAAATATACTCGGATTACCCTGAAAGTTTTGTTCGTTAAAGTAATTTAATATAGCATGATCTCTATTGTAAATAAAGTGTGTAGCAGTTATAGTTATTTTACAGGGACAGTCAAAAGTATTCCGTTACATTACAGTCAATGGGAAATAATCGTTTCAAAAGCATTTTAATGATGCTACGCCATTTGAAACGCGACAAAATTGATATATAATTATGAAGCACATTCAAACATGCTTTTTGTAGAATATGGGGTTGAAAGCATCTCAATTCATTTAGAGTCAAACAAAATAATTCTGTTAGAAAGAGGAAAAATCGGGGGGGGGAATCGTTTACAGTGTAATTTAATAATGTTTCAGTATTTCAAACTTAATGAAAATTATATGCATTACTGAAGTGTACTATAAATTGCTCGCTTTCGTTCATTTTCAGCAGAATACAAAATATTTCGGTTACAGTATAGGTGCGATAATTATATTCTATGTGTGATAAGTGCGTTTTCAACTTTGGTTTGCGCTTTTAAATTTAACTAAATTTTTTCATGGTACGTGGTGTGTATAAATTCGGTTAATCTTATATAAGGTTACACAAGGGAATTTGTAATCATTAAAGAGTATGAGAGTGAATTGCTTAAGGATAGTTTTTAATTGTGTTATGCATTTTCCTGCTGAACTATATTTAGTAGACTAATAGAAATCAGCGGAATATAAATAAATTCATATACAGGGGTACGCAAAGAACAAGATACATTGTCGTCTACTGTTAAGGGGTCTTGTACCTTTTAAACTCGCCGAAAATCAACAAAAAATTTCAAACTTTGAATTAGTTTTTCTTCAAAAACATTTTGTGTATAAGCATGATATTTTGACTGTTGATTAATCAGATTGTGCTTTTTAATATAATACCATTAGAAACTGACTGGTCTTTTACAGAATTTGAGCACTGTTGAAAATAAAGATGCTCTTTTTTGTTTCCGTAAGTAATTGCGCGCTTGATAACTTGAGAACGTAGGACTGAATTGTTATGAAATTTGATATAGATAATAAGCACATATGTAATTTAAAAATGATCTACTCTTAGATCAAAATTATTTCATTAACCTTGTAAAAATATTTTTGTAAAATATTTCAAAATTTTACATTTTTTAATGGATAAAAATATTTATAATTAAAAATCTTATCATTGTAAATATTTAAAAGTAGATCATTTTAAACACACATATGTGCTTATTATCTAAATCAAATTTCATAACAATCCATGCATACGTTCTCAAGATATCATGCGCGCAATGACTAACGGAATAAAAAAAAAGCAACTTTATTTTCAACAATGCTCAAATTCAGTAAAATATTAGTCAGTTTCTAATAGCATAATAAAAAACACAATCTATTTAATTAATAATCAAAACTATTTGTTTATACATATAAAGGTTTTGAAAATACACTAATTAAACTTTGATTGATTTTCTCGATTTTCGTCGCGCTTAGTAGGTACAAGACCCCTTAATAATTGCTGGAATTAATTTTTTTAATTTGCATTATGCGTTTTTTCCTGCAGGAGTTTTTTACCATTTAGCCTAATATATGATGTGTACAAAAGCCTTCAGATAATATACAGGGCCGCACAAAAGATTTCGAGAGCATTTCCATCAATTGGCGAAAATTTTTAAAAGTGAATTTTCTAACTGAACTAAATTTTTTCATGCTATGTAGTATATATCCAAATCTGTAAATCATATACTGGGCTGCACAAAATAATTTGACCCCATTTGTGACAATTGAAGATAATTTCAAAAACTGTATTTTTCAATGTGTTATATGTTTTCTAAAATATTTACTTACATATCTTCTTTCACCTTATTTATCGGTAAAGTTTCGATACAGATTTCCAGATGTGTTGGAAAGTGTTTCATAATTTTTTCGTTCTTGTTTATACTTTTAAATGCTTGTTCACAAATAGCAGACGATATAAATTTCAAAATTTTTTTGAGCAATTGATTGTAGATAAATTTCATACAAATTAAAAATAATATGTAACTAAGCCTAAAAAAGCTTTAACATGTGATACATTTACTGATCTAGGAGCATTTAAAATAGCATATATTTTATCCTGTGTTTTATGAATACCTTCTTTATCGATTTTATAACCACAATATGCTATTTGATGAGCCATAAAAAATGATTTGTCTTTATTAATTCTAATTATATACTATTCAAGTAATCTTTCTAATACCTGTTTTAAGCTTTTCAAATATAGTTCATCAGTTTCTCCTGTAACACCAATATCATCAATAAAACTGTAACACCATCAATTCCAATTAAAATTTGTTCAATCGTTATTTTCCAAATAGCTGCAGAACTAGTAAAGCCCATTGGTAACTTTAAAAATTGGAATAAGCCCTTCGGAGTGTTTATAGTTAACAACCTTTGTACATTTTCCTCTACTGGTAACTGAAAATATGCTGGGTTTAAATCAATCTTTGTATAATACAAATTCCTAATGTAGCCAGCATATCCTATACCCTAGGTAAAAGATAATTTTAAACCTTTAAATATTTATTATTATTATTTGAAAATTACCAAATAATCTGATTTTTCCATTAGGCTTAACCACTGGAACTATAGGAATTGACTATTAACTACTGCTGAGAGTTTTTATGATACCCTAATCTTGTAAACTTTGTAATTCCTCATTTATTGCTGCACGTAATGGATAAGTAACCGTTGTAGCTTTGCAAAATTATCAAGTAGCATCTTTTTCTAAATAAAGTTCTGTCTTCATACCTTTTATATACCCAACTTTATTAGCAAATAAATCAGAATAATTATTTAGTAATACTTGAATTTGTCACCAGAATTCGCAATTTCATTTACATACACAGATTTTAAATTAGAGGAAAAATATGAAATTCAGAAACCCAATCTCTTCCAAATAATAATGGAAAATTATCTTCTTTAATCAAACGTAATTTAACACTGTTATTTTCACCTTCATCAGAAACTATCTCCCTTTACATACCCAGCATGTGCAAATATTTCACCAGTTGCAGTTCAACAGAACATCTGGCGGAAAATTTTTATAATTTGAAACAATTCTGTGAAAACGCTTAACAGGTACTTCAGAAATTCCGGAGCCTGTATTTAATACCATTTCAGCTTTAGCTTTATTTTCACTTAAAAGAGATACTTTTATTGTAGTAGTACCTTTATCATGACATAAAGATAAAATATCAACAGTATGCAATACATTCATTGGTTTCTGAACACTTAGTTTTACTTTTACACACTTTACCTCTTCTTTTACTTTGGTTGCAATGGAATTATTATATTTACATGCATTACATCGGTAACATTTCAATTTATTCTTATTTCCCTCAGAAGTTCCCTTATTTACATTATTTGCATAATTGTTCATTTTCTGTTTTTGATTATTTTGAAATTTGTTAGTTTGTACATTTTTAGTATATGCAACTTTATTTACGTTTACACTTTTGTGTTTCAATTCAGCAATATCAATTTCAGCATTTTGTAAAATTACAGCTTTTTAAAAGCTTTGTCAAATAATCATTACTTCATATAAAATCATCAACCTACGATAGAATGTCCTTTAAATAGTTTCATTTTTTAAATCTCTAAGGAGATTTTCATATAATATTTCACCGGAAAAAGC
Source organism: Maratus michaelseni (assembly GCA_963931845.1). Classification (NCBI taxonomy): domain Eukaryota; kingdom Metazoa; phylum Arthropoda; class Arachnida; order Araneae; family Salticidae; genus Maratus; species Maratus michaelseni. The sequence continues at coordinate 229,364,419 of OZ007590.1, read as the reverse complement.
ACAAAACGTTGTCAGTTTTCTTAATCTAGCAGAGATAATTTGTATAGGGTCTTTAACGTAGAGTATTTCTAGTAGTTTTCCAATTTTAAATTTCGACATTTAACATTGATTCAGATATTTATAGTTCAGCCACCTGTATCAAATTTAAGATATTTTATGTGGTGTTATAAGTGGCGATATTATGTAGATATATTAAGATCTACTTATTTGATATATGATACAACTAATTTTTAAATTATGTCTTTTTTTATCATTTTTATGATATAAAAATATATATTAATTAACAAAAATTTTACTATCAACAGACAATAACAAATAAAATAAAAAAAATAAATATATTTTTTTATATTATACGATTTTTGAAAGTTTTGGAAATTCGTTGCTGTTTTTCAATGAGTAATTTTATCCATTCTTTTATCTGTATGTCGAAAGGAATATATTTACTAGAACATTTTTAATAGTGCTTCTCATTTGGGAAATAAAAATGTATTTAATTTAGTTGATACTTTATTGTAAAATTTATTGTATAACTTACTGTATAATTATTGTTTAATTTTTTGTATAAATTTAGTTGAAATACATAAACTTCCTTCTAACAAAATAAAATAATCTTTTAAGGAACATTTAATTACTTCAGTTCAATTTTCAACTTCATTATGTGCTAAAATTCACGATAAAAAAACCGATTTTAAAATAACTGTAATAAATTTACTCTAAAAACACAATAGTTATTTAATTAAGATTTTGATATATGCCATACATATGATAAGGGCTTTTTTACCTAATCCTAACGGTTTGAAATCCGATCCCACCCGCTCTCGAAAAATGTTATGTTAACATTTTGTGTTATTGGCTCCAGCCTGTTACCGAAAATACTCAGTAGAAAATTGTTAATAGCATTTAAAATAATTTTCTCATTTAAAAATCCTTTCTTACATAGAAATGTGTATCAATCATAAATACTCCTTCATGACACAGATTTGTGATTTTCATTTTACTGAAAATCTGTTGAAAGTAGCAAATTTGTTATTTATACATAAGAGTTAGCAAAAATTTGCAAAAGCCTCAATTCATATACTTTTAAAATATCATTGTACAACTATGGCAGAAAAACACGAGTTTCTTCAAACAGAAAGCGGGTGTAGAAAATTAATATCCCATGGCTTTTATGTGTCATTAACATTGGACATGCAAAGGCTTCAGAATCAGGTGAATATTTCTCCTTGTACTTCATTAGTAACAATGCAATTCCCTTTCATAGTGATCTTATAAGGATTGTAAAACACTTTAAGAAACTTAGAATACATTATTGTTTCTCAAACTGCAAGTTTTTTTTTTAAGTTGAGAATAAATAACACTTTCACTTTGACCCCCAGACCACCCAAGACCGCCCGAATCCGAAGACTGGTATAGAAATCGAGCGCGAGCCTGCATCCAGCTCGGACTGATTACGTCTCATGTCTAATGTACCACTAATGAAACTCGTGCTTGTAGCTGACGTTTAATAGGTTGTGAATAAAGGTTGTTAAACCTGTTATTAGACCATCTTGTATTAAAAGGACACACATTTTTTATATAGTTTCAGAAAACAAGGTTTTGACAAAGACATCGGTGAAATAATGATAGAGCGAAACTCCAATTTTCCGGACCATGATGAGTGCTAGATATAATATGCAAGGTAAAGCTAGGATAGTCTGCGCACAATTCAAAAGAATAGCAATAAAAAATCTAAATATTAATTTTTTGCTAAACTATCCATGAATAATTGTTACTTCATTTGTTTTTTATGCATTTCCATTGCTATTTTGTTGTTATGTTGCAATTTAACAGAACAGTTGTAATAAAACCAAGAAAGTTATTTTGCGCAATCTCTCCTTACAGGGTTGGTGTGATTTCGCACATGGGTAGGAGAGATTGTTACTAATAATAACTACAATTAAATTGTAAACAATAATAATTACACTTAAATGACATTGCTGTAAGGTTATTGTGAACAAATTTTATTGTATTGGGAGTAAATATTTCCATTTAATGCTTAAAGAATCAGAAAAAAGGAAATAATTTTAAAAACGATTGAAAAATTTTAATTAAAGGAAAAAAAAATTAAAGAATCAGAAAAAGCAAGTCCAGATAAGATTACAAAATAACATTAAGTTTGATCACACGTTTAACTTAAAATTAGTCCATTTTAATTTTTTATTTTTTATGCAAATTTACCAATAAGCTGCGTAATCTCTCCTAGCATGGAAACTAGTGAGAACAATGCGCCATCTCTCCTAAGTAGCAGATGCGGAAACTGTCCAATTTCGGTAGGAGAGATTGCGCGGCCTTTTATTTAAATATGGCTGCTACTAAAACGAACCGTTGATGTTCACACTGTTAGTCTAGATTAGTAGCTTATGAGAAATAGTTTAAGTTTAAAATATTTTGTACTACTGACATTGTATAAAAATTCTGATGAATAGCTATGAAAATTCAAGCACTTACTTTGGGAAAACAAAACAAAATAGCATTACTTTATCTTAGACGCTCAAAGCAATCAACGTGCACTTTCAAGTAGACACTCCACTACTGTTGTTGTATAACTACCGAAGTCGCTGCGCTCTCACTCTACTCCTTCCCCCCGAACCTCTATGTGCGCAATCTCTCCGACCGCGTCATCTCTCCTGGCTTTACCTTATATGCATAAATCCAGATATTTGGGTAAATCATAAAAAATTGCCAATATTGAAAATTCTCTAAAATCTCATTTGTTTGACACTATTTCTAACGATGTCATAGGACAAATTTAAAACTTTTGATTTATACTTATTTTGCTTGTAATTTTTAAAACTAATAATTATAAAAATAATTTCTTAGTGTATTAAGAATGATTTGTTAATGTTTTATTTTTAAAGTTAATAATAAAACAATTAATCAACAAACGATGTTAAAACACAAATCCCTCTCCCCTAGGTATATCTTAGGATGTCAAGTGCGGACACCTCCTCACCCCTAAAGGGATAAATTTATGTATGCACATCCCCAAAGAGAATTTAATTGCACTATGCGTTTCTTAAGTTAACTGTTTTATTTCAATTTATCTTGTTTCAGTATATGGGAAAATGAAATTTCTTATTCATATTCTGCTAAAGTTGGAACCGATTCATAATCCTGATCTGATACTTGATTTTTTGTTCTTGTTAATTATAAAAAAATATTTTGTTTTAAATGTAAATTGTGATTAACTATTATTAAATACATGTTTAAATATAAGATATTTAATGTGAGATTTATTAGTTAAAAAGGGAAAGTAAAATAAACCTATGTATCAAATAAATATGTTTTAATAGTCCTGCTGACTAATTAAGACACTTTCGTGTGAAAGGATATTTTTAAAAGAATTGTGACGCAAGATGTTCTCAAGTATTACTTCCTCTACGCAATACTTCTCATATTGAATTTTTCCTTTTTGCATATTAAGTTTAAAGAGCAAAATAATTGCATTAAAATGGCATTTAACAAAATAGAAACCTGGAAAGTTGTGTGAGTTTGTTTTGAATAAAAATGAGTTAGATTTCAATTTTTATTGTTTTTAATACGCTTTGTCAAAACAAATTTCTTTCGACAGTATAAGAATGTAAATAACTTATAAACACGGAGACTTAGTATGCATATATTTAGGGAAATTGGGTAAGAAATATTGATTTCATTACTACTTATGTCACTTTCGTTAAATAGATTTTCTGAAATTAGTTTCTATTTCTTTACTCGAGCAATAAAACGTATGCTATTTCGTCATTATTTTTGGAGAAGAACGCCTTTTTTTAATATTCTTAAAACATATGAAATTGAACTTATGGAAAAAAAGTAAATATTTTCCTCAATAAATAATTTCTTACAGACGATTTATTTTACTCTATAAAACATTTACTAACTAATTTAAATTATTGTTGAAATTTTAAAACAACAAATTGGATTTTTCAATTTATAATGTTTATATTATAGACCTACAAAATTTAAATTAGCATAAATATACAATAATTTGCAAAAGAACTCACAGTGTATTGCTCTTCAGAGAAAATATTTAAGTGTCAGGAAACTAATCTTCAGGGATATTAATCTTCAGGATATTATATGAGCATTCTACAGAATAACGCAAAATAATTTCAAATTTAAACGTTCATCAGTAGTTATCGTTATATAAAAAGTATGTACTACATTTGGTATTCTTTATCTTCGAGGTGAAAAATAATATCTCTCAATTTCTAAGAAATAAATGTTTTACATTTAATACTTCAAGAACCTGAATTCTTCGAGAATACTTTTTTGTATTGAGTCTATTCAAAGGCCTGAATGAAAAAAACCAAAAAAACTTATTAATTTAGTCCTACTTTTGTGATAAACATTTTTTCAGTACTTTATTTCACGCATTTTAGGGTTTAAAATTAAGTATCTTAAGAATAATCCATTCATGTTTGAACATCTCAGATGAAGCGTACATGTAGAGACCATTAACTATATATATATATATATATATATATATATATATATATATATATATATATATATATATAACTGACTAAAAAGTTTTGAATAATTTTCCTAAAACATTTTACTGTAAAATAAATTAAAAACATTTCTGCTTAATTCGATTTCAACGAAGGGAAAAATAATATTATTCTGCGAAAAATTGTGGTATTTAGAAAATAAAGAAAATATATTTTCAAAAGCCATATCAGAAATAAATAAATTATATATGAAATCTTAACTCATATTTCTTATGAAAACCGTTAGTTTTGCTAGTAATATATTTCACATTGTTTACTTTGTTTAAATAGATTATATAGAATTATTATTTTATTAAAGCAAATAGAATACTTGTCAAATTAATATATAGTCTCAAACAACAACAATTTATATAACTAATTATGCTTCATAAGAATTCATATCTGTAGAATTTAATAGACAAAAGTGCTCTAAAGAAACGGTTTCCAAACGTTATTGTTAAACAATCCACATTAAAATTTCAAATATTTTCGAGAACCTTTAATATGTCGTTACATTGAGATTTTTTTAAAAATCATCTTTAAAAGGATCGATTTTGGCGCGAAGTATATACATGAGGACAATAGTAAGAGATAATAGTAATGTGAACGTAAAGAATGACAAAGCTAACTGCGAAAAAAGAAAATTTATTAAAGAATTGAAAAGATGAAATTTAAAATCAGTTAAAAACTAATGCGATTTATATGGCATTGTTCTGCACTAATAACAGAGTTTCTGTTGCAACCGAAACTTTTTAACATTTTCCAAAATAGTTGAAAAGTGTTTATTTGTTTTGTCTGTCATACTGTCTGTCTCTCCGCGCTTTATATCACGTAAATTTACTTACATTGCCATGTAATTTATATTATTTATTAATGTTTACCATGGCATGTCCGGAATTGAAAACGGAGTGTGTAGTATTTATAGTTCATTGGCAGGGGTACTAAAAATCATTCCGTCACATTATGGTCTATGGGGGGAAAATCGTTTTCAGTGTATTTTAATGATGTTATGCTATTTCAAACATATTGAAATTAAAATACATCACTGATACGCCTTACAAGATGTTTACTATAGAACATGGTGCGCATAACATTTATTGTTCAATTTCGGGAACACAAAAAATAATACAGTTACGCAGTATTGTGTATCAGCAAGAATTGTTGGAAGTACGTTTTCAATTGTGGTATACTTTTTTATATTGAAGGATTTTTTGTACATTACTGGGTGTGTATAAATTCTACAGGTCACACACAGGGCTACACAAAAGTATTTGAGTACATTTATGCTTATTCAGGAAATTTCTAAAGGGAAACATTTAACTCTGTTATGAATTTTCTAAATGAACTAAATTTTGCATATTATGTATTATATATATGAATCTGTAGATCATAATCAGGACTACACAACCAAATCGGATATTTTTTCTTCTGTAGATGGTAATTGCCTTAATTGGGCTTCAGGTGTATTGTACGTTTTTCAAATTATTTAGTTAGACATAATCTTTCACCTTATTAGATGGTGAAGTTTTCTTGTATCCTGCAAGTGCTGGAAACAGTTTCATAATCTATGCTTGGCTTTCTTGTATAATTTAAGCATCAAGCTACTCTTTACACACAGATTAAGATAATACTGCATTTATACAAAATTATTTATTGATATCTTTTCAAGATGATTTATTTTAATGCCGTAACACACAGCTATTTTTATATTATTGCAGAATATAAAATGAATAATACGCTTTTGATATTCCACGACCCACTAATGTGTCAGGACCGCTGCTCTAAATCACTGCTCTAAAGCAATAAAACAAATCTACAGTTTTTATATTCAAAACTGTGTGTATAAAAAAAGTTTTGTTTGAAGTATCTTAACACTTCACGTCTCGAATGTCATTCAGATAAATTTTAGTTGAGACTGATTCTGTGTTTTGTCATATTCGTTGCTTTTTAAACCAACAACACAATGAAAAAATTCTCGTGCGTAGGAAAATCCTTTTCACAAAAATCTATCTAATGCTACCTCTGTATAATTTAGCAGTAAAATATCAGTAAGTTTTTGAAATAAATAAAATTTCTCAGTATTCAAATTTAAAAAATAATAATTAATTTGAGGATTTGAAAAAAGGAAAACAAATGCGATTTTTTAATTGTTTTAGTATAAGTACATTTTATACATATAAACATTTAGAGGATTAATATCCTAATTCCAATTTACTGTTATATGAAAGAGGTTGTGGAACGTATCGCATGCGCATATGTAATCATTTCTATTTTAAAAATCACTTTACATTTTAATATGTATGATTTCACATGCCTTGCGCTTTCGATATTAAGATAAGATCATCATTTGGCTCCAAACATAATCTCGACTCGATTGTGAACAGAATGTCAAGCGACTGTGTACTACCCGAACTCCGATGTCCATCGTCCAAATTTCTACTCGCTTTACGATGTTTCATCGTTAAGTAATACCATCTAAAGATCTATCCTCTTCTATACAAATCATGCTGATAAATGTTATTTCATATTCTGTGTTTAACCATATTTTCATCTGTACTCCCTCTAGTCCTGCTCTTTTTGCAGATACGTGACATTTTTTCGGCAGGCTATTATGAAAATTTAATGATTTTCAGATAGTGGTGTTGTGCGCAGACTGCCTTGATCTGATTTTTATGAAATCTCCAGTTGCTTATAAAAATTAAAGGCGTCAAATTACAGTTTGAAACACGCCAAAGAATTTTGATTTGCGTTTCTGATGCGCACCTTTCTAGTTGGCAAACTGCTTGCCAAGATATTGATTCTGATAAATCTTACCATTGAGACATTTTTTAAAAATTCTTTGTGCAAAGATACTCGGACAAACTTATTATTAAGCAATGCAAACAGCATTACGCGGGATTCCGCCTCTGCCGTTGATTTGATTTATTTTTGAAAAGTATGTATTTTTCCGTCATTGATGGCTGTACTGCATAAGAAATCTTCTTTTTTTAAAGTCTTTGAAGCAATAGATACGAATTCAGTAATTTTCTTATGTTGTGCATGTTAGATGTGAATAATGTTACGAAAGTACCGTTTTTTTATGAGTAATGCATGTATATACAAATATTTATATATATATATATATTTAGACACATTTTTCTAGTGTTACTGCAGGTTTGTTTATGCATTTTTCGTTATTCAAAAAATATCTATTGATTAACTGTGGTATTCCATTTCTCTATTATTCAACATAATATGTACTCCTGGTACCTTTTTCTAAAAGGTGCCTAGGTGTGCACACAAATCACATTATAACATGGAAGAAAAGAAAAATTTAGCGTATATTCAGGAGTCTGTGCCATTATGCAAAATCCAAATCAAAATAAAGAACAATACTGACGCAATTTGACACATTTTCCCTTTTAATCAAAGCATTGAGACTATTGGAAAAATTGGAGTGTAGTATCAGGTTTAAGGAAACATTTATGCCTCTTTTCTTTTATTTTTTGTAACATTGGAGTTACGTTATGAGACATGTTTATTGGCAGTCTAGACCTCTTATGGCTAGAATTATAGCAGACGATCAAACAACCATATTCAATAAAGTTCTGAATTTATTTGAACTTATTGGGTGGTCACTTAGTGGACATTCTCAAGTAAGCTAACAGTTATGGAGATATTCAAAAGTCATTAGTGTACAAATAGCACGAGGTGTTTAAAAATTAACTGCAGACCATTGGAAAAGTTCCACTCGAATAATCCACCTTTAATATCAAATATGGACGAAAATGTGGTAGGGGGAAAGCTGTCTTGAATCCCGTTGTTTATTTTGCAGTTAATCTCGAAAGAATAAATTTGTAAAACTGCTGTTCACTAAATCCATAAAGCGAGGGCGCACGTTATCTTGTTTGAGATGGAGTACATACACACAGTTGAAACACAAGAGTACTACTATTTCAAAAAAAATATTAATGTGTTTAAATGTAGCTTAAATAACTTTTGTCAAGGGAATACTATTATTACTTTTGAAACAGACCCAGCATTCTTTTCCTGTACAAAAGAGACATATCCTATGGATTGAAATCATTCGGTAATATTCTATAGTACTTAGCTACATACTTTAGACCGTGTTAATATTTCAATTTCTTCAACTGTTCTGTTTGTAGAATAATTCAAGAGGAAGAAACATTTAAACTACACCTTATGTATTTCAAATATCCCTTTATAAATTGAAAATTTACCAGAAAATGAAAAATTTCGTTACATGTGCCCACAGATTTCTTAAAATCCATTCATGCAAAAATGAAATCATATCATCTAAATGTCAATTACAATCATCAAATAAAAACAAGTTGTGGAGAGAAAAAAAAGAGGTTCATTCTTGTTCTTTAATCATTATGTAGTTTAAATGTACTAGATTATTATAGATTACATATTATATATACTAGATTAATGTAAGTATAATACTTGAGGTAAAAAGTCAAAGTAGTTTTTAAAAAATATTTTTTTCTTTCTTAATATATGATTCATACGTTACACATGATTTCTTTAAAAATAATTTGCTCATAAATAAAGATTTAAGATTCAGAACATTTGAAATGATACAATATCATGCAAACATTATATTTGACTAATAAATATAATAACAAATATAATAACAAATATTATATTTGACTTTTAAAAAACAGATCCTGGGGTTTTTTGCTCACTCCAGTGAAAGTGACAGCAAGTCCAATGGCTCATCGACAACTGATTAATATTAATAAATTTAACTTTTCTATAGATTTACAATAATTTATTCTCGTAATGTATTGCTTATTTGCTTTATGTAATGTAAGTATACATCTTTAGATTTTTAATAATAATAATAAAAAAAAACTCTTAAAATATTTTATTTCCCTTACTGGTAATATTTACATATTACATAATATTATGAAACAGTAAAATGTATTAATATGGAAAACATTAACTAAGAGATGTGTGAGCTCAACCAATTTCATCTTTTAACATTTAAACATTATTTGTGTAAACTGAAATTTGGTTAAAATATGTTAAACGAAAACATGATTTATTTCTCAATAATGCTGTAGATTCATGTAAAAATAGAGTTTGGGCTGAGAATGAAGCTTTTTCTCAAACCCCTTATGAATACTTAAAAAGAAAAACAAGCCCAAGAATAAAATGCAGAGACATTTTATGCAGCAAACGCAAGTTACATTTACATTCCATTAAAGCAAGTGAAATAAGATTGATAAAAAGTTTTGAATAAACTCTCCAGTGGATTTTGATGCAAGACGATGTTTCATTTAAACTAGATTTCTCTCACGGGGAAAATACTTTTTTTAAATGTGCAAATATGAATTGCAAGAAATACATTATAGTTTTAGCTGCGGGGAATTTTAAATAAACATTATTTTTTAGAGATTGCTAACTAAGAGAAATTTTAAAATTAAATATTATTTTTTATAATATTCATATCAATATAATTTAATACGGTATGAAAAACTAATTTTGAACATATCATATGGCCTCCTAGTGTTTCTGCAATCAGCATTAATTTTGAAAACAGATTAACATTTCAGATTTCATAACTCGATCTTTTGATATAAGAAGTAAAAAATGAAATTTAATTGTCAAATTTCAAGAAAAAATGTAGTTAGTTGTGATCTCCCTAAAACTGTTTTCTATATTATTATAATACATTAATTTAAATAGCATAATAACACAGCATCAATTATGTATATAAAGTATAATGTATTTTTTTTAAAATTTAGAATAGAATTACAGTGAACAGTGAATAATAATTATAAAAAATCACAATCCATTAATTTCATCAATTGATTGCGGACAAGATTAAGAATCTTTCTCCAAGCACATGATACAAGCAGCCTCCATTGTTTGATCAATGTCATAATTGAAACAGCACCTCTTTATATCAAGTTCTGATAGAATATGGAGGTTGATGTAATTCCATGTATTAGTTTTCGTGCTATAGTCATCGCATAAATCGTTAAAAACACATGATAGAAGCTTCACCTGTTGGGTGATATACATCCAAAGCGTATCAGCATTTATTTACGTCAAAGTCTGAAATAATATAATGTTTGATGAAATTCCATGCATTAGGGTTTGAGATATAGCTGTTTCGGGAATCGGGAAAAATACAGCATAGCAGCACCACCTTTTACGTGTTATAAAAAAACCTTATCAGCATCTACTTATGTCCTAGTCTAACACAATTGAAAGGTTGCTGAAATTATATGCATTAGTTCTTGACATATAGCCATTTTGAAAATCGAGAAAGGTGCAGCAAAACAGCGCCACCTGTTGCGCGAAATACTTAATTATAACCAACATCTGTCAAGGTATGAATGAATCTCAAGTTTTATTAAATTCTGTGCAGTAGTTCGTGAATTAGAGTGCCCAGAAAATTTGTGTCACATACAGACAGACAGACTCAGGGACAGACAATTTCTAAAAACAGTCAGAACTTGTTCAAGACGATTTAAAACGTATAAGTCTGTAGAAAACCGGAAGTTAAAATTCTTCACTAACCCAACTCTTACTTCTTGTATGTAAAAAAAGTAAAAATAATACGAAAAACAAATAATTCAAAATCTTCCAAAAAATACGGTTTTCATTTCTATTTTTTTTACTATACACACTATTTTAAATGAATAAATTTCATTCAATTGCATCCAAAATCAAACACTTGTTAAAGTTAATATCCCCTTTAAAATGAAAAGATTTTAAATATGCAATACACATTATACTGCATTTCAAAGAAACATTTCTGGATGTTTTTGAAAAATAAAAATTCAGTATAAAGAAATTTCGTTACTAATTATAGTTTACACACCGCGCTAATTATTAAAATTTAAAATAATAAGAATTTTTCCACTTTTCAAAGCAAGATTAAAATTTGTTAAATCTAAATCCGTCAATAAATTTTATTTTCTGAATCGAAAACAAGTTAATGTTTGTGCAGTGTTCAGAATAATTTAATTTTCAAAAAAACTATAATTATAAAAAAAATACATATATGTAAAATCAGAAAAAATACACTAAAACAAAACAAATCCATTAAAATAACTTAATAAAACTTTCATTTATTAAAACACGAAGCATAATCAATGATCATTAATCAATTAGCGAATTATCCAAACTAGACAACATCTAGAAAAAGTATGTTCAGACGGGCAGCAATCATACTTTTTTTCGTTCTTTGCCGCAAGAGTGATTAATTAGTAAGTCTCAGATAAATGACAGTTTTAATTAGCTTGGATAATATATCAAAAGAGACTACGGATTATGAAGAAAAAGCTGCGTGTAGGTACACTTGACTTTTTACAAAGTTCTTGATATTTTAAACACCTTTATTATGAATAAACGAAATTAAGAGGAGTCATTAATCAAACAAATGCTTCTGAAAAAAAAAATAGTGCAATATTAATGAATCAGAAGTAGAATATTTGTTACACATTAACTAAAGTTTTTTTTCTCATTCTTAACTTTGAAACATCCTTAAAAGTCTCATAAAATATTTCGGGCAATAATCGGAACACCTTTAAAAAACAAAATATTTATTCTTTATGTTATAAATTTGTTTATATTATTTTGTTTATAATATATACTACTGTGGTCTATATTTTACAAGTTTCCTAATGTTTAGCTTCCTACGTATTGCTGCAATAAAAAAAATTAATATACAAAATTTTGGCACAAGTGGACAACTGTAAGGCGGAACTCGTCTATCCTGAAATTTTGTAATTTTCAGACAGAAATGCTTTTTTTTTTACGTGAAATATTTTGATCTCATATAGCAATTTTCTGTTAAATTGAGAAAAAAATCAGACTTATTATTGGTATTAGAAGCATAAATCACGATAAATATAATGGGAAAGGCAACCTGGCAAAGATATTGTGCAAACAACTAGTTTTTGATGTCATACGCGTTTGTAAATAAAACATATTTTATTTGTAATAACCTGTAAGTATTCGTTCCTTTTTTGTTTCATTGTGATATTGATGTACTCCTGTTGTATCGGTAGCCCTAACAAAGTTGGAAAACCATGTTTATAATATATACGTATTTATAGTCTTATGTGCTTTGTTTATTTATTTTGTGACCAAATACGATGTATTCCGTAACGGATTCCATAACTGAATTTTTTCAGAACTGTTTATGAAGGTGTAAAGTGACTTTTGTGACTTGTTCTTTCTTGTGGTGTAAAAGAGAATCAACGTCTTCAGGTTGTTCATCACATACGTTAAGAAAATAGTTTTAAGTCAGACTTATTGGATACATTTTTAATCAAATCATGTAAACTCAAATATCTTTAAATTGACAAGTTTTAGGCATATTTTTCTGCAACATAAAAGTTGTAAATATTGCAACGAAACAAAGCGCAGCACCCGTGAATCAAAATTATTCTATTTTTTTCCTCTTTTGTTAAATAGCGCGAATTTTTAACACAAAAAATGGCCACTGAGTTCATATGTTACTCAAACTCTGCGATGAATGGAAAGCTTCACAGAAAAATTTGACTAGAAGAGCAGGCAATCAAAATGAAAAGAGAAAACTGCTTGTGAAAATGATGGACAATATCTTTAACATAGCTCATTCAGGTGCTGTGGAACAGATAAACAGTTATTGAATTGGATAAGTAGTTCATAAGGGTTCAGCTCTAGGAAAGATCGGACTCTACGGTTGGTGTAAATCAAAAACTAAAACACAAGAAAAAAAGAGCACTGAAGTGCACTGCAATGGAAACTACCTGGAAAAAATGTATATGCAGAAATAGAAACAAATTTTGATACTCATCAGTTTGCAACATCAGTAGCTGATTATTCAGTATCATGCAGCCAAAGCAGATATGTGGGGACGACAGTGAAAATTCTACTGCCATCGATCAGCAATTATTATCAAGAACAACGATTCGTTAATCTCGAGGTGCATTGCAGTTTTTTACTGCCCGTATTTCTAAAGTATTTAATAAGTGCAGAACACGAAAAGAAATGGGGTTTATAAAATAATACCTGCTGAAGAAGCTTTCGGACGTGATACTAAAAACTTGGTAAAAAAAACTTTATTCTTTCAATGTTACTCGAAAAGCGCCGTATGATTGGGATTTTCTTACGTTAAAAATTATATGCAACTTTTCCCTCTACCAATGCGAAATACTGCGTGCTGCGCGTAATCTGATATCTAGCGTAGTAGCGGATTGCTTGCGCGCTCTTTAGAAATCAAGATGTGTGCCGTTAAATGCACATACGTCTTACAAACAAATGAAACATTTAAAAACTGGGTGCAAGAAAGTATTCTTTATACAATAGGTGAAGTTTACTCTAATGAAATAATATTTGGGATCGTCAGCACGACATTAATAAAGAGGCCCTGCACGCAATTCCAAGAAATAACCATTAACATTCGATGTCTGCAAAATACAAATGTTTTGACTGGTGGTAAGTAAATTTTTATAAATTTTAAATGTATTTTTAATTTTTAATCTTATGTTTTATTTAATAAATAAGATTTATTATAATATTAAGAGGCTTTGGATATCTTTTTACCTTTAATGAATTTTGGCATCGATTTGTCCATTTGTTGTTAATGTTAGTAAACAAAAGTATTCCCTTGCATCTTGAATGCGATAATACACAAAACTATTATACGTATGCTTCTCTTTCTGGTATATTAAACTACATAATATATATTATACTGTTCAAATTTCGCGGTGCACAATTCCTAATAACATTGCAATACTATCATATCACCTTTTATAAAATATATCATGTAAATTACTTGACTAATCGTTTTTCTTATAAACAAATAAAGTAACTGGAAAATTCCAAACAGTTACTACTTAAGCCTCTTACTGAAAGTATTTTGAAATTGTAATAGAAGAATTATTAGTATAAACCTTATCTTCATTTCTTTATTATACAAAGTCTTTTATTTATTTTGGGTAGTTGGGAAATTTATATATTGTATTCAAAAGGAATTTTGTGTATTGCCTAATAAATGGGCATGCAAATTCAGTTTTAATCAAATTTCCCTGTGAATATTTTTTTTCCGAATTTCATATTCCATCAAATTTTAAAGTATTAAAATCTCTTCAATCATTTAAGCCCCAATTCACTTTATCAATCATCTGAAATTTCTGAGAAATGTTTGAGTTATTCTAAATTATCCCGAATATATAATATTGTCGATTCTACGCATAATGCTGACAAAATTTGTTGAAATAACATGTACTTACTATGAATATTCTTATAAAGCCCTTTTGAAGATTATATAAGATATTCATAGTTTTCCAATTTTACTTTTTAAATTTTTGCTTTTTCATCCTTTTAAGTATAATTACTTTAGTGTCCATTCCATTGCTTTTTATGGTGTTTTATCCTTCGTTCTTTACGTGTGTATACATTTTTAAATAAATTTATATATATATATATATATATATATATATATATATATTTGCATGTGTGTGAGATATACATGAGACGTTTAATATTCTTTGTATTGTATTTTCATGCTAAATTTTCCTTAAAGATTTATTTGAAAACAAAGATTCGTGTGTAATACGAAGAATATACCAAAAAATAGAAAAATATAGTTTTAAATCGTAGCTGCGCGTTATGCATTGAAATATAGGGAATTTAAAAATCACGTATTGAAAAATACCTTAAAATGCTTACAAAATAATAGAAAGCAATTCCTATAAGTTATCCAGCGATAATTCACTTTAGATAGGGTAAACGTACTAATAATGGACACACTTGCAGAATTTCTTCTTAATTTTTTACAATAGTTATAATTAGTATATTTCAGTTTTTTTATGTCATTTTAATCTATCAACAATCCTTTAAATCCAGTGGGAAGAGGAGTCGAACTATTTTTATCAGTATAAGAAAGAGGGAATCGTTTTGATTTATATTCCGACAAAAATGCCGTATTCATTTCTAGTAGGTATAGGCGTCTACAAGGAGAGAATCGGTGGACTTTCACATTTTATTAACTAAGTTTTCTTTTTTTTTTTTTTTGGTGTTTTGTAAAAAAAAATAAAATTGATTATTTTCAAGTAAATTAAAATTTTTAAAGACAAAGAGAAAAAAACAATAGACTCCTTATGCGGAAAGAGGGGGGGAGGGAGTCTGCCTCGTTAAAACCTTGTTATAAATAACTATATTTATTTGTGTGTTATGTTTTTTTATTTTCAATAAATATATTTTTCAATTAGTATTAATTTATCTTTCAGTATTATTAAATTTTAAAACTTTTAATTATAATATTTAAACTATAGAGTAATATAAATGGATTTCGAGAGATTTTTAGTTTATTAAAAAGTGACATTTTTACTTTTTCAGGATATCGAAGATCAGAATGAGAGCAATCATTCAAGCATCGTTCATCATCAAGCATATTTAAGTTATCTATATCTTGTTTTAACTTGATTTTTGCTCCGACATCGCTGATTCTCCCATCAACTAACTTTCCCAGTATCAACATATACAAATTTCAGATAGTTATCCCAAAAAGGCTAAGAGAACAATATTGAAATATTCTTTATAATTAACTTCTAACTATCTTCTTCTTAACTAATTTCTTTATAATTTAACTATTTTTGATCGGTATAAGTAGAAGAGAATCATTTTCATTTATATTCCGACAAAAAAGCTCGTATTCATATCTAGTAGGCATAGCCGCATACTAGAAAATTATAAAAAAAAATACGCAAATAGATAGATTAGTATATAAATAGATTATAAAAAGTGGATCCTGTGAATGGAAGTGGCATAATTTTGACATATTTACCTTTGATGGCACCAATGCACAAGAGGAAATTCCACTTTCTATGAAAATCAGACGATATATATTTTTCCCTTTCAACATTATTTGTAAGGCAATGTAGATGTTCGTTTTTCAGATACTGTTTGTTAAAATTCAGTAAAATGTGCTTTGAGGAATCCTGAACAAAAAATTTAGTGAGGACCGTATTTCATCTTAATAAATAGTTATGATCAGTTACAAAATTATAAATATTCCATGAATGTTATATTTTGACAATCTTTCTCTTTTTTTTAAATTAAAAATCTAAGTATAAGATGTCAAATAAAATATAATGTCAAATGTACGAGTATAATGGGCCATGTGTAATGTCAAATAAAATTTGAACAAAATTAATTTAGTAAATATTTTTATATATGCAAGATCCAAATTTCAAAAACTAGGAGCGATTTAAAGTCTATTTTTTATTTATATATTATTTCTCGAAAATTTCCTTAAAAAATAATTAATAGGAATGCTCAATAGATATTTAAATGATAATAAAATAAATTTAATGTAATTTTTAAAACCATTCAATAAGATAATAAGTCTTTATTTTTTTACTAAGTTCAGTTACATAAAATACAGTTGAAATTATGAAATATAACAGTCCTTATTGCTGACACTTCGTAAACATTTCATGCGCTCTATAAAGCTCTTGAATACATATGTTAATATAATCATATGAATGCATAATATATCATAGAGTTCTTTTAATTTTCTATTTTACAATTGCAGTAGGATCTCGATCCAGGTCAACATAGAATTAGTTGCAATTATATTGGGAGCACCGTGTTAAAATAATGAAAGTGTAAAAACAAAAGATATCGATATTAAATATCAATAAACACTAATATAATGTCTTTAATACGAGTATGTATACCTATTGAAACTATTTCAAGATATATAAATTACTTATTAATTTATATTATTAAGGTGCACAATCTTTGACCTAAGAGCCACCAAGCTATTACAATTTTGTATAAAATAATTTTCCTTATTTAATGACAAAAACATTGGGATTAGTCAGGTGAAGATTATCTTTCGTAAATTATGGTGGCAAATGACTTTAAAGCAAAAAGAAATCTACCTAAACACGGAAGATTGTCATCGATGCTGCATATTTACAGAAAAGTCTATATAATATTTATTACATATAAAAAAACAAAAAGCAAAAGTTATGTATGTTGGATTGATTTAAAAATCAGCATTTAGATAGCATTTCTTAAAAAGTAATTGAAGTACACATTTTATCAGTAAATACATAAGTTTTTAGGATTTTAAGATATTTTTTCTAAACGAATATTTACATGAACTCGTTTAGAACTTTAAATAAGAAATACCACTTTAAAATATAAAATGTGTGCTAAAAACTGACAGAATTAGTCGTAGTGTTTTAGAAAATTCTAAATACAGTTAAGTAAAAAAAATATACAGGGCGATTCATAAAGATTGAGACAATAACCCATTTCTTTAAATACTGTCCCTAGATACATACTTCCAATTACAAAGTTTAATGAACAAATCAGCACAATTTTATGACATAGGTTGCAAACCCTTGGGTAGTCTATTTGTGAAAATACACAAACTAAATTTTTATACTATTGGAAAAACCCCAATAAATAATCACCCAATTTAAGAAAGAAATATGTTACATCAATAACCTTCAACAGCGAAACTCAATAGGAAGTGTATCTTGCATCATCCTAAAACTCATCAGCTGATGACATAACTGTTTTACCCTGTAATAACCAGAGACAATTGCATCACTAAAAAACTGAACTTTGCTTTCTTCTAAAGGACTAATAAAAAAACACTTTTAATCTCTCTCTTGATCTGAACGGGTCAAAATGTAAAAACTAAATATTTACGAGTAGCAAAAATGTTAATCTCCTCCGTTCTTGTAATAGATAAATCAAATGCTTATTAAAAGTAATATTTAACCATTTAATAAGTTTAGTTCAATACGAAACCATGCATTTTGTTTATAAAACATTTGCTAATTATAATTTTATCTTAAGATAATGTAGGAAATATTAAAGAATACTTTAGTGCACTTATTATGGATGGATATACTCAAGTTTCATGCGCTTATCGATTACCTGTCTCGATGTGCCTGACCCTGCTCTTACGCCGAAATAGGTAAGTTGAAAAACTTTCCTTACCATTTGTTTTTTCAAGTATTAAAATATTAGCGCTCGCTACTGAGTTCCTGATTGTATTTAGTTGAATGGTATTTTATCTCGTATATTGCAACAATTTGATTATGAGATTGATATGAAATATTTTAAAACAAAGCAGGCAGGCAATAAATAATTACATAATTAAAATAAAATAAAATAAAAACATCGAGATTTGAAAAATGGCTTCGTTTAGTAATAGCCAATTAATTGATTAAATTAAATTCTCAAAATTATTCGAATTGGCGCTTTAAAATAGAGATGATGCTTATAAAAGAGGAATTGCTAGAAGTTACAACAGAAACCGCCCCAGAACAACCCAATGCTGATTGGATTAAAAAGGCCAAAAAGTCCAGAGCCTTAATAAACCTCAGCATTGAAGACGATCAAATAGTGCACGTCAAGCACTTGAACAGCGCAAGAGAGACGTGGACCGCGCTTAAAGAAATTCATGAGAGATCAAACCTCTCCAGTAAATTGTTTTTATTAAGGAAGCCATATAGCACTAAATTAAATGAGAATGGGAATATGATAGTCCATATAACTAAAATTTTAGAACTAGTGGATAAACTATCAGCCATCGGGGAAAACATAAGTGAATCCCATATTTCAGCACTATTATTGTGCTCATTGCCCCACTCATATGATACTTTAATCACCGCCCTTGAGGCAAGACCCGAACAAGAATTAACCTCCGCTTTCATTAGAAGCAAGTTAACCGATGAATATACCCGAAGAATAGAAAATTCAGAAAATTCGGAAAATACATCGAAAGCATTTAAAACTGAAAAGAGATACGGGAATGCAGATAATAAAAAAGACACAAAGTTTTGTTCGCATTGCCGAATGAGAAACCATTCAAATTCCCAATGTTGGTTCCAAAAGGGAAAAAATACCAACACATACACACAAAATAATAAAAGCTATGAAAATAAAAATAATTCTACTTCACTATGCTTTGCGAAAAATGAAGAAAACTTAAAATTTCACAATCACGAAACTCATAAAAGTGAAATATATGAAGAGATTAAAACAGAAAATATAGCGTTTCAAGTAGAAAATACAGTAAAACATACATGGGTCGTCGACAGTGGCAGTTCCACACACGTAACAAATTCTAAAGATATGTTAACGAATTTTAAAGAAATGACAGAAACTCAAATAACTGTAGCAAATGGAAGTAAGTTAAAATCTTACGGTTCCGGTGAAGTAATTATAGAAAATGGTAAAAGTAACGGCCAAATTATACTGAAAGAGGTACTATATGCCCCTGAAATAAAATCTAACCTTTTATCCGTAAGTAAAGCAACTAAGAATGGTTGCGAAGTAATTTTCGAGAAAAATCATTGCTACATAAATTATAAAAATAAAACGATCCTCGAAGGCATATTAAAAAATAATTTATATGAAATACAATTCGTGTATAACAAAACCACCAATTGCGCGAATCTTACACACACATGTAAAAACTCCAACTGCATAGAAACGTGACATAGAAGGATGGGTCACCGAAATTATCAAACAATTAAAACAATTACGTCCAAACAATTAGTGAACGAAATTAAATTAGACAACTGTAAACACGAAAGTATTTGTGAGGTATGCATAGAAGCAAAAACCAGCGAGACCCCATATCCAAAATCGGCCGAATACAGAGCGAAGAGAAAATTGGAATTAGTACACTCCGACGTTTGTGGTCCGATTCAGACACCTACAATAGACGGAAAAACCTATTTCGTAACATTCATAGACGATTATTCAAGATTTTGCATAATATATCTAATGTCTAAAAAGAACGAAGTGTTTGAAAAATTAAAAGACTCTGTCGCGACAGTACACAATAAATTTGGAAGAATGCCGAACGCAATCAGATACGATAACGGAGGTGAGTATACAAGCTCAGAAATGGAACAATATCTTTAAAATAATGAAATTGAACACCAATTAACAGTTCCACAATTATCGAGCCAGAATGGCTTTGCGGAGCGTAAGAACAGATCTCTTTTAGACATGACAAGAAGCATGTTATTGGAAGCGAATTTACCTCATGAGCTATGGGGAGAGGCTATACGCACTGCAAACCATCTACAAAACCGGCTTCCAACCAAACCAAATGATAAAACTCCATACGAGCTTTGGTTGAATCGAAAACCAAACCTACACTATTTAAAAGTCATTGGCTGTATAGCTTACGCTTACGTACACAAGACAAAACGCGGAAAATTAGACAGCAGAGCTGAACAAGGAACTTTCGTTGGTTACGACAACCGCTCAAAGGCATATAGAATTTACATGAAAGACGGAATAGTAATACTTTCCCGATCAGTCAAATTCGTCGAAAACAAGTTCTTAAATGCTAAAAATGATGTAAATTTAAATTCAAACGAAATTACATCAAGCAAAAATGAACAACTAAAAACGAGCGATACAAGTAACATAGAAATAAGCATCGCACCCACTCCTTGTGAACCAACCGCGTCCCAACAACAACAACAACAACAACAACAACAAACACTCAAACCCCGTAGATCACAAAGAACAAACAGAGGTGTGCCACCTGATAGATTTGCATACACCGTCAAATATGAACCGATAAACGAACCTAAAAGTTGGAAAGAAATGTTAGAAATAGAAAATCCGGAAGAAAAGAAAAACTGGCTAATCGCTACACAGGACGAAATAAACTACCTAAAAGAAAATAAAACTTGGATACTAGTAGATCAACCGCAAGGAAAAAGAGTAATTGGTTCCAAATGGACTTATAAAGCTAAATACGACGAAACGGGAAAAATAAAACGGTATAAAGCTAGATTGGTAGCAAAAGATTTTTTACAAAAGTACGGAGAAAATTATGACGAAACCTTTGCCCCAGTTGTGACACACACTACGATCAGAGCATTCCTAACCGCAGCAGCGTATCATAAGTTAGAAGTAAGACATTTAGATATAAATACAGCTTTCTTACACGGCGATCTAGAAGAAGAGATTTATATGGCTCAACCAGAAGGTTACGTTGTTTATAACGAACGAAATAAAGTGTGCAAATTGACAAAAGCCATCTATGGGCTTAAACAGGCAGCAAGAGCCTGGCACACAAAAATAAGCGAAACGCTACAGGAGTTAAACTTCACACAAAGTACTGCAGATAATTGTTTATTCACCCGCGGAGTAGAGGAAAACACAGTTTACATAATTGTGTATGTGGACGATATTCTCATAGCTGGAAAAGAGAAACAAATAGAAGAAATAATTCTAAGCCTAAAATCACAGTATACATTAAATGATTTAGGACAGGTAAACAATTATTTAGGAATTAAAATCGACAAAATCGAAAACGGATTTACTCTGAACCAAAAATCTAAAATTGAAGAAATTGCGAGAAAATTTAATCTTGAAGAATCCAAGCCCTATAGTACACCAATGGATACAGGGTATTTACGTCTTAAAAACGACGTCAAACAAATGCCCAAAAATACACAATATAGAAAGGCCATTGGGGGGTTACTTTACATAGCAACCATAACAAGACCCGACATTACCACAGCCACTAATATATTAAGCAGGAAATGTGAAAGTCCCACCGAAAGGGATTGGAAGGTTGTAAAACGAGATATAAGATACTTGAACTCAACAAAAGATTTAAACTTAATTTTAAGCACCGAATTAAATACAATCTTCGAAGCATACTCTGATGCTGATTGGGCAGGCGACGTTAAAACGAGAAAATCAACTAGCGGCAACATTTTCCTACTAGGGAAAAATCCTATTCAGTGGAATTCAAAAAGACAGATTTGCATAGCCCAATCGTCTGCGGAAGCGGAGTATATTTCTGTCGCAAATGCTACTCAAGACATAGTATGGATCATCAAACTTCTTGAAGACTTAAATTTACCACAAAAACTCCTTATCAAATTACATGAGGACAATACATCTTGCATCAAAATGATAGAAGCCGATAAACATTCAAATAGATGCAAGCATATCGACATAAAGTATCATGTAATAAAAGATCTGAAAGAATCATGAACTATAGAACTAATCTATTGCCCAAGTAAAGAGATGATAGCAGATATCTTAATCAAGCCCGCGCCTAAAACTGATTTTCTGCGGGACAGACTGAAACTAAAACTCCAGACCTTTTCACCATTGGGCGATTAAGGGGGAATATTGGAAAAACCCCAATAACTAATCGCCCAATTTAAGAAAGAAATATGTTACATCAATAACCTTCAACCGCGAAACGCAATAGAAAGTGTATCTTGCATCATCCTAAAACTCATCGGCTGATGACATGACTGTTTTTTCCACCTGTAATAACCAGAGACAATTGCATCACTCAAAAACTGAACTTTGCTTTCTTCTAAAGGACTAATAAAAAAGAACACTTTTAATCTCTCTCTTGATCTGAACGGGTCAAAATGTAAAAACTAAATATTTACGAAGAGCAAAAATGTTAATCTCCTCCATTCTTGTAATAGATAAATCTAATGCTTATTAAAAGTAATCTTTAACCATTTAATAAGTTTAGTTCAATACGAAACCATGCATTTTGTTTATAAAACATTTGCTAATTATAATTTTATCAACAGGACGCCGTATTCGGAAGCCGAAATAGGTAAGTTGAAAAATTTATCTTACCATTTGTTTTTTCAAGTATTAAAAGATTAGCGCTCGCTACTGAGTTCCTGATGATATTTAGTTGAATGCTATTTTATCTCGTATATTGCAAAATATACTGTCTCCGTAGCGTAAAATTTCCAGTTAAGAAATTTCTCCTTTAAAAAACTCACAGAGATATTAAAAGCCAAAATTTGTGAAATAAACTACTTAAGCTTACGTCTGAGCGACGTGATATTAATGCATTTCTAATGCAAAATATGGATTATCCACAAAATTATACGTTATTGAAAAGCGATTTAAGACATTTATAATATTTAACTACACATGTTCGGTGAATAGAACATAATAGAAATAAGACATAAATTGGGATAATAGAACAAATATCGAGAAAATAGAATATAAATAAAGATTTTTACAGTAATTGCTCAAAACGTTCGCCACGAACACCAGTGTATAGTTACATTCGTCTAACAATATTTCTATGCACTCGATCCCATGCGTTCTGAGCGATATCGCGGCAGACGCCCTGATTTATTTGGCGAAAGTGTTGCAAAGAAACGACTCCATAAATAAAACTTTAACGGAGTTATATCCAGTTATCAGGGAGAAAATTTACAGGTTCATGTAAACGAATCAACCTATTTAGAAACTCTTGATTTATCCTTTGCCTTACCGCAAAAGCGTGGTGAGATAGGACTCCAGCTAACAGAAACCCTTAAAATCCAGCAATTAAAAATAACGCGTTTTTACTGCACCCATGTTGCTTTAAATGATTCAGAATTGCAATCTTCAAATTAAATTTTCTCAGTTAGCGTTTATATGAATATATCGGTATGAATAAAATGCTAAAACTGTAACATATTTGTTTTTTCATTGGACTTGATTCTTAATCTATGATCAAAATGGTACATTTTATGTATTTTTAAGAAGTTATTTAATAGAGAAGCATTTTCCAAAAACATACTTTCATATATATTAACCTTTTTATTTAATATTAATGTATACATTAACATTATTCTATCATATTTTATTACATGTATTTAACTACTTCAAGAAAATTTTAAATTGGAGTTCTTGCGCTTCATATAATAATTTTACGTGCATCAAAAACTAACAGTATGTGCATTTAATAAATATTTTATGTAAATACGAAAATCAATCTAAAAATAGCTCACTTCATTGGGTTAACAGTTCAAATTATAATAAATTTTTCAAATAAAAAGTCCTATTGGTCTCATTATTAATTACTACAAATTCTAAGTAATAAAGTTAGTAATATATTTTTAATGTAAGTGAAGAAACCCATCACGAAAAAATAGTATTTTGAAATACTGGTTTTCGGAAAACGGATCAGTGGTAAACGTTATATTAGAGAAAGCCTTTTTGTCAAGTTTTGTGCAATTAAATGAAATAAAAATATTGGAACATGAGTACAGATCTGCAACAATTTTTGAACAGCAGTTTTCATTCCATTTAATCGTAGAAAATTATTTTAAATTCTGCAATTAATTAAGAATATTAAAAATACTGCGATTTAAATAATAAATAAAAGATTTGTATTCTGAAATAGTGGTTTTACACTCCATGAAAATTCCACTTTGCGTTATTTCCACTAACATTTTATTTACATTTTGCTTTGCGGGAAAATTCTGTGTTTTACTTCTTTAGAAGCCAAATTCCTAATGAGTAATTCCCGAAACAAACGCATTTGAAAATTTGAAATTACATACTTCATGAAAGAAAATCGGAAGAGACATTTATTTAGAGGCATTAGAAACAATGCAATAAATTATTTTTGTATGTAAAAACACAGCATTGACTTTGATTCATAAACTTTTGAAAATATAACTAAATTTACACATGTGACTCCGCCGTCAACTCCGATGAATTCGAAACGGAGATTTTATTGGAGTCATTTAGAGCATTCAAAACCATTCATTTTGCAAAATAAAAGGAAAAATTTTGTTTGTTTAAACTTAATTTGGACATTCATAGAATTTTCCGACGAAATTTCGTCAAAATCCAACAGTTAAAAATAATGCATTTTAACTACACCTATCTTACTTTAAATGATTCAGAATTGCAATCTTCACATTAAATTTTCCCATTTAGCGTTTTTATCGAAATATCGGTATGATTAAAATGCTAAAACGGTAACATATATATATTCTGTCAATTGACTTGATTGTTAATCTGTGATCAAAATGATGCATTTTATATAAATGAGGACGGAGTTTCAGTAATTTAAAGGTTTATGTTTACAAGTAAAAATGTTATATTATCAGTCATTTTTACGGTATTTTTATATACCTCGTCACATTTGCATTTCTTTTCCTTAAACTAATTATCTTTTTTGAAAATATGGTAATAACAGTTAGGCAGTCTGTAAGAAAAATATGGGACAAATTGCTGCCATAAGTTAAAATTAGTAAGAGAAGGGTGATGCAAACATTTTCTTAGATTTTTTATTAAATTTTTAAATTTTTATCAAACAAATTCTAATTTTATTTGTTTAAATCATTTTTTTCATATAACAATTTAATAAAATATCAAAAAGCTATTATAAAATACTTGAAGGAAAAAAAAAGTTGAAAAGTTACGGAGTCTCCTTAATGGAGAGTGACAACAGTAAAATACATCACGACAATGTAAAAACCTGCTATTCATTTTAAAAATATAATTGGCTTTATTCAGAATCTTTCCATTCAGCATAAATCACTACAAAATACTTAGTTAAAGACGTATTTTCATTTTTCGTACCTTAAAATATTTAATAAATAAAAATAATTTGTATTTCTGCTATTACGTAATAATTAAACTCCAGATTTCATTTTTAATACGTGACAGTTCAATTAAGAGTTCACTTTGTTGGGAAAATATGCTTATATTTTGATTTATACAATTTATGTTATGTAGATTTTCAGAGTAAATTTTCCTTCCATATTGCATTTTGGATATCGTCCTGCTGCGTTATTTAATGTCGGCGTTTTGTGATTTTTTTATATTTCACAAATTATTACTTGTCTACAAGTTTAATACAGTAATGCAAAAAATGGTATTTTAAATTATATGTCATTTGAAACAAAACAGTTTACTTATTTGCAGACACGAATGAAAGCAAACAATTGAATCTGGAGTTAAAGAATATTCATTAACGTATTTATAACATATCTTTTTCTGTAGGAAAGTGTCATATGAAAATATTTTTCAAACAGAGATTAGAATCTGAATCATTTTATTAGATATAATTTGTTAGATCAATGTTTGCTTATATTTTGTTTTACATTTTCTAATTTACTACTTAGATAAAATTCATGATCGACAAATTTTGACTTGGACATTAGTAGAAGAATCTTAATAAAAGTTAAAAAAAATATATTTTTAATAACATTGTTGTAGTACGTTTCTTTTTTTTTCTTTTTTTTCTTTTTTTTTTGTACCAGAAGATAGAGCGGTACCCAAATGCGAGCCCCATTTCGGTAACATAAATTAAATTGAGATATACATCAAATTTTTGTGAAGTTAAATATATGAATTAAAAAAAATATCGAACAATCCTTATAAAGTTACTTTAAAAAGAAATATGAAAATTCACGTTTTGTATTACTTTTTTAAATTATATTCGTAATATATATTATATGTTTTCTATACAACATGTGATCAGTGTTTTTATTAAAATAATTGAATGAGTATATTTTATATTTTTGGCCACCGACAAAAAAAAAAAAAAAAAAAAAAAAAAAAAAAAAAAACATAAGTTAAAAGCTTTTTTTTCTCATAACACAAAACATTTAAATCGTGGCCAAATTTACTAATTCTCTAGAAGCTCTCTAGAACGAGTGTTTTATGGCAGTTAAAACTACTTTAAACACCTAAAAATACTGAATAAGGGACGTAATCTCATTTAAACCGATTTTATATGTAATATACTTGCCATTCAAATATAACAAACTAATATATAAGCTTGATTATTCGTAATATGTTTTTTTTTAAATATTTTGTCACACAACCTTTCAAGAATAAATGTTTTGAAAAGTAATCCTTTCCAAATTAATGGCATAAAAAGTATAATTTTTCGGTCCTAAATTTTAATGGAAAATTGTTTATTAGTTATATTTTTTGTGTATTTTTTGTATCTGTATATTATGCTCACGAATTATAAATAAAAGGGATGTCATAAATAAATTTTAAAAAGCTACTAATTATAATTATGTAATTTTATTTTCTTTCAATTTCCTTTTTTTTAATATTCAAATACATATTCCAAATATTTCCATTACTTCTAAGTAATTGAATTTTCTCTTTCAAGATACAATTCACGTTATTTTAGAACAAAATAAATAATTTTTATATTTACACTCAATACTTTAATGATAATTGAAATATTTGTTATATTATTGCATTATTTACATTTTCGTTGAATAAACGTATTCATTCTATCTTTCAAGTTTGGAGGACGGCTTATATATTTATTTCCCAGAGGGACAGAAATATATACTGAAAATACACTTTAATGAGAAAATGAAACTTTCTAATTCGAAATATTTAGTCTAGGAGAATATTCACATTGCAGGTATATAATCCTTAGAGACAATTTCAGACAAAATGTCTAAATTTCAAGTAAAATGTCTTAAGTGACTTTTCTTATTTTTCATTTAAAATAATTTTTTTTGTCATAATATTTAGCACAAATATATATATACACATATATATATATATATATATATATATATATATATATATATATATATATATATATATGTTTAATTTTGTTTTATGATTTTAAGTACTTCATATAATTTTAAGTATTTCATATAATTACAATGAAGTTCAAAAGTAAATTGCGTTTGCAACAGGAATTGTGAAAATATATTGCTGCAGTTTAAATATGATGATATTTTTTTGTCCCTCAGCTAAACGTCAAAGGAGAAAGTCACTTTAATTTATGCACAAAACTTTAGAGATTACAGATAAACATTTCTTATCAAAAATTCCATATTATTTATTGCTTTGAAACTTCCCTATAAAGTACAAAAGTTCCTTGCTTATTGTTAATTTTGACCGAAGTTATCAATCTGCTGCTATCTGTGAAATTAAAAAAAATGTCTTATAGACTTCAGCATAAATCAAATAAATAAGGAGGATATTATCTGTCTTAATATTTAAAGCATAATCATGTTATCTCTATGCCTGTAATTATGGATTTTTTTTTTACCTTTAAGTATTATAATTATGTTCAAAAGCAGTCATTCTGAAACTACAAAAACAATTGTGATGGTATATATATTTTTTAGTGTAATTTGTCCAAGAAGAAAGATATCAGCAAAGAAAAGGAAGAAAATAAAATAAAAAACAAAAATGTGAAATAAAAAAATAAATTTATTGTATGCCAAGTGTTTCAGAGAATATTTAAATTTAATAATTTTTTATTCATTATTCCATACTTGTCAATCGTTTCGAAAACACACAAACTCAAAACATATATGTATGTGTTTATTTATAACCACAGTTCCCAATTTGTGTACGGTGTTTTTTATTGCATTAAAAGTTGTATTCAATCTTCCTTGAGAATTAACACTGAACTATAAAGCACAATTTTAATTTCCCGACGACAATTAATCTTTATTATTAAGAAGAAACTGCCCCTTCAATTGTTTTAAAATCCAAATGCGAGATACAGTTGAATGAAAGCGTTACGACTTAAAAAGCAAGTTTCTTTTTTTACGTGTGATTTTATGATACATGTGTTACCATAAAAGACCGAAGTCACGCCGCTTGTAGTGTGTCCGAAATATTAGCTAAATAGCCTTATTTCTCACTTACACCATCAAACGTCGACATTCACCATACACTGATGGTGAATGTTGAATAAAAATATACGTTTTAAAATCATACTTTATTATTAATACTTATTATGATATATGCCAAAATAGGAAAATGCTTAAGTAACAGCACATGTAAATAAACTGTTGAACTTAAATAGAATAGTACATTCTAAATGAGAGAAGAAAATAATACCAATAATAAATTTAACTAATTATGTGATTGACGTTATACAATCTTATTTATTACAACAACGTAAACTGTTATAACACTTTGAATTGCACAAGAGTCCCATGCTTTTACAGCTGCATTTTGTTATGGAAAACTTCTTTTTGCAATAACAGCGTGCATAGATTTGCCATTCACTTCTCAGCTAAGCTGCAGTTGCTTCTCTCAGCGACATTTTTCGAAAAGAAATCTCATATATGGAAAGTAACATTTCTTTACAAATTACGAAGTGATTGAGTATATAAAATTGCTTGAGGGTACTTTTTGTTTGTTAATTTATAAAAGTCGCAGTCTTCTAATCCAACAACAATCGTCAACACATTTCGGAGATCTGTATGGCCGCGGTCAACGTCAGGGCCTTGTATTCATACGGTATCACAAATTTGAGCAGGAGGAAATTTTCTTTTGGGGTTCGTAACTTCTTCATTGCTTGCACTAGAAGATTCTCTTTCGTGGTTACTGTTTTTACAGAAATAAACTCGTGTTGTTATGTCAGGGGTTGATATGAAGTCGTTAATATTTTCCATTGGAATATGGTTTTCGGTATGGTCACTGCTCACATTTTCTTCAAAAGTATAAACAACATCTTCGAGCAGTTCTTCGGTTTCAATATTTGCGATTTGTTCGCCAGGCAAATATGACGATGTTGTGCCTCTTTCTGGTTTAACGCCAAACATGGCTTCATAAGAACTTTGGCGTATTCCTTCGTGGTATGTAGTGTTCTTGGGAAATTGAACAAAGGGCAAACCATCTGACCATTTATTTGTATTGATATCGTTTAAGCATGCAGTTAACATATTCTGTATATCCTGATTGGCCTTTTCAACTGAGCATTGTGTTTGACTACGACGAGGCTGTCCATGAACTATCTTAATATATTTCCACATAGCACATAGATAGGATATGACTTGATTATAGAATTCACTACCATTATATCATTGTAATATAGCTGAGGCGCCAAATGTTGAAAATAGTGGAAGAAGGTGATGTGCTACTTCTTCAGCTGTCTTAGTTTTCAAATGTCGTAGCTGGACAAACTTCGTTAAATGATCTTGATACACCATTATGAACTTATATTCGCCATCCCTGTGTGACTGCAGGTCCAACAGATCGACTTGACATCTTGAGTTTAACTCCGAATTAACCATGGGTTTCACAAAAATAACTTTTTTAGGCCCACCATGTTTCATTTCACATTGTTTACATAAATTTAAATACAACATTACAACTTTATATGTAATATTTTTGTATTTAACTGCAATTCTTTAAGCATACATGTTCTTTCTCCATGGCCTGTTCTGCTGTGAGTTTCAGATAGTATACTGAACAATTCCTCATTGGTAAAATAATACTGTATATTCGTTTCTCCTGGTTTTAATGGTACAATTAATATATCTTCATCGTTAATTTTTAAAACTTCAAAACGTTCTAATTGTCTGTAATCCAAAGATTTGCTACACATAGTTTTAGCAGAAATCACATCAGAATGTATTTTAGAGTACATTTCATGCGAAAAATAAAAACCACTGTCTTCTCAAACTTTTCAAAAAAAAAAAAGATCACGGTTTACTGCAGTACCCATTCAATATAAATTAAGGTTTCGGATAATAAAATAAAATTTAAGAAAACATTCACACACCAGCAAACCTTGCATAAGACTGACAAACAGCAGTGTTCCAGAGTATAACAAATATATGCTTCTTGACCTCAATCGCAGCAGAACAAAGGATTTGGCGCCAACAGTTGTCTCTTTGCCGACATTGGCTTCTCGGCTTCTCGTTTCGACCTCCACTTGAGCATATCTGTGCTTGTCGACATACATCGGTGATGGTCGCGATGTATAAGAATATTACCAAATATTCAGCCTTTCACCGACGTATTTTGGTATGTGTTGACATTCACCAGAGAAAGTCCACATTCTTGAATTTCGGTCTTTCACGGTAACATATATATCTATATATATGTACAAACAGATTCATTAATTTTGTTTAATTAAAATAACTGGCGCGCCGAGTAATTAAGAATCCGAATCATGGGCGGATCTGGAGGTTCCCAAAGAAGAGGACCCTAATAAGAAGCTTCATATAGCGAGCGTGCAATATAAAAACTTTCTTATTATAAAGACCGATCGAAAAAATCCGTTAACCATGATTGCATAATTATTTTTACAACCAAAAGAATGGCTAACTAGGTCTTGCTAGCTGGATATCGAAACCATGCAGACGTGCCCCGAAATTGCTCCGATGTCTGGCTGAAAAATCAGCAGTAGAAGGTAAGTGGGAATGCTCTCTCCGGTAAAAATTAACGTCTAAACATATTCTGATCTTAATGAGACCAGCCTTATCCAAATCGGTTAATTTTTGAGTGAATTATGTCCAATTTAGTGACTTCTTTCTGCTCATATGACCAAATCTCATTGCATTCGAGCGCCAGTGTCCGCCATTTTTGTCAGTTTCTCATACGCACAAAAATGGCATAAATAATATATATTGTATTTATTTTCACTTTCATGTATGTATATCTAACCATGTAGTACCTTTTACTTATCATTTCATGCAATATATTTCATGTAATTAATTTTTAAAATTTCATCTTTTTGGAAAACCCGCCTTTTTAACCACATATGAATTTTTTTAACTCCTTTAAAATCATCCGATCTCTTAGCTTTTCAGTGAGCACATGAATCTAGTGCTCCGATGCATCCTCAAAATTTTTTAAAAAGCTAGCTCAATTTTAAGTGGTCCGGCGGACTTTCCCAATTTTGCCCCGAACCCATTTTTCTTCACTTTTCAGCAATCTCAATTTTTTTATAATACTTCCAATTTTTCTATCACCCTGTAAATTTGTGTGTTCATCAGTAATATGCTCCGATAATCTCTCAAAAATTTTTGAAACACTAACATTATTTTAAGTCGGGTTTTGGGCAAAATATTTCTCATTTGTGGGCCACGTTTTCAACTTTTTCAACTATTTTAATTTTTTAAAAATACAAAAAAATTTATTTCACTCTAAAAATTTTTGTACACGTATATTTATTGCTCCGACAGCCACTCAAAAATTTCTGGAGCGCTAGTTAAATTTTAAGGTCACGAAAACAGCTTTGTTATTAAAAAATTGGTGCACAACGTGCAGTTGCGGCGTGGTGTCTGTTTACGTAAGTACGTCTCCAATTAGCTCCCATTAATTTAATTAATGTTCCCGAGAGTTTGAACTGTTCAATTGACTTTGCAAAAGGTCTTAGTAAGCTCTACGGAGCACTTTGGCATACTTTCTGTGTATTTTAGATCATTTTATGAGCATTCTACCAAATCTTGTCACGATAATTTTATATATCGCTAATTTTGTCAAAGTGTATTTTACTAAAACCTCCATAAAAAATACTAATTATATCTTTTTCATATTTCTGACTACTGCTCTAAATGCCCAATTAAATTTCCTACACACAGATGCTATTCATTTTTCTCTAAGTATATTTTAAGTGATTGTTTTGTATCTTTAAAGTGTAATTTTCTTATTTTAAATAAAATGGCGTCGTTTTAAGGAGACCCACGCCGAAATTTTCCAACGATTGGTTGGTTGGCTGAAGGATGACGCTGCATAAAACAAGAGAAGGCATACTCACTAAGATTAGAGATGTCTGCATAGGAAGAGTAGTAGCGTTGGAGCCGGTTGCTAAGCAACCAGTTTCTAGTATGGAAGCATTGACACGCTATCCCAGTTCCCAGCAAACTTTTACTTTTAATCCTAGTTACAACTTCATTCTATCATTCAGGGGCGCAGGGCGCCCCCCTTTTCCTATACACAGACCGTGAACACTTTAAACTTCAATATTTCACAATTTAAATTGCCCAGACCGCCATGCCTTCTCTATTCGGAACGAACTTTTCGTGGGCTTTACAATGGTGCGGCCCATTTCAAGCTCAGTTTAACAGGGAGGGCCCTGGGGCCCACTCCGGGCCCTTTTTGAAAACAGTCCAATCCACACGCGCAGTATATCAAATTATAGGTTTGCATAAGGACAGTCCATTCCCGTCGCTCATTCCCATAATTTCTCATTTTTGCGCCCCATACACGTCATTTAAACTTTTAATTAAAACTTTAAAATCCTTGAATTCCTTCTTGTCATGCCCGAGTCGCATATTGCCGCATTGGTCATCACATTCTGTATCTCTTATCCCTAGTTACAACTTCATTCTATCATTCAGGGGCGCAGGGCGCCCCCCTTTTCCTATACACAGACCGTGAACACTTTAAACTTCAATATTTCACAATTTAAATTGCCCAGACCGCCATGCCTTCCCTATTCGGAACGAACTTTTCGTGGGCTTTCCAATGGTGCGGCCCATTTCAAGCTCAGTTTAACAGGGAGGGCCCTGGGGCCCACTCCGGGGCCCTTTTTGAAAACAGTCCAATCCACACGCGCAGTATATCAAATTATAGGTTTGAATGACAGTCCATTCCTGTCGCTCATTCCCATAATTTCTCATTTTTGCGCCCCTGGCACGTCATTTAAATTTTTAATTAAAACTTTAAAATCCTTGAATTCCTTCTTGTCATGCCCGAGTCGCATATTGCCGCATTGGTAATCACATTCTGTATCTCTTATTCCTAGTTACAACTTCATTCTATCATTCAGGGGCGCAGGGCGCCCCCTTTTCCTATACACATACCGTGAACACTTTAAACTTCAATATTTCACAATTTAAATTGCCCAGACCGCCATGCCTTCCCTATTCGGAACGAACTTTTCGTGGGCTTTCTAATGGTGCGGCCCATTTCAAGCTCAGTTTAACAGGGAGGGCCCTGGGGCCCCTCCGGGACCTTTTTTCTTTTTTTTTTTTAACAGTCCAATCCGCAAGTGCAGTATATCAAAATTCAATCACACAAGTGTAATATATCTCCATAAAGGTATTTAAATTATACATCTATTCTCAAATTTAAAATTTCTCCCACCCGTTCTGAGGGCGTAGGGCGGCTCACTCAATTTTCAAAATGTTACAGGCAACAACCTCAATTACACACCTTCACCCCAATGCTTCTGACACCGCATCTCTTCGCCTCAGCGTCAAATTCCTCAAGTGGTTTCCTATTTTCGTAGCCCCTTTCAAAATATTCTTATTTTCAAAGCCCCAGACTCATTTTTAAACTTTTTAAATAAATTTCAATTTTTTTTAGATCTCTCAAACACACAAGTGTAGTATATCTCCATAAAGGTATTAAAATTCTACATCTTTTCTCATATTCAAAATTTCTCACTACCGTTCTGAGGGTATAGGGCAGCTCTTTCAATTTTCAAAATGTAACAGACAACATCCTCAATTATCTCTCTTCCCACTCTTTCGGAGGGCGCTGTTCTTCATTGAGAATGCTAACTCATTCATTCTCCTCTTCGACGCGGCTGGTCTCATTCGCCTCGCTCTTATATAATTTCACCTGAGCAGTTTAAATCTATTTTCCCATCTTAAATGTCTTAATTATTGTATCTATTTTTGCTCAGCCTCTATTTTTCTCTTTACCGGAGAGAGTATCCCACATAACCTTAACAGCTCTCATAAAGTATAACAACAATTATTCTCTAGAACCTCAGCCAAACACCAGCAGACTTCAAAGCCACAAATCAAGAAGAGTCATCCCAAGAATTCTTGCATAACATCAACAGAATCCCAAGTCAAAATCAAAAAGAAATGAGTCGCAAATACAACGATAGCTTCAACTCGGACGACATGAGCCCTCACAGTTCAAGATCGAGCACACCACAAATCACAAGCTCATTACTCAGAAGACACAAAAAATCAAAAGAAATTATCATCCACAAAACAAATAAACCTAGACTCAACATGGAAACTATCAAAACAAGAACAAGAACTAATACCAGTAGAAAAAGGCGAGAAAATGGGCCTCAACATCAAAGAACTTCTGGCACAATTAATCAGCCACCTCAAAAACCGCAAAGACACACAAATGACTCAAGCAGGAGAATATCAGATACTACTAAATGCAGAAATAACTAGAAATAACAAAGAAATGAAAAAGAAAGCCAGAACCCTACAAGAAAAAACCCTAAAAAGCAGAATAGACCAAGCACTGGAAACCTTTGATGATGGGCTCATAGACATAACCCTCTACAAACGAACCATCTATTATGAACTAACACAATTCCTCTCCTCCAAGCCCACATTCCAAGCCTCTCTAATGCAAATGGTCAAAAGTCTGAAACAAAATTCAAAACAAAGCAACGAAAAGGCCAACACACTGCACGACAAAATGACAAAACAAGTCAAAGACTACCATCTACTCACAAAAGAACTAAACCAACTTCAGACAGACAACAACCCGAAAGAAACCACAGAAGAACAAGCCACCACCAACACACCACAGAAAACACAAAACAACAACAAAGATCCACTAGAAGGAAGACTGGAAATACTAGCAGAAGAGATCAGAACAATAAAAGAAAACACAAAAGAACAGGAGATTAAAAACAAAGAAGAACGAAAACAACAGGAAGAAATAATACAAAATCAAGAACGAATCATTCAACAACAAAATCATCAAATAACCACACCACAATCAAACAATGAAGAAGTCATCGCAGAACTAAACAAGAAAATAAGTCATCTCGCACAAACAAACGACAGACTAAAAGAAGAAATACGCATAATTATAATACAAGAAGTAGAAGAACAACAAAAATATCAGATCCCGGAAGATGAAAAAATAAGAATGCTCACAAAACAAGAATCGCACCAACACTTACTCAAAATAAGGAACAATCTCCCGTATGCCCAGCACATCAACACAGCCACAAAATCAATTATCACACAAGGCAACACAAACACAGAAGAAATATTGGAAAGACTAACAGAGATAGAAGAGAAAATATCCAAATTACAGAATGAACGAAGGCCAACCACAGACACATTGGAAGAAAATAGCACACACAAATCATACGCAGACCAACTTAAAATAACAGACACGGAGACCAAACATATTCAAATCACGAACATCACCATCAATAGCAAGAAGATACTCCAAAGCAGCAATCCTATTAACGAGAAAGCCTAACACATCCCTAACTATGTTCGCGATTAGAGAACAGCTCAACAAAGCCCTCAACAAATACAAAAAAGTTCCACCTATACTCACCACAGTAGCCAGAAACAAAACAACAATCATCATAAGATCCGACACAGACACAGACGTGGACAATCTAATGAATTTGATAGAAAGCGCAGAAGAAATGTCACGTCTGGTCTCCATTAAATTCACATCTGAAAAAAGAAGAAAGATCATAGTGCTGGGCATCCCAAAATCGTTTACATCCCACGAAACAATTATGAAACTATACGAACAACTAGACCCTCTCGACGTAAAACCAACAGAAGGCATTTACATACACAAAGAAATATCACACACTAACTCCAAAATATATCAACTAGTAATAGAAACCGACGAAGAACAATGGGTCGCACTACTCAACGGAGGTCGCCTAGCAATGAACTTCTTTACATGCAAGCTCAGAATCTACTCACCAATAATAAGATGCCAAAATTGCCAAGTTTTTGGACACTCCTCCGACGGATGCAGGGGGAGAACGGCATGCGAGTATTGCATGGAAGATCACACATCTGAAAGCTGCCCACACAAAAAGAAACCACACAAACATCAATGATACAACTGCACACACACAGAAGACAAACACGGACACCCATATCCAAATAACCATAGAGCAAGCTCACCGGACTGCCAGGTCTATCGGGACATCTACCAGAACCGCCATCGCAAGCATAACGCATCAGTAGAGAGTTCGCGATGGTAACAACCCCAAACCCAACAACCATACCAACTAGCAATAGAGCAACAACACCACTCCCACCATTTGGTCACATCAATATCTTACAAATAAATCTCAACCACTGCAAATCAGCCAATGAAACAGCCAAAAATCACATGATAGACAGCAACATAGACATCGCATTGCTGCAGGATGCACACTGTAACAAAAGCGGAGAGCTAACCGGCTTTCCCTCATCGTGGTCCATTTTTCCATCCAAAAAATACTCGGCACATGTAGTCATACAAAACAAAAATCTCATATACACACATCTTTATACAGGAACACATTGTGCCTTCGTGACCATAATGGCCAAGGAAGGCTCTCTAATAATTGGCTCGACATACGCAGCACCAAAATCTGACTTCGATGAAACACTCGAAGAATGGGAACACATCATCACACAAAGAAAGTTTCTCATTTGCGGGGGTGATTTCAACGCTAACTACACGTTGTGGGGTTACCCCAATGAAAATCGCCGCGGGGAAACACTTACCGAATTTTTAATCACCAACAATCTGACAATAGCAAACATTGAAAACACAGAACCAACTTATAAAAAATATAACTCAAAAGGCGAACTACTGGCTCAAGGCTGGCCTGACCTAACACTAGTCAACACACAAACACTACACAAACTTAAAAATTGGCAAGTCTCCAACCTGTACAATGCATCAGACCACAAGTACATCCACTTCTCCATCGAGATCTCGCCACTCTACACAATCCGAAGAAGGTTCAACACAACCAGGGGAAAGATCCGAAAATTCACACAACATAGTAAAAACAACAAACAGCTCCTCGGAGAACAGTTAAACAGCATAGCAGAAGACAACCAAATCAACACATTTACATCCACCTTGATAGAAATAATTCAGCAAGCAGTGAAGAAATCCTATAGATATAAAACGGTTAGGAGAACACCCACATTCTCATATTGGAACACAGATCTAAAAACAAAACGAAACCACTTAACAGCATTGAGAAAAAAACTCAAGAGACTCAGAGAACATGAACACGAGTCTGAAACATACAAATCCCTCAGTGCAAAATACTCAAAGCTCTCCGCACTATACAAGCGCTCCGTATTAAATGCAAAAACTAAAGCATGGAGACAGTTCTGTAACAACACCAGAAACCCGTTTGGGACCGCACAGAAGTTATACACGGGAAAACTCTTCACTCCAGATGAAATCTTAATCGAGCAGCCCCCAAGTGTCGCATCAATACAACACAACCTACAACATTTAACATCTCAAATATTTAGACCCACAGTATACCCTGATAACAACAATGAGGACATAACATTTGATTTACCACCTGACAAACTTTTCACCAAAGCAGAATTAAGAACAGCCTTGCATACATTTAATGACAAGAAAGATCCAGGTCCAGATTCAATAGATTTTAGATTACTCAAGGCCACATTCCACATAATTCCAAATATTCTTACACGCTGGGCGAACCTCTGTCTCCAGCACAATATTTTTCCAGAGGTTTTGAGACAAGGGGAAGTGGTGTACTTCCTGAAGCAAGGGAAATCCCCCTCTGAACCTAAGTCATACCGACCGATCTGCCTTCTTCCTACCCTCGGCAAACTATTAGAAAAACTTATAGTCTTTCGGCTGACTCACTTTCTAGAAACAAAAGGTTTACTCCATCCTCAACAGTTCGGGTTCAGAGCGGGAGATCATGTGAAAAAGCACTGCTAGACATCTTGACTTCCTGCGCCGACAGCATAGCTAATGGTGACTACACTTCCCTGGTCTCGCTGGACATACAGGGAGCCTTCGACAACATAGAATGCAGGGACATACTTATACAATTACGGGCGCTGGGCTGCCCGAGGAACCTGGCTGGGGTTGTCAAGTCTTATCTATCTGAAAGAAGTGTCCTCATTAATTGGGGTGCAGGCTACATTCCGCATAAGCTGGAGAAGGGATTACCCCAAGGCTCTTGTCTTGAACCTCTACTCTGGCTACTAATCGCAAATGTTTTTCTTTTAGAGCTAGAACGTCAGGGCACAATCGCATTTGCTTTTGCTGATGACTTCAGCCTGGTTCTCTCGGGTCGCACGCGTCTGGACCTGGAAACTACGGCGGCTCGAGCACTCGCAGCATTCTGCCAACTACTAAATACACACCACTTATACCTATCACCTGGAAAATCAGAGGTCCTTACATTCGCCAAGCCACGCAAGCTGGAGCGTGAACCAACAATGCGGATTAACGGAACTAGCTTGCACCACGTAGCACATATGAAAATCTTAGGCGTCATTATAGATAAATATCAATCCTGGACTTCACACCTCAACCAACTTAAACTCAAATTAGTCAAACACCACCACAATGCATCAAGACTTAGGGGGAAATCTTGGGGGATCAATAATAACATGCTAAAAATATGGTACAATACAATTATGGAAAAGATTATTCTGTATGGGGCTGGAATTTGGGGAGGTAAACTAACAAACAAAAATTAACATCAATTCAAAGACCATTCCTACTACAACTGTCGTGTGGTTATAAAACCATCTCAACCGATGCACTAAATGTAATTACAGGTATACCACCCATCACCTTAACATTAGAATATGAATACAAAAAGAGCAGAATCCTACACCTTTCACACAGTCAAACAGTAGAACAGCATTTTCCATCCAAAAGCATCGAACGGATAGTCCATGGTTGGCAATTACATCCAGCAGAAGAAACATCACACCTCCAAGTAAATACAGATCGTAACACGTACACACCAACCACATTGCCAACAATTTTTACTGATGGATCTCGAACAGCAACCGGCGTGGCATCAGCTTACTGTGTCACGGAAGGTGCGTTGATCATCCACCAGTGGGCCTGGATATTGGACGACAACAACATGGTATATCAAGCCGAACTATATGCCATCCTCCAAGCTCTCGAATGGATCCACGCACAAACAGACACAACCCTGTACTGGATATATAGCGACAGTCTGTCTAGTCTGCAAGCAGTTAATTCCCACAGGATCAAACACCCACTAGTTTTTGATATAAAGAAAAGGCTATTAACTATCATAAGCCGCTCACGAATTGGTCATGTGTCCGCACACAAGGGCATATTTGGCAACGAGTTGTCTGACACTTTAGCAAAAGAAGCCACAAAAAAACCCAACATTGATCACCACCTTTCACTCCCACATAGCTACATCAAACGTACATTAAAAAAAATATTTCAAAAGACTGGCAAGTACATTGGACCACCTCAACCAAATGCCGACATACTCATACGCTAATCCCCAAAGTCTCCTACACACTATTTTACCTCACCCCTCACACTACAGCTTTTCCTACTGGTCATGGACCCTTCCGCCAGTACCTACACAGATTCAAATGTGCATCTTCAGACCAATGCGAGTGCGGTGAACAGGGTACAGCGTCTCACCCATATTTTCACTGCACACTGACAAGTCAATGGCATCTCAGGTGCACTCAAAACCCTCCAAAAAATTGGCTCGCTAATATCCTAACTCGCCCACTTCTAAAGAGGAAACTAAAAAGCATTTTTGACCACTTAACTTACCTCTCAAATTTAACTTAGGGAGCCCGTCTGTTGGATCTCAATTCTTCAATTCGTTGCTCCCTGTAGTTTCCACCACCTACTGATGCCCCTCACTGCCCAGTGTCGCGTGGGAAAATCTGTTTTCCGGAAGTGATGGACCAATCCTCTAAAAGCCTTATTCAATCCCTGTCACTTGCTCGTATTGGAGCACTCCTGGCAGGATCGCTTGTATTATATTTTTTTCTTATGTTTATGTTTTGCCGCTCATTGTCGCGTTTTCCGGCGGCATCAGCTGGGGCTGAACACTGTAACCTTTTTTTAAAGACCTTAATAAAGGGACCGGGAGGGATACTATGCTCTACAGACTTGATTTACTTGTCTGAGCAGTCCCTCTTAGGCAATCAAATCAAATCAAATCAAATGGCTAACTAGATCAAGTATTCTAATATAATAAAAAATTCCAGCTCTTTTACGAATACTTGTTTAATATTTTGTGTTTTAGAAAACCTTGAGGATGTTTCAGAGTAGAATTCTTCAACCTTTTACACTTGAGTGCTACTTTTATAAATTCTTAAACTTTCGCGGGCCATCAATAAATCAATTAATCAGCGGGGCCAAGAAATATATACAATCTTACATTTCAAGGCTATGGTTGTGTCATATATAGGTATGCAGAACTGCACATTTTGTTTGCAGAGTGCACATTTTGTTTTTAATTCATAACGGAAAAAATTATTCATGTGTGCAAGCAATATTTTGTTTTGTACACCAGAAAGTTAATTCAATTTACTTAATTTATTAATAGTAGTAGTAGTAGTACATAGAAGTTTTCTGCACTTAGCACTCAAGAAAACGAAATACACTATCAATTAACCGATACAAATTACAGGCCCTGGCTCTCTTGAACTGTCCGTGGCGCGTTCTGTTTTAACGCTACACTGCATGATTTTTACTTTTAGACGTATGTTTTTATACTCATTTTTAGAGTTAGCTACAACAAATTCTAAAGCGAAATTCTTTGTATTTTTTAATTGCAGACTTCTGTGATTATAACACGAACGTTTTCTTTGTATATAGTAATAGCACGGAACTGAATTTATTGATAAATGTAATGTAATTGATTCATATATACATATTGATTCATGCCACTGCGCATGATAGGGTTCGAATAAATAATGAAAATGCAGAATCAAGGAACTTTTTTAATGTAATTTTTTTTAATTGAAAAACTTTCAAGCAAACGTTTTAAAATGTCAGAAATATATGTACATATTCTTGTTATTATCATAGAGTTTATATACTAATTATTGTAGTTACAACCTATTGTTCTTAAACAGCGCTAATAAAAAAAGACGTTAAATAACGATTTTACATCTACGAACAAATCATTAGCAATGGTATAATAATTTTTAGCTACACTCCTACTAACTTCAGAGATATCCGTTGACGCTAAAAATATACATACCTGGGACGCTAACGATTCTTTTATATTTTATTAAAATAGTGATATTTAAAATGTAAGAACAAATTTGAGTTTCATTTAAAAAAAATTATTCGACAAATTTATTTTTTAAACTATGCGTAAGAGAATCTAATATACAGGGTGGTTATAATATAAGTAAAGTATCTCCATCTGGAGCTGTCTGTAGCATGAAGGAATAATCCGAATGAAACCAAAACCGGTACATTTACTATTCGAGAAGGGGTAAGAAGAATGGAACAATAAAAAATAATAATTGCAATATAATCACCGACATATGGCGCTACCGAGGGTAAAAAACAATGTGTAATAGAATAACAAATAATGAAGGCTTCAAACCGGATGGCAAACCTAATTTATTGGAAAATGTCAAACTGAATATGGTTACGCTTTCTCATGGCGGTGCCAATAATGTTCAAGTTCCACATGGCCATTGTGCTGGAGGGCACAATTCAGGCGGTGCACGACATGCTCAACTGCGGAATGTAACGCATCAAGAGTGATGTTTCGCATATGTTGTGATATGCGTTCAAGTCATTGAGGTTTGCGACACTTCCATGGTACACAATATTACACATTACATTTCACACTCAAAAGCACCATCTGTCGGCTGTTATTGCAATTTTTTAATGTTCCATTCTTCTTCCCACTTCTCTAAGAGTAAGTGTACCGATTTTGGTTTCTTTCGGGTTATTCCTTCAAACTACAGACAACTCCAAATAGAGATACTTATATTATAACCACCCGGTACATTCGAATTAAGCTACGTAAGACACATTAAGCGTTCTTAACTTAATTTGCTGATTAAAATAACATGTACCGTGCTTACATGTGTTAGTTTTAATAGTAAATGTGCATCTGCATTATACTATCACACTTTTCAATGCAATTAGTAGAGTATTTAAGTTAGTGATTGGATATAAAAAAATACATTTCACGGTTTCTATTAAAGTTTCTTTTTACATCATTTCATACTACATCAAAGATTCTCTATAATTTTGTAAGTAATGTTTTCGAAATAAAAATGCCAACTACTCAATTTGCCGATATTTGGCACTACCAGAGTCCTTAATCTGTAGGGATCCTTAATCCGTATCCATTATAATATACTTAGGCACCACGTTCATAATTTTAGTAAATACACATTTAGTAGATACCCTACGTTCGCTAGTTATTTGAAACAAAACGGAATTAATCACCACGTAAAAATAAAATTATTATTCAAAATTTTTGTTGATAAATGTCAAATTCAAAAGTTATCTCATTATAAAAATATGTCTTTTAATGTTAAGAACAACATACGCAAATTTTATATGACAGGGATTATTTTACGGTAATATATAATCATCACTAAATATATTACATCATTAAATAAACTCGCATATAGTTTCTCCATGTTTTCTTATAAAAGGTATATTAATTATCTGACTAAAGTTTTTCGTGTCAATAAGCAAAAATAGATGTTCTTTTGTTAATCATATTTGTTCTGCATGAGATATTGATTGCAATACTTGTAATATGAAGTTAATTAAACAAATATGAAGAAAGAAAAACTTTGAGCAAATATTACTTAACAATTATTTCTTAGTAAGGTGAACAAGTTTATTCGTAAATTTCACCTTCAGGGAACTTGTTTTCATGCAAAGCGATGAATATTTTGTTTCTACGTCGAAAATAGTATGACGAAATATTATTCATTCAGTAAAATATTAAAAGTATTATTTATTTTGAGGACATATCAAAGCAGTTGTTTATGAAAAATAAATACTTTGTCGCAATTTTAAATATTATTTGTACATGTACAGGAAATAAAAATTTTGCATACACGATCAGTCTTTCGAAATTCATATTCTGTTTGGCATAGAAATGATCCAAGATATAAGTTAAATTTTAATTACTCAGAAAGCAGAACTGAAACTGAAATATTAAATTACTTATTCTTTTATAAATAGGAAATAAAATAAAGAACCAAAATGTATAACAATGCATAGATATATGTGTGTAAATAACAACACAATTAATTTAATAGCGTATATTTTGAACGACAACAAGGATCTTAAAGTACTATGAAATAAAACGCATTCCCATTTAGCATTATTTAATACTATTAACAGTATCGTGCTAAAATTATAAGAAATAATGCGAGTTTTACAATCAAATCTAACTTTTGTTAAGAAAAAAAAAGAAAAGTATCATTTTTATTCATAAAACCTTTTTAAATTTATAATAAAAGAGCCATTCATAATTTTTAGCAACAGTATCA
This sequence comes from Maratus michaelseni, assembly GCA_963931845.1. Lineage (NCBI taxonomy): Eukaryota > Metazoa > Arthropoda > Arachnida > Araneae > Salticidae > Maratus > Maratus michaelseni. Next base: position 229,320,111 of record OZ007590.1, on the reverse strand, counting down.
TCTTATATTTTAATTCGGTATACAAAAAATATATGAAGTTACATAAAAAAAAATTAAGAAGAAAAGTGAAGAATAAATTTTAGTAACACCCCGAATCATATATTATAATGTGAGAAAAACCTGTGTGTGTGTATATATATACAGGGTGTCCGAAAAATCTAGAAACGGTCGAATAACTCGAGAAATACCCATTATATTGAAAAACGGAAAATATGCGTTCAATATTTTTGGAAAAATCTATTTAAGGATATCAAAGTTTACCGCCCCAACTCTGCCCCCTGGTGGGAAACGAAGGGAACTTTGAAATGTTAAGTGTTAAGCTCCCCTTTTTATCGTAGATACAGATTGTACAGGAAAAAATACCTAAATTTTGTATTTAACATTTTCTTCGGAAAATCGTTGTTGGCGCTGTAATCGAGTAAAATGCAGTGAGAATCGCTTGCATTGAAAAGTCTGGAAGTGGTAGAATAACTCGAGAAATATATACATCAGATTGAAAAACGGAAAAATACGTGTTCAAGTTTTTAGAAAAAATCTATTTATGGATACCAAACAAAAAGACATCCTATCTAAATTTGCTTAAACCATATAAGAGTTGTTGAATTTCGTAAAATATTTGTGACAGATGCTTGTTGCAAAATTTAATATGCTTCTGTAGTGTTTTTTTCCAAACGAATGCAAAATTTCAAGGTTTTAAACTGCACAAATTGTTGCTTAGAAAGGTAGACGAAACCACCAATATTTTTTCAGTTTTTCATACACAAAGAGCGTAACGAAGCCTCAAAATTGGTGACCGTTGAATTAAAGAATTAGATGTTCTTATTTTAAACACTTTTTATTATTTTTGAAAACTGTTTTTGACTTTGGTTTGTCTGTCTGTACTTCTGTTTACTCTCTATCTCTTCTAAAGATCAACGAGATATTCGTATATCTATACTAATAAAATGAAGTTGTTTGTCTGTGTATCTGACTGCGTGCGATGGCTAGCAAAATCTACCGCACGTAGAAGTCTGAAAATGTGGGTGCGGATAGTCCAAGACAGGTACTGATACACCTGATAATCGGATTTTTAATTTTTTGAGACTCGGGCCCACTGTGACCCCTTTAATAATTTCGCCTTAAATTGTTAATAACTTTCCCCTTTTTTATCCGATCTTCTTCGTTTTAGGGCTCCTTTCTCCATTTAGTTATTCCTACATTACTACGTTCCATTTAAGACCTTGGTCTCCTGGGGCCCGGTACAGGGCCCCTTCAAGTTTTTGTCCCCTAAAATGTTAATAACTTGCCCTCTTTTAATCTGATCTTTTTCGTTTTGAGTGGCCTTTTCTCTATTTAGTTAATCCGCCATTTCTACATTCCAGTTAGGATCATGGCTCCCTGGGATCCTTAAACTTTATGTACGCCAGGCATTTTCCACCCCCTTCTAATTGTGTCAATGTTATACAAGATTTATTTCAATTCTTCTGCCTTAATGAAAGCAAAAGAAAAAAAACTTCTTTACATTCTTCACCATTCATTTTTTTTCTAAAACTGAAGATTTAAGAATATTTTAAAGATTGCCGAACGGAAACAAAAATATGTGTAACAAAAGAATTGAATCTCAGATAGCCCAAAAAATGATTTACGAAATCCTTCACAAGTGGGATTCCTAAATTCTTTTCGACTGCTAATTCCACTTGAAATAGAAGGAGATGTATAAAAAAGACTCCAAAGAACCCTGTAAATCCGATTAGTCTTGTGTTCAAATAGCTTAATCAAACGGTTTTACTGATATTTAACTTTATTTTTACCATATAATTTCCAGTGACATTTCAAAATTTTTCAAAATTGATTTCTTAACTAATCGTATCTCTAATGAACGGATACATACCGTATTTCCCGGAGTATGAGTCGACTTTTTAAACCGCCAAAACACAGAAAATTCAGGTGTCGACATATACACAGTGTATAAAATAAGACATTGAATGGTCGCTGTTTTCAGCTGTAGTTATAGTTACGAGATTAGTATCGGTCTTTTGCTTACAATTCTAACTCACAAAATTTATCATTTCCAACACATTTCGCACAATAAATAAAAACATTTGTTATTTTTTAAACTGTTATTATAATAACATTAAATCATTCTTTAATGAATCATTGTAGTATTTACTATTTATCTGATGATTTTTATAAACGTGCATTTTCCCGCATTATCTTTATTATCGCAAACGAAAGTGTCTTTTTATTTCGTGAGAGAATAAGAGATCGACTTTTACATCAAATATACTAAAATGCGACATTAGTTAAAAATTAGAGTTAACTTATACACCGGGAAAAAAATTAAAATTTGAAGTATGACAACTTCCTGATGCACAAACATCTTTTACAATGTGCGTACGTCCCTTGGAATATCCAACGAGTCTGACAACACTATTTAAGATAAGAAATTTTCTATTTAATATTTAAACTGCAGAAAGGGTAATCATTTCGTTTATTCATAGAATTTGCGATATTTTTATGCGTCGAAAAATTCTATTAAATATTCGTCGTAACACTGTACACACACTGACTGTTTCTACGTAGTACGATTAACAATTCCACTGAATAAGTAACTACCTATTTACAAATATTTATGCAATGGATATTTACCAGTATATGACAGGTGTGGAACTTACGCCATCTAAATGTCAAAAGCACATTTTAAGTTTTAAATAATTTCAGCTAAAATAATTACATTTTATTGAAAACAATACACTGATTTTAAAATGAATAAACTAACACTGTTATTGTTTCCACATATCAGAATCATTCCTGATAATAATTTATTAGAAACTCTCTGGAAATAAATTTTCTGAACGCACTTACAAATACTTTGATGTTTAATTTCGAGATTATTAAATATGCTGGAAAAAACCATGAAAAAGTAAAATATTTCTGAACACTTACAGATATCCACTTAAAACTGCTTACAAAATTATTTTGTGCAAACTAACAAGCCATTATAAATAAAAATATTTCGATAAAATATAAAGATTACGTGATTATATTAATTTTTACATGTTTATAAACTTCGGCTCTAGAAATACATCTAAAAGGCTATACTTGCATGTATACGATGCGATATGCATTTAAATGATATTTAGACAAAACATCCCACTTTTAGATGTAGAAGAAAAAATCAACAAATAAAACTAAAAGGTTTATCCTTTGCAGAGAATGAATTTGACACTTTCTGCGATAGTGAGTAAATTCAGTTGCGAATGCCTCCTTACAGTAGATTTTGCAAAATTTGCCACAAATTGTCAGATCTTTCAGTAACATTTAAGGAGTCTAAAGTAAATCGTTTTAATATTTTAACTAAATGAAATGGATTGGTAAAGATATCATACGAATTGTCATTTTTTCAACCGAGTGAGAAAGCGACAAGGTCAGAAGTGGGACCCAAGACCTCTGGTTTAAAATACCAACTCTCTGCCTATTGAGCTACCTGAACCAACAACAAGTCACTCTGATAAACTTTTTTGTCTACAGCATCTTCTCTGCCATGTAGACAGTTCAACAAAGTATACCACAGGTAATGAAACTCCATTAATAGTATCAATCGTTTAATACAGTTCCATTACATGCGTTCCACTACATTCTGTTACGCTGTATACACAGCAGACCAGACGGTATTACAAAATAAGGTTATCCGAGTGAATTGTGTCTGTCGGTTGTCGATCTAGGTAGCTCAATAGACAGACCATTGACAATTTAGCTAGAAGACTTGGGTTCGGTTCCCGGAATACACTTTTTCACTTAGTTGGAAAAATGATAATTCGAATGAAGTAAATCAACCAACAATTTTTCAACATACATTTTTTTTCTATCTTTCAGGATGTCTTATAAGAAAGTCGTAGTGTTGATAAATTTAGTTTTGTTGTAGCTCTTTATTGAAAAGCAAATATTTAAAAAAGTTTTGAGCAGGAGAAAAGATACATTTATTCACAATTGTTTTAGTATCAAAATTTTGTTCGGATGATTGTTGAAGAAGTCAAAACCTGTTAGTTATAATTTTCATTGGCATACTTATGAAATATAATAATTGTAGGTGTAATGAAATAATTAACTTTGAATTTAAAATCTTCGAAATTTTATATGTATTTACACAAGAAAATATTTTACACAACCCTGCATAAACTTTATTTCCTTATATATATATTTTTTTAAATGCTTTCTCGAACATATTTCTTAATTTGCTGGATGAACTTTCCTTTTTCACGGTAGAAAACGTGATCTTTTTGATAAAGAATTTATAGCAGACACACAAATTCTATAAGATTTGTTATTATATTTTTAATAGTGTGTGTGTGTGTGTGTGTGATCTCTCATAATTATATATATATACTTTTTCAGCATCAAGAGGTTCATTAATTCATTTCCCATATGACATAAGTGTTAAATTAATTTAACATTATGATTATTTTTATAAAATTAAATGTTGTAGTATTATTTTATTTTTCCCTCTGTAAAACTGAAAATAATATTATTTTCTAAAATATGTTTATAAGTGTTTTTCAATTACCTTTTCCCATTAAATTTTAATTCACTTTATTATAGCAATTTTTATTTTAAAATACAAACTAATGCATTATATTTTTAAGTTTCAGCTGTAATTCTGAGAATAAATTGTTATTCATTTAAGCAAACTGTTCACAACATTCTAAGCAGTGCTCTTCATCAAATGAGTGTTATGCTAGTGAAATCTGTTTAAGTTATCTATCAATCTGTATTAGATGTGTGAATAAAGGTTCAATTCCCATGACTGAACTTAAGATAAACTGACGCTTCTAAGCAAATTACTTCAAAACTAATTTTCTGGCAATGCCAAGAATTATTGTAAAAACACAAAAGCTTAAATAGATTTAGTTACGCGTCTTTTAAGTATAATCTATTATAATAAATTATATCTATCTAAAATATAGTCTTTTATAATATATTAGTACCTGGTAGACTGTGCCTCGCTCCGTTTGTACCTTTTAAACCTTTATTAATGTTTTTTTATGTAAAGAGGAAATCTCGCAATCGTTTCTTAACACACTTTCTGATAGACTAGAAGAAAAAAACAAATTTGTGCAAAACTATGTTTCCGATGATAATACAGCATTTATTTATATTTAGAACTTCACTATAAATTAATGCTTTAATTTTAAGACATTTTTCAATTAGCCCGCCACAGGCGATAAATTGCCAAATATTCTGCTTAATGCGGGCAATCGTATGGGAGTTGATAAAACAATGGATTAATGTATGCCCTAACAAGAAAATTAAGAATGTGATATTTTAAAATAATACATTTTTTTCAATTAATAGTTTAAAATTAATTAATTTACAGCTATATATTGAGAAATCAATTTAGAAATAACGCCCATACCAAATTTGTGTATTATATCGGATATTTTGCGGAAGAAAGATGTATACCATTTAAAAAGTTAGGTGTTGATTTTCAAGATAAACATTGAATTATTATAAAAGAATATTTTTTTAAAAACTATTTTTACGTTTATACTTATTTCAACATTCTATATGAGTAAAGACAAAATTTTATTTCTTATTTCTACATACTTCATACTGTAATTGAGTAAAGACAAATATTTATTATTAATTTCTACATAAAAAAATATTTCTAGTTTCTAAAAGGAATGCAGAACTTAGATTTTGAATTCTGAATTATTCACTTGAGTGCGTAAAGAATATTTTCAAAAGTAAAAAAAAAAAATAAAATAAAATAAACACTTGGAAATCGAGATTGTCAATTATAAAAATAAAAGGTTTTTTTTTTCTTTTTTTTAAATGAATAAGTGTGCCAGGGCGTTCTATTTTCCATGTTTATAAAAAGGGTACTTTTCGGTTAGCCGGGCGCCAGTGATATATGTACATACATGAATAGATATGTATATACATATAAATATTTTTTCATACATATAAGTGTATATATATATATATATATATATGTATATATATGTATATGTGTAGATATATGTGTAAATATATATGTGTATGTAACACACATGTAACACACATGTATGGCAGTGATATATATACATGTATATATATCACTGGCGCCCGGCTAACCGAAAAGTACCATAAAAAAATAAATAATTCTCCAGTCGTTGTCCAAGTCAATATATGGCGGCAAACATGAGCTATTCCAGCCATGCTGTGGTAAGTTTGGTAGAAAAATGTTCTTGCTTTTAAAATTGCTCCTAATTTTGCGCCAGGGGTAATTACCATAGCATCAAACTATAGCGATGTTATTATGGTAGTGGATTTAAACTTAACATAAGTATAAGTGCAGCTATCTATCAAGAGAGTTTATGAAAATATTTGGTACTTTTATGTTAGCGAGTTACCAATCTCGCCAAAAGTAGAATTTGTTTTTCATGTTTGTAAATTAGACACAATGCGTTGATGTTGAAATAACATGTTTTAATTTGTGGTATTGTTTCTTCTTATATGATTTTATTTTTGGTTTTTTAAAAGGTTGGAAGGAGTGTATTTTAAATGTATTTTAATACATGTATTTTATTTGATTGTATTTTAAATTAAATGAGTGAAAAGTTTGCTTTTTAAATGATATAAATGCAATACGAATGATGCGCTAGTAACAACAATATTTAGCGATTCATCACCTGCGGTCATCTAACTTAAAAGTGCCAAATATTTAAACTCTCCAAAATCGACATTTTGTAAAATTAATTTGATTTAGTCAGTTAAAAAGGATGTTACGGTATTCGGAATAAAGACAGGTCGTTATCTCGCTCTCCATTTAGCATAGAAGACCACCGCTAGCGCCACCTACGTGATTATCTTTTTTCGGTTAAATTATTAATAGCCAACTGTACTGGCGAGAGTTCAGGTTATAGAAGATTAAATGTTGAAAAAATTGCTTACACCTATCAAAACAAATTTTTCCTATGTCGATACTTAGTTGGATGGTTTTCTCGTATTCAAAAAAAGTTTACTTCAAAGCTTTACATCAAAAAAAGTTTACTTCATAAAAATAAATCAGAATTGTTTCCGATTAATACCATCATGTAAAGACTTCATTAAATTATGTGGGAACATTGAATGAAGCTTTCATCCTAGACTATTTTCTCACGCCTGGGAAAGGTATTTTACCACGACCAAGTCAACGACGCGGTGTCTGGGGTGCTCAAAGGAAAATTGACCTGCAGAATTTGGTTCAGTGGGAAGGTGATCGATATGATTTTTCTACAGAGACAATGAAACGAGGGTATATCCCTAGTTCGTGACAAGACACAAATTGGCAACGAGGCGCCAAGTGAAAATTCTTATTTCCCAATGAGAGAGGTGGAACGGAGTTGATTGGGCCTTGAGAAACCGGAAAACGCCCAAAACCCCCTTCCCCCATTCCCTCCGGAGCAGCGAAGAGCAGGCGGGAGCAAGGAGTTGGATGTTGGAGATCAACTGAGAAGGTCGGATCTTAAGACCTTCTAGAGTGGAAAATCATCTCCCGGGAGTGTTATTGAAATCATCGTGCTGGACACCAAGTCCGGGGCTGAGACTCGCTGAACACCAGCGAAGGGAGGAAATATCCGAGACAGCCAGTCTCTATTGTGAAATAGTTTCAGCTTACCGTTCGAGAGAAAACCACTAAAGTGACACCCTGTCACCACTCTTAAAACTGCATTGGGTTCTAATCGCTAGCCGAGCGAGCAACCTGTGATGGCAGACACTTTTATCACCTTGAACTGATTCTACGTGTCAATTACAAAGATAAACGGACCTACTATATATAAGTGTGTAACAATATTTTAATGTTAATTTACGACAGAAATAAAATATCATTTCTGATTTGACGATTGAGTTTTGCGTTGTCGCTACCATTTAAATATTACAACGTGAAATTAGGAATTCTTTAGAATCAGTTTGTTTTAACCATATGAAATAGATTTTCCCGAACTGCAGACCTAGCCAGATATCTTTCGTGTGCCCGAATTAGTACAGGAGTCAAGTTTTGTGAAAATCGTAAGAGCTTTTTTCGAATTATAACATATTTTTCAATGAGGAGTTGAGTTTAGAACTGTCTGGAGTTAAGACCTGTCAAAACAAACTTTTCCGAATTCGAGACCTAGATAGATAATTTTCTCGTTCTCTATTTAGTATAGCAGGCAAGATTCGGGAAAATCTTTTGAGCATTTTTCGTTTTATAGGAAGCAGCATTTTCAGCGCTGAGTCCGTTTTAAACTGTCAAGACGAATTTTCTCGTATTCGGTGCCTAGCTAAATCATTTTCTCGTGCTCGATTTACTATAGTAGGCAAGTGTCGTAAAAAATGATCCAACTGTTTATGATATCATCCGTAATAGGGAAAATCGCTTAAGCTCGTTTAATATAGATGAAATGAGAAAACGAATAACTCACGTGTTACTTTCATTTATGTTTTAATTTTTTTTTATGAATAAAATAATTTAACAGTATTATATTCAGTAACAGTATATAAAGCCTTCCTTTATCTTTAAAAAACTCAGAAACCAACAGATTTTGAGATTTAAAGAAACATCTATAAGAAGAAAAATTATTTTGTTTCACGCAATTTTCGGAATCATTTCCGACTAGCTTCAACGCATACACTGCACTATAAAAAATGACCAATGTTTCTTATTTTATGAAAATATGCTATAACCTCGAACGAAAATATAATATAATCTTCTGAGTTATCCGAAATTTCAAATAGCATGTCCATTGTCTTTTGAATCCCCAGAAACGAATACATTTTCAAAATTTAAAGAATAATTTATAAAAACAAATTATTTTTAGCTGCCCGTATTTTTCAGAAACGTTTCCGAAGAGTTTTTATAGTGTATTAATTAGTGTCCTCAGGCTGGAATACCTGTTTTTCGAATGTTATCCATTTTCAAGTACACGTTTTCAGCCGCATAAGTTAATTTATACATGAAAGAGTATAGAAATAATATTAATTTTAATGTTATTGTTAACGCTGTTAATTTTGCATGTTTGTCTGTTAAAAATTTTTTTTGCATGAAAATGTTTACTTCAGAATTGATAGCAATCGAAAAACAGGTATTCCAGGCTGAGGACACTAATTAATACACAATAAAAACCCTTTGGAAACGTTTCCGAAAAATTCGGGCAGCTAAAAATAATTTGTTTCTTTAAATTAGTCTTTAAATTTTGAAAATGTATTCGTTTCTGGGGATTCAAAAGACAATGTAACATGCTATTTGACATTTCGGATAACTCAGAAGATTATATTATATTTTCGTTTGGGGTTATAGCATATTTTCATAAAATAAGAAACATTGGTCATTTTTTACAGTGTGTAAAAAATGACCAATGTTTCTTATTTTATGAAAATATGCTATAACCACGAACGAAAATATAATATAATCTTCTGAGTTATCCGAAATTTCAACTAGCATGTTACATTGTCTTTTGAATCCCCAGAAACGAATACATTTTCAAAATTTAAAGAATAATTTATAAAAAAAATTATTTTTAGCTGCCCGAATTTTTCAGAAACGTTTCCGAAGGGTTTTTAAAGTGTATTAATTAGTGTCCTCAGGCTGGAATACCTGTTTTTCGAATGTTATCCATTCTCAAGTACACGTTTTCAGCCGCATAAGTTAATTTATACATGAAAGAGTAAAGAAATAATATTAATTTTAATGTTATTGTTAACGCTGTTAATGTTGCATGTTTGTCTGTTAAACATTTTTTTTAGCATGAATATGTTTACTTCAGAATTGATAGCATTCGAAAAACAGGTATTCCAGGCTGAGGACACTAATTAATACACTATAAAAACCCTTCGGAAACGTTTCTGAACAATTCGGGCAGCTAAAAATAATTTTTTTATAAATTATTCTTTAAATTTTAAAAATGTATTCGTTTCTGGGGATTCAAAAAACAATGTAACATGCTATTTGAAATTTCGGATAACTCAGAAGATTATATTATATTTTCGTTCGTGGTTATAGCACATTTTCATAAAATAAGAAACATTGGTCATTTTTTACAGTGTAGGAATCATTTGACTAGCTTCGACGCATAGGAAGCATTTCCGACTAGCTTTCATTAAAAAGTTTTCTCAAACCAGGATATACGTTTCTCAAAAGGAACTTCTCCATAAGCGCATACTGAAATAATTTTTAAAAATTACGGATTATTCTTCTCATAAGGATATATATGTTTATAAATATTTCTTTCGATATCTCTATATATCATTCTTAAAAAATATATTTCATTTCTTTGGGGACCCAATGAAATTTCAAAAATACGATTTTATGATAAATACTTTTATGGGAAACTTCATACTAAACTAATTTAAGCAAGCTTACCTTAAATTAGATCTTTTATATAACTACAGATTTGTCATATACATTTATGTATATATAATGACGGTTAACGATCGATTTATACTGTTTAAAACAAAATTTAAATCCATTAAGACTGTTTCAAAAACAAAATAAATGCCAGATTCTTAGTCAATGGTCAATTAAAAGAGAGTTCGATATCGTTAGTGTCAGGGACAACAACTAAAATCTGTTCTTGCCATGCAAACAAAACTTAACCGTGCCTTTACTTTTAAAATACGCTACAACTTATCCTATGGTATAGATCCATATATATGCTTTTTAATAAACAAAAAAAAACAATTTTAGTTCTTTTGCTAAAAGTTATCTCTTCTCTTTTCTTTTTATTCTAAAATCAAGTCTCATTTACAGATTAATGCTTTATCCTTTTTGCAGGCAGATGCAATTTATTCTCTCATCTCTTGCCTTTTTAATTTTACATGTACACCACAGCTTGAATATTAGAACAATATGTTTCTCGCTGTGTGTATGCACTTTGTCCAGTATTATTTTCTTTCTTTTTTATTCTGAACTTTGAGTATCTGCTAGTTATCATAATACATTTACTTTTAGCCTTTGTAATTATTTCAGTTTAACACAAAATTTATATACATCCGCAGTTTATGATTTTACAAATTGTTATTTCTGTCTCGATATTTCGTGATCGCAGATGGTTTTCTCATCGCCTAAAAGCCACAAAAAGGTTACTAATGAACTTTGTGATATTACACCCCCCTCTTTAATCGCCAAATTTAAATATATCTATTTCTTATCATTAACGGTTATTTTTGTCTGGCGTTAATGGGTCTTGCCAGTTGTTTTATTTTGATGTAAAATACTTACTGACTTGCGAATATTGTTATGATTTGAGATGATCAGTCTTTGCTGAGATGTAGAGGTGAAAAGACTTCTCTTAATACTGCCTTGCTATTGAGCAAGCCGACCACCTGTTTGCTTCTACTTTTATGCTACTTTTCGCTTCAAATAAAGGACTAATTTCGACAGAATGATTTCTTATTTTATTTCCGAACTATTGGTGTGTCTCTTTATTCAGGAAACGCATCTGAAGTGTTTTTGCGGTACAATGAAGTTCATTTTAATCGCTATGTACTATTATAGTAAAATATTCGCTGTGACGGTCAGGCCATCTCTTCGATAATATTATTAGAATGCAAACGACAACTATTGTATACTAAAACTACATTACATATTCAATTGTTGAAGCTATGTAAATTTAAATACATTATTTCATCGATTAAGTTAAAATTCATAAGTGTTACGCATTTAAATACTAATTATCAAGCAATTTCCAAATGCATTTAAAACTCTTTCATTTGGCGTGGAAACGCGTTTTTCGCCAAATCGCGTGGTGTGTTTGTATTTTCGCGCCAAATACTCGAAGTTTTTTTTTTTTTTTTTTTTTTTTTTTTTTTAAGATTTTTTACTGGGTTTAAGCATATAACTATTACTGATACTTTATTACGTACATAAATAGTTTCATTAGCATTTTTGTTTCAAAATGTTTTGAGTATGTTCTTTAAGGATACCTTCCTTGTCGGATGCTATCAACTCTCAAGAAAATGTAACATAATACCAAAAACAAGTTTAATAAATAAATAAAAAAAAACTTTGATAGAACATATTCTTCACTTCACTAAAATCAGGAAATACTAATTGCTGTTCATTGCTTCTACTCACTTTTTTTTTGGTAAAAGATAAATCTTACGCTTCGGGTATAAATAATAAATAAAATATTTTAAGCTACCAAAATTCGCTAAAAATAAGAATCTAAAAAAAAGGGAGAATTATGTATAAAAAGATATCTCAAAATTAAAAATAGCGTACAAAAGGCATTTATACTCTTTTAAAATGAAGGATTTAAAAAGAGATTTAAAGAAAGACCAAAAATTAAGAGCGGGCCAAATGAAAAATTGTTGCAACTGAATTTTACTCCTGTTGGGCAAAACTAACAACATTTATTTAGATGTATCTAAAAAACAAAAAAAGGTTGCATTATAGTGCAATATTCCATATATCTGATAAAAGCGAAATTTCTTTTAAGTTTCTTTACTTATTACTTAAATTTCTTTACGTCTGTTTTTTTTTCGAAGTGTATCTATTTGGTTGAAATGTTGAAGTAAAGACACCCTAGGTATTGCGATGTTTTTCGATGTCCTACGATGTTTTTCTTTTCATATATGTGCACTCAAATATCGACCAGATTTTATTAAAATAGTCAATAATTTTACAACATTTCAATATTTAAAACATTTTCCATGCTTTCTCATTTTTACTGTATTAAAAGTTTCCTTCATAGGTGTAAAGTATACTTCAAGAATTCAATTTAGTCTCCTATACTGCATTTCAAAGAAAAACCACTTAATCACGCAAAAGATGTATTTACAAGCACTCTTGAATTGATTAATAAAATTTAGGACACTATAATCCATCTTGAAACATTTTCACACTTATTTTGAAGCTTTGATTTTTTACTTATGATACTTATTACATCGATATTTATTGCACTGATATTATTTACTACGAGGAAATATATTGTATAGGAGTATTTTTGCTTTAATATTTGTTTTATATTTAAAATAATTTGAATTAAAACAATTAGCCACGTAAAAGCTGATGTTTTTAAATAGTGGAACTTCTTAAAATTAGTAGATAAAAATAAATATGACTATTTTAAAATAATCAAATAATTATGTTTACGTATCTTGTACATTATTTTGGAATTTACAAGAGTATTTAATATTGCGGTGCTGCCATATTCTACTGTATGTGAGTTATAATTTGATGTCATCATTTTTAACTGGTTTTAAAGCGTTTATATCTTAAAATTTTATAACATTTTAAGTTTTAAAATTAGTTATAAACATTAAAAAATTTCCTTCTGAACTTATCGCCTTCGTAAAACATAATAAGTGATTTAATTTTTTTAAACTTCAAAAACTTTAGTTATTAAATTTAAGAACGCCCTTAACTCTCGAAGAAATGTATTCTCCTTAGGTAGAAGGATCCAAATAAAATGTTTGTAGCTTATAGTACTTGTTGTTACCCTTAATATTTTATGTTTTGTATATTTATTTCCATATTCATGATACTTACCAAATTTTAAAATCCTCCATTAGGGGATGCTGGAAATGGCTTTTGAAATTATGAATTGTAAAATTAAATAACTGTCTCGTATTGTAGTATGTCATTTTACTATTAAGAATTTTCTAACAATATTTCATTTCTTTCATTATTTATGGTGGAGGTGAGTACAGCTTTTAGAGCTTTATCATCATAAACACGTATTCACAGCCATATACATACATTGCTGCAGATGGCAATTAAGTATACTTAGCTTTATTATATACTTTATTTTCTTATTAAAATTAATAGTACCATGGTTACATATATTCGTTTTATTAGTAAATATTCATCTGCTTTATAATGACAGAACTCTACGAGCAATTAGCGACGTAATAAGGCCGATGATTGGTTATCAAAAAACTAATATTTGTCTTTCGTATTAAGTTACTTTTACATATTAGTCGTCATTTCATACTAAACAGAAAATGTTCTACAGTTTTTTAACCCTCTGAGCGTTTTGAAAAAGGGTAAAATTGTAATGTTGTTTTCACTGTATTTTATTTTAAATGCTAAAAAAATATGATTCGTTCAGCATTATAAATAAAACTTAATTGCAAATATGAATGTAACCCTTGAGAGTATTAATAATTCTTCAATGAAAAATTCATTAAATCTTTGAAAATTCATTAAATCTATAGAATTATATTATCTTAAACGTTGCATATATTGCAGTGAAACCTGGAGCTTAGTGAACGGAATATTACGTTCCACACGCTTAGAGGGATAATATACATTTTTTCGATATCTCTTATAGGATTTCGAGACAGGCTCAATAACTTCGAAATTTCTTCACTATAGGAGTTGCATTCATTCACATATAACAGCGCATAGTACATTACATATAAATATATCATAAAATTAAAATTTACATATTTATGTCTGTCTTACATGCATCTTTCAAACCATAAAACATATATATATAATTACACACACATATACACACACACACACACACACACACACACACACATATATATATATATATATATATATATATATATATATATATACAGCAGTGTTCTGAAAGATATAGCTCATTGGGGATAATGAAGAACTTTCGATCACCAGATTGTTCTGCAATTTATCGTTACACAGCTTTTATAAGCAATGGTAAAAATTGATTGCTTTTTTTAGATAATAATTAAATTTGAAAAATTATTAAATGTTTTTTCGTGTTTTAATAATAATTAAAAAAAAAAACACGCGTAAAAATGATGTACTTCAGCATTTTGTTTTACAGTTATATATTTCGTATTAAAATAATTATAGTTTATTTTATCTAGAATTTATTCATTGTAATATAAATTTCTGAAGTATTTTGTAAATAAAGATTTTATTTTCTGTTATTGATCAACGTTTCTTCCCGCACTTCCCTAAAATTCTCTTCTTAAAATATCGAAATTCGAAAGCACAAAAAAAATTTCTTTTTAATTAGAACGAAGATAAATTATGCAAATCAATATTAAATACCGGATAATTTAAAAATAATTATTTCTTATTTTTTTACAACTATTTACAACTATATTTTTCAAGAACTTAGACATTCTCATTAATTCGTTTTAATATTTGAATGAATTTGTATTTTGATAAAAAATAAATGGAGATTGCACAAGAACATTTTTTTTTATATAAAATATATTTTTTAATGGAAATTTAGAAGTTTGCTTACATTTTGAGTTTTTTAAATAGTATTTTATGAAATAGTTATTAGTATAACTAAGCACATTTTTTATACTGTGTTATTTAAAACGAAATTTAAAGAATATCTAAAAATATTTTTAGGTAAAATCACTTTTTAAATTTAATGCAGAAACGTACTGCGACATTAAAACATACCATAATACATTTTAATATATTTAAGTATATTTAAACCTTACAAAATTATCAGGGTTTTACGGATAGTTAAACCTCCTTAATCAAAATAAAATATCAAACGTAATTTATTTAAATATAACTGTATGTTTAATGAATGTTTACTTTTCTAAATTCACAAAAAATATTACAAAATATTAAGACAGAAATAAAATGAAAACATTTGAAATCAAATTAATGTATAATAGTTTCTAGATGGAACTTGCTTTCATCCAAATATATATATATATATATACATCTCCCTCCCTCCCTCTCAAAACAACAACTAAAGAAGCAATTTACTTACATTTTGAGTTTTTTAATCATATTTTAGGAAATAGTTATGAGTATAATTAAGCATACTATTATACTGTGTTATTTAAAACGAAATTTACAGAATATTTGAAAATATTTTTTTAGGTAAACCGTTTTTTTAAATTAATGCAGAAATGTACTACGACATTAAAACATACCATAACATATTTTAATATATTTAAGTATATTTAAGCCTTACAAAATTATCAGGGTTTTACAGATTGTTAAAACTCTTTAATCAAAATAAATTATCAAACATAATTTATTTAAATATTAGTGTATGTTTCATGAATGTTTTCTTTTGTAGTTTCATAAAAAAAATTGCAAAATGGTAACATAGAAATAAAATGAAAACATTTGAAATCTGATTAATTTATAATAGTTTCTAGATGGAACTTGTTTTCTTTCAAAAACATTTTTATACATCTCCCTCCGCCTCTCAAAACAACAACAAAAGAAGAAATTTACTTACTTAATTAATTAATTTAACTACTTACATTTTCATTTTTTTAATCATATTTTATGAAATATTTATTAATATAATTAAGCACATTTTTTATACTGTGTTATTTAAAACGAAATAAAAAAAATATTTGAAATTTTTTTAGGTAAACCATTTAATGCGGAAACGTACTCCGGCATAAAAATATACCATAACATATTTTAATAAATTTTAGTATATTTAAAACCTTACAAAATTAGCAAGATTTGCCAGATAGTTAAAACTTCTTAATCAAAATAAATAAATTATCAAATATAATTTATATAAATATTACTGCATGTTTAATGAATGTTTACTTTTGTAGTTTCACAAAAAAATACTAAAAAATTTTACATAGAAATAAAATAAAAACATTTGAAATCTGATTAATATATAATAGTTTCTAGATGGAAATTGTTTTCTTCCAAAAATTGTTGATGCATCTCCCTTCCCCCCCCCTTTCAAAAGAAGAAAAAAACACTAGTGAAATTTCGCTAGTGAAAAATACAATACTACAAAAGCATATTTATTTGTACAAAAATACAATAAATCTTCAAATTTCCCTCCTCCAACTCCCAGAAACGCATGTGCATGTTTAATCATGTTCTCGAAGACGCACTTCAATATGTCAGGTTATTGTGTGATTACTACGAAATTGCTGCATTACTGGGATAATTGTTGAGTCGGATAGGACACACTGGCCATCACACACATAACAAAATACTGCAATTCTCGACTTTATATGGAACTCCAGTCGCAACGCCGATTTATCCGCTCGCACAACGGACTCCATATTTACACCTGGTGCTTTTCAAAAATCTATTCCACTTGTCTTACTAGTATAGATGGATTATTTAAGTTCCCACTAGCGCTTTTTTTAGACGTCATGTATAAAGTAATTCCTGTCATCTAAATTTTCGTTATTTGATGTAATTTAACTTGGCTGAGGTAATGTGTAAAAAAAATATTTTAAGCAAATATAAATAAATAAACTGCGTTTTTTTTTTGATTGAGATATATATTAGTATTCTATAGTAAGTCATATCCACTTCTTTCCTGCCGCCCATATATGTTAACTTTTGTTTTTTTCCCTCCTAAAAACATGATTAAAAAATCGTTTATTTTATTTTTCTTTATTTATTTATCTATTTTGGACATTTATAGCTTTAAAGCTACATTCACAAATGGCAGTAACCGATGCTTTTTAAAACAAATGCATTTCTTTTTAGATTTCTCTGCCCAAGAGGGGCTTGCTCAGACTAGGGAAATTCTCAAGGCAAGCGTGGTCATTAACTGAATAATTTTAATCGTTATCTGACTTAAACGCCTTACCGTAAAATTGAAGTTTCGTAGTTTTTTCATATAATTTTTCTTTGTGTTAATATGTAATTGATAATTAACATTATATAACATGCGGACATATATACAATAGATACAATGCGGAGATAGATACAATAACTAATTTTATGTTCTTATCTGGAAAACTAAAATTAGGATCTCCCCCAAAATAAATTTCATACGTATGTTTTCATTTTCTAATGTATGTGTTATCTGGGGATAGTCTTGGATGGCTATATCAACTGTACACATGAAGTAGCGGTCTGATTTCCAGCCCAACAGCCCTCTCACAGCTTAAAAATTATATAATCAACACAAAGGCAAAATTTATTATTGATTTGAGTTATTTGAAATATTTGACTTATTACTATTAGTTTATTATTGATTAACTAAAGATTTTAGAAAGTCACCAACCTCTCAGTGTTACGTAGTTTAACATGATTAACATCTCTCCATTTAAAGCTGGAAAAATAATCAAAGCAAGTCTTTATAAATTCCTTTATTAAGAGAATTAAAATGAAATTAACAGAAAATGAACAGCTAAAACGAAGCTATAGTGGATAATCAAGCAAAATTAACCTTTTACTTGAAAAGAGAGTTCCATTAATATATTGATAGTAGAATAATCATAGACTTAAGTATGCAATTATTATAATACACTGCTGTCCAAAAATTAAGGGTCAGTGACCGGACGCTTTCGCTTCTTACACGGTTTGTCGACTATCTACTGAAATTCTTGAGAAAGTTTTCTTTATATTCGATGATATAAAGTACATGTTTGACTTCAAGAACAGTAGAAAGAGTATACTGAAATTAAAAAATTAATATATTGAATATTTGATGAGATATGACCATTTGTATGAAAAAAATTATTACTGTGCATGCGCGAACTAAACCAAAGATTTTTTTTTCATGATTAAGTAGTCAGTTCTATAGAGTAACGCATATAAAAAGACCTTTTAAATATTGTGAAAACTCAGAAATATACCAACAATATAGTGAGCTGATTTACAAATTCGGGGTGAAATCCCATACAATCCAATGAGATTTCCCCCCAAATTTGTCCAAAAATTAATCTCCAGGGTACGAAGATGACTGGGGCTTATAATTTTCAAACAAATATAACACATAACACAAGATATTAATCAAAACTGTGCTCAAATTATTTCTAAAAACAGAACTTTATGACAAAATAGAAGTCATTTATACCTACATATCACTAACGATCTATAAAATATCCTGAACTGTCATTTTAATTTAAGATATGTTTACTTAGATCAGACATAAATAATTGTATTAATTTTCATTTTAATAACTTGGTTTCTTTCCTAAACGGTTTCAGAAAGTGCTTTTCAGCTGCAGACAAATATTTTTCCGCATTACAATGTTTAATTCCATCCTTGTAAATTTATTCATTTAAATTTATTAAAACATTATATTCATACACATTTTACAAGTGCATCACAAAACAGTATTTTTTTTTATTAACGCATGTTCTGCGTGTAACTATATAATAAATTTCTAAATGATTGCTATTTTCAAGTATTACTAAGTGAAAGTCAATATTGACCGTACATAAAAAGGTAGTTTTTCTTGCATTAATCTATTAAGTTTTTACATTAATGAGTACAAAACAAAGATAAATTAATATTAATATATTTGTTATCACAAAAGTATTGCTAAACATACCGTTTTTAATTAAAATTGTTGTTTTCGAAATAGATGACACCGAGGTTTTGTGTATAGAGCTTTAAACCACATGAATAAAACAGTTGAAATTTCTTAACAGAAATTTAATCTCGAAACCATTTCGATTGCATTTTCTACAATAACAATAGAATGAAGCAAGTTTCTTCGAGTACAGTTAATTTTTGAGTATCGTTATTTCTACCCTTATCTACGCTCTCATTAATTTTTATAGTAACTTTCATGAGTTATAGTACGGTTTAACACTTACAAGCAGAGGGATAAATAGATATACATCACGCACTGGTACACACGTAAATAAATATGTATATATATTATAGCAAGCTTCGCCCGCTACGCTGGTCGGTTTTTACAATCAAACGTTGAATCAAACGAAATATATCCCTGAATTTAACCATTCGTTTTAAAGCAATAAAGAGCTTTATCTGGAATGCCCTTCCGCATTGCTGCAAATGTCACGAACGCCAGTGCGCTATTGTATATTTTAATGTGCCAGACAAATTTTGGGCTGTTAAGAACCAACTTTTTCGGTTCATTATTTTGTAGTCGGATTCGGTAAAAAACAATAGAATTCAATATACAACGAAAGAATTAAACGATGAACCCTCGCAAAAATAATATCTAATAATGCAAGTTCCATCAAAATCCGCCCAGTAGAACTTTTTTAAATAGCTAAACTTTCATAATCGGGTTCACCTGATTATAGACTTTTTTCCATAATTCTACGACTAAACAACTTAGAATGGTATGCAATATGCTAAAACTTTTTCTGGAAAATTATCTTACTAACAGTACAAGTCCCAGCAAAATCCATTCAGCAGCACTCAAGTTATAAGCAGCCAATTTGCAGTATATATATATATATATATATATATATATATAACAAAATTTAAAATTTATCGCGATAAACCAAAGTATTTTTATTCCATCCTAGTCTAACTTACTCTATAATATTTATTTCCTCCGTTTATTAAAATATTTTTACCTCTATTTATTCCGAAAAAACCTCATATCTAAATTCAATATTTTAATGGCTGCTAATTAGTTCAATAAATCGCGTCTTTATCTTTAAATTATAAAACTCCCTAATATTCATACTTTTAAAAAAACCCGCATAATTCCCTTTTAATTTTCTAAATTCCTAAAAAGACTGTATTTATTTTAATAAGTTCCGATATTAAAAATAATTCGCCAGATCATAAAATCTTTTTCTTATATTAAAAAGTAAAAACATTTATTCTAATTCCATTCTGGCTATGTTCCAAACTCGATAAACCATTTCTCTTATTTTTTTTTCCTTTCCCTAAAAGTCAAAATCATTCCATATTCTCGAACCAATTAACTAACGGTAATCAATGAAACTAAAACACTCTGGGTCATAGCTAAATCATCGAACATCATGGACTTTTCGAGAATCTTCCTTCGCGCCAAAAATTAGCGGAAACCATTTTATTACAATATTCTGGAGCCGTCGCAAAGAATCCCAGTTAGATCCCGGCTCATGATTGGCGCACAGGCCCTCACGTGATCTCTGTATCCGTACTCTTACTGAAAGGATATATCGTCGCTTTTTCCGCCTCAGAGATTTTCGTTCGGAGAACATTCGAAGATTTGATGCACTGATGAAAGCTAGACGTATTCGTGTAATAGCATTCGAAGAGATGTGCGCTGGAACGGTGTTTGGTTGGTTAAATCGAACCTCTGCCTGGTATTAGCGAAGTGACCTGTTGTTTTTCTGATGATATTCGGAATGAATATTTATAAAAGTTAACCATCCGGCTTCTACTATAAATAAAATTTGGTCATCTAAACTAAAAAGATGGCTCGGGTGAAACCAGATCTACAAATGATGTCGTTTACTTTTCTAAATAAAAGTTTGATTGACTTGTACGATGAAGTTTTGTTCTTATGCAGATGTACACACGCCATCTACTGGTAATAACATGACTTTCATTAATCCGAGTGCTGAAACTTCCTCTTCCGGTGATTATGTGAAAAGAACACATCTTATTTTCTAAAAAACCATTTATTAAAAAATGGTACTGCTGAATCAGCTCGGCCCTAAATATCACCACACACATATATATATATAGTAGATTGCGTGTGTTTTATAATAAAATAAAACTGACATACTGTTTTTGCACGCTAGGCCTTAACAGGTCTTCGACGGGGTTTTCTCGCCAAACTGGCGTAAAAGGAAAAATCTCTCCAACACCGCTGCGTCTGCGACATCTGTTTCTAATATTTTTTCCAACTATACTTTTCTATTCTTAGTAAGCTTTTAGTGTAACATTTTCTTTTTGTTCTGCTATGTTCTCTCCGTCGAATTTCGATGGATACACCTAGTTGTTTTATAATAAAACAAAACTAACAGGCTGTTGTTAAAGGCTAGGTCTGACTTGTATTCGAAAACAGTTTTTTCCCGTAAAATGGCGCAAAAACAAAAATCGTGCAGATGTCGGTGCGTCTGCAACATCTGTTTCAAAATTTGTTTTTTAATAAAGCATATATTACGCCTAGATTATCTTTGGATCATTCATTTCATTTTTATTATTTTTATAGTATACTTTTTATTTTTCTTCTTTTTTTATATTTTGCCTTTAAGGTGGTTATAAAAAAAAAAAAAAAAAAAAAAAAAAAAAAAAAAAAAAAAACATTAGTTTTCTGTAATTTGGTTTACATCCAATCGTTGTCATCATGCTTAAAATGTCCTTTAAAATTAATGTTAATACCACTAAATATTTTAACCAACAATATTGCGCCAAACAATATTTTATTAAATATACCATTTGGTATGTACCCGATTTCTGAAGATTAATAATAAAATATAGCACTTTAACGCTAAACTAAAATCTATCACTAAAAAAGCATCAATGATTTTAATTACCATTTTTTGATTCTTATTCTTAATGATAAATTTTTCTGCACCTTAGATATTTAAATAAGTTGATATTCATTCGAAAGTCTTTCCATGCATTTAATGTCTCAAAGAATATATATATATTTAATATGCCGTCATTTTCCTTAGTGAAACGTTCCACCTTTCAGATATTAAAACTCTTTATAGAAGTTTCCAATCGAATACTTCTTTAAATATGATGTCAATTTTATCAGGTGAAATTATTAGTTCATGTCATGTTTCAATCTATTGATTTTCATTGAATATTATTTTGAGAGCTGATGGAATGAAAAAATTCTGAAATGACGTAATTTTCACTCAATTAAAAGAAAATAATACTGTCTTATGAATTAATATATGTAAATAATATTATGAATTAAAATATGACTGATTTCAATTTCAGGTTCATGAAGCTTCTTCACTTCTTTTGCAACATCTGCTCAAATATGAAATAGTTTTATTTCTAATATAATGAGAAAATGCCAACAATAAAGAAAAATAAACTTCATTATTTCTCTTTTCGCTGCAACAATGGAAGTTGTCCGATTGCCCCATTTTCAAGAGATTTCATAAAAAAAAATAAAAATTAAATTAAAATATAAAAATGGGAGTATTTAAAATAATAGCTAGTGTGGAAACATCTGCAAATTAACAGCTTTCATTAAAAAAATGATTAGCAAAATTTGTTTAGTAGAAAATATGATTAATTTAATCAGTGGTTTTGTCAGTCGTTTCATAAAATAGTTCCATAAAATAGTTTTATAAATTCGTTTCATTAAGATTAATATATATATATATATATATAGGGAAGATATGTATACCAAATATATACACTAGTGTGCAAAACTTAAGCAACAAGCACAAAAATGCTAATTTCTAAATACGTGAGTACTCAAAAGGAAACTGTGAGTACTCGTGAGTACTCAAAAGTGTAGAAAATTGGTACTACCCTAACAGCACAGCTAGTTGATGCGAAGTCTCTTTGACGTCACACATGGTCACAAGTGTCACAATCACTAAAATGAACTGAAATGTGATATCATTCATTCGGCTCATTTATACTCTCATTTGGTCACTCCACTGAGAAGTCACCATGACTGCTGCTTTTTGACGAGTCACTAGGTGACTTTACAATAAAGTCATCTGGTGACTCATTTGGACTCATTTGGGACTCATCATGTGACTGTCATTTAGACACTCCTTTGTAAAGTTATCATGATTGCTGTTCTGTGACGAGTTCCCAAGTGACAGAAAATGAAATCATTTGGTGACTTTTCACAAAGGAGCGCAATGATGATTTCACAGTACAGTGTCGGTCACCTGAAAGTCACTGTGCGTCTTCATTGTGGCATTAGTTGGTGACTTATCACAATGGAATGCTCACGATGACTTCAAAGTTCAGTCTTTAACTAACAGTCACGTGAGAATCACAAGGTGACTACATTGTAACTTCACCTAGTGACCCATCACAAAGCAACAGTCACAGTAACTTTTCAGTGGAGTTACCTTATAACAATCATTTGAGAGTAATAATGAGACGAGTGAAAGATCCCATATTTTGATTCACCGTAGTGATTGTGACACTTGTAACCATGTGTGACGCCAAGTAGACTTCACACCCACTGGCTGTACTGTTAGGGTAGTACCTGTTTTATATTCTTGCTCTTTATAGTTTTACCTTTTGAGTACTCACGTCTTCAGAAATTACCATTTTGTGTTTGTTGCTTAAGTTTTGCACACTAGTGTACTTATATATATATGTTAGGGTGGATCAAAAAATCGAAATGCGGATAATCGAATCGACGCAAAAGTTATATTTTCTGTATATTAGTTTACATGTTTTTTTTTATTATTATTGAAATCCATTCATATCTTCCGTGACCCAAGCACCACAAAAATAGTTGAAAACTGAAATTTTTATGTCAATTTATAATATTTCTTTTTTTAATCACTTTTAGGGCGGGGGGCGAAAGTTGTATTTTATGTTATTAGTTTACAGTTTTTTTTAATTGAAATCCATTCATATTTTCCAGTGCCTCAAGCGCCCCAAAAATAGTTAAAAATTCAACTTTTTATGAAAATTTATATATTTTTTTGTTTTATTTTATTTTTTTTGTTTACTTTTGGTGCAGGGTGCGAAAGTTATATTTTAAGCACATAATGACACACATAAAGCTACCATACATGAAAAAAAAATTTCATCTTTGATAAATTTCTTCCGGCGTCGCAAGACACTTAAATATTTGCCAAAAATCGATTTTTATGCAAATTTAGAACTCAAAATTATAAGTAAAAATAAAGAGTTAAAGAATCATTTGTATAGCATAACAAGTAGAGCCAGGGGATGAAAAATCGTTTACAGTTTATTATTAAATGTATAAAATTATTTTTTATACTATATTTTTATTTACGAAATTTCGGATACAGCAGATGCTTCAATTGCTGGGGCTGTTTTACTAAATATTGGAATTGTACGTAAAAGAGAGACTTAGAATGTAGTAGATCGCATCAGAATTCGTCGACAGCGTACAAAATTTCGAGATTTAGTTGCAGAGACGAGCAATTTAGCAGTGTCTCTGTCTATTTTAAGCTAATTATATTTTGATGTGAGAAAAGACAACACAAAAGTGCAAGTGATGAAGTGCAGAATGTACTACACAAAAACTACAAATGGAAAACTTTATACTCTTGTAAAAGAACCTGACTCTCTGTATATTACCCACATTACAGTTCCAACATTAGAAAATAAATCCAAAAGAAGTAATAATTATTTAATCAAATAACATACAATTAAATGGACTGACAGTAATTGGATGCGACGGGACAAATATGTAAATATTAAGCACAAAGGAGGAGATATTCGCCTGATGGAGCTGGAATTCAATAGACCCTTACAATGGTGCATTTGTTTGCTTCATACAAATGAGTCGCCTTTACGCACATTTACTAAATACTGTTGCTGGTGCAACAATTGCTCCTACAGCCTTTTGTGGGCTAATTGGTACAACAATCAAAACTTGCGAGGAGCTACCTGTAGCTTCTTTTTCTTCAATACGTGTGGAAAATATGCCAGATAACATAGATAGATAGGTTCTCGGCAATGATCAGCAGTATTTATATGATATTTGCATAGCAATATTACGTGGTGAATGTGGTTCTGACCTCACATTAGAAAAACAAACCTTGTCCAGCTGTTCACTCAAAATGGCTAACAACTGCAGTGAGAAATTTAAAGTTGTATATGGCCACAGAAAATCCTTCTGAGAATCTCTTTACTCTTACAACATATATTGTGAAGGTATGCACCTGTTTGGTTCCATATCAAAACAAAGCCCTCCATAAGAGAAGGAGAGTGACATATTTGGAAACTTATCACAAATTTCTAGATATTTGGAATCCAATCTAAGAAAGATAGTAGACGTTGTTCAACGAAATAGGTTCTTTTGTCATCCTGAAAATTTGTTATTGACAATGCTCTCAGATAAAAGAGAACCTATCAGGTTTTTAGCAATACGAAAGCTAATTTATGCTAGATATGAAATAGAGAATCACCAGAAGTAAGAATTTTTCAAGTACCAAAAGTACACTTCAAAGCAAAAGATTATTATGAACTTATTGACTAGCAACTAGTTGGACGTCTTGAACCACCTCTTTTGTTGAATGTGTCTTACTCTGGTAAACATAGCAAAAACGGAGGAATGGTCAAAATATCCATGCCATACCCAAGCTGTTGAAAGATGTATTCGCCTAGTGTCTGAAGCATAAGAAAGTATATCTGGACAAAAATTGAGACACGGTTTCATATTGAATAGAATAAAACCAAGAAGTGATCAATATCAAAATTTTAATACCAAAAAGGATTACAAACTTTAGGAATATGTAAATCTGCAAAATAAAAGAAGTAAAAAATTTACTACGTAAGTTCAATTTTAATAATTTTTATGATTCAATGCTTTTATTTTTAAATTTATACTTCTTGTATTATTTTAGAATTATGATTATTTATTAGTTTATACTTATTAACTAAACACTTTGCTGCATTTGAAAACAATTTTTGTAAATTTTTAATTTTTAATACATTTTATTACATTAAATATATTTAGTTACATTAAATATATCTTAATACATTAAATATATTTGGGGCATCGGAAGATATGAATGGATTTCGATAAAAAATTGTGTAAACTACACAATAATGTAGTACACCCAATATACAACTTTCATACCCGGCGGCAAATGGAATTTTAAAAAATAAATAAACAAACAAAAACATATATATTAATTTTCGTAAAAGTTTCAATTTTTAACTATTTATTGGGCGCTTGGGGCACCGGAAGATATGAATGGATTTCAATAAAATGAAACATGTAAATTAATTTACATAAAAGACAACTTTAGCACTCCGCGCTAAAAGTAATAAAAAAAATACAAATTTTCGTAAAATTTTCCTTTTTTAACTATTTTGGGGGTGTTTGGGCCATCGGAAGATAAGAATGGATTTCAATTTTTAAAAAAACATATCAACTAATATACATAACAGATAACTTTTACATCCCGCGCCAAAAGTCTTTTCGAAAACAAAAAAAAAAATCCTATACTTTTCGATTCACCCTAATATATATGTGCGTTTATGAGTGCGTTATATTGATATTTCTTGGTACATTTTATTTATTAATAAGATGTAATCTATATATATTTGTTATACTGTTTCAATTAATGTAAAATATTATTACATACCATCGTTAAATAAGAGGTTCAGTCCATGCTTTTATTTCTTATTCTTTTCATTGCACTATTAAATTAGGCATTATTGGAAATACTACATACTACATAGAATGATTCGAATCATCAATTATAATAAATTTAAAACAATGATATGAATTATGAAAATATAATTTGGCGCAAAACTGTTAACAATGTTATAAAATATTAAAAGTATATAAATGGATTTAAACTTATAAATTAAAATATAATACAAGATGGACACGACAAATTGGCAATACATTTGAATCTTCTTATTTCACATTCCTTTTAATTTTAATAAACTATGTTTTTAAGTGTATAATTTAACATTCTTTTCAGGTAAAAAGGTTCAATAAATAATGTAACAGTCATCAATGTTTAGAAAAAAAACAGTTAAATAAACCACAATTTCTAGAATGCGTACAGAGCAAATTGCTGAAGAAATTGCAGATTTCTATAGCCTATTTTTACGTAGAGTTTACTACGTGAAAAAAGCATAAACTGCTGATGCTGACTTGAAAAGCCATACCTGCTAACCTCTCGTATTGTTTTAAAAATCAAATAAATATATTTTGAATAAGAATAATACCACATACCGGGTGTCCCAAAAATGACTGATGGATTTTAAAATTCAATAACTTGCAAACGGTGACAGATATTAAAAAAGTTCTTGCAGGAGGGTTATTTATGATGTCAAGAATTTTCTTACTGTGATTCTTGATTTTAGTTCGAATTTCAAACAATAGATGGCACTGCCAGCGATTGGCGCTCCGTCGAGGCCTAAATTGACGCCACTCAGCATTGAGGCACCAGCGCCCCCTAAATACTAGGGAGGCTTTTTTTTTCAGCGTTTGAACGGTCCCTCGAATTTCAACACCAATAATTTTTAAAAGTTTTCTTCGCCAAGTTTTTCTCAGATCAAATAAGTCAAAGGAAACTTTTAAATATTATTGGTGTTGAAGTTCGAGGGACCGTACAAACTTTGAAAAAAAAAAATCCGCCTACGACAGCCTTCATTTTTGTCAGAGCGCAGGCCTAGTATTCACGGGGCGGTGCATCATTGCTGAGGGGCGTTAGTTTTGACCTTGACTGAGCACCAATCTCTGTTGTTTGAAATTTGAACTAAAATCAAGAATCACAGTATTAAAACTCCTAACATCATACATAACCCCCTGCAAGATTTTTTTTTAAATTTTCTCACCGTTTGCACGTTATTGAATTTTAAAATCCATCAGTCATTTTTGGGACACCCGGTAGAAAAACACACTTTTTATTACATTAAGTTTATGGTTCAAGATAAGTTTATTTGTCTTGAACAACTTTAAGGAAGGTTGACAGCTATGCCACACAAACAATAAAAAGTGGTTACGTGCACAAAACTCGCCTAAATCGCACAATTTGTTTGCGATCTTCCGTGCATTGTACGTTTCTCTTGGCGATGTGGTGACATTCATTACGGAAATCATGGAAAACACCCAATCGTGGATAACCAACCGGAAGAACTGGAACTAAACAGCCCAAGGGGAAAACCCTTTTAACCACCAGCAATTACGCGAATATTTAGCTTTAGGCAGAAGGGAAATATTACAATTTCTATATAGCAGTATTTACGTTATTTTTGTGTTTAAACTTTTTTTTTTTTTAGTTTTCGAAATTCTTAAATATGAACACATTTGAAGTTACATATTGATTGTATTATTATCTATTGAATATGTAATAAGTACTTATTTACCATAATGAAACTGTTGCTGGAATATGAAAAGACATTTTTATGGCTCGTTTTAATAAACTATGTTTCTAAGTGTATAATTTAACATTCTTTTCAGGTAAAAATGTTCAATAAATAATGTAGCAATCATCAATGTTTTGAAAAAAAAAACATTTAAATCAACCACAATTTCTAGAATGCGAACAGAGCAAATTCCTGAAGAAATTGCAGATTTCTATAGCATATTTTTACGCAGAGTAACGCTAAGTGAAAAAGCGTAAACTGCTGATTCTGAATTGAAAAGCCATACCTGCTAACCTCTGGTATTCTTTTTAAAATCAAATAAATATATTTTGAATAGGAATTTGATTTAATGAATAATACCACATAGAAACAATACACTCTTTCTTACATTAAGTTTACGGTTCAAGATAAGTTTATTTGTGTTGAACAACTTTAAGGGAGGTTGACAGCTATGCCACATAAACAAAAAAAAAGTGATTATGTGCACAAAACTCACACAAAGTCATAAATCTCGCAATTTGTTTGCGATCCTTCCGTGCATTGTACGTTCCTCTTGGCGATGTGGTGACAGAAATGACGAAAATCATGGAAAACACCCAAGCGTGGATAACCAACCGGAAGAAAAGGAACTAAACAGCCCAAGGGAAAAATCCTTTTAACCACCAGCAATTACACGAATATTTAGCTTTAGGCAGAAGGGAAAGAAGCATTACAATTTCTATATACCGGTAATTAAAGTAGTTTTTGTGTTTAAACTTTTTTCTTTTAGTTTTCTAAATTCTTAAATATGAACGCATTTGAAGTTACTTATTAATTTTATTATTATCTATTGAATATGTAATAAGTACTTATTTAGCATAATGAAACTGTTGCTAGAATATGAAAAGACATTTTTATGGCTCGTTTTCCGATCCACATTCTCTTTGTGTAAAACCGGATATCCTGCGTCGGATAAAATTATTGTTGGAAAATAAAAATTAAAGATCCCGTAAAAAGAAATGTTTGAAGAAAAGGCAATTAAAGCTACATGGATAGAAGTTGTTGTGATTTTTCAAATTTGATAAAGAGGTGAACGGAATTTTTTACTCCTTGTTCCCGGGTACGCCCAGGAACCTCGATGTGGAAGAAACCTAGGATTTATTTTATTTATTTTTCATTTAATTAATTATTTAATTAGTTTATTTATTTTGATAAATCTTCTAAGTTATGATTCGTAGCTTTAAAAAAGGGATAACATAAATATTTATAATGCAAGATGATTAATACGAAGTATACATGTGTGCCTTACACCTTCTTCACAAAGTAAACTGTACGTAGGGGGGTGTTTTTAAAGTCTGCAACTGACTCAGCAGATCGCCTTGAAATTGTGTCTACAAATTACGGTTGACCTAACTTTTTTATTCTTTCAAAATAAGGGCCACCATCAGCGTTTGACACTTTCACCTGAAAACAAATAGAGATAAATCATAACCTTCGAGCCATAGTTCATCGTAGCCAAAGTCATAACAGACACTTGAAATACGGGGATACAAATTTATTTCCAATTTATCACCCGTAACTTGTATATCCATTTCTGAATATTAGATTTTGTTTGACTGTATAATCCCTATAGACAAATCCACAAATTGACAGACAGATGCATGTAATCTTCAGGGGCAATACGAGAACATGATAAAAAATCCAGATTATCTTAACTTAGATCCAGAGATCCTAACTTATTTTATATTTATCCATAAATGTGCTTAAAACAGTAATGTTTTAACATAAATTTTTGTCATTGTTTTATTAAAAAACATTTTTATTTAACAAATTTTTATTTATTTTTTTAAGAATAATTATATTCGTGCTAAAAAATACACCTTTTTTTTCTTCTTTTTTCTTCAAATGAAATTACGCGTTCCAACTACAAGGTTTAAATTTTCTTTCACACTAAACGCATTAAGTTGAACTTTTGAAATTCAACTCAGTATTTTCTGGTAGATGAAAGGGGAAAAAAGGGAATACTTGTAAGAAGTATATGTACACACACACACACACACACACACACACATATATATATATATATATATATATATATATCAAAGTTACTGAACTCTAAAACTAAAAATTATTTCAGTAACAAAAAAGAAAAATATATAAAAGACAATGTAAAAAAATAAAATTTTAAACTACAGGAAAATAATTGAATTTTTTTTTCTTCTAAATATAAATTTCAAAATGTTTCCAGTTGTATGCAATATATTAAATCTTATCTTTTTTCACATTTAATTGATTTCTACTATATACTAGGTGATTTAAGATCGAGGTTAGGACGATTATATCTTTTAAACCGCTGATGATAGAACATACTTCCAATAACGAAAGATATACAAAAAAGGTATAGGTTTTAGAAATGGATTTAACTTTAAGGAGTTGTGTAAGCATTAAAATCTGAAATTTGAATTCTATATGGACGTCTTCTCCTATAACCTAGATAAGGATTTTATTTAGAAAAATAATGGCTTGCGTCTAAGAAGGCCATTAAAATATATATTTACGATTAATTACTTACACTAATCACTAATTACTAATTACTTTTACGACTAAAACTTAAAGTCTTATCATATCTTATGAATTTTGCTGAGTTTTCTGGCACTAAAAATGAAAAGACGTTTTTCTCGAATATTGCTTGGACAAATAATCTGAATAGATTTGATAAAGAAACCACTACTATCCCACAAAATTTAAAAAACTATTATGATAGTGAAACAAAAAATGAAATAAAATAATTATATTCTTTATTTTTGCTGAAATCTATCTAAAACATATTCCATACAATTTAATTATTTGATGATGTAAGAAAGATTACTGTACGTCCCCACTTAGTCAATGTTCATTGCACATCATTATTATTATTTTTATATTAAAAATGCTTAGAGAATATTTAGCCTTAATATGTCAGCATGATAAAATACCGGAAATACGCAGCATATGGGATAACATAAAACAGGGGTTCCCAACCTGTTAATTACAATACATTTGCAATGGTAGACCCTGCCTGAAACGCAATTTGTTCTTAGTCATTTGCGATTCCGTTTTGTTAGGCTTTTCTTCATAGCAAACCCTGAAACATAATAAGACGTTCAGAAAATATCTTGAAATTATTATACGATACATCGCAACAGTTATTTACAAAAATAATATTACAAATTTTACAATAAATTACCATAAGCTGCTACCATAGTTTTTTATAAATACCAAAAATACTGAAGATTTAATCAGACATGTCCAAATTAGTTAAGTATTTATGTCATCAGAAACGATACAAAAACAAAAATAAAATTTCCATTTCACTAAAAATGATATTTTACCATTTTTCTAAAATTCAAGATTTGAAATTGTTGTCAGAATGCTAAAGAGAAGGAACAAACGGAAACAAAACTATTGGATTTCCGATAAAACAGGGGATATTGAAGAAAAAAAAATCATTTAAAAAAGTAATTCAGAGAAGCCTTTTCGTTTGCTACTTCCACCTGTAAAAAAGCTAATGGAAAAGCCTATATAAAATAATCGGAATCAAAAAGCCAATGTAAATCGCATTATACTTTTATTTAAAACATATATTTTAAAATATTTCCTTGAATTTTTTGTTTTGTTTTGTTTTTAACTAAAATAATCATGAAAATATTTACGTCACATTCTGGCTCTTTTATACAGGAAATATTAAATTTAGTTTGGAAATTGCATTTTTGTTTGAACAAATAAAAATTGTTTCTTAACATTATTTTTCAAAATTGTGTTCTTGTAAATTAAACATTTATTGGGGATTTCATAAGAGGCTGCAGTACCTTTGATTATTTTTAAGTGATCCTGATCACGGATGGGTATAATTAATAACAAAATTTAAATTAAGTAATAAAGGGGAAACTATTTAATGTTTAGTCTGTGAAAGACAAAATAGATATCCCATCTATTTTATTGCCAAGTAGAGGCAGACAAAAACGAAAATAACCATTCGATGGGGAATTATGTCTTTTTTCAATATATTTTTAAAAATAAACTATGAAGAAATTAGGTCTTTATAGGGAAATTATATCATACTTCAATACGAACGAGTGTTTTCAAGGCAAACAAATAATTTTCACATGATATTTAGAGTTTCTGGAACATTTGACTTTGGCATACCAAACGACAAGTCATTCGGTCAAAGAGTTTAGAATAATGCAGATTTTAAATCAGGAACTATTAAAGTTAAATTAATTTTTTCTTCGTTGCAAAACAGATTACAATATGGATAATTTTTAGCATAACCCCAAAAAGTATTTGGCGGAATTATCTTGATCTTCAATGTTACATTCTCATATTTTCAGCTTCTAGAAATATATATTTGTAAAAAAAAAAAATCATAGTTTACATTTCATAATTTGTAACAAAATTACATTAAAAATATATATCGTTTCCCATTAATTAAAAAAATGAATTTCTACCTATGAATATTTAAATTAAATCAATTTCTAGAAACATTAAATATCGAATTGAAAGTTTCATTTTATCCCGAGAAGTACATAGTTATTGTGTTATGATTAAGAAACGACACGCATTTCAGCTTGTTTTGTACATTTTTTGTTAAAAAAAAATCACATAAAAAAATCACATAAAAAAATTACATTAGGAATTCAAATGTTATAACCCCTAATTTAATTCACTAAATGACTTTCCGTTTAATATATCATGGTAACCCCCCCCCCCCCCCAAAAAAAAAAAAAAAAAAAAAAAAAAAAAAAAAAAAAAAATCCACAATTAAGTGTTTGTATTGCAAATGCAAAATTTTCTTACTATTTCACTATGAAGACGTTTGTTACTATTTCGCTATAAAGTTACATTGCTAATTCCTAATTTTATTCGTTTTAAGAAATTTGTTAGGGTTTACCTTAGATAATTAAGAATGTCAATTATGAAAGTTGTCTGGAAAAGAAATCAATATACGCGATAAATTTTTAATCATTAACGTAAGTTCCTGGCAGTTATCCTTAAATTGGAGTAATTAATAAAATGAATAAATATGGATAAGCTAGTACAATTCGTCAAATTGTCTTTTTATTATCATAAAATCATTATTCATTTATTTATTTTATTCTGTTTTATGTAGGAAATTATAATAAGTTCAAATAATGTTTTGATTTAAATTAAGTTGAATGATTATAATTTAGGAAAATTAATTTTTATAATATCATATGTATAGTTACAAAATTCAAATAAATATACTTATTGCTTATAAAACTATCGAATAAGCATAACTGATATAGTTTATTTTATTTAGATTTCTTTGGAATTATATATTCTTTCTATCTGAAGTCGATCGTATCATCCAATTAATAGAATACAGTGCATATGTTTAAACTTTATTTCTATATTATGCATCTATTTTATTTGAAATAGAAGCATTAGTAATGTTTGGGGCAATTTGACATTTCGACAGTATGAATGAATCATATTTAACATGTTGTGTAAATTCTTGTATTAGTTTGTTTATAAAGAGACATTTGTTAAACATATAGAATTTTTTTTATTGTTTGAACATTAAATGTTCCTTTATATGCAATTAAAAAAACAAGAAAACGTTTAAAATTAATCACAATTTATTACTAAAATGGACGTAATAGGACATGAAGTTTTTAAAACATTAAAACCCTTCTACAGATGTTAAAAAGGTCGTCGTAGTTCCGAGCGCTTTTGACCAGAACTTGGCCATCATCAAATGGACGAAAATGACAAAAGAAAATTGGACCTTCCGGAATGTACACTGGTTAAATATCAGAAGTCGAAAACAAATCTTGAAAAACTTGAAGGGGAGGGATGAGTCTATTGAGCGAGGTGTATTATTCCAAACTAAATGTACCATTCACACCAATTAGATTAAACCAAATTTTCGGTATATTGCACGGCAACATATTATTACAGGATTTCCTCCCCCCTGTCAGTATACATGCACATAGACATTTGTTTATTCCATTTCACACAAATAAATTTTATTTTATATATAATGCGAAAAATACCTGCTACATACCTAATAATTGTTGTTTGTGCTTTTAATGTCCCTTTACTACTATTCAAATATTTCTCATTATAGACAATTTGGCTACACTTTTCGGCAGAAATTTTGTAAATAACCTCCTCAAGCATATTATTAACCCGGGAGCAGTCGCATGGGGTATGACATACCCCAGGGTGCGTACGGTTTTTACAATTGTCACCCCTAATTTTCGAAAAGTATTCTACAATTTACGTTATCATAGAATTTGTAACAATTGCCTTAGACTGAATAAGGTGACGATTATTAATTGTATTTATTGGTGACAATGTAAAAAACATTCATTATCTGCGTATGCGCGACTTCTCCCGGGTTAAAAGCCCACAGCAGTGCGGGGATTGTACTACATACATATTACCCTATACATTATTATCAATAAAATATTTTTATTTTAGCACAATTTATTTCAAAAACTTTGTGTTTGTTCGCAAAAACATATTTATTTAATTTTATTCGATTGGATGCAATCAGATATACATATAAATGTATATATTTGTGCGTTTATACATGAAGAAAATTATTGGAATATTTTATATTTCCTTTTAATTTTATTAAAATATTACATAAATAGTATGCATTAGCATGCATTTTTTAAAGAGATTTTGAAATATCTAAAATTATTTAACTGCCTCTTTTTTACCTATTTAGTGGGCTTGTTTCTACTTTTGTTTTTTAATATTTTAACCTTTGTAAAATGGATTATAAAAGGTTCTTCACAAATAATGGTAAAAAACAAACATAAGCTAGTCTTATTTAAATTTCAAATATAAATTTTGAGAATAAAAAAAACATGAATTATTTATTTATGGTATCAGTTTTTACACTTTAAAATTTCAATTATATGTCTTACGGTATTGGACATTTATTCAGTATGATCATTGAATAACACGTTGTATGATGTTTACTCAAATATTGTTGTTTGAATTACTCTTTTACATGATAGGAAGAAGTTTTAAGACATTCAATAACTTTAAAGAAATTAATTAATATTGTGACATTTTTTCTAGCTTTTCTATATGTCTAGTCATTAAAGAAATATTTATATAAATAAGTTTTACTGACGTATACAATTTATATTAGTATTTGAATAAGTAATTTCAATAATATAATTTTGTTCAATAATACATTTTTTTTCTTGGATTTTTTAACTCCAATTTAATTGTTCTTTTAATCGTACAAAATATGCCTAACATTACTGAAATTTCTTATTATTTATCATTAAATTATTCATCATTCAGGTAGTGATATCATCACTGCAGTGTGAAAATGTTCAAGAAAATTTCGGCTCTCGAATGCGTTCCTCGAAATGAGACTACTTGAATGAATCACAAATTAAATTCTATTTTCAGATACTGAAGTAGTAGTAAAGTTACTCTCGTGAGCGTCTAATTTCGGAATTATTAAGTTGTATTCGTTGTGAAATTTTGTAAATATTAAAATACTTAGATATTTTACAATTTTCTTTTTCTTTTTTTTTCTTTTTCTTTATTTATTATTTAATAAGAGTAAAATAAATATGTGTCATTTACAAACTTAAATTTGTGATCCAATTGTTTAAATATACTAGTGACCTGAAAACTGATGAAGATTTATTAATTTCAGGAAAGATTTATTATTTTCATAATTTACAAATAATTTAAAAGTATATGATTGATTTTTTTTTACTCCTTTTCCTTTCACATTTTAAATCTAGAAACAGTTGCGTTTTACCATAAATATAAACGTAGCCTGATAAAAAAAGTGCAAGAAGTAAAAATTTATTTTCAAAATTTACGCTTGCAGAAAGTGGTCGAACTGCGTGATAAATCAAAAACACAAGAACTTTACTGCCAAATATATGTAGTTCAATTAAGTGTAGTCTTTTTTACGGTTTTTCATACTGAATCTTCTGCAACATGTTCTTTCAATGGAAACACTTGAGCGTTGTCTTTGAAAACAACCTTTTGAACAACAACGACAACAACAACAAAACTGTTTTTAAAAAATGCAGAAGAAAACCATTTATATTTTACAAAAGTAATGTTTAAAAATGTAGGAAATATTTTTAGTCTATAAGAAAAAAATTGTGAACAGCACTTCTAAGGTGGTAAGATGTTTTTGTTTTTGTTTTGCGTAATTAAAAAACAAGAAAAATATGTACTGATTTTTTCATTAATAAAGAAAACACTTTTAAATTGAAAGAGGTTTTAATGACGGTGTATCTTTTTCCAATACATGAGTAAAAAATAACTTTTTTTTTTATCAATTAATTAAAAAAATAAAACACGCTTTTTAATTTTCAGTTATTGGAATCATTATTCTTATGCGAAAGTAACAAAAAAAAGTTTAATTTTTTATTGGTGTTTTTATTGTATAAAATTATACCACCATTATATTATGAATAGGATTTTTTCCTAAGTGTTTGCTTTATAAGAACAAATATTTTCAATTAATATTTAGTATGTATTTAACAGATTTTCTAGCGAGCTATTATTTCAATGTACTACTTTAAGTTATTCTAAAAGAAGTAAAGGAATTGATATAAAATAAAGAAAATTATTTAAAATGAAATGTTGATTTAATTTTTTTTTTTAATTTTTCGTTTTAACTTTCATTAAAGAAAAACCTTGATTGATAGGGAATAAATGAGATTATGCTTACATTATATAAAATTAAATAAAAACAATTGCACTTTAGTATTAGTTTATAAATCTTACTCACCAAAACTAAAGAAAAGGTGTGAGTGTTAAAAAGTATAATATGTAAAATATAAACAACGATTGTTATGAAAAACGCCTAAGTTCTCTATTGATTATATAACTTATATATTCTTTTTTATTTTATTTATAAAATAACAGACCCAACCGGCGTGACCCTAAAATTACCTTTCCATTTTCCGGGAATTCTTTAAACGTATCTCGCATCCATATATATATATTTTAAAACAAACCCCGGTTCTTTCCTCGTGCCAAATAAAAACAAAATAAATCCCGACCGCAAGATCATGTGCGTCGTCATATTAACAGTATTTGGTGATACAAGTGGCGATAAAAGAAACCAATGCCGAAACTTTTCCCTCACTTTCTTCGTTGCATTTAAGAGAAGTACTCGATAGCCTTAGTTTCTTTAATAATTACGAGAAAAATATATCATATTCTTTTATTTTTTGAATGGATTGCCGAAAATATAAAATATTGGATATATAAGGTATAAAATATTGGATGGATAAGGTATCAAAATTGCTTGATAAAAGAACAAAATTCTCAACTTTGGCAAAATTGAGACTTAAAAACAAAATCGCGAAGAATTCAAGAGTCTATCAACAAATTACACACACACACACACACACACACACACACACACACACACACACACACACACACACACACACACACACACACACACACACATATATATATATATATATATATATATTGAAAAGAGGACAAAATTTTCTATATTGAGGATTGAATTTGGATTGCTTATATAAGTTGATCAAAACCGCCGACGATCTTGGAAAATCGGGGAAATACGTGAATCGTTCCGTTCAATAAATAACAAAATATCGAATAAAAAATAAAACATCTGAGCCTCGTCGGGAACATTCTACCTGTTTTCGTCTATCTGGAACCGCATTTGCCAACTTCTACGTTAATATATTTCCCTTGTCATCGCCGGCAAGCAAATAAACACACAGACACATACACAAATAAAAATTTTCTTTTTCTCATTTTTCATTTCTCATTTCTCATTTTTCTTTTTTTCTATTAGTAGTAAATGTTATAAAACATAATCGATTCAAATAGTACTATTCTTACTTCCAAGAGAAGAATACTTAATATTATCGAAAAAATCTTTATAAAATACCTATGTATTACACATAATTTATTTTTATAGACTTCAGTGGCATTCGAGTTTTTAATTATAGTTTTAAATCATGATGTTATGATATATGTTATTTTGAATTTTAACACATATTTTTAAAAGAAATCAAGGTAAGATAACTTGATAAGTCGAGATCGTAAAAAAATAGACTTTTAACTTTTTTAATCGTTTCAGCATGGTTAAAAAAAAAAAAAAAAAAAAAAAAAAAAAAAAACTGATAAACTACACAGGCCATATACAAATTTAAATTTTGTAACTTTTTAAGAAACAAATATTTTGACGTCAACAGGTTTTCATTTTTTGAAAAGCATTATTTGAATTTTTACATTTCGAAATCAGTATATTTAAAACGCTAAGCGTTTTCTTTCGACAGTTCGTCAGAAAAAAACTACTCCAAGAAATTATATGATTGTTATTTCAAATGAAAGATATTTGGCCACATATTTGCTATCGTGCATTCATTTGTTCAATATATTTATTAATTAGCAGAATTTTAATTTTAAATGTTTTATTTTTAATTTCTTCAAAATGGTGGCAATTGGATAACGTCTACTGTTGCGAGGATACAAGAGAAATAATAAATTTTCAGGCACGTGGCTTTTTGGCCGAATTTTTTAATTTCTAAATTAAATTTCGATAAAAATATTTGATCGCGTGCATTTTATTTTTATAAGTGAACACAAATTCCTATTTAATGTGATGTCACGATAATATTGTCCATTGAGTTTATTTTATCAATATGCATTATAACTGCATTGATGCCTTTTTTTCATTACAATTAAATACAAAATATATTTTTATTTGTATACATGGTGTTTAAGCATAAAAGTAAAGTATATAAAGTACGTGTGGAAAGTTTGGGCTGGTGGAAATGACGTTATGCTTAGCCTGAAATGCATTTTTATATTTATAAAAATAAAGAGAAAAATTTATATGATTGTGTAAGCATGACGTAATTTTAACAAATTTTTCAATTTTTAATTATAAAGATTAGAATTGGAGCCTTTATGGATTGCTGAATCTTGATGCATACCTTGATTACATGTTACCAATTATTTTTTTATTTATTATAGGTTAGAGGATTTCATTTTTTAATAAAATAAAATCACAAAAGTAAAGTATTTCAGGATATTTAAAATAGAAAGAATAGTGTTACGGTAACGCAAAAAATAAATAAATAAACTTGAAATAATGATTGAATTTTGAGTCGGAATAAACAACGTAAGACTTTTATAGGACTTATTTTGGTAGATTCATTTAACAGTTGGTAGTTCATTTGGTAGTTCATTTAACAGTTCCTTATTAGCGGCAAATCTTTCACTGTGAATTTCTCTGTCGACATCAAAAAATGGTATGCTACTTTTGAGGGCCTGCCAAAACCCAGTGACAATTTTTAAAAATGTATAACGACTGTGAAAACAAACGTAGATATCACTTTCTCTTTTATCGAGCTTACATCACTTGTAAAGACATAACAATTTCAATTCTTACATTATAAATTAGAAAAATTTTAACTTTCGAAGGAAATTTGTGTGAAAACTGCAGCTTGATTTAACGACTTTTTATATAATTTTCAAGCATGAATTATTTT
This sequence comes from Maratus michaelseni, assembly GCA_963931845.1. Lineage (NCBI taxonomy): Eukaryota > Metazoa > Arthropoda > Arachnida > Araneae > Salticidae > Maratus > Maratus michaelseni. The sequence goes on along the minus strand of OZ007590.1, from coordinate 229,280,019 downwards.
TCAAATCTATCTCAACAATAGCCACCAGTTTGCTTTAATAATGTAAAATAGCCCTGGGAAAGTTCCCACAGTTGAATATTGATTTCCCTGACCAATATATATATATATATATATATATATATATATATAACGTAAAAAAAAACCCTGATAAATCATAAGATCAGATTATCTATAAGATAGATCATTTTGGCGCTAAACTGAAATCTGTCAAAAAAAAAGTATTATTTTCAGTTTATGTTGGACGAATTATCATCATAATATGCAAGTAATTCTATTTTATTATTTTTTAAAAGATTCATCAGGCACTTCACTGTATAATGTATAAGAGGGAAAACAGTTGAAAAGCGATAATCATCCTGATTATGTACAGGGACCGAACAAACCATACAAAAAATTACACTTGAAAACATTAAAAATCTGCCTCATATGCAGACTGATTTATTGTTGTAAAAAAAATTCTCCAACTTTGCATGAAAATTGATTAGCTTAAAACAATGGATGCATTTTAGAAGATATGGATTTGAAACGAACAATAGTTAAAGAGGACATTTTAAACTTTTTATTTAAAGATTTTATTTTTTTAATGTCGAATTTGGACAGTGCCTTTGGGCAGATGCAATTCACATGCGCATAGGATCTCACTCGGTTGCATTATCACAGGGAGATAGATGTGTTCTCTATTTACTATGTTCTTTTATTTACTGAATATGAGATGGATGTAGGAATGTACTTTTTGTATTCTACTTCTTAGGTCCATGAGATTTTCTATATTGCTGTGGGGAATATGGCGGTAATGTGGAACTGATGTGCATTGCACAGTTGTTTGCGGTTTGTTTGTTTGGAGTTTACATCGAAAATAGTACTGTATTTCACTGGGAGAAAAAACTTTTAAAATAAATTTTTGAAAGACTGTTTTATACTCTCCTCTTCTTAAATGATAAAGAAGCTTATTTTACTGATATTGATGGAGGAATTTTTTTCCATGATGTTTTGATGGGTTCCATTTGGCATACCTATAAATCCGACTGAATTATGAATAAGCTATTGTTCAACGATGAGAACTAAAGCCATTTGTATACTAGTTATTATTCCTGCATTTTAATGCGCAATTGATGTTAAATCAGTTACCAACATATAAAACTTTTATATTAAATCTTAGGTGACCAAATATGTGGTGTATACCATTGAAAATATATAAAAAAATATATAAAATTAAGTAGTTATACACTTTCTTTTTTAATAACTGTCTAATTTTTTAAAAATATTTAGAGTTTATTAGCTGGAATTTCCCTTGTTTATAGATTATTTTGCATATTTGGATTTTAAAACTTAATTTAAAATACTTCTATTTATTTTTAGTTCAAGAGTCTCTAAAAAAGTAATTTTTGCTTATCTTGAAGTATGTTTCAAATTTTCAGTGATTTCTTCTTTTAACTATGCTTAAAATTTATTTCCTTCTCTTTAAAGCAAGTATCAAGCAGTCATGCCGAGCCATGTTTGCTACATTTATAACCTCGTAGTTTGAAGGAAGCAGGCACTTAAGCTGCCAAAACTTGTATATATGATTGCTCTCAGACTCGGTAAAAACTTCGACTGAAGATAAATTAGAGACACTAATTTATCTTCAGTCATTTTCGCACTCACCTTGATAGTATTCCTCACCTTCCCCCTGTTACCCATACTGAAATTTATTATATCTATATATCCCTTTTTTAGTTATAAAATAAGTATAAAATTTAATATTTTTAACGTTTGTGAAAGTTATTGTTTAAAATTTCCTAGACAGAAATTTTATCCGTGATAATTGATATCTCTTTTCTTGTACTAATGTAATTCATGGAATAAAAGGGAATGCAGAAAAAAATTGATATTGAATAAAATTGATAGAAAAGTTTCTTTTCCGATTTTTCCATAATTTGATTGTTTTTAAAATCTATTAAATAAATGAAAAAATAAATAAACCATGCATTCATATAAATTTTAGATTCCCATCTATATTTGTTTTCGTCGTAATTTAATATACTGCTGTCCATGTTGTAAGTATATCCAACAAATTTTCGAGTCGGTTGAAATTTTTATGTAATCCAAATCCTTATTGTATTATTCATATATTATCTAAGGTGGTACCCCGAATAAATATAAAGTACTTCAGCTAATTTCATATTTTTTTTCTCATTCGAAATTATCGTATGGTAAAGCTTCCTTAAAACGTGATTGCAGAGTACAAAAAAGATAATAAAAATATAATAAAATTGAACGCAAATAATAAATTCGTTTCAAGTGACGTGAAATAAATCTATTTGCTTCAGTGTTCTAGTTTTACTAATTCTGTTTCAATTCTAATATACATTTGTTGTATTAATGGTTCATTTCCATATCTATTTTAATTGGAACTTCGAATTTACAAACACAAAATCAACGATTTTATCTTTTCATGAAATTTTTCAAACACTATTTATTCAAATTACAAATCTTTACTATATTTGGAAAAAATATATTACATATAAACGGAAAAAAGTTTAAACACCGTGTAAATAGTGAGGAGGAAAGTTGACAAAATTGAATTACATTGCTGTTACAACCATTAACATAGGGATATAGTTATTTTTAATTTAACAAGGATAACGTTAATTAATAAATTACAATAGAACTAATTTTAAAGTTTGAATAATTTCGCACGAAACTCTCGTTTTGTGCTTGGGATATGCTTTATGTAAAATTAATGTATGCATTATCAGCTTTCAACAAAGTTATTAACAAGATCGATATTCCTTAATGGATATAATTATAAAAAGTAAAGTCAAATATTTATAGTAGAAAAATACAACGCCATCTGTCACTCTAGAATTTTATATTATTCAGAAAAATATAACTACTTGCGAATTTACATTTTAACTTTCATGAGATGAGTAGATAAAATTCATTTAATCGTACTATTTTTCAGCTATTTATCAGAGAAAAAAAATCTTTGAAATGAGTTTCATCTTTCTTTTTATTTCGACATCTACTTCAGTCTCTGCTTCTACAGCCTTATTTATTGATACAAGAAGCATAAAATGCACTACAAAGTTATCAGCGTAGGTGAAATGTCGATGATAAAAATAAAATTTAATTTACTCGTATGTTACAAGAAAGTAATTGAAAGAGATATCTTTTAATTTTAAAAGTCTCTAATTAAATATTTTTAAAAAATAGCGTTTACATTTTAAGTAAAATATATTCAGAACATAATAAAATGTAATTAAAGCTCTAATAACATAATTTTGTAAATTAATTCTGCTGTGTTATTGAAAATATTTAACATAAATTATTTTGTATTTTAGCATCTTTAAAACATCAAATATATTAACCATATATATAAAAAACATATTTATTTCAGCTTATAGTATGTCTATCTTTGACGATAGAATCAATGAAATTTTAAATAGTAATTAAAACAAAAGTCTCACTCATTGCATTCCCTAAAAGAATACAGAATTAAAAGAAAAAGAAGGAAATATTTGCAGACACAAATTTCCTACTTAAATTCATAACAGAAACATAGCTCTTATGATTGATTGATATTTGATTTTTGCAAAAATACAGATTATTTTCAAATAGGGTACAAATTGTGTATAGTGGGGCATTATCCCTTTATTTCATGCTATATGATTTTATAAAATGGACTGAAAAAAAGCTACAATTTCGAGTGTTCACTAAAGTTGGTTGTAAACATATAAAGAAAAACTCTTTTTAAGCAGTACCCATGAAATTAAAACTTTAATGTATAGAATTAATTAAATATAGAAATGCTTAATATGTACAAAAATTTTGAAACTAGGTATAGATAGACTACAGTAAATACTGTTAATAAAATAACCAAGATAGAGAGTTCAATCATACGTTGGACGTTAATGATTGTATCAAATTTCTGTAAAATTAAAATCCGTATATTTAGAATATTTCTGAAACGGCAATTGAATACCGTAAACCGGGTCAACTTTGCCATTCTTTCTTTCTCCTACCCATCTTTTGCTTACTCATACTGTTCAATAATGCTTCAAAATTGTTTTAAACCACTAGTCCTGAACTATGTTTTAAGAATATGTGATAACTTGGTAATTTTAGTAAGCATTTCCATTTATTGCACGAGTAAAAGCGTGTTGGCAAACTTATCTGGGAAAGTTGGCAACTTTGTCAACTGCCTAAAAACAGTAAAGAAATAAAAAAAAAAAAACTCAGGGAAATTGAATTTTATAACTCAGATAATGTACTTAAATCATGACATATACATTTTAATGAAATAGAACAGAATTTAGAAAAAAAAGTCAAACATTCTTGTAGGAAACATTAATTTTTCCTCTTTTTAAAATGTAAGGAGGTTCAACAATATACACAACATCGGCCATGTTGACAGACGCATCATTCGGAACACTAGGAAAATAGAAAGTCCTCCCATTGTCTTTCGTTCAAATTTAAGACACCTCAAACTCTCCATGTTCGTAATAATGGGTGATTTTTGCAGAATAATGTTACACATCTTTTTCTTTGTCACAAACGTAACAACCACAAACATTCCAACTTTCAGTTATATGAAGTTCTTACCATCTTGGACTTACTTTACGTCTTCAGTCATTGACGAATGATCATCAAGAATCATCATCAATAACAATGTCCTGCATTAACTCTTCACTGGGTTCTTCAGGTTGCTCGTGTTCTGCATCTTGTTCGTGTTCTGAATCTTATTCGGGTGTAGCATCCTGTTTGGGTTCTGCTTCTTCCTCTGGTAGTATACTTTGCTTGGATTATGATTAAGATGTGTCATGCAAGGAAAATATGCAATCTGATTTATCACTGCTGTCTAGGGAATCTACGGAAATGACAAAATTCTAGGTCGGCAATATTGTCCCACACTTCCCAAGATTCCTGGTTTAACTTTGCCAACTAATATTACCATCAATAAATTAGATTAACATTAGATTAAGTTCCAAAAGCAATCCCGAAAACTTAATATATACTCTATCAGACAAAATAGTCGGTTTTTACTTAGATTCGGATTAAAAAGTGAAACGGAGCACTTTTTTAGACGTCCAAAATTGCCTGTTTCACAGTTACAAAGTATTTTCACTGATAAAAGCTATAAAACAACTTATAAGGCAAAAGACGTACAGCAATAGTGTCATACAATGTCTCATTTGTCCTTTGTGTCAATTCACAAGTCCAAATCACAAATTCCATGTCTGACTCATTCATCAATTCATTCTCTGTTGATATCGTAGAGTATGGTTTGAAAAAAAAGAAAATCCAATGTAGTACAAAACAGAGATCAAATAACCTACCCAAATAGAAGATTGCATTAAGGAATCGTACCTATATGGATACCCTAAAAGCTATGTTAAGATGATTAAAACTGTGGAGACTAATTATGGTCTATATGAGGTACTAGTTACTTCACTTTGTAACACGGGGTTCGTAGGGTTCTCTAATTTAAAGTCCACCTTTACCGAACAGTAATATTCCCCTAATTGAATGACCATTAAATAAGGTGTCGGAAATTGCGGTACAGTTGAATCCCGTAAATTCCATCAAATGCACATTGAGAGGGTGATGAGTTACCGAAAATATTGTGTTGTACAGAGTAAGTTGCTGGTTATTCTCAGTCCATAATATTTTACTGCATATTGCTCTAATGAAAGTTTTACCACAAGACAGGATACAGAAAAATGACACATGTCTTAAATTATTCGTTGTGAAAAGTTAAAAAAATAATCTTACATGCAAAACTGAAGGAACGATTAGTAATTTTTAGGAAAAAATCTCTTGTGATACTAGACTGTATTAAAATATTAAAAGTGCACATAAGATGATATATATTAGGTTCCTTTTAAAAAAAAACTGCGCACGATGTGATGACTGTATTTAAAAAGATAAAGTTTCGTACTTTATCTTACAACATATTTAAATATCATACAAATTTGAGCACTTTTACAGTGAATATATATTATGATATGAATGAACTTTAGCGGTGGACCTATTGAAATTTATAGATTTCTTTAGTACTGTACCACTTAATTTATTACGATATGAAAGCCCTTTTGAATAATAATAATAATAATAATAATAAACTTTTAACATTAATATATTATTTAAAAAATATTATTTCATATAAAATGTTCTTGTTGAGCAGTAGAAACTTTTTAACGATAAACAAAATTATCGTCAAGTTATAGAGAATGGCGATATAATGGGAGTCGGGTTAGAGAAATTCAACTGTAACAGTTCCTCGAAGACTGTCCTATACACAAATTTTATTCTTTTAGAACAAGTATGTCCAAATAAAAATATCTGGCTAATTTAATCGCAGAAACTATGTGATTAAGTACGACGGAAATTGCTATTAAATATAGTAGGTAAAATTAAGGATTTTACGCAATCTACACGTCACGTTTACGCGATGCTCGTCTGAAAGGGTTTTAAATTCAGGCACTGCAGGAACGATGTGGAACTACTTGGGGAAACACCTGATATATATAAGGTCTATATCAAGCAGACAAAATTAGATGTGTATCAAACTCGCATAGAAAACCTTTGTGATTCTACTATTCCGTATTGTATAACGTGTAATGTTAAAAAGCCTGTGAATTGGTTGGGTGTAAAATAAATGTAAAACAAATAGGTATCAAAATTTAAGAACGTAACTGGATTTCCTGTTTAACATGCTATCTACACAGTTCAATACTTTTCTTTTCTTGTCGGTGTTGTTTAATAAGGATTAATTTAATGGGGTAATAAAATCTATGATCAATACAAAAAGAATGAAATCGCATACTTTTTTATACTACGAATATATTTTTCAAATTATGTATTAAAAAAGACTGAAGTAGTTTTATTGAATATTTTCAAAGCTTGTTTATATGCGTCATATTACGAAAAAGCCATTCTGGCATCTTTAGATCGATTCAAGATTTCTCCGAAAAGAAGCTTCTATTTGAATATAGCATATACAATTCACTCAAAGAAATAAAATTTCCATTTCAAGAAGGCATTTCTCGCATGTATTTAGAAACATTAAAAACGAAAAGAATGTTATTTATAAGTTTTTCTTTTATCATAAAGCATATAAAAGGTATTTATTACATAACAAATAATTTTTAATAAAAAAATAATACCGCCAATATGGGATTGTTAGTGGATATAACCGACCAGTAACCGAAAAATATGTTTGGTTTCAATCCGAAACGGTGAAATTAAAGAAAATTAATTCATATTTTAATTCAATTATTGAAAAATATTGTTCTATCTCAAATATCTATATTATCTTTTATAAAAAAGGGAATATATATATAAATAGAACTTTTTCGTTGTATTTTGAATTTAAAGGTATTATATATATATTATATATATATGCATAAATAGACAGAGAGAGAGAAACTCAAATACAATCGCAGTACACGTATTCTTTAGCTTTGGTGTAGCAGAAAAATATACGATTTCTCTAAATACAAGGGGAAAAAATGCAAAAAAATTGCTTAGCATTTAGTAACATTCTATTTTACATGGCTTTAAAATAAAGCCTTTACTTTATAGATAATGAACGTTAACGTATTTGTGCCTGTTTATATTTAAATTTTGGAAATGTTTTGTATTTGCATAGAAAAAATTCGCTTTTTTTGAGCAAAATGACTTCAATTTCGGATGCGAGTATGTCTGAATCTAATTTTTTCATTTAGTCTCATTTTTAATTTTTGTGCTAATTATTAGGATGTGGCAACAATTAATTTAAAAATTTTATATTTTTTAAATAATTTTTCTAATAAATATGAATTAAAACCTGTCAATTGTTTAACAGAAATCGATTTCTAGGAGTTTCATATATGCGAATCCAAGATTACATCCGATTCAGACGAATAGTTTTTGAATTATTCTTAAAAAGCTACCCCCTATGCAATATGTTTTGCAACGATGGAAAATGAATTGAATATTAGGAACTCTAATTATAAACTTGCATAATTACTAACCTATTTAACTGAATGAGTTGCTGTGTGGTATCGTATGGTAGCAGTCACAGAAGAATCCCAATATGATACAATAATTAGGTGTTAACATTGTAAATTTTTATGTTTGATAAACAGATTCTATATATAGACGACACCTAAGCACATTTTAGTATATCTTTTATTAGTAGACGTTAATATAAACTTATTTGTACCTGTCATATTCTTATAAGCTGTTTTTCGGCAAGGTTAGTTGCGGTTATTGCAATTTTTCTCAGAACGGTACAATATTAAGTACAGTATTATGTACACTATTAAAAAATAAGCATAAATTGTTATTTATTAAAAAGTGTATTTTCACATCTCAAATACAGATATAAATGCTTTTGAATTCCTAAAAAGTATTTCTAAGTGAAATTTTTAATAAAGGAATTTTTGAAAATAATATTTATATATTTCAACTTTACCTTTTAGTAAAGTGCAATACATATTTCAATATATTATATATATTATATATATCCAATATATTATATACATATATACATACATGCTTCAGATTTCAAATATAATTATACTTAGGTTCACATTCACTCTCTTCACTGGTGTATTTACCATGCGTATACAAATGTGACATCTGACATATACTTTTCAATAATGTGCGAACAGTAGAGTTATTACAAACATTTTTAGTTATGTTTCTATAAAAAGTATTTCTAAGTGAAATTCTTAGTAAAATTAAACGAATAAATGAATTTTCGAAAATAATTATATATTTTAAGTTTGCCTTTTAGTAAAATGCAATATATATATACGTTATGCTTCAAATATCAAATATAATTATACTTAGATTATCATTCACTGTTTGCACTGGTGTATTTACCATGCTGTTGTGATTTAATTAAATTCTTTTTTTTTAGTTCAAAGAATAAAGGTGAGCTACATTATAATTCATAATGTTCTAGTATACCCAGGTAATTGTTCTTTATTTTTTTTTAAAGAACATATAACTTTAATTATTTGAGCACGCAGAACTTATTTTCTATTTTTTGTTTCCTCAGAGGATTCTTGTGCTAAAAAAAATAACTTAGATGATTAATATTTTTATTTTTATCCACTAATATATATAAATAACAACAAAATTACATAAAAAAAGGAGACTTAATGAATATTGAAACAGTTTATTCATTTTTTTTTTGGCGAAAATAGTTATACTTTATCCTTAAAAATACGTTGTCAGAACAACACTAAAATGGTTAAGTAATATATATATTTTTTATATATAATACACCAGTTGTTTTATTCGTGTGACAAAAATAAATTCGTAAAAAAAGTATATTAATTCTATGTGAAACAAAAATAAGAACAAAAGACATTATACTTATCAGCACTTCTTGATATGAGAAATTTTAACATGATATGCCAATATTATCTTGGCTACATCCAATTGGACCAACACATCTAAATTTTATTAGTTATGCCATCTCAAAGTTGATTTAATCATCGAAGGCCGACGAATTTGAGCATCTCTCTCCTTGAACATTCGACGAAAAAAAAGACACAATTATACTGTGCCTTTTGCTTATAGACCATATTTCCGATATATTATTTAAAACAGGTTTAAGTCTACATCATACTTATTTAATATACAAGCTGACAGAATATAATCGAAAAAAAATTACGTATTTTATAATACACTTCATCTCCAACGAGAAAACCAAAGAACAACTCCGAAATTCAAAGGAAAATGTGAACCTATCATTGGCGCAAGGACAGGGTTGCCGTAACATGGAAAAACTCGCCAAACAGATGACAACTGCCAATACACGAACGGAAGCTTCATTGAGAAGATGTAAAAAAAATAAAGGAATGCCAACATAGGGCTAAATATATGCCAAAGGGAGGGTATAATTAAAATTTAAAACAAACGGAAAAAAATATGAATCTGATTTGTTAAAAATGAAATGAAATCAACCTGACGTCACAAAGACGAAATTGAAAATAAAGAATACTAAATAAACGTTTTGAAGCCGATGGGCTAAATAGGATAACTTAATCAAATAATAATTTTTAAACAAAAAGGAAAACTATGATTAAAGTCTGCCAGGCAAATAAAAAATAAATAAATAAAAGGAGAGAGAAGAGAAAACAAAAAATAAACTGCGCTATACGGAACCTGAATGTGGTAAAATTACCACACTCACCCACACCTCCACAAAAAAAAATGGAGAAGGGGAAGTGCGAGGCACTAAAAGCACTTTCACAAGCCATTTTTTTTTTAAATTGAGCCAGAGATGGATAGGGGCAGAATGAATGATGGAGTCCAAATACAGCATAAAATATCAAGAAAATAACATACCACAACATATTTGTATATATCCTGTATCATAATGAGAAAAAGAATAAAGTAATTGTACCCAATTTTATAAGTCATAAATTATGTAACATGTTGACAGAAACAATATTTGCTTTTACAATTACATAACTATGTCAAGTAAAACCAACTTATGCTCTTTCATTTCTGTCTATGCAAACACTATATAAAACTTATAACTATAATTTTTTTCTAAAAAGAAATCTAATATAATACACAATACATAATACAATAACAAAAACTCAACTTTTACCAACACATTTTTATGAAGATGTAGCTAATAGTTATTACACAAAAATCCAAAGTGAGATGGAATACCCTAATTTCACAATACACATTATCAATGCAAAAATATAAACAACAGTAAAATACACATTCAAACAATATAAAAGTTATAAATATTCACAAAATACCATAGTTAATTATTTTCAAAAAGTTTTTTGAATGAGTGGCCACTCTAGAGAAAAACCAATCTAACATAATTGGCAAAGTACTAAACAGACCTTATTCATAATACAACATTTGCCTAGGACTTTTAATTAAATGTCATTCAGGTCATAATATAATGTATATATATATACAAAAGAAAGCAATAAAGTTATGTACATACCATACATAATGTACCATTAAGTTGTGCTTTCACAATTCCACTAGTAACATGATCCACTTGAGAAAACCATGTAAATTACAATAGGTGACAAACTGATATTGTTAAATATTTTTTAACAAAATAATTCACCCATACTTTTTTTTTTTTTTTTTTTTTTTTTAACAGAATAACTATGAGAATATTGCAAGAGTTAAATAGTAACATGTATTATATATTTTGATGGTGACCTATAGCAAGCAACATTATGTAAAGAAATGCAATAAATCAAAATGCTATTGTATTGTTATTACAATTTTAGCTTAAACATATTTTAAATATGAATTATATATTTCAAAAAGAAGAAAAGTTACAAATTTTTATTATTCAGAAAGTGCAAATTGCAGAGCTTGACATTATACAGTTAAGTGGGCTGTTGATGGATAATTAGAAGGGAAAAAAAAAGAATACTTATACAGCAGGCAGTCCACATGTCTATGATAAGAGGAGTAAAAAGGCTTTCTGACCAGCAGAAAAAAATATATTTCTTATCAGTTCGATAGTGTTTAAGGCGCGCGATCAAACACTATCAGCAGGCATGACTGGACAACAGCTGAAAGAGAAAAAAAAAGGTTAATAATACTGGAATTCATCACTGTGTGGCACAAATTTTGGTCGCTTAGGTCGTAGAGCATAAGAGGAGCTGGACTGTTGATTGGTAGAAGAGAAATTTTGAGATGTAGTTGCAGCTTGATTATTATTGTTACTGTCAGTTTGTGGAATTGCTTGTGTGGTATCTTGTAGTTTAGGAGCTCTAGGATGTAATTTTATTACTCGGTTGGTATGTATAAGGATAGGTGAGGAACGGCTGTCTTTTTGTGACACAATTTGCAGTAAAACAGGTGAAATTATCTTTTGCACTATGAATGGACCTTGAGGCTTTTTCTTGAATACATTAGGGAGTGTAATGAATACTGTGTCATTGACTTTTATATCTGAAAATTTGTGCTGTTGTCTAGACTTTTCATAGACTTTCTGACGATTTGTTTCATTATTGAGATAGGATTGATAATAAATTTTATCCAAGAGATCTGTTAATTTGTAGATGTCATGGGCGGTGTCAAGAATTTTCCAAGAGGGGTGACCTTTATAATTCATGTAAACATCATTAATTTCACGTCCAAAATGAATAAGATTAGGAGTGAATTTGGTGGCAGGATGTACTGTAGCATTGTATATTGATTGATGTATCTTGGCAGCAGTTTTGGTGTCAAAACCTTGTGAAGTCATAGTATTCAGTGATGATTTGATTTGAGAATTCACCCTCTCTGAAAGGCCATTTGCGGCTGGGTGGGCCACTGTGATGTGATTCAGCTTGATACCTAATGTTTTATTAAAAAACGAGAATATGTCACTAGTAAACTGGGATCCTTTGTCTGTCAATACTATATCAGGTCTACCATGGGTAGCAATGTAGTTTAAAAGAACATTGGTCACAGTTGGAGCAGAGGTGTTATTAAGAGTAGCCAATTCTAGATGACGAGAACAGTGGTCAATTATTGTTAGGACATTTGAGTGATTATTGAGAGGACCAACAATATCTAATGATATTTTTTGATTTGGAGCAGTTGGAACAGGAGCAGCCATAAATGGAGCAATTTTCTTCTTGCGATTTTTGTGAATAAGACATAGTTCACATGAATTAATATAATTCTGAGTATCAGCAATGATTGTTTTCCATGTGAAACGTTTTCGGAGGTTCTGTAAGGTTTTGTTTATTCCTGGATGAGTAATATGAGCAATGGTAAGTGCTTTGGGAATCAATGAGGTGGGTAAGACAGCCCGATGCAGATCAATTTCTTCAGCAGGAAAAAAATTATTGTAGCAAAGAATATTGTTATTTGGATTGAGATAATAACCCTTGTGTTTCTGGAGATTAATATTTTGTTTTAAATCAAGTATTATTTTATTTAAATTTGAATCTTTGGTTTGTTCACTTGCTATTGTTGCATCTGAAATTTCTAATAATGGATCTTGAGTAGATGAGTTTGTCTGTGACAAGCAATTAATTTGGCACTTATCTTCATGTTGCTGTGGTACTTTATCCAGCTTTGTGGGATGTGATTCTACTAGTGATTTGATTGATTGAAGTTGACCATCTATTTCATCGTGTAGATCATTTATATTCATCGTTACTGGTAGAACTTCTTCAGAATTTATAATTTCAGGATTAGATGTCAAGTCCTGTGTAGGTGGTTGAGCAGTTCTGCTAAGAAAGTCCGCTAATACATTTTCTTTGCCTGGTATATGAGCAAACGAAAAAGAAAATTGAGAGAGCTCCATGAGCCATCTGGTCGTGACATCTGCAGGAGAAGAAGAACTTTTGTAGTTGTCAAGTGGTTTAGCATCAGATAGAACGAGAAAATGTCTTCCAAAAAGGTAATACTTGAATGAGGTGATACCCTTGTATAATGCATACAATTCCAACTTTATGGCAGGGAATTTTTTTTCAGCATCAGACAAAGCATTTGAAAAATATGAAATAGGTACCCTTAAATTATCTTGTTCTGCATGAGGACAGCTGAAATCGCAGTTTGTGAAGCATCGGTATTAACAATAAATTCTTTATCCCAATTAGGTAGATTTAACACGGGCTTCTTAAAAAATAATGATTGTATTGTTTGAAAGGCATTTTCATGTACAGATTGCCAACTGAACTTAGTTTTTGGCTTTGTTAACTCGAGTAGAGGGCTAATTAGATCTGCAAAGTATGGAATAAGTGATCGATAAAATGAACATACACCAATGAAAGCTTTAACTTGTCGCTTGGTTTTGGGATGAGGAAAAGATGTAATTTTTATTATGTTGCTGGAAATAGGAAAAATTTTATGCTCTTGAATGTGGAAACCTAAAAAGTCTATGCTGGTATGAAAAAATGAGCATTTCTCAGGTGATAATGTTATGTTGTATTTGATGAATGTATCAAGAAGTAATTTTAAATTATGGATCATTTCTTCAAATGAGTTGGCTCCAACAATAATATCGTCTTGATAAGCATAAGCATCTACACCAGATAATTGAATTATCGTGTCAATAAGTTGCTGGAATGTAGACGCTGCTGTGCGTAAACCAAACATTAATCGCTTATAGGTAAAAACGCCAAATGGAGTTGTGAACGACATTTTATCTTGTAGCTCTTTGGGCATAGCTATTTGCCAATATGCAGAAGGGAGATCCAGCGTTGTAAAAAAATTCTTTTTAGACAATTGAACTAGTAAATTTGGAATTTTAGGTAAAGGATAGGTAGATGGAATAATTACAGCATTTAGTAGACGGAGGTCTAAGGCGAGTCTATATTTTTGAGGCTTTGATGGGTCTGACTTTTTTTTAACCAATAACATGGGACATGCCCAAGATGAATTGGAACGCTCAATGATATCAGCTTCTAACATCTCATTAATCTGTTTTAAGGCTTCTTCCTCTAATGCTTGTGGCACCGGAAATGGAAGAGATTTTATAGGATGCGAATTAAGTAGACTTATTTGTGGAATGACTAGGTCAGTATGACCAAGAGTACGCAGAGACTTCGAAAATGCTTGGGCTTTTCCACATAGCAAGGACAATAGAGTCTCTTTTTGTTTGCTATCAAGATGTTCTAATTTAAAGTCTGTAGGACTTAAATCATTTATTCTCATTTTTATAATGTCTTCTGATTGTTGGATTAAATTGCACATTTCATCAGCTTCATCATTAAAATCGTAAGGCTGAATATCTTTTTCATCAATATTTTCATATACACCCAAGACAGTTCCCTTGTTGAGGTGAAATGGTTTGTTTGAAATATTTTGTACTACAATCAGAAAAGATTTTTTTTTTATGGCTGATAAGGAATGGAGAGATTCCATAAATACAATATTACGGTTATTTAGTGTTGGAATAAACATGAAATGTTCCTCAGGTTGTGAAGAATATTGAGCTTGCATGTACATGCATGTGTTGGCTGGAATAGTTACTTTATGAAAGTTTGAAATTTTTAACTCATTTTGGGGGGAATTTGAACTTTCATGAACAATCCCAGAGCTGTCAATTTTTGTTTGCTGATGTTCACTAAAATCATTTACTGGTGCAGACATATTTATACTTTGAGGGTCCATAGTACAAGTAGAGGTATTAGGAACGTCATTTTTTTGACACATAAATACTTGTGCCTGATCCATATGAGAATCATTGGATATCTGGTGTTTGTTTACTAACGGAACAAGAATTTCTTTCAGTAGAATGGAATTAAAGGATGGTGTTATGGAAATACCATATTTACAAATAAAATCATAACCCAAAATGATATCAAAATTTCTATTACGTATGTTAGTAATATAAAATACATGATTGAAAAACAATTTGTCTATTTTGAAAGACAAACGAATACATCCAAAAAATTCAACTTGGGAGTTTATGGTCGAAATAGATACTTTTCGAGAGAGAAATTTATATTTTATAGTGGGTTTTAACATATTGAAATGTTGTTGATCAATTAAAGAAATAATAGACCCAGTGTCTAACAAAGAAATAACATTATGATGTTGTACATTTAAGGTAATACAAGGAAGAGAGTCATTGTAATTAAATGTGCTATAAATTACATAGTTTTCAATGGCATCACTATCATTTTGGGATTCAGCAACTAAAGTATTTGCGTTATCGACTTGAGAACAATTGCCAGAATTCGTAATATAATCATAAGTATTTTCATTTTGAAAAATAGTCTGTGATTCTGCATCTTTGAGCATACCATTTTTTGGTAAACATTGGTCATTTTTAAGTATACTCTCAGAAGATAAAATTCCTTGAGAAGTAACTCTATATAATTGAGTTTTTGAGGTATTTTCTGGCAAATGTGAAGTATTGGAGGACAGAGTGCCAGATAGATCTGCCTCCTGCATTAGTTTAAACTCTTATCTTTAGAAAATCCATCATTATATTCATGAGTATTTTGTTGATTAGCTTGGTATTCATTAGCAGTATTTTGAAGCATGTTAACACCATTATGAGAGTTAGCCTGGTTCATATTTTGAACAAAATTTTTAAATTCAAAGCATGTTTTCATTAAGTGCCCCTGGCGTCCACAAAAAGCACATTGATTTACAGTCCTATGACGAAATGAATTACGAAGATTTCTTTTATAGAATGGTTTTTTAAATGTAATTTGGTTAACATTTTGTTTTGGATGATGTTTGCCATAGGAAGAGAAATTTCTATCACAAAATGACTTTCGTTTATTTTTAGTTTCAGAATGTTTATAATCAGATGCACCGGGATTAGGGAACGAATTATTTGAATGTTCCATATTATATACAGGTAAAGTGACAGGAGCAGGGGTGGTTGGTGATTCAGTGAAGTTGTAAATATTTTGTAATTGTTCAGCTCTTGAAAGAGCATTAGTAAAGTCAGAAATACCTTCCTCTAATAATTTTACGTGAATATTTTTGGGTAAAGCATTCATAAAATATGTGAATTTCAAAATTTGGAGCGAAGCATCATCAACTGTTGGATGAGCTAACTTTAGATTCTTGTTTAATCGGTATGAGAAATTTCTAACTGATTCATTATGTTCCAATTTCATCTTATCTAATGAACGAAAGGCCAAATTTTTGTTCTCCTTTGAAGCGAAAAACTGGATAAATTCAGTTTTTATGTCTGCTAATTTTTTAGTTTGAGTATTAAATTGTGAATCTAAATATAAATGAAGAGCAGGGCCAAGGAGTTTCGTTTTAAACAGTGCTAGCATTTCTTTTTCGCTATAATTGTTTAGCTGTTGAATGTCTTCAAGCTGGTCGAAAAAAAATTCGACAGTAGATGGATTACCATCAAATGGTTGAATATTCAGACTAATAGTGTTCTTGGATTTCGACATGTTGCAAAAAGTTTGTGAATTAAAACAGAAATATAGATAAAACACTCAGAATTTTTTTTTTTTTTAAACTTAGATTAATACCGGTTCTTACTTCCTATATGTATATTTATTAAGAACACAACTATATTCAAGAGCACAGCCTAAATAAACAAATTTTCTCTAAAAAAGAAAATATTGGAAGAACATTTTTCTATTAAAAAGCCACGCACAAAAAAAAAACGTAAAATGATCTTGAAATGGAAAATAATCCATGTTCCATCATCAATGAGAACAACTTTCGTTTTCATTTAAAAAAAAAAATTCTTCAGTATTTGCACACAAATAATAATAATAATAAATCCTCTAAAGAAAGAGGCCAAGGCACCAAGTGTTGTGATTTAATTAAATTCTTTTTTTTTTAGTTCAAAGAATAAAGGTGAGCTACATTATAATTCATAATGTTCTAGTATACCCAGGTAATTGTTCTTTATTTTTTTTTAAAGAACATATAACTTTAATTATTTGAGCACGCAGAACTTATTTTCTATTTTTTGTTTCCTCAGAGGATTCTTGTGCTAAAAAAAAATAACTTATATGATTAATATTTTTATTTTTATCCACTAATATATATAAATAACAACAAAATTACATAAAAAAAAAGGAGACTTAATGAATATTGAAACAGTTTATTCATTTTTTTTTTGGCGAAAATAGTTATACTTTATCCTTAAAAATACGTTGTCAGAACAACACTAAAATGGTTAAGTAATATATATATTTTTTATATATAATACACCAGTTGTTTTATTCGTGTGACAAAAATAAATTCGTAAAAAAAGTATATTAATTCTATGTGAAACAAAAATAAGAACAAAAGACATTATACTTATCAGCACTTCTTGATATGAGAAATTTTAACATGATATGCCAATATTATCTTGGCTACATCCAATTGGACCAACACATCTAAATTTTATTAGTTATGCCATCTCAAAGTTGATTTAATCATCGAAGGCCGACGAATTTGAGCATCTCTCTCCTTGAACATTCGACGAAAAAAAAGACACAATTATACTGTGCCTTTTGCTTATAGACCATATTTCCGATATATTATTTAAAACAGGTTTAAGTCTACATCATACTTATTTAATATACAAGCTGACTGAATATAATCGAAAAAAAATTACGTATTTTATAATACACTTCATCTCCAACGAGAAAACCAAAGAACAACTCCGAAATTCAAAGGAAAATGTGAACCTATCATTGGCGCAAGGACAGGGTTGCCGTAACATGGAAAAACTCGCCAAACAGATGACAACTGCCAATACACGAACGGAAGCTTCATTGAGAAGATGTAAAAAAAATAAAGGAATGCCAACATAGGGCTAAATATATGCCAAAGGGAGGGTATAATTAAAATTTAAAACAAACGGAAAAAAATATGAATCTGATTTGTTAAAAATGAAATGAAATCAACCTGACGTCACAAAGACGAAATTGAAAATAAAGAATACTAAATAAACGTTTTGAAGCCGATGGGCTAAATAGGATAACTTAATCAAATAATAATTTTTAAACAAAAAGGAAAACTATGATTAAAGTCTGCCAGGCAAATAAAAAATAAATAAATAAAAGGAGAGAGAAGGGAAAACAAAAAATAAACTGCGCTATACGGAACCTGAATGTGGTAAAATTACCACACATGCGTATATAAATGTGACATCTGAGATATAATTTTCATAAATGTGCCAACAGTAGAGTTATTACAAACATTTTCAGTTATGTTTCTCTAAAAAGTATTTCTAAGTCAAATTCTTATCAATACTAAACAAATAAATGCATTTTTGAAAATAATATTTATATATTCCAAATTTGCCTTTTTCTAAAGTGTAATATATGTATGTGTTATGCTTCAAATTTCAAATATAATTATTTAGTTCTACATTCACTGTTTTCACTGGTGTATTTACCATTCGTATACCAATGTGGCCTCTGATATATATTTTTCATAAAATGTTCCAACAGTAGACTAATTAAACACATTTACAGTTATGTTTCTTCATCTTTCACCTTATTTTAATAATGCATTACAGAAAACTAATTTTTAAGCAAAGACAGCATTCATTAGAACTACATATGCTGCTTGATATGGATAAAAGTTTTATCTTTAAAAATGAAGTCTCCAGATATTCTCAAAGTTGTACCAACAAATTTTTATTTTGCCGTTGAGTCACCTGTACTGTTAATTAAATATTAATTAACGAACGTACCACTTAGAAATATATTTTTAAAATTACACAAAATTTCTTAAAAAGATTGCCATTTCAACAAAAATCACATATAAATTTTTGAGAATGTTACTACATTTTTACTGAGAAGAAACTGCATACAAACTACACTTCATTAACTTTTATAGGAAATCATTCACCCGTGAAAACGAAGTTTAAGAAAAATATGCAAGTTTGTGTATCATAAACAAACATCAACTGAAAAATGTTTGGAAAAAGTATTTTCAAATGTTGTGGAAATGATAAGGAAGATATATCTGATACCTGTTGCTAAGATTCTCTCTGAGCCATGACAGAAATTGTAAAGTTTATTATAATTGTTTAGAAAATTATATAGATATGTAGAACTTAAAAAAAAATGTTTAACTTTAAAGTTTATTCTAAATCATAGAAAGCACTTTATTAAAAAATAATCTGATGTGCTTTTGAAATATATAGTAAAAAATAATGACATGGAACGAATCTACTATTGCTTACATTTGGAAACTTTGACTGTGTGAAGAGATAGAAAATAATAATATAATATAATTTGCTGAAAAAGTGCTTTTTATAATTTAATGATAAAAATATACTTCAAGAAACATTACGTGGAATGTTTTGCATAAAAAAAAAAGTAATATAGCGGGAGACAGACACATGTCAAAATTTTATGTAAAATAATTTTCAATTAAATTTACATTACATGATAAAGTCCGCATGTTAAAAATTTGCTTTATAATTTTCATTTTTAAAACCCATGTAAAGCAGATGACATCGTTGCACCTCATTCTAGCGAATTACTGAAGGGTTGAGTTGAGTTGATTTTTGACGGCCAATTATCAACACGAGGGATATAGGCCCTAGGAGGGGAGTGCCCTCCGTGGGGGTCTTTCTAAGGGATCCTAACCCATATTTACAGCAAGGTTCGAAGAAAACCACAATTACTGAAGGGATATTAAACTTTATTTAATAGTTTAAGCAGTAACTAAACGATAAATTGATTGTTAGTCAAGAAATGAAAATTGAATAAAATTAGCAATTTTACAAATAAAGAAAACATTTTAAAGCATCTAAAATTGATGTATATTTTTCTGAGAAACAACTGAAGCTATTTCAATATGTTTTTTTAAATAATTCCGACAGTTGTTCAATTATAAAGTGATCGTTTTGTAAAATATAAAATTAAACGAGCAACAGTTTACGCAATGTCACATTGTTTAATTAACAAAACTATTTCATTTTTATATGTAATTTATACCGAAAGATCAACTTATGGTTTCGTAAGTGCCGAATTTTTGCTACTGCTTTAATAAAAATAAAGTATTATAATCGCTTCAGTATTTCCCAATAGGAAGGTACATCAATGTTAGATGTTTTGCGTTTCACCTGCTTAATTTTGTTTATTTTTTATTTGGTTCTTGTAAAATCTTGGGGCGTTTGTATTAATTTTCAAATTTCAAGCATAATTACCGAATTAAAATTAACGCTTCCCGAACAAAACTTACTACAATATAAATTAAAACATTCACAATTATGTAAATAATTTTATCTGTAACACCTGTTGCCATTGAAAATGGTAGATAATCAGTTAACAATAAACACAAATACAGAAACTTAAAAATTTGAAGGGAAATAAATTCGCTAATACATCAGAGAGACGTTTGATATGATTATACACGGAAGTAAAGATTTTTTTTTTATAGAATCGAAGTAAACAAAAATTCAGACTACACTGAGAAAAATGACAATTTCAAATCTGAGTAAATCGATGTATTCATTTTATTATGAAACTTTTTGTTTCAAATATGACGACCCAATGCTTTCAATTCTGAAATACCAGAAATACTCAGAATATTAAAACATGGAATTACTCAAAACGGAGCACATAGATGTCAGTTCATACTTATTTTTTAAACATGGACATACTCAAAACTGAGCACACAGAGGTCAATTCATACTCATTTTTGAAACAGGGACATACTACATAAAATGATTAGAATCAGTTCAAACTCATTTTTGAAGCATGGAAAAACTCAAAAATGAGCACATAGAAGTCAGTTTATACTCATTTTTGAAACATGGACATACTCAAATATGAGCACATGATGTTTTATTCTTGAGTGTGTGCATGTTTTCAGAAATGAGTATGTGCATGGTTCAAACTTGAGTTCGGAGCCATTTTAACTATGCGACATACTCAGATTTTAGTATTTTCTGCTCAGTTTTGAAAATGTCGTTTTTAGAGTGTGCCAACAATACAATCCACTGTTTAAAATATAAAATTAAGTTGAAGTTTGCGTGCATCAAATGCTAAAAATTAATCTTCCATAACAGGTTTCTATATGATCGTAATAGGATGAAGTTTTTTCGATAATCTATTTTATAGGAATTTGGAATCTGCGACAATTATGAATGTTTTAATTGAGGAAAAATATAAAATGGAAAATGATATCTTTCTCTATTGCCAGCGTTTTAGGCGACACATGATAATGAAAGAAGAAACGATTTATGATATTTACATATTCTCCCATTAAAGGTCAAGTATTTGCGTCCACAATCTGAAACTCTATGTCTTGGTAACACAGCTGAATGATCATTACATCAACGCTTATATAACATTGCCTATAGCAAGAGAATTTTATCGAATTTATATTTTGGACGATACGCCAAATCATGAACTATCTGCACAAAGATAAAATAAAATGACACTTACTTATTTAATATTGTATGGCTGGATAATTTACGTTTGTAATACATATGAAAGTCTCCCCATATGGCCTCATTTTGTATGTATTCATGGCTTGTTGCATGGTGCAGAATACTGAAATCATAATTTCACACTGCGTAATACGGAGTTAGTGACTTTGTTGTCTGCAGGATTGTTTTTCTAATATACTAAAAATTTGCAACATAACAGATACTTACTGTGGTGATTTATTTCGCATCTCTTTCATTTCTTACGTTCCGGAATACACAACTCTGAACATTATAATTTCTATTCATATTGGATATCCCATTATCATTCGAACCCAAACCAACGTTTTGTGAGATTTAAATTGGGCGAGTATATAGAACATACATGGTATCGAATAGCACTAAATCACATATTGCATAATTTGAGATTGGTATACAAATCGAAGTCACTTATACAGTGTGATTCATAAATATCGAAACAATAGGCTATGTCCTTAAATATTGCAACTAGGCACATACTTCCAGTTGCAAAGTTTCATAAAAAAGGTGCAAAATTTTATGAGATAAGTTTCAACTCCATGGGGGGGGGGGTACATACAGTCCCCGTAGGATAAAATTTCCTATTAGAAAATGTTTCCTTTTCGTGACTTACACCTCATAGCGACGCGATATCAGTCAGTTTGAAACACAAGTTAGGGATCGACCATAAATTTACACATTATTAATAGTCGATCTAAGACAATGTCTTAACATTTAGATATAAAAAAAAGCGTACAGACTTTTGCGTTAAACTTGCTTGAGAAATATGCTAGAGGTCTGCATGAACCCGAGCTTGACGCCAGGCCCATTTTCAGAACGGCCCAACGGCAAGTGCCTTTTTTTAAGACTTGTTGGGCAGGCAATAAGTTTTGTAAATATAGTAATAGAGGTAATGAAACTTCTGATAATGGAATCATTGGAAATATATTTTAATAAATTACACAGAAATATTTTCTAAAATCTACTTTTTGTTATACAGCTTCAAAAGTTATGATTTTTAAAATCTATTTTTCATTTATTACAAACGACATTGCATTTAAAAAATAGATATTTATTCGAAAGTAATAGTCTGAGAGTATACATAATCATTGACGTTGCTAGTGCGTATTTTTTTAATAGATGCCAAGCTCTCACTAATCTTCCGTTAAAAGTGTGTTTATTTGACCCAAGTTTAATACGTACGGACCAGAAACTCTTTTAAGAAATTTAATTGAATAAATTCGACTGAAAACTTTTAAATTAAATTAGTCAAAAATTCATTAAATAAATTTTCTGGTTTTAAAAGAGTCAACTAGTACAAATTAATTTACATATTACGGAGAATTAGTGGGGGTTTGGCAGCGATGTTTTTCTCATGCGAACACATAGTAATCTAAAATATACTGCAAAACTTTCTTATAAATATGTATGTAGTATTATTTAAAGTAATATTAATTGTATCTTAATAAAAATGGAAAAAATATTGTAAAAAATTCAGCCTGTGCAGAAATATAAAATATGTACAGATACCTGTCTAGATAATGAATTAAATCAAAATAAGTGCATCGCCTATGAATATGGTTTTCTTTCGCATCTTATAACCCCTCTATGACCTGAAACATAAAGTGCATAAAATAAATTTTTATCTCTAATAAACTGAATTTTTGTATATTTGGCTATTTACGAGATTTGTATGAGAAACTAGGTTATGTGTTAAACAAATGTAATATCTGTACCCCAGAGATAAACTATCAAAAGTCACAATTCACTTATTTTTCATGAGAAGGGAAAGAAGACGGCTGTGCTAGACAATATGTGACTTACAATGTTATAAAGCTATTAGATATTGGTTTCAGCCTCTACAGGCTATCGCATGGTGCAATGTTATAAAGCTATTAGGTGATGCTTTCAATCTTTACAGGTCATCGCCCTGCTGAGACAAGACGTTGCGGTAGATTACTCAGACTCAAGGGCTTGTGCGTCTTGCCGCTGCAACTTAACCACCCAACATGCCAGTTCGGCTATCTTAGATGGTATGTGAGAATCTCAATTCTCACAGGAAGGTGTGCCGAACTCTCGCCCACCCTATATGTGAGCCTCTGCTTTTTAATTATTACTACTTATTACACATTTGTTCTGCAATTTTTATAGTAGCTACATCGAAATATCTGCTACTATTTACATATCCATTGTGGTGGTAAGGTCGCCACACGAGAACGGCGTTTATTACACATGTTAGACTCAAATAGGACAATTTTCTAGTTTACAAACAGTTATGATGATTACGTTTAACATTTCACATTACGTTACATACATTGAATATTTACAATATTTACACATTTGCCATTTTCTTCTCTATTTTCTCTTCGTTCTTCTTTTCCAGCCCACTCTTCTCATTCTTCCTCCATCTTCCTCTTTTCCTCCTTTCGCTACCTCTCTGCACTCTAACTTACCTGGAACCCAACGAAGCAGGTTCACGTGAGAGAGACTACCCATTAATGGCGCCTACCGTATGTGCGGCTCCATTTTTTTGAGAAAAGCCTTGAGGGCTTTTCTCAAAGAAACTGACTCAAGGGTCTGACTCTGAAGTGACTAAAGTAGTCTGGGAATGGCCCGTGCCCTGTGATCGCACAGTTGATTGGAGGGGTGGTCCAGGCGCGTTCTACCGACGTAATGAACACGTTCCTTCCTGTTTCCTTCTCTTCCCATCGACTTTGCCAGAAGGCTATGGCCTCCTGTGGATCCTAGTTCTTAGGGATCGGGGCAACAGCTTTAGAAGAGCGTCAATGACATCTAGACCAGCACCTGCTTTCGCAAGGCGATCTGCTGTTTCATTGCCGTGTGTTCCTACATCAGCTCTTACCCAAAACCACTTCACTTCAATTCCTTCTCTTTCTACATGTATGTGTTAACATAGTAGATCTTGTGAATATGGATTCGCTAGTGCCGTAAGTGACGACCTCGAGTCGCTGAAGATCGATATGTGCGGGATCATATGTATTTCGGGTTCTTCACAACTCAAGCGCTTTGATAATGGCGACTTTCTCGGCTTGGGACACTGTCGCGTGGTGCGGGAGGTGATAGGCTCGTTCCTGAGTTCCTCATCGTCATAAATTGCGACGCCTGATCCTATACCTCCTCCTATTTTTGACCCGTCGATATAGACCGACATTACTCGCTGTTTTGAGGATTCCCCGATGTTTTGGGGTGCTTCCTCCCAGACGATGAACAAAGCCCTTGCGAGATGTACTGACCATCTCTTCAATTTTTCCTGTAATTCATCTGCTCTTATATGAACACTTCCAAAATCGGCATTTTGCCCCAATCTGAGTACTCGACCCAGGTGAAATTGTTTCTCTACCTGCAGATCTAGTGGGTTGGTCCCGGCGAGAACCTGGAGTGCCGCCGTATTCTTAGTCCGGAGGCACTTGGTTATCGCAAGGAGCGCGAGTGTCTCTGCGGAGACCAAGATGTTTCGCATGCGACAAGTCCCCGTCCACCAGAAACTGCTACCATACGTCGCCAGTCTCTCTATGACGTTCTTATATAGTCGTTTCAGCACATCACCCCGTAGGCTCCAGCTCCTTCGACTGAGTATTGTGCTCCTTCGCCAGTGATTGTTTGACATACGCGCAGCGCGCCATTCCATTGAACTTATCGTCCACCATCACACCAAGGTAACAGGTGTTTTGTGTGACTTTAATGGGCCTTCCAAGAAATTGAAGCCGAGGGCCGTTTTAGGGTTCCTCCTATAGCTTTCCAATCTACGCACCTTGCGGAAATAGATCAGGAAAGTTTTTTCCGCACTAAACTCGAGTTTATGCAGCTCCGCTCAACGAGTTATCTGCGCTAACGCAGGATTTGTCCGCTGCGCGCAAACGTGACCGTTTGGCGCTTCCACCATCAACGCAAAGTCATCGGCATAAGCAATTACTTTCACATATTCGTCCAAATCCAATTCAAGTAATTAGTTTGCAACTAGATTCCAGAGGAAGGATTCTGAATTCGAGCCCTGAGGACAACCCTTGTCGTATATGCGTTCAGGGACATGTTAGGCGTTCGATAACATACCTTTCGATGTGAGAGAAAGCTTCGAACCCCCTGTAAAGATTTTGCGGACAATACATCCTTTCTTGTTGAGCATAGATCGCCGGCCACCATAAGATGTTAAAGGCTCCTTTCTTGTCAAGCATGATGAGACAAGTGTCCTTGTCTCACGCATGAGAGTCTTCAACCGTCTTGCCCCCTTCATGCAGGGCATGCTATGTGCCCTTACTTGGAGTAACCCCGAACTGATTCGGGTGAAGGAACCCTCGCTACTGGGCATGAAGAACCAGCCTGTTAGTCACGAGTGTATCCAACACTTTACTCCAGGCTGTCAAAAGACAGAGATGACGGTAGGAGCTGGGATCCGAACGATCTTTATAAACCTTGTAAAAGAGAAGTAGCTCCGCAATTTTCCAGCTTGTGGAGAAGACACCTTCCCTCAAGCATTTATTCACCAAACCGGTGAATATTGGTGTGTTTGCCCGATAAATTAGTTGTATGATTTCCATAGGCACTCCGTCGTGTCCTGGTGTTTTCCCTCGGCTCACTGTTCTAAACAGAGCCTCAATCTCCTGTTGAGAGAATTCCGCATCGTTCTCGTCTAACGGTTGTGTCTCGGCCCGAATTGCTTCGTAAGACGGCTGGTCTTCACCGTCTGTCGGAAAAAGGCATTTCATCAGTTTCTCGATGGTAGCTTCGAAACTCGTGGTTTTCTCCTCATCCCCTCTCCCAACCACTTTCAGTTTCAAGCTTTCAGAGGATTTTCCCCTTCATCACTCAAAGAGTGGGCCAAATGGTTTTCTCGGCTGAATCTCTTCGAGAATTTTCCGGTAGTGTGCCCATTTGGTTCTTCGCACCGATCTCCTGAACTGTGCTCTTGCTGTTTGGAAGAGTCCCATATACTCATTCTTCTGATTGGGTTCTTTGCACTTTCGATAGCGCAGTCTTGCGGCACTAACTCTCTTTTTTCCTATGAGGAGACTTGGTATCCACCACGGTTCTGCCTTTTTATTGTACATATTACTGTATATTAGGATGGCCCTTATTTTTCAACTTTATAAAAGTTTAGCTCCCATCCCCCAATATTCTTCCACTTAACAAAAAACAATGTATGCAAATTTTTAGCTGAATTAGACAATTGCAAGGCGACCCATATCGACCATGAAATTTTGAAAGTTTTGCCCGAAAAGTCATTTTTTCAGGTAAAATTTTAACTCATATATAATTTTCTCTTAAATAAATAAAAACTGTCCAAGCTTATTCATAGTATTTAAAAGTTTAAGTTACCATAAATATACAGTAGAAAGCAATTTCCAAAGCTGGGAGCAGAGCGCAAGTATAGGGAAGCACCTGCCTTCAACATCGGTGGTCGTTGTCATCCGTGTTTGTAAATAAAATTAATTTTCTTTGTAGTAACGTCTGTATGCTTGTTTATTTTGTTGTGGCATTATGATATAAATGTTTTCGTGTTGTCTTTGTAGACCTGGCTATGTTAGAAAACCATGCTTATAACCTCTCCATTTTTATAATGTTATGTCCTTTGCATACTTATTTTGTGGCCAAATAGCATGCCGTTGATGACTGATTTGACATTTTCTTTTTTTCAAAACTGTTTGTATAGCTGTAACGTGATTTTTCTAGAAGCGTGAAATGGCATCATAGTCTTCAGCTAGTTCATCACTCAATTTAAGAAAATAATCTTTAGTCACTCTTGTTGGCTACATTTCCAATCAAATCGTGGGAGTCAAACTACCCTCGAATCGTCAAGTGTTAAGTGTTTTTTCTACAATGTAAGAGTTGTAAATCTTACAACGAAAACAAGCGCAACAGTGGTGATTCAAGAGGTTTAAATGTTTTGGCAGAAAGCTCGAATTCCTACTAGAAGATCAGACCATTGCATTGATAAGTTACTCAAACTCTATCATGAATGGAATGTTTTACAGAATAAATTAACTAGAGCTGAGGGCAAGGGAAAAGAAAAAATACAAGTTTTTTTGGAAACGATGGACGATCTCTTTGACATAACACATTCAAATGTTTTGGTAAAGTTCAAATTTGATGAGGATAAAAAATTCTTAATGCTTCAATGGCAAAAAGGAAAGCCGGGTTCATATGGTTGATATAGATCAAAAACTAAAACACAAGCAAGAACGAGCACTGAAACGCACTGCAATTGAAACTGCCAGGAAAAAAAGAACTTTTGAAGAAATGGAAACAAATTTTTGTAATTATAATTTTGCTTCATAAGTAATTGATGATTTCGAAGTAAGCAGCAAAAGCAGAGGTGGTGACGATGACAGTAAAAATTCTTCTGTCATTGTTTAGAAAATATCAGAAACAACAACAACAGCAGTATCAACAGCAGTTTCAGCCACTCGAGGTACATTGCGATTCTTTACTCCCCGTCTTTTGAAATTTTTGATAGATGCAAAATCACCGATCGAAATGCGGTTTACCTATTAAAGGCTGCTGCAGAAGCTTTCGGGTGTGATACTGAACATCTGGTAATAAATCGCACTTCTTTTCAGCGCCTTAGAAAACAAGTTAAAGAGACAAGACACACATAAATGCAGACAAAATTCATCCTAAATGACTGTCAAGTGGTAATTGGTGTTGCACTGGGATGGAAAGCTGCTTCCAGCACTCACAGGAATTGAAAAGGCAAACAGATTGGCAATAATAGCAACTTTTCAAGGCAAGGTGCAACTGTTGGGAGTGCCTGAAATCCCGACATGTTCAGGAGAAGAGCAAGCCATGGCTGTTTACCAAACGGTAGAAAAATGGGGAATAGCTGACAAAATTCACGCACTTTGCTATGATACGACAGCAAGCAACACAGGTCGAATAAATGGTGCCTGCACAAATCTAGGAAAAATGCTGAATCGCGACCTGTTGTACTTTCCTTTGCTCCACCACATGTATGAGTTAGTTTTGAGGATCTGTTTCGACTCACTGATGGGTGCAACTTCTGGTCCAGACATGGCATTTTTAAAAAGAGTTAGAGAAATTTGGACGAAACGGAATAAGAATGTTTACATGACTGGTAGCAGTGAAGTGCCTGATGATGTCCGCTCTACTCTGCTTAGATTTCTTGAATCCCCCCAATTTACGCAGAAATAACAGTGAGGTGATTACCAAGAATTGTTGGAGTTAAAAATGATCTTTCTTGGTGGCATTCCGAAGAATGGAATATTGTTTCGTGTGCTAGGAGCTGTAAGTCATGCTAGGTGGATGTCAAAATCAATTTATGCATTTAAAATAAACATGTTTCAAGCTCAATTTCCGTTAACCCATAAAGAGAAGAGTTCTATAAGAAGAATATGTATTTTTCTTGCTCGAGTGTATGTTCGGGCCTGGTTTATGTCATCCGAAGCACTGAAAGTACCTTACGATGATATGTTTTCGTACACAGATATGTTTTCCTATTCATGCGTCAACTGATAAACTATCAGGATACTGATCCAGAAATAAGTCAAGCTACATCTAAAAAATTTTCCAACCATCTGTGGTACTTAGCTCCTGAAACTGTGGCTCAATCAATATTTGATGACAATGTTCCGATAGAGATTGTCAAATATGGTTCATATTATGCTGGAAGCAGATAAAGGTGAAAGACTTGAAGAAGAAAATAAACCGAAAAGGTATATTATGAACCAAAAGGATTTTTCTTTCTTTTCAAACATCGAGTTTTAGTCTTTTGTAGCTTCTGATACAAAAAATTTCTTCACGAGATTTTCTATCAGCACTGAATTCCTCAACAAAGATCCTTCAACATGGAAGGACGATCCTAGTTACAAAAGTACACTTGAAAAACTTGAGAAGACGGCTGTTGTGAATAATGTGGCAGAAAGAGGTGTCAAACTCATTCAGGATTACAATAAAATTCTCGCAAAAATTGAAACTGAGAAACAATTTGTTTTACAGATCGTTAGCGAAGACCGTAAGAAATACCCAACTGCCACTAAATCCTCTCTGCGGAAAAATAATGTTTAATGTCTAGTTTTCACAGAACACTAAAAAGTGTTCACATTGTTCAATGTGGACACTGTTCATATTATGTTTTTGATGCTATATCAATTATTGTTCGAAATAAAAATGTGTTTCTCTTATAGCGGTTGTGAGCTTTATTAAAATATCCTAATATTTGCTACCTTTTTGACGATTTTTTTGAAAATTTTCAAATTAAATTTTGGCAATTATGATTTAGAACGTTTCTAAAATACAGCTGGGGTGGGTTGCTTGGATGTGTCTACCTGAACTTTAGTTAGAAGAAAACAATTATCAAGATAAAGAAGAATATACCGTTTTTTAACGGAATTACTTTTTGAGTATGCAATGTTATAACTTCCAGGCATTTGAGGGTCTTCTTAAAGCTTTCCGATTGAGCTAAAATTTTACAAAGCCCTTTCTTTTGTTGATTGGAATATAATTAGTCGGTAGGTCTGCGACAGCTGTACCGTTCAAAGGATTAAAATTTTTAATCAAAATTGTTTGTGTACACCGCATCTTCTAAAATTAATTAAAACCATGATTATAGTTTCTTTCATAAATTAAAAATAAGAAAATTTAATGCATAACAAAATATAATTATTTGATCGATCGGGATTTTTTCTTAGTTCAGGATATACCGAAAACAAACATTTTATAGTTCACAGAAAAATCGCCAAAAATGACTGTTTCATCAGCAGTTACGATAGTTGAAGTTAGATAAAATCTAATAATCTCAATTTTACAACATTTTTACGAAACACTACAGAAAACACATGCTATTTTTATATAAGTAGGGGATATTTAAAAAGAATAATAGAACTGACAATCTTCACTAATCTAATGCATGAAAAAGTAAACAAATAAATGATTCAGCAAATCTTAGAAATTACAAAATGCAGAAAAATATTCTGGTACTTCTTCATTATCAATCGATCACTTTTCATAAAAAAAAACAATTATTTGCCAAATTGTAGAGTTCAATAAACAAATGAAATAATGTCGTCATTATAATCTATAAAAAAAAGAAGAAGAAAAAAGAAAAGAAAAGAAAGGAAAAGTAAAACAAAGTAAAAAGAAAATAAATTAGGAAATGTCCCATTCATTAAAGTATCATTTATGAGTAATTTTAAACAATAAAATTTACAATATACAGGGTGTCCCACAAGGTACGCAGCGTCAGCAGAATCGGATAGAGCACGTCAATATGAGTATTTTGAATGGTAACATGTGGGGTCCCCGAATATATCCAAAATTTCTTAATAAACATTGATTTTCACTTGGTTTTTTCCTCATTTCTTATGTTTTTCATATGACAAGCTTCACATCTTACTAACACTATCACGCTATATTCGGGGACCCCACATGTTACCATTCAAAATACTCATATTGACGTGCTCTATCTGAATCTGTACATGTTAGACGCTGCGTACCTTGTGGGACACCCTGTATTAATGAAAACAGAAACAAAAATAATCTCATATATTTATTTATTTACATTATTTGTTTTAATTATTCCTCTCGACTGCTGGATAAATGTTTGTGACGTCAGTTGAAACTAATCTATTGTACATAACTCCGCATCAAAACATTTTTTTTATTTATTGAAAGAATTAATAAATTAGTAAAACATCATTAAAAATACATTAAACGCTGAATTACAAATCACTTGATAAGATAAAAAGCAAGTGTAATGCATTTGACGTCAACTGAATGTGACGCCACTTCATTGCATTTTTCGCCTAAATCGTGGCGATAGTTTTTTGTTAATGGAAAGTGGTCGATGGGATAACGAAGAAGTACCAAAATTTTTATAAATCGTATGAAATTGAAGGACATAGGTATTTCATTTATTTGAAAATACGATTAACGTTTCTGAATCTTTTACGCTTTTGTTTGCTACAATACAAATACATTACACTTGAAAACATTAAAAAATAAGTCTCATCTGCGGATTGTGTATTATTATTGTACGAAATTTTCTCCATCTTTACATAAAAATCGATTAGCTTAAAACAATGGAGGCGTTTTAGAAGATATGGATTTGAAAAGAACAATGATTAAAATGGACATTTTAAATCATTTTTTTAAACAATTAAAATATTTTAACTTCGAATTTCGACAGTGCCTTTGGGCAGATGCAATGCATATGCACATAGGAGTTCACTCGGTTGCATAGTCATAGGGGAAGAGATGTGTGCTTTCTTTACTATGTTCTTTTATTTACTGAATATGATAAGGACGTAGGAATATAATATTTGTATGATACTTCATAGGTCCTTGAAATTTTCTGTCTTGCAGTACTGAATATCAGTGTAGTTTTGAACTGATTTGCATTACACAGTTGGTTACGGATTGTTTGTTTGGATTTTGCAT
This sequence comes from Maratus michaelseni, assembly GCA_963931845.1. NCBI lineage: Eukaryota > Metazoa > Arthropoda > Arachnida > Araneae > Salticidae > Maratus > Maratus michaelseni. The sequence goes on along the minus strand of OZ007590.1, from coordinate 229,247,807 downwards.
CGAAAATAGTACTCTATTTCACTGGGGGGGGGGGGAGGGGAACATTTAAAATAAAATTTTTATAACACTTTTTCATATTCTCCCCCTAAGAAGATTATTTTACTGATAGTTTTATAGTAATTTTTTCCGTCACGTCTTGACGGGTTCCATCTAGTATATTTTAAATTGTTTAGTAGAAAGCTTAATACGCAATTAACAGTTTAGTAATACCGAACTGATACATATTGTAAATTTCATATAACGTTTTTAAAACAATAATTCAATTATACTTAAGATATTTTTTCATGACAGATTCTAATGCAAAAACTGTCTTTCAAATAGTATTCTCTTAATAAATTATTTTATTAAATACTCCGGATAAAGAAAAAAAATCCTACATTTAATGCATTTAGAAATAATTGTATTTTTATATAAGCAGCGATATCATTTTTTTTTCTTTTTTGCAAACAGATATATTTATGTATTTCTTCTTATATAAATATACTAATGGATATAAATTGTTTTTACAAGGAAAACGTCGTGCTTCTGTTTCAAGATGAAATATCTTTTTATGGACGAGATACTGGTTGGTTATTTATGTTACGAAGAGATTAAATATTGTACCTATTAGTAGCATTATACTAGCATACAGTTTAAAAGTTTAATGCAATAAATAATTCACATAAAAAAATATAATACAAATTTTAATAGGATGTATATTTTTCTTTACATAAAATATAATGCAACACTCATAAATCAATAAAAATTGAAATAGAATTATTTCTTCTATATGCAATGTAAGGTAAAAACATCTGAACGCTGTATTAACTTTGAGTTTAAATGATTTTCAGAAAAAAAAAGAATACACTGTTTAAATTCGTAAAAAGTATTTTATAGTTGTATTTAGTTTATGTAATCGTAAAGGGTCATCTACATATTAAAATGGAAAGCAATTTCAATTGTTAGGTCGTAGAATCCGGCTAACAGAACTCCCGATAGCTTGAAATTCTGTATAACGTGACGTGCAAATTTTCAAAGTATACTGATTTATGCTAATCAAACAAAACATTATTTTAAAAATAATGTGGCTGTATCTTTGAAATACTTATATTTGAATGTATTACTGAGGTTAAATAAGTTTCTTTAAAAAATAATTTTCATAGTGTATATAGATTTTTATAGGACTGCCACTAAAGTTCGTACATATTCTGTTATATATCCATGGTAAAAATACTCCTTGTATTATGATATTTAACTGTTGTAATAGAATATCGATTTCAATCCTTTTAAAAATAACCATCGCTACGTGTACTTTACAAGAGGTATCGAATTAATATCTACGTATGCTCGCTTTTAATATTTGAAATCGTAATCTATTTAGCAGGATAATTTATTTCTAAAAACTCTGTTTTAATAGTGGCATTTCCATGTAACTTTCAACTCGCTTCTCATGTGAACACTGTTGAAAGAAAATATACCAGCTGTTCGTTAATTGGTAGGTAAAATATTAAGAAAAATTATTTAGTTCTTAAACCAATTTTTTTTAATCATCTAAAGAGCGAGTGGTTTGTAGAAAACAAAATACATTTTTGCCTTTGCTTTAGATTATGAATATAAATAAGTATGTTTATAATAAAATTATGATAAAAATTGTAATTAAAAAATCTATTAATTTGCTGATAGACTACAGTGAATTTTTTTGTTTAAAGAAAGAACAATAACTCCATAGAAGCTGCCTGATGTATGCAGCCATGTTAATCCAATATTTCGTATAGCTCTTACTGACATACGTTTCATGTCAAATTAAAAACTGTATTTGGGTTATCGCACCCATTTTATGAAAGCAATAAAGAAAGAACAAACACACTCACTCACCTTCCCTATTCCAATCAAGCAGAGATGTCTCAGCCAAAATGGTTATGACACAATAACCTTTCATCTATTCACTGTTTGGAAGCATTTAATAAAATATACATACTTATTTTATCTCGTAGCTTAGAAAATGTGGGAAAGGTAGGAAATGAGATAGATAAACTAAAAACCCTTGTTGGTCGTAGTAAGGGAATATCTGAGTCTTGGAATGAAACTAGCATATACGCCTCGTTTGTTTCTGCAGGTAGTTGCTAGACCATTCAGTAAACAAGTTTCATAGAAGCAGAAAAAAACAGAAAATTGTAAAATATTGAAGACTATTTCAAGCTAGACAAAGAAGTTATTGATAGTGACGTTGAAGAATGGATGAAGCAGGATAAAAACTCTCAACTTTTTGGAGATGGCGAAATAGTTACTAGTGGAATGTACTTTGAATCTTACTTTGAAAGAATGACTATTGAAAGAGGATGAAAATAAGAGGGAATACGAATCAGTAGACGAACAGATAGACGACAACTGAAAACTAATAAAGATAACTCATATTGAAGGACTGAAGTCTTATGAAGTAATGCTACGTTACATGGAAAAGTAAAGTGCGTCAGCTGTGGGTACTCTGTTTTTTAGTCGCATGCTGAAACTGGACGATGCCAAAATGATTGTGAGAAACAGTCGATCATTACGAGATTTTTTTTTCTAAAAATAAATAGTAGTTTCTTCTCTTGTGTATCTAATTTTGTGTCGAACCATTGTGGCTCATCAACTGAAAAAGGAGATATGATACAAGATTTAATAAAAATAAAAAGTTATTTAAAGCAATAAAATGGGATGGATGAAAGTGGAGCGGCAGTCTTAACTAACGATGATCAAATGATATAAGTTTTGAAACCCTAATACTGAGATAATATCACCAAGAAACTTGCTAAATTCAAACGCTAGCTTAAAATAAAATGACTTCGCTGATTAATTGTCATAATCTAAAAAATGTTCAGCTCACCATATAAACGTCACTGGAAGCACTGCAGTTAAAAATATAAAACGTCACTTCTAAAAACTGTAATAGCACTATTAACCCTTTGAATAATGAAGTCTAAAAACCCAGTTGCGTTTAAAATAAGACTGGCATCCGAATTATAAAATATTCTTGGATATTTTATTTCTCCCCCTTTCTTGGTGGAGGAAATGACACACCTCTTTCTCAGGCACTCGAGCGGTCTCGCAGTACTTTGCTTGGCCGGGCGTTTTGGGCGCTTTAGTAGTGAAAGTGTTCAGTGAACTCCGTGAATTACTACACACTTTTATTTCAAATACTACATTTCAACTCTTTTTCACACTGATGAACTCATGGACGAGGATTCTACTCCAAAAACAGATAACCTGAAAACTTCGTTTGATTCACAGCGCATGGAAGGCTCAACGATGCACGAATCTCGTCTTCGTTACCACTCAAGGCACGATGCGAGAAAACGCAATGAGTCTAACTCCGACCACATTTTTGTACCAACTAAATAACCAAAAATACCTAATTTTCTTATCATTGCACATTCATTAGCGTAATATGCAGTAAAAAATTTTTAGTTGTGAAAAATTCACTCATTATTCCATAAATCTTGATATTTTCGAACACTTATCACCCTCACAGACCACATTAGATCAAGTTAGCGGTACTCCACACTACCACAATCGTATTATAGATTTGATTCCAGAACGCCAAAAAAACATGAAAACACAATTTTACATCAATTTTAAGTAACTTTTTAGTAACATAAAATCAATCCAGCTTAAAGATAAACAACGGTTACTTAGACAGGACTTCAACTATAACTTACCAGGTAGCACAATGATATTGTCCAATATCCTGTCAAAATGGGACAATATTTCAAATGTTGCTGAATATCGTATATTTGATTTATGACACCTGCCGATATCCACTGATATAATTTAAAGTAATTATTTAAAAGATATCATTTAAAAGAGTTGTTTGCATTATGTATAACATTATAATGCAAAAGTATATATAAAAAAAGTAAAAATAATATTCTAAACAATAAAACTTAATCAATTTATCGTTTTTAAGAAACGTAATTGTTAAGTGCTTTAATTTGAATATCTGGTGTACATTTGCAATACCGTAAAAATGATATTAATTTTACAACATTCAGAGGTATAAATGGACATTCATAAAATAAATATCATTTTGCAGACATTTAAAGGTATCTGTCAACATTCAACATATCTGACGAAGTTTGTAATCCTGACAAATGTGAACGGATGGTTCTGAAGGATCCCTCATTTGTATAGTTTATGTCGCGGTGCATGTGAGGGAGGCGTCTACCGTGAAATTTTCACTCAAAGGATATGCCTATATAAACATTTTTTTTACGAATCTATAGGTACTTTTATAGAACGTAATCTTTAGAAAAAAATTATATAGAAATCTATAGAGATTGTTTTAGAAAATTTCCTTTTTTATATATAAAGATTTATAGAGATTGTTAGAGAAAGATTACTTTTGAAATATTTTATATTAAAGTCTTTAGCTATTTTTAAATAAAAATTCATAAGGAAATCTGCAAATATTGCTCTCGAATTATTTTTGTATTTAAAAAATTAAGGTATATCTTATAACGATGTTAAACTATAACAAAAACTAAATATATGTTTTGCACATGATAATATTTGTACATGAATATATATCTACCCTATATATATAAAATCCTAATGAAACGAATTTGTGAAACAATTTTATGAAACGAATTTATGAAACGATTTTATGAAACGACTGATTAAACGACTGATTATGTTTCAAGGCTATTTTTAATAAAATATTAAACGCTTGATGGTGAAATTAATACCAATTGTCCATAAAAATCCGCGGATGTCAAAACTGGTAATAGAATTTTGAAATTGGAATTAGTTTTCGAGATATTAATTTTTTTCTAATTTTAATGACATTTCTGTAACGATGGCAACTAATTACTCAGTTTTTTTGTGACAAAAAAGGGAAAAAATTGAAAAGGATCCCGATAGGGATTATTGATTTCTTTTTATTCGTCATTTTCAAATTGAAATTGGATTTATCTTTTATTTCAATCGATAATGAAGACAAGATTGTGATTAAATATGTTTTTCAGGAAAATTTGAAAACAAAAATCACATTTCTATCGTTAGGATTCAATCGTCTGTCAGCATTTAATTTAATTTATGAACTGAAAATATTTTGAATAAATTCGTCCAAATAACGTCATTTATGTAAACGCAAAAGAAAGGGGGGGGGGGAAAGGAATTAATAGTAATTATTATTTATTGATATCATTTTGTTATTTTTTTGTTCAATTTAATTAAACGAATTTATAAAATCACTAATTCGGATATTTGAAACGAATATATAAAATAATAATTGCCCAACTGAACGGAAGGAGAATAAAATATCCTGCTTGGTATATCCGCCAAGCTTTTAAAAAAAACGTCAAGACCCCTATAATAGAAAAGCACCAAAAGTTCATTGGGTTTGTTTTTATAACTTTTGGCAACAAATCTATGAATATTAACGAATCTATCCCTTTTTGAAGCTCGAATTACGCCAAACCTAAAAGCAAAGGATCCTATACTGGAAAAGTACCCGATTTTCTTATGGACAATATTCAAGTGACATAACATGGTGTAAAATTATCGCGGATAGCAAATTTGTTTAAATATCTCATCAATTGATGCCGAATAAATCCAGGCATGCGTGCACAAAATATTTATTTCATTTTGTATGATAAATAATTATTAGAAAATTCGTATATACATATTAACTAAAATAAATAATTTACATATTTAAAATAACATGAAAATATGCATGATGGTGCACTAAAATAGAGAGAAAATTAAAACCTGTTACTGAAAATGTCTGTAACATAGTACTTTTCAATACCGTGGTTCTTAATGTTATTCACAAGCAGATGGAATTTTTCTCATCCTTAAACGCAAAGGAAGAATAGAATACAGATCGTTGTTTTAAAAGTCCGAGAGGTAGCCACAATTTAAGCCTAACCATTTTATACAAGCTGGTTTTCAAGGTGTAATTGATTTCACTTATCAATCCCGAAAACAGTCGTCAGTTGTCGCAACAGCTGTGGATGAGACCATGATAATAAAAAAATGCCCCATTAAAACGTTAAAAGCACGGCAACTCAATTACAGATTTACCAATATTTTTAAAATAAAGCACGCTGTCATGTTTTTAGAGGCCTCGAAGTCTGAGCGGGGGTTGGCGAGCGTAGCTCGCTGGGGGTAGGTCCCCTAGTATATATATATTCATTTTATCTAAATTTTAATTTGATTCTTGTTTATCTTTGTTAAATGCTTTCGAAATTTCCTTCCAATATTTTTAAGAGTTTTAATTTTATTATTGAAAGAATACAAGTATTGTTTCAATTGTATGTAATTTGTAATTAAAAACTATTCTTCTAAGTAATAAAAACAATAATTACATATAAAAAAATAATACGTTGATATAACAAAAATAATAAGTCTGATTTATGTGCGTGTTAACTTGTAAGTGGTGCATCCGTTTTTGATGATATATACCTTTATATTTGTTTTAGAATTAATTAAAACATTATATTTAATTTCATAAATGAAAAATATCTCGGTTGCTTACAGTTCTTTAAAGTTTTGGCCAAATGAGACACATGATTTTTAAGATATCTTTAAAATTATTTATTTTTATTTTACACGTAAAATTTAATTAAATTTTTTTATACGTTCTAAATTTCGTACCAAGTTTAGAATTCTCTTACAAAATTTATAACACACTTTAAAAATACATATAATTTATGGGCTTGTGTACCTGTAAATAATACATCAATGTTTAGTAAAGTATTCATCCATTTATGCCTTAAAATTAATAAAAAACTATATAGGATATGACTAGGATTACTTAAAGAATTTTTACAAATTTGTGCAAGTAGGTCAGCCAGTAGGTTTGTTTTTCTTTTAATTTTTGACATTTCAACGGTACAAGCTTTTAATAATAAAAGTGATATTTATAAAAACAATCTTTACTGAAAGGCCCTCAAAGATAAGTTTATTGTCATTTGAAGAGATGAAAGAATATTTGAGAGTTATATATTAGACTTTTTTCAAACAATATTCTATTAACAGAAAAATCCATCGCCCACCACTTTTTAATAAATTTTTTCTATAAAGATATTTTTCCCTTGATCGATTAGGAAATCTCAAAGAAAAGCTAAATCCCTTATGTGCACTCAACTGGCTAATATAATCAATTTTACTAACGAACTCTCTTCTGACGAGAAGGTTTAACTTTGAAACTAAACATGCCCGTAGCTATACCAACCGGCAAGTTTTTGTCATAAATTGCCATTCAAGAATATCTTAAACAGAATAAAATACACTATTATCTCGTCATAGATAGACGAATTCCTACTATAGTTCTCAGAGGGCTCCCCAGAGGAATTTACACTGAACCAATCAAAGAATCTCTATTCTGTAGTGGATTTAGAATCATCAAAATCTCACAAAAGGCAAGTAGGGGGGATGTGGTTTTATTCTCAATATTACTCGTTGAACTACTAAAAATTGAAACGTCTAACGAATTTTATAAAGTCAGATCCTTATATAAGCTTAGAATCGAAATTTTAAATACTCAGAAGTACGACAAAAGCAATTCACTATTATCGCTGTCAAAAAAGTTTTCCTGTCGCACTAAATTGTCATGTTAATCAATGTTGTGTTTGGTATGGCCGAAATCAATTCTCTAAAGAATGTGTCTGAAAATCCTTAAATAGGTACGCAATCGCCCCCCGCAAACGTAATAACTGCGGTCTCTCACACCCTTCCAACTATACAGGCTGTTCTAATTTTCCGACGAAACCTCAATTAAAAACAAACTTACACACAAACTTCTGCAAAGTCTCAAAATATTCCCATTTCCAAAATGTATCTCAAGTTTATTTTCTCCATGGAACAGGTGTAATCATAGTAGGAAAAATATTTCCTGATAAAAAGAAAAATAATAAGTGAATTTAAACATTCTTTACTGATCTTCCTCATTAGTTCTGTCAGTTTATTAATATTTAGCTCTGGTTTCAATTATTTGGAAACAAGAATTGGAATAACCTGAGAAAATTACCGAATGCACGTGAAAAAATATATAGATACTGTTCGTACGTACAGAGCATTTATAAAAATACTTCTGCTGGACCCAATTATAGCTTAGACATTTCAACGAAATCAGACCGCATATTATATTTAAACTTTTGAACACAAAGAGAGTTAAATTTCGCAAAGAAACACAAATAGTCAAAAATAAAATAACTATGCATTGAAATTTGTTACAGAAATGGTACAAGTATGATATCACATACTGGGTAAAAGGCGTTTTTTAGCGAATAGTGTTCGTTCCTGAACGTTTTCCATAATTTCTACGGTACATTTGAAGCATTGCTGTCACCGTCTCACAAGTAAAATTATATAATGCTTTGAATAAAGATTCTTGAAAATATAAGACTTTAACCAACTCTCACAATGCCAACATTTCTCATAATACCTTTAAAAGATTAAATGTCAAATATGCTCTTATTCCATTTACTGATTTTAAATAGCCTCTAAACAGGGAAAATACTTAAAACTCTGAGTACATTACAGAGAGCAAAATAGAAAAAAGCAAAGGAAATAAAAGAAACATTCTTTTATTCTATTTTATAATAAATAAAACCGTGCATAGACTTTTAAAAAGGATATACATTTTCACATATGATTATTATAATAAATCGAAAACTAAATTTACATATTGCAATACGCGACAGGAGACAATTACAGTGCAATGCAAATGCAGCATTCTGTGTTTCATGTGCGTGTACCCTGCATAAATAGACGGTACAAAGAGGGAACAGAAAGAAACATTGATTTCAAGTAGCAGATATTTCTAAACGTTGGACATAACGAATAAGTGCTCACGGAATCCAGTGCTGGCAGTTATTCATTTCATTGTGTAGATACATTGAAAAAATTCTTTGCCTGACCAAATTAATATTTTATAGATATCACAAGCCATTTCGCGCGCAAAATCTTCCCAGTTTTGTTTACGCAGACAACAAACGCAGATAAGTGACTTCACGGCTGTTCTAATTCAGCATTCTTTCTGGATTCCTTTCTAAAGCCAAAGCATCATTTTAGTAGCTCTTTCACACTTCTGACATTCCCATCTTATACGGCCATAATCTTTCTACAAGGTACCTACTAAAAGCTCTCCTACAAGTAGTCCACTTCCCAAAGAAACCTGTAGCTTCTACCAGGACTAATCATTCAGTATTTTCGTCATTCAAAATAACAGATACAGAGTACAGAGATCTCGTAAATGATTTTCCCCAGCAGTGTCTTATGGCGTGATAATCTTTGTTGGGAAAAGCAGATCTGCTACAATTTCCAAACGTCTCCCAAGGAAAGGGCACAACAAAAATATGCGGGAGAAAAAATCTCCCTTTTAAAACAAATAAAGTGATTGTTACATGAATTGTAACTAGAGTTGCAAAGAACCGGTTTATTTCCGGGTTTATTTCCAATAGACGCGGTTTATTCCCAGGTTTATTCCCAAAAGACCTGGTTTATTCCCAAAAAACCCGGTTTATTCCCAAAAAAACCCGATTTATTCCCGGGTTTAAACCGGGTGTTTTCTAGCCTTTGCAACTCTAATTGTAACGAACATGAAAACGATGTTTCCATGCAATCTCTTTTCAGTAACAACAACATCCGTGCATTACATTACCGTTGAAATGAAAACCGTTTTTCTTCTGAGCTTGCCTAGTTTCTAATCTATTGTTGTGTGTCTCCATCTATTGTTATAAAACATACTTACTGCAATTGTTTGCGCTATGCTCTTCTGAATTAGTTAAATTTTTCTTTGACTTAAAATCTAAACTTAACTATTATTCATGGATATTTACAAACATATTTATTAAATATAATGATTTTAAAGGTTTCTTTGGCATTTTAATATCAGTTCAATGTTGCATCTGCTAAGAAAATTTACAAGTCACTCAAGGAAAAAAAAATATATTTCCCTATATTTTAATTTATTAGAAACTACAGCTTCTCGTGAAAGAGAAAAATATGTCTTTTTGATAGGTGTCATTAAAAAGCACTTAGGATGAACTTATATTATAAATTGGCTATTCAAAATAATTTGATTCTCTCTTGTTTTTCGTTAAGCGGTCTTGTATGCGGATTAATACAAGAGGGATTTTACTTCACAGTAAGAGCATAATATGAGAAGTTTTATGTTTTCAAACTTTGCCATTTCCCTTTTATACCGCACTTAAAATGCCATGATCAAAACAGAAAGGGAAGTTCTTACCATGAGAGATATTATAAAATTTGAAAGTAAAATATCAAAATGGCAGCTGTTTAAAGAATTGTTTACAGAAAATATATTTTCAGACGAATTTAGAATGATTGAATGGAGCTCTTAGATTAAGCAATCTATATGTGAATATCAAATAAAATTTAATGACTTTTGAAACCTACAAATAATTATAAATAATATAAATAGTAATATAAATAATAATATTTATTTATACAGTTTTAAAACTAGATAAAAAGATTATTCAAAACACATTATTTAAAATACTTTATTATCATACAAAAATTATACATGTTTCAAAATTTTGTAAGAACATTACTACTGCAAAAAATTAAAGAAATCTACTTTATGAAAATAAAAACTAAATGATGTACTTATCATTTAATATGCTGAATGTGGATTCTTTAATGTGAACAATTTCAATAATATAAATTTTTATTTATTTTTTTAATAATATAATTAATAAATATATTTTTTTCACATATAAAAATACATATACACAATATAAATATATTCTTAAGATTTTTTATATATACAAGGTGTATCTGAACTGATGAAAGTAATTGTACCGTGTAATAGTACATGTCAAGACAAACAACTTTTGAATAAAACATCAAAATCACAATCTACTTATTTAATCAAAATTACAATAAAGTGTATTATAAAAAGAAGACAGGGATTGCCCTTCATAATTGTAACAAATATGATGATATTTTAGCGACATTTTCATCAATTTGTGACGGCTCGACTACTCTCGTCACGTGAGTAGGTTGCGTCACGTGTTCACTAACCGTCCATGTGCGTAAAAGTTTATCAAGGCTCTCTTTTCTCAAACCTTCGATGGATGTGTGAATCTCGGAAATTGTGAGTTGCTCTTTTCTTTCGATATTTATGCAAATATTTCTAGCTGGTCAATCGATACTGAGGATATATAAGTTGCGAATTTTCGTTTAGAGTTGTACTTAGAAGCAGTACTTAGAAGCAGTACTTAGAAGCAGTACTTAGAAGCGGTACTTAAAAGCAGTACTGAGAAGCAGTCCTTAGAAGTAGTGCTTAGAAGCTAGTATCAGGTGTCAGAAGCTAGTGTCAGTATTTTACGGCTAAATTTCTCAAAATTTTAGGAGATCAGTAGCTGGTATCTTACCTTGAAGCCTCCCTCACTACGAATAACGTCGGATTAAGCTGTATAGATTTACGTGCCTGTTGAACTGGTGAAAAGCCTGTAACAGAGCTAACCGGGTTTAAGATGTGGAATTGACGTAACTTGAAATTGCGACCTGCACTCCGCTGTCGACGGACTGTAAGTTGTATTTTCCCTTATATATTCCATTTCCTTATTTGAGAGTTTTTATTTTTGTGCCGCTTCAAGTCGAAGGCTAGACTATTTTCTTTTGAGTTAGGTAAAACGAGTAGTTCTCGCTCAACCTCCCTGTCCAATTAGACGCAAAAAACTTGTTTTAATTTGAACCTTAACTTTTGTTCTCTCTTTGCTCTACGAACGGCTTGGTACTTAACATTATGTCCGTTACAAATTCAGTGAAATATCATGACATCAAGGGAAGTTTTGGAATCGCAATATAATTAGGTTAGTGACACGGTGTATAGCGTCATCGGCGTTCAGGATTTTAACGCGCTAGGATTAGTGCTGTTAACATATGGTTGATGGCTACTTCTAGCACTTAGTGTAATTGGAACACATTTCATAGAAAGCGAAGTATTGTCTCTTAAACTTTTTCAATAATATATTTACTATTGTTATACTTTAAAAAAATCCACATTCGTCATGTATTAACATAATCATAGTATTATTCATTAAGCTTTCAGTAAGCGTGTTGTCGCAAATTTTACGGTGAACTATTTTCGAAATTTTGTTCTCACAAATAGCACCGAAATTCAAATTCTATTTTCACCATTGAAATGTATAATTTTTCTTTTAGCATGCCTCTTTTTATTGTTGTGAAAAATATTGCATTATTGATAGCGTAAATGACTGGTCGAGATACATACGTCACGCGCTTGCTTGTGCAAGAATTTAAGAGCGCTCCTGGAAGGTTCATTTTGCAGATTGTGATCTGGTTTACCATATGAAAATTATTTGTCTTGAGACGTATTGACACACCTTACATTTCTGATCATCACTTCAGATACACGCTATTCACTAACCAAATACAAAAAGTTTGAAATATGCTAAACAATATGTATAAAATCATTCGGAAATACGAAATAAAATATGTTATTTTATTAGCTTAATCCTTTGAGTGCTAATTTATTTATTTTTCATGTGAAATTTAAGGAAATGATAGAGCATGTAGATTTGTCATTGTATTCCACCTTTTATTTGTTCGCATAATAAAGTTGACGGCAGTTTCCTTTCTGCATCTTAATCCCTGTGATTTAAGTGTTGACTCTTTAGTTTTTGCATTTAAAGATTGCAGGCGGTCACAGGGACATGCATATCCTTTTTAGAAGTCAAAAAGTTAAGGAGGTTTGACAATAAAAAATCTTGCGGATGCTCATATTAATATAAATAAGAACGTTTAAATAATCTTTTTGTTAATCATATATAGTCCCTAGATTTTGCCATTGCTAGTGCGAATCTCATATACTTAAATACGTTTTGTACTTAAAGTGTTTAAAACACAAACATTTAAATTATACACTCTTTTCATTTAAGCGACTTTTACTTAATTCGTCATACTGTCATACTGTTATTTCAAATTTTCTATAATATATTTTCCATTAAAAAACATAGCTTTTATATGATGCATGTGTGCCTTTTATTTGCGCATCCGAAACATATTTTCTTTCTGATTGAAAGTGAATAACATCAAGTGTGATTCAGAGGCATTGGCAATGTCCTTCGCATATCGAAACCGTACATTCGGCAGTTCTTAGCTTGTTTCCGTTATGTTGTCAAAATCTCATGGTGTACATCAAGGTAGTATGCAGGGATTCCCTCCAACACGTCAACTATGCATAATCTTCACCATAAGTACCATCCATAATACTTAAATAGTTAGGCACCATTATCTTGTGTAATTTATGCTGTGAGCATCCATCGCAATGCTATATATTTCCTTCTCCTGGTACTACCACAACAAGCCTTCAGGAAAGTACTATCTTAATCTATACTAATATTATAAAGGAGTAAAGATTGTTTTTTTGTTTGTTTGTTTGTTTGTTTGTTTGTAGGGGGTAATTTCTGGAACTACCGAACCGATTTCAAAAGTGATGGTGGCAAATTGATGGTGACAATCCCTGCTCCAACATAGGCTATATTTTATGTCGGTGTCATAACCCCAGTGGCTGCAGGAGCGAAAAACGTTGTAAAATTGCGATCTTTTCTATACTGAAGGAGCTAGAAATTTGAAATTTAGCGTTGTAGTTACTTATAAGATATAAGTGCTCTCTCCGAACAAAATAAAAAAAATTCGAAATTTAAAAGGGTGAAATCAGCGAAAAGCGGTCTAGAAACATTCTAAATTACAATTTCTATGGAATCTCTGGAACTACCGAACCGATTTCAAAACTGATGGTGGAAAATTGATGGTGACAACCCCTGCTCCAATATAGGCTATATTTTATGTCGGTGTCACTAACCCATAAGGGTTCAGGAGCGAAAAACTTTCTAAAATTGCGATCTTTTCTATACTAAAGGAACTAGAAATTTGAAATTTGGCGTTGTAGTTACTTATAAGATGTAAATGCTCTCTGAGAATAAAATAAAAAAAAATCGAAATTTAAAAGGGTGAAATGAGCGAATAGCGTTCTAAAAACATTCTAAATTACAATTTCTATGGAATCTCTGGAACTACAGAACCGATTTCAAAAGTGATGGTGGCAAATTGATGGTGACAACCCCTGCTCCAACATAGGGTATATTTTATGTCGGTGTCACTAACCCCAGGGGGTGCAGGAGCGAAAAACTTTCTAAAGTTGCGATCTTTTCTATACTAAAGGAACTAGAAATTTGAAATTTGGCGTTGTAGTTACTTATAAGATGTAAATGCTCTCTGAGAACAAAATAAAAAAAAAATCGAAATTTAAAAGGTTGAAATGAGCGAAAAGCGTTATAAAAACTTTCTAAGTTACAATTTCTATGGAATCTCTGGAACTACCGAACCGATTTCAAAAGTGATGGTGGAAAATTGATAGTGGTGTCATTAACTCCAGGGGGTACAGGAGCGAAAAACGTTCTAAAATTGCAATCTTTTCTATACTGAAGGAGCTAGAAATTTGCAATTTGGCGTTGTAGTTACTTATAAGATGTAAATGATCTCTAAAAAAAAAAAATCGAAATTTAAAAGAGTGAAATGAGCGAAAAGCGTTCTAAAAACATTCTAAATTACAATTTCTATGGAATCTCTGGATCTACCGAACCGATTTCAAAAGTGATGGTGGCAAATTGATGGTGACAACCCCTGCTCCGACATAGGCTATATTTTATGTCGGTGTCACTAACCCCAGGGGGTGCAGGAGCGAAAAACTTTCTAAAATTGCGAACTTTTCTATACTGAAGGAGCTAGAAATTTGAAATTTGGCATTGTAGTTACTTATAAGATGTAAATGCTCTCTAAAAACAAAATAAAAAAATCGAAATTTAAAAGGGTGAAATGAGCGAAAAGCGTTCTAAAAACATTCTAATTTACAATATCTATGGAATCTCTGGAACCACCCAACCGATTTCAAAAGTGATCGTGACAAATTGATGGTGACAACCCCTGCTCCAAAATAGGCTATATTTTATGTCGGTGTCACTAACCCCAGGGGGTGCAGGAGCGAAAAACGTTCTAAAATTGCGATATTTTCTATACTGAAGGAGCTAGAAATTTGAAATTTGGCGTTGTAGTTACTTATAAGATGTAAATGTTATCTAAAAAAAAAAAATCGAAATTTAAAAGGGTGAAACGAGCGAAAAGCGTTCTAAAAACATTCTAATTTACAATATCTATGGAATCTCTGGAACCACCCAACCGATTTCAAAAGTGATCGTGACAAATTGATGGTGACAACCCCTGTTCCAAAATAGGCTATATTTTATGTCGGTGTCACTAACCCCAGGGGGTGCAGGAGCGAAAAACGTTCTAAAATTGCGATCTTTTCTATACTGAAGGAGCTAGAAATTTGAAATTTGGCGTTGTAGTTACTTATAAGATGTAAATGTTATCTAAAGAAAAAAAATCGAAATTTAAAAGGGTGAAACGAGCGAAAAGCGTTCTAAAAACATTCTAAATTACAATTTCTATGGAATCTCTGGAACTACAGAACCGATTTCAAAACTGATGGTGGAAAATTGATGGTGACAACCTCTGCTCCAAAATAGGCTATATTTTATGTCGGTGTCACTAACCCCAGGGGGTGCAGGAGCGAAAAGCGTTCTAAAATTGCGATCTTTTCTATACTGAAGGAGCTAGAAATTTGAAATTTGGCGTTGTAGTTACTTATAAGATGTAAATGTTATCTAAAAAAAAAAAAAATCGAAATATAAAAGGGTGAAACGAGCGAATACCGTTCTAAAAACATTCTAAATTACAATTTCTATGGAATCTCTGGAACTACAGAACCGATTTCAAAAGTGATGGTGGCAAATTGATGGTGACAACCCCTGCTCCAACATAGGGTATATTTTATGTCGGTGTCACTAACCCCAGGGGGTGCAGGAGCGAAAAACTTTCTAAAGTTGCGATCTTTTCTATACTAAAGGAACTAGAAATTTGAAATTTGGCGTTGTAGTTACTTATAAGATCTAAATGCTCTCTGAGAACAAAATAAAAAAAAATCGAAATTTAAAAGGTTGAAATGAGCGAAAAGCGTTCTAAAAACTTTCTAAGTTACAATTTCTATGGAATCTCTGGAACTACCGAACCGATTTCAAAAGTGATGGTGGAAAATTGATAGTGGTGTCACTAACTCCAGGGGTACAGGAGCGAAAAACGTTCTAAAATTGCAATCTTTTCTATACTGAAGGAGCTAGAAATTTGCAATTTGGCGTTGTAGTTACTTATAAGATGTAAATGATCTCTAAAAAAAAAAACGAAATTTAAAAGAGTGAAATGAGCGAAAAGCGTTCTAAAAACATTCTAAATTACAATTTCTATGGAATCTCTGGATCTACCGAAACGAATTCAAAAGTGATGGTGGCAAATTGATGGTGACAACCCCTGCTCCGACATAGGCTATATTTTATGTCGGTGTCACTAACCCCAGGGGGTGTAGGAGCGAAAAACGTTCTAAAATTGCGATCTTTTCTATACTGAAGGAGCTAGAAATTTGAAATTTGGCATTGTAGTTACTTATAAGATGTAAATGCTCTCTAAAAACAAAATAAAAAAAATCGAAATTTAAAAGGGTGAAATGAGCGAAAAGCGTTCTAAAAACATTCTAATTTACAATATCTATGGAATCTCTGGAACCACCCAACCGATTTCAAAAGTGATCGTGGCAAATTGATGGTGACAACCCCTGCTCCAAAATAGGCTATATTTTATGTCGGTGTCACTAACCCCAGGGGGTGCAGGAGCGAAAAACGTTCTAAAATTGCGATCTTTTCTATACTGAAGGAGCTAGAAATTTGAAATTTGGCGTTGTAGTTACTTATAAGATGTAAATGTTATCTAAAAAAAAAAATCGAAATTTAAAAGGGTGAAATGAGCGAAAAGCGTTCTAAAAACATTCTAAATTACAATTTCTATGGAATCTCTGGATCTACCGAACCGATTTCAAAAGTGATGGTGGCAAATTGATGGTGACAACTTCTGCTCTGACATAGGCTATATTTTATGTCGGTGTCACTAACCCCAGGGGGTGCAGGAGCGAAAAACGTTCTAAAATTGCGATGTTTTCTATACTGAAGGAACTAGAAATTTGAAATTTGGCGTTGTAGTTACTTATAAAATGTAAATGCTCTCTGAGAACAAAATAAAAAAAATCGAATTTTAAAAGGGTGAAATGAGCGAAAAGCGTTCTAAAACATTCTAAATTACAATTTCTATGGAATCTCTGGAACCACCCAACCGATTTCAAAAGTGATCGTGGCAAATTGATGGTGACAACCCCTGCTCCAACATAGGCTATATTTTATGTCGGTGTCACTAACCCCAGGGGGTGCAGGAGCGAAAAACGTTCTAAAATTGCGATCTTTTCTATACTGAAGGAGCTAGAAATTTGAAATTTGGCGTTGTAGTTACTTATAAGATGTAAATGCTCTCTAAAAACAAAATTTAAAAAAATCGAAATTTAAAAGGGTGAAATGAGCGAAAAGCGTTCTAAAAACATTCTAAATTACAATTTCTATGGAATCTCTGGAACTACAGAACCGATTTCAAAAGTCATGGTGGCAAATTTGTGGTGACAATCCCTGCTCCAACAGCCTCTTTAATAAAAAACTATGCGTTGCTTACGACTGGGTTTTTCGCTAATTGTTGCCACAGATTACTCTCGGAAAATGAAACATTTGAAGTTACTGAAAAATAAATAATAGCTCGGAAAGTATTTGTCAGAAAATTGTTAGGCAAACTGCGTTTGAAATGTAAAAAATTGTATTTTTCTTGATATAAATTTCAAATCTAATGATTATGCCATTTTTTAAATATTGAATTTGAAAAATTACCAAAATTCACAATGGAGTACCATAGCAAAACCTTCATGCGTAAAAAGATAATGATAAGGGCGACGTGTCCTGGCGTGTATGTTGGCTATAGCACGAGTCACAAATTATAGTAGGCTTATTATTCTGTTAAAATATAAAAGTGAATTATGAAATGTCAATATTTTCTTTGATTAAAAGTTCGTTATAAGAAATTGACCAGCGTATTGGGCGTAGCTTGCTATTGAGTATATAAATTATCTGTAAAAAATAGTTTCACAAACTCTCGTATTACTGAGTTCAATATTATAATATTATAATTTTAAGCGTAATACAGTACATTCATTATCAAGTTCCTTATTTTCTAAAAATATAAATCATTACTATATTTAATATAAATATGTATCTATTTATAACGCAAAGGCAAATGTTTAAAACTGATATCTACTGATCTGATCATGCGCAATAAATCTTTTTCATGTGCTTTTCTGCAACTAAATGAAGTGGAAAATTAAGTTTGAACATGTTTAATTTCCGAGAAACGTTGAGCGAAGTCGAAATGACCGGGTGGTTAAAGGAACCACAATGAAGAGTTCTGGAGTTCTAAAAAGGTCGTGAGTTCAAAATCCGTTCTTAGTATAAGGTGTTTCTCTGATATTATTTGTCTTTCGATAGCTCTGCTCAAACATTATATTTTATTTCAGGAGTAAAAATTATAGAATGTGCTTTTATCTTCATTATTATTAAATAAAATTTACCATCCCCGATATTTTTTTTAATTAATGATGGACGCAGATGTATCGCTAAATTTGGCTGTTTCTATCGCTATCATTCGCATTGCATTAATTTCATTTAAAAAGTAAACCTTTCACTCATTTAATTTAAAATACAATCAATTACAATACATACATGGCATGCATTTAAAATACACTCCCTTAATTCGTTTAAAATACCAATATATATATAAGAAGAAATAATTCCAAAAACCAAAAGATTTAATGTCAATATCAACTTATTGTTTCTAATTTACAAACTAGAAAAATAAATGCTACTTTTGGCGAAAACAAAATTGCTATTGGGGAGATTTGCGCCTTGCTAACATAAAAGTATCAAATATTTTTTATAAAGGTTTCGTAAATATACTAATATTTATTCATGAATAACTGCACTTATATTTTTTTCTATGTTTGAATCCACTACCATATTATTTACAAACATCGCTATATTTTGATGCAATGGCGGTACACCCTGGAGCAAAATTAGCAGAAATTTTAAAACAAGAAAATTCGTTTTTCAAATTTATCCCATCTCTGCCGAAATAACTAATGTTTGTCCGCTAAATATTGACTTTGACAACGACTGAAAAATCATTTAAATATTTATAAAACATGGAACATAGAACTCAATGTATGCCTGACATAATCTCATTCAGAAAAAAAAAACTTTTAAATGACAATCCGTAAATCCTGCTGTATACAAAATTTTAAAAGTACTTTAAAAAGTATCATTTAAAAAAGTATTCTTTGCGTGCTCGAGTAAACGCTTCACAATTAAAGTTCTACATCCCTTTTAGAAACTAGAAATGATATTTTTGTGTAGAAATGAATAATAAAAATTTGTCTTTACTCAATTACAGTATGAATTATGTAGTATTAGATAATGAAATTTTGTATTTACACAAATACAATATTAAAATGAGTATAAAAGTAAAAATAGTTTTTTTAAACCACTATCTTTATCTTGAAAATCACCACATAACTTTTAAAATGTAATTCAGGTTTATTCCGTAAAATGTCCAACATAGTAACTTAAATTGGCGTTGGCACTATTTCTAAATTCATTTGTGAACGTACAGTCGTAAATTACGAGGGTGGTTTGATAAGTTCTCGGCCTGACAGTGAAAACACAAGATTTTTGACATAATTTCATATTATTGTTCAATGTAGTCCCCTTGCAACTCATTGCATTTAATATACACCTTTATGTGCGAATTCTTTAGTGCAGCCCTGTACAGTGGTTTCGAAAAGTTCCCGGCCTGAAAAGGAAAATACAAGATTTTTGACAATATTTCATTTTATTTTTCAACTTGCAACACAATACATTTCAGAAGACTCTTGAGAAATATTCATTCTTTGGCGTTTTTGGTCGACGTTCAACAAGAGTGGCACGCATCGAGCGGAAAGCTTTTTCGTACACAAAACATCGTGTAAAATATGGTGTACACGGTCTATCGAGATGTTTGCAATGTCAGCAAGTTTGCGCATCTTCAATGGACGATCGTTCAATACGGCGTTGTCAATTTTTGAGACGATTTCGTCGATCGTAGCGGTTTTGGGCGTCCTGAGCGTTTATCATCGTGAATTGACTTCCTTCCATGTTTAAATTCAGCGGCTCACTTTTTTATCGTCGAATATGAAGGACCAGTATCCTTTAAGATAGACTGTAACTCTTTTTGTATGTTCGTGGGAGTTAACTATTTTTCAACAAAGTATTTTATGACAGCTCGAACTTCATTTTTCTCCATTTATTGAAAATGTCAAAGCTTGTTTACTTTACTTTACCACCCAGCAATAACCAATGAACCCACGCATCTGAAACTTGGTGGCATGTCATCTATAGGATCATACTATACAAACAACATTGTCATTCTGTCATACTTCTTCCATTTCTGTGTTAGGCCGAGAACGTATCAAACTGCTCTCGTAATTAATATTAAACTATTATTTTTAAAAGCACATTTTTTTTAATATCACCTTCTTCATTTTTTATTTATAATTAATTTTTTTATATTTTAACCGTTAAAATATTTCATTGTTACAGTTTATGGCAGCACTATGACATATTATGACGATCGTTTTTTCTGGCGTATAATTAAATCCATTGTATTTTCAACTCCCATACGACTGCACGAATTACAGAAAATATCTGGCGATTTATCGATGTGGCGGGCTAATTGGAAATTGCCTTAAAATTAATGTATTAATTTATAATTAAGTTCAAAAAATATTAAAAATATGTTGTATTGTCATCGGAAAAACAGCTTTGAATTTTGTTAAAAAATGTGAATGTTACTCTTCGGTAATTGGAGTGACCTCGACTACCGGTGTAATACAGCATGTAATGCTTGCCGCAGAAATAGTAGCAGATTTTTAATCCAGAAACATTTTCTGTCAAACCCCTAAGCTTATTGTTTAAACATAAATTGATAGAAGACATCTTGTTTCAAAATGGCGGCCAATTAAATTTTTCAAAATTCAAAAACATGTACAAAAAATTATAATTTGAAAAAAAAAATTGTTTTCGTTAAGTGTTAGATCGTGATACAAGGATTCCGGAACCTATTTTTTTTGTCTTGGCTTTATCTTAAAAAATGGCCAAGATATGGCAGTTTGAAATTGTAGGATGGCTGACATTTTGAAACAATATGATTTTTGTTATATACTCTCGTATTTATGAACCGATATGAACGTGACAGATCATGTATACAGGACATACCAAGGTCTCGACCGAGTTCTTTGGCCATTTTCATGCGCCATCTTGTTTTAAAATGACGGCAAGTTAAGTTTAAAAAAAAATTAAAAATTTCAAAAAGATGTATAAAACATTTTAAATTGAAAAAGTTGTTTCCGTTATAAGTGTCAGATCGTGATACAAAGATTCCTGAGTATTTTTTTGTTTTGTCTTTATGTCAACAAATGGCTGCGATATAGCTGTTTGAAATTCTAGGTTGACTGATGTTTTGAAACAATCTGATTTTTGTTATGCTGTAACTCTCGTACTGAAATTCCCATTCAAATTCATTAATAATGAAACCTGGGATTGAATATTCTATAATCAGATCGGATTACAAGCATTTTAGCTTTGGGTGTTTGAGTAAAATGAGTTGAACTTTTAAAGAAATGGAATATGGAAATTACCATTTCCTCTCAGTACAGGCTGAAAGGACTTTTTTGTTTTGTCCGGCTTAACCATTTGACTAAAACAGTGGGTATGTGAAAGGTTCTACATGTTTATCTGTATTGCACTAATTGACAATGTTACATGGAAAAACTGTTGAATAGAAAGTAGAAATTATATTTTCTTGTAGAAATGAAAAAACAATTTGTCTTTACTCAAATACAGCATGAACTATACATAAATATATAATAAAATTGTATCTTTACTCAAATACATCATGAAACAACAACCCAACAAGGGTCGGTTTACCAGGTACCTTTTTATTATTATAACGATAAACTCATTTAAACAAAGTAACACGGATAATTCGTTTGGAAGTACCATAAAATCTTCTGTGAACCAAATTCAGCTGTGAAAGTTATTTTTTACATCCTTTTATTTAATATTTATAAATAAAGGCTCATATTTGCTGCCTTCTCAGATAATTTGTATTGAAATATATGATTTCGGACAGATAGATGCGCGTGAATGAACTCCTGCAAACAGTTACATACAATACATTTTCATGCAATGATGCTGTTTGGCTGTTTATTTTTTGACCCATTTCTTGAAAGAAAAAAAATGATTAAAATCAGAATTTTTAATTTGGAGAGTTTTTTTATTAGGAAATTACTTAACTTGTCAAATCGTAATACCTGCATGAATTCATGTATACATTTATTCTGAAAAAAAAAAACATATTCCCTGACAAGAAAATGGGCAATGAAAGCATTTATAATAGTCGAATAATTTATTTTTCAATACTTATTGCAATGTTCAATCGAAACTATGAATTAAACATTTTTTGTCAAATTGTACGGATATTTTCAAGTTTATTGTCTTGGTATAATGCTATCTTATATTTTATTTAAAACATTTATCCAACGAAAGCATTTATTGATATGGAAGATTGTTCCAAAAGCTTACATTTTTACTTAAAAGATTTTAGGAGAATAATTATGTTTCGCTACGTTTATTAAAATAGAAGATTACTGTTTTAAATTTTGCTTTTGCCAAAATCAAGGAAGATAAAATCAGTATGTGTAAAAAATGTAGTATTAAATACATTTGAATAACAAATAATGAAATGATTATTAATTTTTGATCTTGATGATTTTTAAGCTTTTTAAGTGCTCCAATATTTAAGAAAATAGACTTATATCATAAACATGAAAGGGTGATATATCAGAAGTTAAGTATCAGAAATTTCGACCACAATAATGTGAGAAAAAAAATAAAATTAATAGAAAAGCAGTTGTTTTGTAAAAAAATAAACTTATATAATAATTCGGAGCAATAAGATTAATGTCAGCAAATAAATTTCTAAATGCCTATAGTTTAAAATGAAACTTTAATAAAATTGAGCAAAAAAATTGTATTTTTCTTAATATTTATCTTATTATGAGTGATAAATTTGAGGAACATTATTATGAGTGAACATTTAGTATACTATTTTTCTTTATTTGTATATCCTTAATCATTGTTAATTCATTCGTTTTTTACTGAAACCTACAATTCGTTAGAAATAATTAACTTTATTGTGTTATTGTAGGAAACTGTGTTCTCTTGAGTACAATGAAAAAAGAGGAAAAGCATTATAGAGAAAATTAAGGTGACAGTGTAATTAGTAGCAGACTAATACTAGTATATTTAGAAGGCTAAAGCAAAAAATTAGGGAAAATTAACAGATAGCTATAGCAAATGTAATATAATCAAAAGAAAATACATTATTCTTTACCAATCATAAAAAACAAAATATATAGAAAAACAAATTCAGCCATAGAAATTTACACTAATTACTAAAAAACCTGCAGGAAATTTAAACAGTCTCAACATAATTTATCATATATTTAATCACTCATTAGGAAACTAGTTTTTAATAATTACTTCAACTTTATTTTAAAAACTGCATAATGCTAAATTTCGCACTACTAAAATTTTAATCAAGTTATCAAATTGGATTATTTAATATTTTCTGACAAATTATTGCTCCTATTCACAAGAATTTAATTTAAAGAAAAACATATACTATTTTCAATTAGTTATTTTTGAAGGATGGCTGTTAAAACGTTTCACGAAGTCGTTAAAACTAAAATGGTTTATCAGGTAAAATTAACATTTGATTTTACCAATTTGTCGATTTCCACAATTTTATTCGGCCCACTTTTTTTCCATTGGTTGCAGTTTTATTTTCGAGATTATTTGGCACAAAATTTAACTTTTTTAAAACTAAGTTATGTCAGAGACCCTATAACAAAGAAATACCGTATTGTCTTCTATGACATGTGATAAAAGGGTTAGTTAATTATTTATGTTTTTTAATTATCGGGAGTCAAATATTTTGCTTAATTAATGCATTTATTCTTCTTTCAATGTTATGTGAGCGAAGTCACGGGAATAGCTAGTATTTTAAAAATTGTATTATAAATTTTTTTAAAGCCTTTCTTTAGGCTATTATTTGGATGTTTCACAATTGGTTTGGACAGAATTATATTGCTCTGCACACAATTTCATTTTTTACACCGTCGAATTATGAAAAAAGTGTACTTCCAAAAGTAATTTCTCTGAAAACTGTATCTCAATGTATGTATTCTTACCGGATTTTTTAAATATCTTTCAAACACGAATGTTTTAAAATCCATCTAAAAAATTAATGAGCAATCCGATTAAGGGAGAATGAACCGGTTTGCTCTTTAAAAAGTAAATAATTCAGAATTTGGTTTTTGTGTGTAATATACCTTAACTAAACTGCCAAACAAAATAAAAATTTAATTAAAAGAAACATAAATTTTAAAAAAAGTTTACTATAAATTGTGAAATCCTCTCCGATGTATTTCCCTATATACGGCATGCGACTAAAAAGAATATGTACTAGAGATGCTTTCTGGTGTAGTTGGTGGGCAATCAAATAAATATACTAAATGTAAATATCTATTAGAGTTTTCAATTAAAATGTTTTTCACTTACTTGCTGTACACTGGGCAGCATATCGGGAGTCCCGGGTTTTTCGGGTTAGATCGCCTTGAAATTATAGACATATTTTATTGCAAATTTTTGAATCATAAGTTTACAAAAAAAAGCACATTTAATTTAGCTGCCATTTTTAACAGCTCTAAAGATTTCTGTTCACATATTAAAATAAAATGCATTCTCCAAAGATTACGATGATTTAACATTGTAAAACATTTATATTAAAATACTTCTTATTTTAGATTATTGAATTTTCCGTTAATTTCAATTCCCTGAAAATGTTCAAGAACTTTGAATATTATCCAAATAAACATATCAGAAAGTTATACATTTATTTAAAAATAGAAGATTGCATATTCTTACAAATCAGTATTTTTTCAAAATATTCCACAAAAATAGAAATTCTACATTATCAAGTTCATTGTATTACATTCATATCTTATTAAGAAAGTCACAACAGTTTTTCAAACGTGACACTCTTTCTTCTCATTTTAAAAACATGTTTTTTACGAGACTTTTGAAGCATCACTTTCTTTCTATAAATGTCTTTTGCTTAAGTAGCTTAAAATATAGTACACGTTTCTGTGAGATGTCTGAAACGTTTACCAAAAGAATAGAATATAGGGCTGCCATAAATCAAAATATATGAATCTGAAAAATATATTTGCTCTTAAATAATACACTAAAGAGGTATTAGAAAACAATTTATATAATTTCATGAAGCACTAAATAAACTTATCATATTACACAAACTTTCAAATATCTGAAATTTATTAAATATTAATATATTTATACGTAACATTTTTTTAATTATAGATTATTTTTGAAATTGTTACCAATACATAGAGTTGCAAAAAACCGTTTATTCCCAGGTTTATTTCCAGTAGACCCAGTTTATTGCCAGGTTTATTGCCAAAAGACCTGGCTTATTCAAAAAAAAAGTTTATTCCCAAAAAACCTGATTTATTCCCAGGTTTAAACCTGGTTTTTTCTAGCCTTTGCAACTCTAGCAATACATCAAACTTTCTTTGGAGTCAAATATATTCAAATTGCATAAGATAATAAACATAAAAAAATAACTGAAAAATAAAGCAAGAATGGAACAAAATTCCCCTATCGTTAGATTTTCTTTACGCGCCAGCGTAATTAAAACAAAATAAATAGATTTTAAATACTTTAATCACTTATTTTTTAATTTTTCAATTTATTTCCTAAAATACGCCCTTTACGACTACCTACATTTCTTCATATTAATCCTGTTAGAAACAGTAGTTGAACTAAATTTGTTGCTGTCGCTTAGTAAAATAAAATAAAACATTTATATAAAAGACTTTCAAAAGTTTCTACAGATAGTTAGTGTTGGGGAGATATGGTCCTTTGTGGAATCCATGGGGAAAGTTACTTGAAACCCTTAAATTTAACCACAACATACGCGTAGTTCTGATAATTTTATAAGTCAGTTAGTGCCTTTAAAATTAAATTAAGTAAAAAGGGGGATCGTACACAAAATCTGAGATATACTCGAATTAGGTTCACTAAAATCAAAATAGTATTATTTAAATCATTTAACCTAATTCTAATCATTTTATCCTTGCGCTGTGTAATTTCGTTAACAGAATAGTCATTATGATACAGGACACTAGCACTTATCTAAAGTAAGTAATATATATATATATATATAATACTTGTTTGTTGAAGCCCCTTAGCATTAGAAGTTCCATGCGCTGTGTCATTATTTATTAATTCAGTTCATCTTTTTTTTATCGTTACTAAAGTATCTTATAAAACGTCACTGAATAATTCGTACACAAAGTCTTTGCAATTGCACACTATGATCTGCACTATCTGTATTCTTGATTCAGCTCTTTCAGGCCCTGTCTTTTTTCTATTCACTTTCCGTCTTACGCAGGTGAGTTCTTTTTCGTCCTCGTAATTCTAATCTTCGTTAAGATGTCATCAAAACCACGGTTAGGCATAAAGAATTCCGTTTTTAGCGTTCTATCATCATTCCTCTTCATAGCTATTTCACGTTCTCCATTCCGATTTTTCATCTACATGACATCTAAGTTCAGTTACGTCATTAGTATTTTTGATTCTAAAGTTTTTAACACAAACTCACTCGAGAGACGTGCTCCCTTAAGATGTTTTCCTTCTCATTCCCAGAAATAATATCGCAGATTGACGTTAATTAATTGTCAAGGAGAATCTGCATAGTATGACTGCTCTACCTTCATTCTTCCCCCGGTCTTAGAAATAAATATTTTTCATCCTTAGTATATGCTTTTTCATCTTATCGGTTTGGCTGTTCTCTGGATAATCATACAGTTTTGTGATCTTTTTCCAATATAATCTTCCTTCTGGATTTCTTCTATACAAAAACTTCATGATTAATTATTTTTAGAGCACTTTCGTGTTCTTAATTCCTTTCATCTTTTACATGCTAGAATCTATATTCGAGAATCACTTCTTCTCCAAATATATTTCTCTCCCTCGATGTTCTGGCTTCACTGCCTCTTGACACTGACAAGTTCTTTTTGCATGGAAATATTTTGAGGAGCGTGTGGCCTCGCTGAAATCATTCCTTCCCTCTCGCTACTATTCGTTTCCATCACTTTACTATGCGACTGTGTCGGAGTGTGTAAATTTGCCTTGTCCCTGAGACTTCCCTTTTTCGTCTGGTCTTGAGCTATGCCCTAAAAATATCAACTGGACATCATTGTACTTATCCTTTGTGAACCAACTGTCAGTTTCCATCGATTTCCTTTATTTATTATTTTATGAGCTCAATTACTTGTAGTTAGCTCTTTTAAAGCTTCTATTCCGGTGGTTTCGCTTGTTTCCTTCTTACCTTTTTTTGTACTAATTGTAAAGTTCATTATCTTTTTAATTCGAGTAAAATTGAACATGAAATTTATTTATTCCATTGAAAATATGACTTATGCGTCACTGAATGCCTTTTCTGTGACCATTTTTGTGGAACATACCAAATACATTCATTTATATACAATTAATTTACTATCAAAACAATACTTTCATATTCATTCATGCAAAATTATATAAAAATATAATTATTTACTCTCTTTTTGACAATCTGGTGATTTCTAACCAACAGGAAGCATGTTTTCTGAAGGTTTCGCTAAGACGAGGTATACATTTTGACATATGAAACTATTTTACAAAGCGCAGTAAAATAGAATATTCTTTTCTTAGATAAATTTCCGTTTTCATATGTGAAACAGTGTCAAAATTTTTCATTAACATATCATTAAAAATTTCTCTAAATCCAGTAAATAGAAAATGTTTAAGAAATTTAAATATCACGAAGAAGTTCGACGAAGAGAAATTTGAAAAAGAAGGAGTTAAATGTTATAGGGAATTTTTCTCAGTGAATAAATGTTATAGGGAATTTTTCTCAGTGTGATTATGTCTGAATAATTGTCAATAATTTTTTTCTTTTAAATAAAGGATGTCAAATTAATTAAATTGTTTAAAAATATTACCAACATAAAAGTCTTCCTGAAAATCTTATAAACATTACTTTATCCTCTTAGAAACTTTTAATGCAATTTAAAAACATAATTCAATAAAGAAATTTTATTTCACTAATGAACAATTAAATTCGAAAATAAGGCTCGTACTCTTTTGTAAAATAATTGCATTAATTAAAATAAGAAGTTAAATTATGTTAGGATCACTGATAAATAAATGTATTTTATAATTTAGAAAATGGAATTACATAAAATATTTATAAAAAGAAGAATTTATGAATGAAATTTTCTATCGTTTCTACTGTCAAGAAAGGTTGAAATCACCAATTCAATTAAAAACAGTTTTCTGTACATTTTAATTAAAATACTGAATTGTGTGTTATACAAATTATATTAGACCGTTTTTATTTAACTTTATCATAATTATTAAAAAGTAATAACATTGGGATCATTCCGTTAAAAAGAAATTATAACTACTATTTAAATGATCGTTTATGATTTTTTTTTTGTATACGGGGATGTGTTCTTAATGGTAAAATAGATTAATTCAGAATTCGATCCTAAGAAATCAATCCTAAAAAATCAATCTGCGGTCGTGGCTGTCCAAACCAACTTTTTAAAATTCACCTTTTAAATGCAAGGGAATTTGTAATTAAATTACCATTAATTGCAAAGATATTGTGTTAAACATTGTGTTAATCATTGTGTTAATCATTGTCTAGATCCCTGCTAATATGAATCCGGCCCACGCTTCACATTTTGTGACCAAAATTCTAATTAGTTTGCTGAGTAGGTCCATAAATATGCGATAAAATTATACCAATTAGATATAATTTTTTTCTCGAAATTCTTAAATATTAAAAACAACTAAAATATAGAAAAATAAAAATATTCAGTACAAAAGTAACGAATTAAGAAATTCTATGCTTAAAGGTCTTTATTTTTTGAGTAGAATGTAATTTGGTCTTTTCACAATCGGGAATTATCCGAAAAATCCTTGAATACATTACACGATGCCAAAGCTTATTTAAAACCTTTTACCCGCCAACGTTCAGAAATTGGAATACAGTGGACGCTCGTTAATTCGAACTCAAAGGTTATCAGAAATAAGTTCGAATTATCTGATGTTAAGAGAAAGTATAACTTGAAAAATGTATCACTGAAGAAGAAAAATATCCTGGTATGTATAACTCCAGAAAATATATTATACTATGATATTTAAAATTAAACATATTAAAAAGCAGTATAGACTTACCTTAATCATAAAATAAAGCAGTAGATACGCAGTAGAAAGGAAACTTTAATTAAAAATATGAATTACACTTTTGGGAAAAACTATAATTGGTTTTGTTTACAATACCTACATTTTCAGCCAGCTTCTCGATTTGAAGTAAACATTTCTATTCATTTTCAGAGGAAGGTTCTATCTGAATAAATGCTTTCAGAGTTTTTATAATGTCCATTATGGCTTGGTCATTTGGACGGTTAACAGTCTCGGCATTCTCTTCTGAATCCGATAAGGTCTCTGCTTTTTCATCTTCTCGGATAGTTTTTATTATGTCATCGTCGCTCGGTTTTCCACAGACTTCTACGTCTTCATCTACCCTTACATAATCAGAAAAAGTAACGTTATGACATTTAAATTTTTTGAATTCAGGAAAATTGGTATCAATGTGGTCACATTCTTCGATATGATTGTACTTTTCGGCGTGCATGAATTTAGCATGACGAAGGCAATTACTAATTGTGCTTTCTTTAACTGCGTCTCATGCGGCGTATGGATCATTTATAGCTGTCAGCAGAGTAATGTCGTAATTTTCACCACAATCTAAAGAAAAAAACATTTGTTTTAAGCGTCTCTTACGATAATTTGTTTTAAGATTCTGGATGATTCCTTGATCCATTGGTTGTAGCTTCGCAGTTGTGTTTGGCGGCAAATATTCAACCTGTATGGAACTCAGTTCTGGAAGGTTATTGTGGCAGCTTGCGTTATCCACAAATAAGAGAATTTTATGCTTTTGTCTCGAAAACTGCTTATCTATTCCTTTTAACCAGCTACTGAAGATGTCCAGTGTCATCCATGCTTTTGCATTGGATACATAATCAACTGGCAGTGTTTTAATTCCTTTAAAACACCATGGATTCTTGGACTTTCCAATCACTAATAATTTAAGCTTTTCGCTCCCATCCATATTAGCACAAACTAAAGCTGTAATAATCTTTTTACTACTTTTACCACCTACGCAAGTTTCCCCTTTAAAATGTAATGTCTTGTTTGGCAAAAGTTTATAAAAAAGTGCAGTTTCTTCTGTATTAAAAATTCTGTATTAAAATCAACAAACTGTAAGATTAAACGCCAAAAATGCAGTCCCGTTTACTTGATGCCAGAAGCATTATACGTGTTTGTTATGTCATCAAGTGGTTTTTAATTCGACATTTGCATGTATTTTTCATAATGTTTTACTGATTTATTAGTTATTTCATTAATTAAAATATCAGTTGTGTCTTTAAATTCTTATATGTTATTTATTTATTTCTTTTGATATTCCAACGGCAACGTTCTCCCGTTTATTTGGCGTTACAGTTTAGTGATAGATTTTTTTTATGAAAAGTGGTCGACAAGATAATAGAGAAGTACCAAAATATATTTCGGCAGGTAAGTAGATAAAAGCCCTGGCAGTTTCCTACGAAAATTAGTGCATATATCATCGTTTACATCAGAGCTTTGGCCACATACAGTTTGATAAGAAATATTGTGCCTTGACTTAAATCGAGAAAGTCATCCATTACTGCATTTAAAATCTTCAATAAGTTTCGAGATCTAGCATCCTGGAACCATAGCAGTAGAGCTTTTTCTAGTTTTTCTTGGGACGCATTTCCCATGTGTTTCCTTCTTCTACCAAATTTCGATTTTTCCCATGAATCTAAAATTGATTCCTTGTTTTTCAAAAAAGTTATCAAGGTATTTTTTTTTAATTCCATAGTCAGCTGTTAACTTTGTTTTATATACGCCATTCTCTACTTTCTTTAAAATTTCTACCTTTGTCTCCAAAGTTAGGGTTTTGAACTTTCCACGTGTAGACATCCTAAATTTTTACACGGTCACACCACATACTGAGGAAGAGAAACTAGAGCACATTAACTTGTCTGAACTGTAGTCATAACTGACGCAGCCCCCTAGAATCTGTAGTAAAGACAGTTCTTTTTTACTGAAATTCTAAAAAAAATCGATAACAAATAAAAAATTATAGCGCTTCTCCCCCCTCCCCCCTTGTGCTTGTTCTTCCCTTCTGGCCTGTTTCTACTCACGTGGGTGATTTCCGCTGCTACATTGGAGTGTTTGGAGTACGTTGGAGTGTTTTTAGCTTAAATTTCTAACTACGCGCTTGGAAAAGAAATACAGATGATTTTGACACACAAAATAATAAATACAGCGTGTTTTTTTTCTCCGTATGAATTTTTTTGGGTAAAGTTTTTAGTTCGAATTAAACGAAGTGATAAAAATTGGTTCGAATTAATGAAATATTTATAACATTAATTCCAATACAAGTTTTGGGGGGCTTTTGGATTAGTTCAAATTAACCGAAAGTTCGAATTAACCGAATTCGAATTAACGAGCGTCCACTGTATTGGCTTTGTGATACTGTAACTGTTTAAGAATTTATTTAATATGTTTGAAAATTTAATTGTATCTTTTAGAAGACATGTTATAACATATTGTAAAAAATTGTTGAATAATTGCTTGTGGTTCTCATGTTGGTCTTCTTGAAATGTAAACACAACGTACATGTACAAAATGGCTGTGTCTTTTATTATATCTATGCATTTAGAATTTAAAGATGTGTCCTGTTATGATGGCTACTAAGCAGTTATATAATTATATACTGTTTTTTAGACAGTTGCATCTATAAATGAATGATTTATCTTATGTTGATTTTATTTTATGCTTTTTAAAATGAAAATAATGAAGAAGAGGAACATACCTGTGTCCCCACTTATATTTTACACAATAGCCCAAATTTTTGCACACAAACTTAGAATTAATCTAAATTACCAATTTAAAAATTTCAAACGAATCTAATAAGTAGTTCTCGGTATAGAGGGTAAAAGGTTTTAAATACGTAAAATTTATTCAAAATATTATTGTTATGAGCAAAATTGATAAATTAACCCTTTCATTCTGGTCAGGTGTGGCGATTATTTTTATATTCAATCGCATAACATTTTACATTTTATATTTCTTTCTGGTGGATTTTGTTTTAAATACCTTATTATAACTGTATGGAAGAGAATATTTTTCACAGGGTGGTACGAATTGAATACAAAAAAATCCACTGAGACTTATATGAACCAAGCCATATCAAAAGGATTGAAAAAAACTTACAGCTTAGCCTTTCATTGTTTAATCTTAAAAACTGCATTATTTTTAACTCTACCAATAATACAGAGAACTTTATATTTCTAAAAACATTTTTCTAAACTATAAATAAAATGAATTCTAAAGGGAACGTAATAAAACTATCTAAGAGACTAGAATACATGAAGGCAAAAGCGCTTAAAGAAAAGTCATGTTTAAAGAAACATTTTGTTTGACATAAATCTCTAAACGTTCATAATACATAACATGTGTTCAATATTAGAACATGAAATATTTTTCTAACAAGTTTTTAGTATTTCTCGTTAAATGTAGTCTCTCGGATAATTTGCTTTTCGATAAAAGAAAAGCCACAGAAACGAAAAATAACTGAAGCTGAAGAATCAAATAACGCAAGGAAATAAATAGAAAACATGCACTGGGAATAAAATAATTATATATTTATAAGCAAATAAAAAAATAGAATTAAAATAAAAGTACAAGAAATGACACATAGTTACTTAAACATTGCCTTATATGAAAGTTTAAAGTTTTCCTTTAGTTTAAAAATAATAATGGAAAATTATTATTATGTTATATGTCCCGATTTTAACCTTTCAGAGTTGATGTTCTTAATTAGAAACATCGAATTAAAATAATCACTATAAAAATAAATATTATACATATTCATTCCTCCGTTGTTACAAATGAAAGATTCCTTGCACGCCTTGTCAGTCAGAAATTATGTCTTTGTTGCAAACGAGTAGGAATATATATAAAAAAAGAGTAAAGATAAAAGTTTTGCCTTTTTGCACGGTGCACAATATGAAACTTTAGATAAAATTTAAAGAAATTTCGCATTTCTTCAAATCAGTATACATACATAAAATTATTTATATTATTTTAAATATAAGACATAATAATAAGAAGAAGTAATGCGCTTGCAGCAATTCTTGCTTTAACCGGAAAATCAAATAAATTTGGCTTGTATCTGCAAGTTTAGCTTCCAATGAGTTGAAAAAGAGATCATATTTAAATTGTTTTCCAATGTTTCATGAAATACATGCATGATAAATTACTTATGTATTTAAATTTAACCATTAAATAAATTATACATGTATCAGATATCGGCTATTGAATAGCTTAAATTTCCTGTTATTTTTTCCCATTATAATTATTCGTAACTATATTTTCATATATATATACAGTGGGGGCTCTTGACTGGCTTTATTTGGGGCACTAAATGTATGGCTGCTAAATTTATTATTTTCTCACCACTGTTATTAAAAAGGAATAAAGTGGATGATCGGTTAAAGAACTGTTCGGTTTACGGACAGATCGGTTAATGAACACATTTGCGAGAGATTATTATGTTCGGATAACGAAGACATGCTCGGTTAACCAACGCCTCACAAACCAAAGTCAAGAAGAAGCAATGCTGCGTTTCCAGATTTGCA
Organism: Maratus michaelseni; assembly: GCA_963931845.1. NCBI lineage: Eukaryota > Metazoa > Arthropoda > Arachnida > Araneae > Salticidae > Maratus > Maratus michaelseni. The sequence goes on along the minus strand of OZ007590.1, from coordinate 229,213,798 downwards.
GAGCAGTATTTAATTGAATCTATTATCGACTTAGAGAAAATTTTAACAGTTTCATACTTATTTTCTAATTAAATCAGGGACTACTGGTTGTTAGGGCCCCCAAATTAGAATGAAAATATTAAAATCACAATTTTTTATATTTTGGGTACCTTTTAAAAAAAAATTTTAATTGAAAATTATTTAATTGAAATTTCTCAATTATTAACAGTCTCATAAAAAGGACATCGACGGCGATCAGTTGGTAAATGAAGGAACTCAAGGCGTAAGAGCTTGAAAAGCTTAGCTACAGGGAAGAGGAGCATAAGTGCACTGTTCGTATGTTGTTTATTGAATAATCAAAATTCATTATTATTCGTTAGTAAGCATCTGTTTATGTATTAAACTCGTATTTGTATATTTTATTTCCCATTAAACGTTTGTGTTTTTCTTCTTATTCGAATGTGATCTTTCTTGCGATAAAGTTAATGAGTCACCAATCTTAAACTCATACATATATACAGTATGCCCACTAAAGTTCCTTGCCACCCCCTTAACTTCGGAACGGCTGCTGCTATATTCATAAAAGTAGTGTCTAGGTATAGTAAAGTAGCCATGCGCTACTCAATGAAACCACCTACGGCGCCACCTGGTGAAAGGCTGCGGAGTTAGTATTCCTATCTCGAAAACGGAAAGAGATAGAGAAAAAAAATGATTTACAAAGTTGTAGAGCATCATCGATTTAGTACAAAACGACACCTTTTGGACATTAATGCGAAGAATAGAGCGTTTAAAACGTGCATTTATTCTTTCGTGTTTTCCTATACTGTGAAGTGACAAAACGATCTTAGAAAGAAAAAAAACAACTAGTTATAATAATATTACCTCCATTTTAGATGTTCAAACTTCTCACCGTCAGCTGCCATGCATATTTGGATCATTGTTTGAATTTTACGTTGTGCACGTTGAAGCACAAATGGTGACACGTTGGCACAAGCGTCCGTAATACGTCGTTTAAGGTCCTGCAATGTTTTTGGAGGGGTCGCATACACCTGCTGTTTCATAACTAGTTGTTTCTTTCTTTATAAGATCGTTTTGTCACGTCACAGTGTAGGAAATCACGAAAAAACAAATACGCGTTTTAACCGTTCTATTCTTTGTAGTAATGTCCACAAGGTGTGTTTTGTACTAAATCGATGATTCTCTACAACTTTGTAAATCACTTATTTTCCCTATCTCTTTCCGTTTTTGAGATAGGAATGCTAACTCCACAGTTTCCCGCCAGGTGGCGCCGTAGGTGGTTTCATTCAGTAGCGCACGGATACTTTACTATACCTCTACACCACTTTTATGAATATAGCAGCAGCCGTTCCGAAGTTAAGAGGGTGGCAAGGGACTTTAGTGGGCATACTGTATATACTATATATATATATGTGTGTGTGTGTGTATTTTCTACATGTTATATATTTTTTATGCCTTTATATTCATATTTCAAGGTAATTTTTAACATGTTAAAATTGTTTGATCCATTGGCAATGTGATTGATAATAATTTACATGAACACCTTGGGAATTTTTATATAGGGTGAAACACCCAGTAACTGACACTTTAAGGATTCTTTTTTTTTCAAATCACTATTACAAAAATTTAAATCTATTTTATACGTACCTTTGTTTTTGAAAGTATAGTAGAGATATATTAAAAAATTATTGTTGGCAAAATTTTGAAAAATTATACATTTTATAATTAAAAATTAATTTTATTCATAAATATGGTCATAAAACTTCAGTAACTCACACTATTCCTATTTTGATACACCAATAACTGACACAAAGTGAACCAGTGACTAACACTTTAATTTAAAAGATTAAAATGCTTTAAAAAATCTATTATTTATTATAAAAACAAAATACATCAATATGTATTATAAAAAGTGGGATTTAGTAAGCTGTACTGCATTATTAGTAATGCAGAGTATATAGTAAGAGTATATGAGCAATTATATTTAGTACTGCATTATTAGTAATGCAGAGTATATAGTAAGAGTATATAAGCAATATTATTTAGTACTGTATTATTAGTAATGCAGAGTATTATATATATAATAACGCTAAGTGTATAACACTCCCGGAGTGAACTCATCCGAATCCGATAATTTTTCGTTAAAATCAGCCATTTTATTTTAATTCTCAAAGATTTAATTTTTTTTCAATAAAGCTGTATAAGATTAAACTTTTTAGAAAGATTGTGAAAAAAAAAACTTGAGTGAAGAGCTACTTTGAAATATGCATGTTTTTCGATATGTCTGGCATTGAAAATCGTATCACCCAACAATCAGCAATGGTAAACATGCCCCACTAAAAATAATCTGAAGATTATCTTAAGAACGTGCCACTTTCTTCAGAAATTCTACAGAAATCTGAAGACATTTTGCAGATTTACCTTTACCTTTAAAAAATCTGCAGAATTTTTAAGACATTTCGCAGATATTTTGAAAATTTGAAAAAAAGTGGGCCAAATACCTACAGATTTTCTACAGATATTTTTTTAAGATAATCTTCAGATTTTTAATATGCGATTCATTCCTTTGAATTTCATTAAAATATAGACCATCGATGCAATAATTTTGCTCAATGGCAATATAAAACATCCTCTATATATAAAAACCACAGAGGTTCTTCCTCCGTAATTCTTAAGATAATTTTTTCAGTGCAAAAAAGACAGACATCTAGAACATATCCAGTTTTAGAGCAAAGTAGCGCGAGGTCCGGATGGCTGAACGGTATAACGCGCCGCTTTTGAGCTGTGTTTCTCGTTGACAGCATGAGTTCAATACTCGCTCCGGACAGACAGATTTTTGTTACTTTATTGGCGATAAGATAATTCAATTCAGTAATACCTTATTTTACTTCTGAGAAGTTATATAATTTGTAATTTTTTTTATTATTCGAATGCTTTAAAATTAAGTAAATTTTAACAGCCAACAATATATATTTTTAAATTATCAATTTATATTTAAATTAAAAGATTGTGCATGTAGTTATCGATTAAATACTAAATTAAACTGATCTGCAATTTTTGATATATTTGGTATGACCATTATCAAGATGTCACATATATATACTAAGAAAGTATGTTACTTTTTATTTAAAGAGAGAGAGGGAGAGAGAGAGAGAGAGAGAAGAAGAGATTCATACAGGAAATCTAAAGGAAATTACCCTGATATCCATGATTTTAATAATTAAATAATGTATAAAAATGTAAAATAAAATTCAAGTAATTAAAAAATATGTATTATAAATCGTTAGCTGCAAACAACAAATTTTAAGTTCATGGTTTTAGAGTAAGCCTTATAAAAATAATAAATAAATAAATAAATAATAACAGTAAAAAATAAATAAAGGTCACGTAATTTAAAAATATTAAAAAAATACGCACTATATTTAATTTTTTTAAATATTGCGACTGTGGTAAGTAAAATTTAACACTCGACAATATATATATTTTTTTAATTACTAATTTTATATTAAAAATATTTAAATTAAATGATTTTGCATGTGTTATCGATTAAAAAAATAGACCTAAACTTTTATCTACATAGTATATTTTGTCTGACCATTATAAAGAATATATGATTATACACTAAGGAACGTATGTGATTATTCTCCGTAAAAAAAGAAAATAAGATAAAAAAGAAAGAAGGAAAAATATTCATATAAGAACTATAAAAGAAATCACCGTGATATACAAGGTTTAGCATATAAATAATATTTCAGAGTCAGGCTGGTAAAAATAAAAGTAATGAAAAATTTTAAAGGTTGCATAATAAAAAAAATTAGAAAATACTATACTTTATCACAAACCCCTAGTATTGAACTTATCCATACTCAGTTATAAGTAAGAATAAGTTCATGTTTGCAACATATTCTGACGGTCAAGACAGCAGATGTCTCAGTTCCCTAATGTTCAGGAACAAAGGTCTCAATTTGCCATAGGTATATCTTTTTACTCTCACAAAATTGTGCTATACTTCTACTTAAACTTTACATAACATTATTAAATACCTAACATTTTAGACTATCCCTACAATGTACCAACTTCAAAAAAGTATAATTATTTGCAATGATGTACAATTTACAATAATTCCAGTAATTTAAAAAATTAAATAAAAAATAATCAGTAATTCTGTTACTAAAACGGTTCAGTGTGAACATATCGATACTACAATGCCATTTTTACACAAATGTTATTTTAATCACCAACAACAATTTGAGGCACATATTCTGGAATTTATAAAATATGCAAAATAAATTTCTCTACACAGGTGACAACATTTTAATACGCATTATGAAATTTGGATGATTTAATAAACACTAATTAAGATATAGGTTTTGCCTTAAAGTACCTGTATTGCCGTAATTTTTGCCTTTCTCGTATTCAATTGAATGATGTAAGTAATTCCAGGGCCCATCGAAAAGCTCTGGTTTATACAGGTATGAATTTTGGCCACACCTGTCGGCTGTGGTCGTCTTATTATGAATGGTAAATGTCTATCTAAATAATGCTGTATCAATTCATCTGAGAATACTAGATACGCACACACATCTCCAGTGGTACAATATTTTCATTCTGATGGTTTGAGTTTTCTAGTGATATATAGAAGCGATGTAAGATCTCTTTGGTTGTTGATCTGTGCTAGAATTAGACATAGATATATGAGGTGTCATTCTACAACAGGAATTCCTTTTGGTAGTTAGATGCATAAAGTACTGGTCATAAGCTTAATTCCAGGTTAATTTTCCTTTTCGATCTTTTCCTTTGAGAGTGTCCGTGAAAGAGGTGGCGATAGCTGAAAACATGGGAATGTACTGTCTGTTCAGGTGGTATTATTAAGGTGGTATTATTCTGGTGGTAGTGTTTGCAATCTAAATATGGTATTGTGAACATTTCACAATCGAGTAGCAAGTCATACATATGTTTTCTAAAATAATATGGCACATTTTTCAGACAAAATGGCATTCTCAACGGCCGCTAGACTCTCAGTAATTGTGCAGCTATTTTCTGGACCTTCATACTCAAGGAAATTTGCCAATAACCTTTCGTCAAATCCAATAAGTAACGCACTTTGCTGCAGCAACAGTTTCAACACTTTGCTCTACGTTAGATAATGGAAAATATGGTGTCTTAGTAACTTCATTGAGTTTTCTATACTCTATACATGGTCGAAGATCCCGTCATGGTCATTCAACCAGTATCATGGTTGAAATTAAATTTGATTCAACCTGATTAATTATTAATCTGCATTGAAACATTCTGGATCGCTAATTACAATGTTTGATTTTGTCTTTGTGGTTGATGATAGAGTTTCGTGTGAAGAGGCTTGTCGCTCACCCGCTGTATGTCATGTTCGATGGAGTTTGTTTTACCTGGGATATCAGAAAACAGTTTGGCATATTTTAACAGTATTTTCTGTAATTACTCTTGTCGGTTTTCATTTAAAGCTTATCTAAAACACAACTTTTTCATGTTTAATTGAAATTAAATATGTTAGGATACGATTTAATTTACAATTTCCGCAGGTTCATTGTTAACCAAACTGCAAAGGATCTTCACAAGTTCCGAACGTTTATAAAATGAATTTAACATATTATTGTGTTAAACTAGATATTTCTCATGTATTTCGTCTGAGCTAACAACACAATATTTTTCTGACAACATCTTAACTATTCCGCCAGGTCCTTTCCATTGTGCTGCCAACATTTTCTGCCTGCGAGTGGAAAAGATCAGCTCACCAAATCCCTTTCTTTAAATACTCGCTTAACAGCATTCCAATCTTCCATTTTTTTTCGGTTGTCTCTCGATACTTCCATTTTTTTTTCAGCTGACACATAACATTTCTTCGTTCGATTGATTAGTTGAATCACATATTCAACTACACCATTGTAGTCTTCAAGTGGCTGTAACAATTGTTCGCACAATAGTGTAACTGGTTTTCTGTGATTTCTTTCATGCGCCAACTCAGTAGGTGTGAAACCTGTGCTTTCATGGGTGAAAGTCCTTGGATATAGGGCTAATAGTTTATGTATTTCCCATTCAGAAGCATAATACCCTCAAAAGCATAATATCCGCAGAAGCATAATACCCTTAGAATGCGTAATACCCTCAATTTCTTTTCGTGGTTCTAAAAGAATTTTCGACTGGTTTAATCTGAGGATGGTGTACAAAGATTCTAATAATTTTCATTTTAAATCTCTGGAAAACTGATACAGTTAAATTACTCGTGAAGGAGATTACTTAATCTGTCTGTATTTCTGTCAGAATGAAATTCAACTGAATATCTGCAATAATGCATTAATTACGGCTGTTGATCAAATATCTGTTACCGCTACTGCATTTGGATATTTGAATGACAAGCACGTAGCAGTAATCAGATGACGATTTTCATTTGGTGTGGTATATAAGGGTTCAGAAATATCTACATTTATTCTGCCATATATATCGGTTATGATAGGTACCAAAATCAATGGGGCTTTCTTTTTGTCATTATGTTTGCTGGCTCTTTAACAAACATTGCAGGTTTTGACAACCTCCTCTATTTTACATTCAAAATTCATATTCGTCTCCATATGCAAAATAATGGAATTGTTTCCTCTTTAAAAGTTGGGATGTGGTTTTCTACCCGTGTAGTAATTTTCCTTTTACGTCTTGTGCATTTTCATTTTTCTGGTTATTTCCCTACAAAGGTTTCAATTGGCATTGTTTCTTATTACTTCAATCCTAACAATTAAAGGTTTACAAAGTATTCACTTTCTCACATCCTCAAATTCTTCAATTTTTGTTAAAACTTCAATTGGCGAAATTATGGATGTCCAATAATCCAAAAGTTTTCTTTAAATTCAAACATTGTCCTTTCCTTTACCTTATCACCAATCATCAATTCTCTTAAATTGCTCATACGTTTCTATCTTCAATCCATTTAACCAGACTTCTGGATAATTTATTTCTCGTATTAATAATCGTGCTAAGTATAGTAATGTAATTTTGGCTTTTTTGCAAAATTTTGAAGAAACTTTTCTGGAATCAGCTGAAAACGGTTAAGTAACATTGTCTTAACACATGGGTACTGATTAGCTTTTTCTCAGCTTCACGAGCTATTCATTGAGCAATTTCACATGGTAGAATACAATACTAATTGAATTACCCATATTTTGTAAATTACTAGTTCAAAAATAATATCTGCCAGTTGCATCTGCCAGATAATCTCCTATTATAGCAATATTCTATGCAAAATAAAATATTGAATTAATAAAATCATTACAAAACAAGAGCACAATTTAATTAAAATTGATTTTCAATACATGAAACGTTATTCGCTTAATTATTTCAGCCCCTGGCAGTACACAATTTTTTTAGCAATCCAACTATCGTAAGTTTTAAGCTTTTAATTAACAAGTCTCGTTTTAGGTACGCGTAACACAAAAACATTCTGCACATACTTCGAGTTAAACAGGTAATATATAATTTATTTATTACAAATACGAAACTAAATCTAGAGTTTATAGATAAAAATATTCCAGGCTGTTATTTGTGAATTGCTATTTTTATCCAATGCACATACGCCAGTTTGACCACCTAATATACATCCAAATATCCAGGCTAATTTAGATCAACAGAAACCACTAATATCCTAACTTTGCCATGGTGGCATTTTAAAAAATAAGCACGTACTGTAACTAAATAAAAGAGAAATACTTCCTTTTAGTTCATCCAAGAACTATAACGGAGTAACCTCCAAATAGAAGACTGTAAGACATGTCTTGTCATTATGTGATCCATGTGTGTAAGGGTAGCATTTAGCACACTATGCTTGGTGTTTAATATCAAAACATTTATTTAACAAACACCACACAACACAACATGGAGACATTTTAAAACTGCAACGTATATAAAAAGATGTTATTCGTCAATCGAATCTATGCCGTTCTTATTTATTACACTATTTACACAAAAACGTTCTTTTTCATTACTATCGCTCTACCGAGAGGCTTAGCGATCCAACCGTCTAGTCAAGAAAATAGAACTATTTTTAATCCAAGGAGGTTAGTCTAGATTTTGTATCTTCACATCATAATCTGAATACTTATGAAAGTTGTGCTATATATAATACAAAAAAAATTGTAATTACATAAGTATTATGTGGAGTCATTGCCATCATAAACATAATTACCAGCCTTTTTAAGGCTTATAACTATTACCTCTGCCAGAGGAAATAACATAAAAAACATGTTTGATACATCTTAGACATCACAATAGACAGAAAATTCTATTGTTACATTCTCTGATATATTAAAAGGTTGTTACAAATTTTACAACATTCCACATTTCAACGAGAATGTCATGTATATTTCAGATATCTGATAGGTTTTAGTTCGAATATCCATAATTGTATTTGCATAAGAATGGTGATTAGTTAATTTTATATTTGTTGAAGTTCGTTCAAAATTAAATAAATAATAGAATTGAGATGTATAGCTGTAAGAAGGTATAATTTTTTATGAATAAAACGATACTTATTTACAGGAGTCATTACTTTAAGCAAGTTAATACTTTTAGCATTCAAATATTGCAGGCAGAGATTATTATTATAAATATTTTTGAGAATTATTACTGTTTTAAAAAAAATTATCAGTACTCACATATTACTCAAAGAAAACACTTTTATAGTATTTAATTATTTACATTCTAATCAAAATAAACGTGAATGCATTTATCTCCTTTGGAATAAGACTAATAAAATATTCGTATGCGCGTCGTAAAATAAACATTTTTCTCCATGCAACTAATATTTTTTTGTTTCATACATCAATGGCTGTAAATGTATTACATATTCTTCTATGCACTGCCAAATTTTAAAAATATATGTGCTATGAATATACTTCTAAAAATTGTAATTACATAAGTATTATGTGGAGTCATTGCCATCATAAACATAGTTACCAGCCTTTTTAAGGCTTATACCTATTACCTCTGCCAGAGGAAATAACATAAAAAACATGTTTGATAAATCTTAGACATCACAATAGACAGAAAATTCTATTGTTACATTCTCTGATATATTAAAAGGTTGTTACAAATTTTACAACATTCCACATTTCAAAGAGAATGTCATGTATATTTCATATATCTGATAGGTTTTAGTTCGAATATCCGTAATTGTATTTGCATAAGAATGATGATTAGTTAATTATATATTTGTTGAATTTCGTTCAAAATTAAATAAATAATAGAATTGAGATGCATAGCTGTAATAAGGTATATTTTTTATGAATAAAACGATACTTATTTACAGAAGTCATTACTTTAAGCAAGTTAATACTTTTAGCATTCAAATATTGCAGGCATAGATTATTATTATAAATATTTTTGAGAATTATTACTGTTCAAAAAAAAATTATCAGTACTCACATATTACTCAAAAACAAACACTTTTATAGTATTTAATTATTTACATTCTAATCAGAATAAACGTGAATGCATTTATCTCCTTTGGAATAAGACTAATAAAATATTCTTATGCGCGTCGTAAAATAAACATTTTTCTCCATGCAACTAATATTTTTTTGTTTCATACATCAATGGCTGTAAATGTATTACATATTCTTCTATGCACTGCCAAATTTTAAAAATATATGTGCTATGAATATGCTTCTAAAAATTGTAATTACATAAGTATTATGTGGAGTCATTGCCATCATAAACATAGTTACCTGCCTTTTTAAGGCTTATACCTATTACCTCTGCCAGAGGAAATAACATAGAAAAACATGTTTGATACATCTTAGACATCACAATAGACAGAAAATTCTATTGTTACATTCTCTGATATATTAAAATGTTGTTACAAATTTTTCAACATTCGACATTTCAAAGAGAATGTCATGTATATTTCATATATCTGATAGGTTTTAGTTCGAATATCCATAATTGTATTTGCATAAGAATGATGATTAGTTAATTTTATATTTGTTGAAGTTTGTTCAAAATTAAATAAATAACAGAATTGAGATGCATAGCTGTAATAAGGTATATTTTTTATGAATAAAACGATACTTATTTACAGGAGTCATTACTTTAAGCAAGTTAATACTTTTAGCATTCAAATATTGCAGGCAGATATTATTATTATAAATATTTTTGAGAATTATTACTGTTTAAAAAAAATTATCAGTACTCACATATTACTCAAAGAAAACACTTTTATAGTATTTAATTATTTACATTCTAATCAGAATAAACGTGAATGCATTTATTTCCTTTGGAATAAGACTAATAAAATATTCGTATGCGCGTCGTAAAATAAACATTTTTCTCCATGAAACCAATATTTTTTTGTTTCATACATCAATGGCTGTAAATGTATTACACATTCTTCTATACACTGCCAAATTTAAAAAATACATGAGCTATGAATATACTTCTACGATTAGTTTTATTAGTTAATATAAACGCTGTTAATGTAGATTCATTTTATTCCTTCTAAAAGTAGGGAAGTTTGTGTATTACTGGAACAACATACTAGAGTGAACCATGAACACAATTTCAAATATGTTTTAAGTGCGATCGATGCTGGTTTGTGCTAAAAAAATTACATTATGAACAGATACACCAGGAGAATGCACACTTTCTAACCCCTTTTGATCATTTTTATAAAAAGTGAACTTGTTACTGTTTTAACACATTACATAATTCTAATGATTTCGTCGTTCTTTGTGTGTAGAATTGCGCAATTTCCTCATTGTCGTTTATTAGTCTTAATAGTGTTATTAATATTCTCATACATTTATAATGAATTTTCACTTGAATATTATGATTTAATTTCAAATACATATAATTCTGACGCATTTATTATTTATTCCTTTATAGTGAGTTGTTTAAAGAGTACACAGTCTTACACCATTTTACATTAGTATCGGATTATTTTCAATTTTTCTTAAAATTATACTATTATTGATTATGTTTCAATCTGGATAAATAAAACTATAACTCTTATTTTTGTTATTGCACCACTCGAAAAGAAATATTGTGTAATTTTTATATATTTATAATCTTTAGAGAATATGTTAATATATAAAAGTTTGAACACATTTACTTGTTTACTATAGAGGAAACATTCTAATCCATATGAAAGTGGCGATTTATTATAATTAAAATGAAAATTTTGAAATTAAAATAATATTCGATATTTGTTATTCAATTGAATTGAAATGACCTGGAAGGGTGTGAATAAATAGTCGGTTGTTCCCCCATCCATGAGATGTTAAATCATTTTTAACAAACAACGTGTAACTGGGTATTTTTAAACTCAGGAAGAGTCATAAGGATATATTTTCTTAGAAATGATCTAGTGAAATGGACACGAATACTCCGAATATCCCATTAAAAGTATCTTTTTCATCGAATCATAAGTTGTCTATCAAATAGAGGAATTTTACAAAACATTTACAAAATATGTGTCATATAACCTTAGATGTACATGCATTATCTGCAAACAGACTGTAATTTCACATTTTCGCATTTTTCAAACTATAACGTCAATTTATTAGATATTAGCGTTGAAATACGGAATTCATATCTAGTAAAGCTAAAAACGAAAAGAGATTAAAATAGTTTCTAAATAACTCGTTTTATACTTCAAATTGTAATCTATAAATTAATTGAGCTGATGGGTTTCATTTACTCGAAACAAATCTAACTTGTTAACAAAGTTCATGATATACTTATTTTAATTGCTAAAAGGCGCAAAATAAAAACTTTATAAACAGTAAAATAAGCTTAATTAGACTCTTGACATGTTTTGACTCCATCGGGGCCATTATCAAGACAAATAAAATTACTCTACAATAGTCTACGAAGCTATTATTTGAAACGTCATCATTTAATTTTCAACGTACCTATTCAATTTACGGACGTTATTTTTTATTTTTACTTGGATGTTTATTTACATATTTGCAACCATGGATCATCTCCAGCAACAAATTTGTAAATTAAATGATACTGCATCGTTACATATAGTACTTTTACATGTTACAATATCTGTGGTTTCTCTTATAATGAATGGATAGTATAGATTGGAGGGAAAAATTATCTTACTTTCATTGGAATTTTTTTGGATTGTTTCTTCTTGATATAATATTGATATAAACTCTTCTTGATAAAAACTTCTTGATATAATAATGCCAGGGCTGTTGTTTTTCTGTTATTCTTAATATCAGCTACACCAGGTATAGAAAATAAAACATTGAATAACATTTGGACGAAAAAATATTTTTATTTCAAAATTTCAGAATTTACACATGAGAGTAAAAGAAGTTAAAATGTGCGGTTTTCAAAATGTTGGCTATCCTGAGAGATAACAAAAGGAAGTCTCAGATCGAAATTCGCAAAAACCTCCTTGGGTTGGTCTGTTTGAATCGACTTCTTGATATAATATTGCCAGGGCTGTGGTTTTTCTGTTATACTTAATATCAGCTACACCAGGTATAGAAAATAAAACATTGAATAACATTTGAACGAAAAAAGATTTTTATTTCCAAAATTCCAAATTTACACATGAGAGTAAAGGAAGTTAAAATATGAGGTTTTCAAAATGTTGGCCATCCTAGGAGATAACAAATGGAAGTCTCAGATCGAAATTCGCCATAACCTCCTTGAGTTGTTCTGTTTGAATCGACCTTATCACACTTGTTATTGCTGTTTTCTGCTCTTTTATGGTTTTTGGTCGATATCTGTAGACTTGATCTTTAAAATAGACCCATAAAAAGAAGTATAGTGGTAAAAAGTCAGGACTACCGAGAGACGAAATATATCCATAGCCAAAGCGATTCGAGAAGACCCTTAAGATTACACGATTGTCATAGTGATTTTGAGCAAGCCCAGGTCATCTCCTGTGATGTTTTCGGGCGTCCTTGCTGCCTTTTTTTTGGTCTGCATGACCAATTTGCCATCGATCATTGAACCTGTTCGTTCAAACTTGGCAATTATAGCTCTTAATATCCTTGAAGATGGCCTTGACCTATTGTTAAATGATCTAGACCACTTCCTGAGTGTTTCAGTATGTCTCTCGTTACAAAGATAAAATGTTTTGAATTAAAGAAAAACGCTGTTCGATTGAATATTGGTATAATTTGTCGAAAACAAAACATTCTTCGACAGTAACCAGAGTTAATAAATAAGTTTCCTTTATATACCTGCGCATGCGTGCAAAATTTCACTTCACCAGCTCCACTCATTGAAGAGTTATTCAACTAAGAGTTTCGCAATACACTGTGAAGCACCCTGTATATGCTCATTTTTCTATAACTAAAATTAACTATTGTTTCTATAACTAAAGTTTATTTTATATATGTTATGAAAAATGAATTTCTATCCTAAAAATATATTTTGTAAAAAAAAAAATATATTAAAAATAAATATTTGTAATTCATATGTTAAATGATTTTTGCATCGTAATCTTCTCAAAGACGTTTTTCTGGCATTTTTAGATCTATTCAATATTTCTTCCAGAAACATTCTTCTATAGCTCATGCATAATTTACTTAAGGATATATATTTTTTTATGTAGTATAGTATATTTTGAATACCGTTAGAAAACCGAAAATAAAAAAAAGAATTTTTGTTTAAAAAATAGGATTATACAGCACGAAGAAAGTGTTTAATATATGATCCGACCATAAAAGATCATTGATTTTTGCTTGTTTTTAACAGCATTTATTTTTAAAAGGTTGACGATCATATATAAACGAGTATATTTACATAAAATGGGAAAATAGGTAAAATAAATATTTACTGCCATTCATAAATGTTCTCATTTTACTAACAAGGATTATTTAAAAAACGAAAACAGAATATTTAGCAAAATTAACGCTGTAAATGAACGCATGTATAGTTTAGTTAAGGAATAAAAATTTCTTTTTAATGGAGTATATAACATATCCCGTATATTTAGTGAATTTTAAAAAAGAAAACAATTTTTTTTACTAAATAATCTGCGTGGATCTAAAATATTATTGCTAGTCCTTGTTAATACGAATAATAGTATAGTTTCTAGCATTTTCACTTTTGTGCTACCACTAAAATTTAATAGAATTTTTTTAAATATATATTTCATTCCAGATTTAGTCGATTAAATGAGGCAGCATTTATTTTAGTTATAAGGAAAAAGCGTAATAGATGGCAGGTATGATATAGGGTTAAAATGTCAGCTATCAAATAAATTTTAACGAATATTGTTTTAGTTTTTGTAAGAGTGAATACAACATAAGTATTGTTTAAGTTTTTCTAAATTGGCCTCAACTTTCTATAAAGGTTGATATTCAAGCTGAAGGGACAGATTTAAAATGCTTAAAAAGACAAATAAGCGAAACAGAATAAAAAAATTCATTTCTTTAATGATTATTCTTCCAAAATAAATATTTTTTTCTGTATTGAATATTTAATTAATTAACATAATCAAATACTTGAATAAGATGCACGAGTGATTCATAGTAACTAGAGGTTTAATAATCCAAATAATAAGACATATACTCACAGCACACACATGACATAGTAACAATATTCAGTGACTACTGCAGTACAATCAAACGTATGAAAGTTAGGGGACGCTAGCCCACAGAGTCCTTAAATTAATTCGTAGCGTTGCCACCTAGAATTTATCATCTGAAATACAAACATTACAATTTTCCAACACTTAGTATTGCTGTCGGGTAGGAACTCTTCGAAATCTTGTAGAACGTTTAGGTACCGGTGGGGAGGATTAAGAATAATTAGTTTTTAAAGGATCTGCAGCATCATCAAATGTATTATTTGGTATTGGAGGTATCATATCAGAATCAGCTGGCTTAGGACTTGGAGTAATTGGGACACAAGAGTCAGCTGGATAAGGACTTAGAGTAGTTATGAGAACAAAGTCGCTGTTTTAGGTTTCAGAGTTAATTTCTGGTTAAACCGTCAGCACACGCGCTGGGATAAAATCTACCGCAGCTAACAACTATTACTTAAAAATGTGCGAAAATCGTTCGTGATCATTCTGAGCTTTATAGTACCTTTCAAGCTGAATGATATCAAAATGTTGCCAAAAAGAATTTACCTCCGGTTGTGTATTTTCCATTCTTTTGTTATAAAACTGTCACGTGGGAGGAAATTTACCCCACGCGTGTTATAACGTAGCCCATAATGATAGGAAAATGTTAATGCAAATGTTTATGTAAAAAATATAGTGTGCAGATAATAATATAATTTTTCTTTTAAACGTTAACAACTCTTGCACATACAGTTTCTATATATCAGTTTTATATATTTTTTGTATTTTTATGGCTGAATTTGGATTGTAAAAGGTTTGTATGTAATGATATGCAGAAAAAAATCTTAGTGCTAGATTTTATGGGTTTTTTTTTTTTTTTTTGCTTTTAATATAAAAGAACTTCTTATTTTAAGTTAAATTATGTTCTTTATTTATTTGCAGTTTATTTCAAAATATAAATTTTTGTTTATAATCAAATCGGGGGGGGGGGGGGGAATTGACACAAGAAAACCCATTGCGGTAAAATTTATCCCGCGCGTGTAGTAACGTAATGGAAAGGGGCGCGTGTGCTGACGGGTTAATTTTAAATTATTTTACTTTATCATTGGAATTTTTCGCATTTTGCTTACTATGAACACAATTTTTAATGTTTGGAAATATCAAATCTTATATGTCGCTTTAGAAATACAGATACAGGACTCTCCCCCTTTGTAAGATGAGGCATCTTTCTATACTGTAAAATAAAGTTATTTAATGTCATTTGTAAAGTACCAGATTCTGAAGCTAGGCCTTTTATTTTACGTTTGAGAATTTGCACATCTCTCTCAGCCTGATAATTTATAGCTGGGGGAAATGAAGCACTGAACCCATGTTTTGCACCATGATTTTTCGAAGAAAATGTCTCACAATCTGTAGAATTATGTTATTTAGCATTATCAAACACCAAAGGTATAGA
Organism: Maratus michaelseni; assembly: GCA_963931845.1. Classification (NCBI taxonomy): domain Eukaryota; kingdom Metazoa; phylum Arthropoda; class Arachnida; order Araneae; family Salticidae; genus Maratus; species Maratus michaelseni. The sequence goes on along the minus strand of OZ007590.1, from coordinate 229,197,788 downwards.
GGACATATATCTGGCAGAAAAAAAAATTAAGACCAGTAATCGTATGTTCTGAAGTTGTATTAGGAATAACGAAAACTTCTGGCCATTTCCTATGAGCATCAACAACAAGGACAAGCATTTATCCATAACATGGTCAAAATAATCAATATGAATTATTTTCCATGGAGCTGCAGGCAGTTCCGAATATCTACCTTGGGATGATTTTTTTAAAATTGACACAAGTAGTGCAATACGGTGTAAGATCTTCAATATCTCGGTCAATTTCTGGTCACCTTACAAAACTGCGTGCTAAGGACTTCATTTTCACTATACCAAAATATCCTATATGCAAATCATGTAAAGATTGTTTTCTATGAATTTCGCGTATAATTACTCTACATCCTTTTAAAATACAACTATGCTGAAGAGTAAATTCTTCTTGAGTACCTCCAAAAAGTACATTTTTATGAAATGGAGAACCAAAAATTAGTTGATGAGAAATTTGACGTAATAAAGAATCTGATTTTGTAGCTACAGAAATTATTTTGGAATTTAAAGGTAAAGAAGAAATTTGGTTAATGTGAAAAAATTTTGATTCATCAATTACTTTACTTGAGTTAAATTTTGGAGGTAAATCTTCACTGCGTAATGAAGACGTGAAAGAGCATCCATATTTACGTGTTCGGATGCTTTCTTATGATGAATATCATGTTTAAACGTTTGTAAATATAATGAGTATCTTTGCATTCTAGCAGCTGAAAGTACAGGTATACTCTCAGCAGCAGAAAAGATAGATACAAGTGGTTTACTGTCTGTAAATAAAGTAAATCCTTTACCATACAAATATTAAAAAAATTTGTGCTTCCTTATTCTGTGACCCCCGACCTCGGAACTTTTCCTTATTAGTAGAACAAAAATTAGACACCAAAAGTGATAAAGTAAATCTATTACCATACGAGTATTGAAAAAAAATTATCCATACAGCTATACCTTTCATCTGCATTAGTTGTAGTTCTGAACACAAAACCAACAGGTGTTTCCACGTTATATTGCATCACATGCGAAAAAACTGTAGAAATACCATATGCGGAAGCATCGGTTGCTAACACTAAAGGTAATTTAGGGTTGAAATGTGTAAGAACTGTTTATATTTTTAAATGTTTGTTTACAACCAGCAGACCATATAAATTTCACATTAGTTTTGAAAAATTTGTTTAAAGAATGAACAATTGTAGATACAATTATTAAAAATTTAGAATAATATGTAACTAATGGAGGTCTAGGAGCTTTAAAAATAGTATCACTTTTAACTTCTGTTTTATGGAAACCTTTTTTATTTATTTTAGAACCACAATATGTATTTTGATCGGCCGTAAAATGATTTGTTCATATTAATCCTAATATTATATACATGTAAAATTTCTAAAACTTTTTTTAGCCGTTTCGAATGAATTTCATCAGGTAACTCTGCAACCACAATATCATCAATAAAAACTGTAACTCCATCAATACCACTTAAAATTTGTTCAATTGTTTGTTGTCAAACAGAAAAAGTGCTAGTAAGACTCATTGGTAACTTTAAAAATTGGAATAGGTGCCTCGGAATGTTTATAGGGAACAAATCTTGTGAATTTTTGTCTACAGGTGACTGAAGACGTGCTTGGTTTAAATCATTTTTTGTAAAATGCAAATCAGCACATAATGCAGCCAGCATATCCTCTAACCGAAGAAAAGGATATTTTTAAACCTTCAAAAATTTATTTACTGTAACTTTAAAATCACCACATAAACGAATTTTACCATTATACTTAACCACTGGGACTATAGGAGTTGCACACTTGCTACTAGTGACAGTTTTATAATGCCCTCAACTTGTAATATTTGAATTTCCTCATTTACGAAAAGTATCACGTAGAGCATAAGTAACCGTTCTACCTTTTCAAAATATGGGATCAGAATATTTTTCTAGATAAAGTTCTGTTTTGAAACCTTTTATCCCCCCAACTTTTAATTTTATAATTTGGAAAAATTCTGCGAAAAGCTTATGAGGTACTGCAGAAATTCTGGAAGCGGCATCTAACTCCATTTCAGCTTTAACTTTATTCTCAATTAAAACAGATACTTTTATTGGGGTAGTACCTTTATAATGACTCAAAGTAAAAATATCAACCGCATGTAATGCATTTATTTGTTTCTAGACATTGTTATTTCTATTTTTAAACAACTTACTCAAATGACCATTTTTTTTACATTGATTGTAAATTGTATTAATGTATCTACATACATTAGCTAAATGTGATGCATTTCCGCATCTGTAAACTTCATTTAACTCTTATTTACCCCTGAACTACTCTTATTTACATTATCTCTATGATTGTTGATTTTCTGTTTTTTTTTATTATTTGGAAATTTGTTGTGTTGTACATTTTTAGTATACGCAAGTTTATTTACATTCAAATTTTTATGCTGTAATTCAGAAATATAAATTTCAGGATTTTGCGGAATTATTGCATTTTTAATGGCGTTATCAAAATTTAAATCATCAACGTTTCATTTTTTAAATTTCTAATGAACTGTTCCAAAAGATTTTCATTTAATGCATCATCAGAAGATGCACAAAAAGCTGTCAATTGATTTAATCAAAATGAAAAATCTTGTATCGATTCAATTTCATTCTGATAAGAATTGCAAAATTTTCATCTTTGACAAAATTTATTAGGGACGAGGCTTAAGTGCTTTAGCAGGATATCAACAATTTCTTCATATTTCATTGATTCAGCAGATTTAGGAAAACATAAATCAGATAACAATTTATAGAATTTAGGACCCATACAAGAAATAATAGCAGGGGCTCCCTTTTCCTCTTTAATATGTTGCAATATAAATATTTGTTCCAGTCTTTTAAAGTACGCTTGGGAGGTTTTATTAGAATCATTAAATTCCTTGAAACATGATAGCAGCTTATTCAATTGAGAAAAGAAAAGAATTGTGGGCAAACCACCCCCGTAAATAGCGATCTTTGTGCAGGAAATAAAATTATATTTTACCTCACTTGAGTAATCACGTACACATTTGAGTTATCAATCGCCTACTGACATTAAAATTGCAGCCATATTAATTTTATCACATCACTCCTTTTTCAAAAATGTCTGGTAAGAAAATTCATTAATCCATTGTCTCGTCACCATTTATTCTGTATTGAATATGTAATTATTAAGATAACTAAATAATTGAATGAGATGCATGTGTTATTGATAGTAACTAGAAGTTTAATAATCAAAACAATAAGACATAACTTCAGAGCATACACATTACATAACAACAACTTTCAGTGGCTACTGAAGTACAATCAAATATATGAAAGATAGGGGGCGCCAGCGCACAGAGACTATACGATTAATTTGTGGTGCTGCCATCTAGAGTTTATCATCGGAAATACAAACACTACAATTTTTATTGACACTAAAATAAAAGAAAAAAATTGCAAGGTCTGTTTGGACCATCTAGTGTTGTCTACCAATTTTAAAAACGTAAAATCTGAATGTGACGAGAAAACCTCCGTGGTTACTTAAAAAACATTATTTCAACTCAGTTTATAAATTGTACTTTTACGGCAAGCGAAATAACCTAATTTCAAGTAAAAAAGAATTTTAGCTTTAATGATTCAGTTACAATAACCACCAAAAGTACTTTAATTCATATTTAACTTGGAATTTGCTAAACGTAATTATTTGAATCAAATAGATAAGCTCACATTTCTCAAACCATTGTACAAAAAATTATCCATACGTGTCAACTCCAAATGATCTTCATTCGTAAACTTGAATAAATCTCATACCAAAATTAGCTTAGTAAGCAGGACGATCACAACGACGAAAGTGTCGCTCAAAACACATGGCACACTACATTTTACTCCGGCGCGTGATTTTATCAGTAATAATAAACCCACAATGCCCACTAACATCTCCATAATCTACCGAAAAGTACATTTCTCTCGTAGGATCTATTTTTTACATTGAAAATTAAAAGAGGTCTGGAAAAGAATAACTGTAACTAAACATGTGTTAAAAAAGTAAAATGTAATTCAACTTAATCTCCAAACTTTGAACTTACACTTTGAACAATATTTAGCCATTTACCAATTTTATTATGATAACTTCGTCCCCTTACTCGCGCAAACAGGGAGAATTTCTTAACTTTACTATCGAAAAGTTAAAATTTCATAGAGTAATTTTAAACACCGTTATAGAGTAAAGGACTTCAAACTTCAATTACTCTTGACTGAAAGCTTCAAGACTTTAAGCCCACAAGACTTTGGTGCGCTCTTAAAGGACGACATAAGCATCCATACCTCAAAGTGTGTTTTACCAAACAATGTAAATTCAAAATTATATGTCAAAGGCACTTTCATATAAAATGCCAATAAATAAAACATTAAACATCAAAATCGTTTGTTATGCTTACCCAGCAATGAAATTCTCAATTTATTTATAATACACAAAGGAAGAAAATAAACTATTTTGAAATACTTATAAGAGCTAAATTGATCATTAAAAAGAGAAAACATAATTATTAAAGAAACTCTGCAAACAATATATATAGTTTGAAGATTAAACACATTTTATTTATAAACATCTTATCACTATTCTGGCTATTTTCAACGATGGTTAATTACATTAAAATGCTACGAAAAGTAACTCATTAAAGAACAAAAAATCCAGGGTAACTAATTAAAAACAATAAAAAAATAAAATATTAAATTAAATTTATGTGAAACATTTTATTCGTTTATCTCAAAACAACTATTTTTGTAAATAAAACAGATTTCACGTGATTGTATATTTTTTTGTTTACCTATTGTAAACTAGCTGGTGTATCTTGGATTGAGTGGTTTGGAACAGGAAATTATTTTTTGACTATTTAAATGTGTCTATTTAAAAAGTAATTCTGCGTACCTGAACAACATACACAAATTTTCTGGCTATAAGCAGAATTTTACGGCAGTTAAAATTTCTAAAGGAGAGAAAATAACAGTCAAGTAGATATTCATACCATTTTTGCCCCCATATTGTGTATCGCAAAAATTTAATTATTTTTATTGGGTAAAATAATTCTACGTACCTGAACTACCTATACAAATTTTGTCGGTGTTGGCAGAATTTTACGAAAGTTTAAATTTCTACAGGAAAAAACACACACATGAAGCGAACCGAACCCTTTTGTACCCATTTTGTGTTTCGTAATTATTATTATGTAATTATTTTTAAAGCGTAAAGTAGTTCTGCGTGCCTGAACAACATATACAAATTTTGTGTGTATTGGCAGAATTTCACGAAAATTGGAATTTCTAAAGAAAAAAAAAGTGAGGTGAAGTGAGCCTTTGTCAAAACGAAAAACGCTTATATTTTAAACAGATATGTTTATAAACAGATATTTTTATAATTTTTCGTTATTTCAGACTTGATATTTCTTTCACACATTCAACTTAAGTCGCAAAATCCAACATCTTTAAACTTTTACTACTGTAATTATAATGTAACATGACTATTTCATCTTAACGTTTCGCTTTTTGAAAAGTTAACATAAAAAAAATAAAAATCCAACTCGAAAAATATCATCCAGTATAATTACTTTTCATATTGTTAGATTAATTAGTGAAATAACGATTTTGTTTATAATTTACCAGATGTTCAGATGTTTATTTGATCTCGGTATGTAAATTAAAAGATATAGATAACTTTTGATATTTTATTCTAACTACCATATGACCATAATAAATGATAATATCAGAATATTTTTCTAGATAATTAAACTAATATTTCTTCTTTTATCCTCACTAATCCACTAGTGCTATGTAACTTGTACATTCTAGTACGTGAATAGAACTCACATGGTACAATGTACGATAAGCGTTGCTTTAATAAATAGTATGATAGTATACGTTTCTTCATTTGTGAATCTGAAGTATTTTTTTTAATATCTGCTTATTGTGTTGTTATAATTATTTACCAAAATATGCATGATACAATATCATTAAATTCTTGGGGATATGTTACGTTTCTTAGAAATATGTTTAGTAATTAAAAAACCTGATAAGTATTTATTAGTACGAAAAATTTAATATCCGCTTTTGAATTTGATTAGCATAAATTATTGAAACAATGTGTAGCATCTAAAATGCTATTAATACATTGTGTCACACTATGAAACAGTCAGTCGACCTTGATGTTGCTTGAAATGACAAAGTACATGTAAGAATATGTTTTTGTAATCCCTTCAACATAGTTATATACATGTTTCACTGTGTAGATATACAGACATTTAGGAGTGATTTTCTTACACTGTGTAATGACAATAAAAGATTTGTTAATTTTTTTTTCAAAGATTGCGCAATAATCGGCTTACGAAATGTTATATACAGTAAAAACCATACTGTTATCTATATCTTCTCAAAATTGACTAGAAATGACAATTGTATTAAAAAAAGAAATCTTAGTTTGTATTCTTTCATTTCTAGTTATGGTGTCGACATATACTATATTGTGTTTATTATGAATTGAAAGCATTGGATTAAAAGAAATACAAAATTAATACATTGATGTGATGGTATATAAGAATAACTACATAATAGAAATTTTAATTTGCAATTTAGCTTCAAATAAAGCTACACAAAAGATAATAATTCCATTTATACAGATCTCTCAAAAGTATTATAGCTAAAACATAATTAAAATGCTGCAATAAGATTATTAACGAAATTCCTTAAACAAATTCTTAGCATTAACAAAACATTTATTGCGAGCGATAAGAAAGGACTGATTAATACTCTCAAATATTTTTACTAGAAAATATCGATGGTTTAAAAATAGACAATATTTTTCTATAAGTTTGGAAATTTATCATTTTTAGAATATATTTGCAATGAATTAAAGTCAAATGATAAACAGCAATCGGGTATTATGTCGCAGTAAAAACGTAATTGCTTTTGCTTAGTAATGCGATTATTTATAAGATAACGATAATGGAATATATATGAATTCAGAAAATCATACAAATGTATGAAATAATGTTCCAAGTAATATAAATAAAAATGTTTTATTTTATACAAATTATTTGAAAAATATATGCTATATATATTTTTAAATGATTATCTAGAAGTCAATATATTTTCAGAGCCAAATATGACATTTTGTAACTGGAAATAAAATTGTAACTGGAAATAAACTTGTAACATGTAAAGAAAAATGGTTAAAATAATTTGAAACTTTTAATTAAATTAATTTTTAGTATTAAAAGAGATATCTACTAATTAATAAAGAATTATAAGTGGTGTTTCAATTCAAAATGTATTGCCGAGAATTAGGTGAGTGTACATGATGAATTTGGATCATATAATAACACTTGTAATTAAATATAGCAAGCGATGTTGAGGTGTATTTTCAATAAAAAGAAAAATAGTTTGATGTGTACTAAACAAAATATAACAAGAATTTGAATTAATCAATTCAATCAAATCGAATGCTGTTTGTTTACCTGAAATTTATGTTTCAAATTTAGAATATTGATTTTGAGCACATTTATGAAATATGTATCTCTCATCTTTTTTGGGTTGAAAATTATTTACAGAAAATTATGTTTCTTGAATTCATGTCAAGTAATTCAAAGCTGCAATTTGAGTTTCAAGAAACATAGTTTCACTATATTTTCAATCATTGTGAAAAAAATATATATCTTTATTAATTACCACATTAACTGTTGCATTACATTTGTAATTTTGTATTCTATATTAGAAATTACTACAGTTATAAACGTATAATTAGTTAACACAATTGACTATCAAACAGATTTCTCCTTCTATATGTCTTACTAAATAATATTCATTTTCAGCAATTATTTTGTTTTTTTAGGTCATGTCAAATGACAAGAAGAAGACAAATAACTTAGGAATACGTGCAGCAACACCTTCAATTAGTCACATTTTGTTAATTCATCCAAGACAATATAAGCTCACTATATATCAGATTCTCATGTAGTGTTTTACTAAAATTAGATATCACGTTAAAAATTATGTAGAGAAGTTTAAGGAGTTGTACCACATTACATGCAGTTTAATTCATAAATGTATAAGCGAAGTGAAGATAAAAAAAGAAAGACGCATAAATTGATTAAAATAGTTGAAGTTGCTTATGACTATCTAATAGCATGTTCAATTAAATATATTGTCAAAATTAATTATTTTATTGTCTCCATATCAAAAATTCATTTTTAGTTGGTAGAAGCCTCTTGTAGAGCTTTCAGTTTCTCGAGTGTGTATGAAATTATATGCACAAATATTTTGCATTATATTAATGTGTGATTTATAATAAATAACACGCTTTTTATTGTTAATATTATTATTGTTTGACAGATAATATTATAGGCAAACTATTATCGATTGCCGAGATTGATTTACCATTAAGCACATTAAACTGCCCGCTGCAAAATTTTTTAGTTTTTTTTTTCTCATTTATTTTGAACTTAAAAATTACTTTAACATTTTAATAGACTAACAGAATATAGTACATTTTCTTGTATTTTCAAGATTTATTTTTCCCATTGAATTATAGTTTTGGATCACTTGCATAATATTTTTGATTGAATGAATATAACATTATGATTATACAAACACACAGATATTTATATACAGGGTGATCCTGCTTATGTCTCATTAGCTAAATTGATAAAATGCCTTACTTAGGTATTTATAATCCATTTTTGCTTATTTAGGTATTTCTGATTCATTTTTATTTATCATTCGTCATCTTGAATACCGCTTATGTGAATAAAGTTGTTGTTGTAAAAGTTGCGAAATTTATATTTTTATAATATTTGTTGGACTTATGATTTAAAAAAAACTCCATCCTCTAATAAATAAAACAAACAAATGCCGCATGGGTGCGATGAAAATTTACCGAGTTATAGATAATCAATCATGGAGCATTTTCTTCAGATGACGCATGCCACTTTGAAAGTGAGAAAATTGTAAAATTTTCATATGTCATATCTGTTTAAATCATATTTGTTTAAAATATGTTACAGATGTTACGGATGGGTAAGTGTAATATATATTATGTGAATCAAATCTTTGAAGAAATATACTTGTTAGCCCTCTTTTTAAGTTGTGTTTGCTTCTTAAAAAGACAATATATATATATAAATTCCTAAATCTTCTTAAATTTGGCTAGTATTGCATGTATTGTACACCAAGTTGATAATCATTGGATATGACGAAACATAAAGATTTGTTTTCGTAAAATTTAAAGTGAGTTTAAAATTTGTTTCAGTTACATTTTCAAGAGAATAAGAGAATAAAAATAAAATTATAGCGTCACATAATCAATAGATTATTAGATTAATTTTTGCACAATTCTTCAAATTCTTATAGACATCAACTCAATAGATTACTTCTTATAGAAAAATACGAGCCAAAAATGACAAAATACCAATTGTTTACAGTTGAAAAAAAAATCATTATTAGAGTAAACAATATAACGAATTGTCCGATCTATAACGACAAAATAAAGGCTTATACTACAAATTAAATTTTTAAAAACTACAGCTTGTTCTAAATGTACGCAATTTAAAGTTACTTATTATTTTATAAATGTGAATTGAAAAATAACATACAGCTTATTCTATCTATCTGTCTATCTATCTATATCTATCTATCTATCTATCTATCTATCTATTTATCTATCTATCTATCTATCTATATATATATATATATATATATATAGAGAGAGAGAGAGAGAGAGAGAGAAAGGATATGGCTTACTATGGCATATAAAACACAAATGGAAATTTCGTTCCGTTCCTTTATAACTCAAGTTCCGCTGAAGGGATTTTGATGGAACTTACACTGTTGGATAGATAATTTTTCAGGAAAGGTTTTAGTGTATAACATATAGTTCTACATAGAATAGTTATAGAATTATGATCGAAAGTTCTGTTATTTTGGACGATAAGGTTACCATAAGTCATTTGTTTGGCGACCATTATCGTTGGCGAAAGAATTGAAACGGCTATATCAAAAATAAATGCAAACACATAGAAAAAAAAATAAAATTATGTTATTAATTTTATTTAAATTCCCCCCCCCCCCCTCGCAAAAAAATAAAAAAAATAGAAAAAGAAAGAAAAAATCTGTTCTAATGAGGGATAATATTATAAAGCGAAACTATTTAATTTAAATCCAAAAGGAATGTTTGTAATGCTTAAAAATATTTGAAATGCATGAGATTAGAATTAAGGCAATATTTGGCGATTTATTGTTTGCGTCAGGTTAACAAAAATGCAACTAATAATTTGATTAGATAAAATATGAGTAAAATTGTTTTCTTTCTGTTAATTTTTTTTTATATAACTTCCCTATCATGCGACTTACAGGAGGAACTAGCAGATGTAATTGTAAAAATGACTGCATTTATGAGTTACATGTTATTTGTTTTTTTACCATTTTGATTTTAATTTTGTCGCCAAACAATGTGATTTTAAGCCAAAAAATGCATCAGCGGGACATCAGTTTGAGCAATAGTAGCAATAATAGTGTTTTTTCGTGTATACAAGATCATTTTTGAAGTAAATACTTATATTCAAATTCAAATTATATAAATAACAGCTATTGTTATAAATATGGAATCAAATATTTAAATTTTAGTGAATGTCTGCTACTCAAACACATATTGTAAAATAATTGAATTTTAGACATTTAAAAATTTACTACGGAAACCGGTTTGTTTTCACCAAACATATGGTTTTTATAGCCTCGAACTCAGATCAGCGAATATTGTCTATTCTTTTATTTATTTATTTATTTATTTAATATATCGCCAATTTCACTTATAGAAATATTCACTGCGTCAAAAGTTAGGAACTAAAGAATATTCTTAAGGAGATGTGTGCAATTATGCGTTATTACTACCATTACTATCTCTTTTGGTCACAATAACTTCCGTGTTTGCCATGGAAGCATTCTGACTGCTGTTAAATATCGAAACGAGATCCTTGCTCCGTTTGTCACACCGTATGTTGGTACTATTGGGGATACATTGATCTGGATGGTTGATAATGCCCAATCAAATTGAGCTACAGTCGTTGATGAATATCTAGAGGATCAAGGTTTGGAGCGAATGGAATAGCCAGCACTATATTCGTACGTTGATCCTATAGAACTTCTTTTGGCCTATCTCAGCAGACAGGTGGCTGCCGTAAGTCCTCTGCCAAAGTCGTTAAATGAGCTGGAACAAGCGTTTCTTCACGTATGGGAGTTGTTTCCGTTTCCAGTGTCCGACAACTTAATTGACAGTATGGAAATTCGATGCCACAAATTTATTACAAGTAAGCCCGGACACATGCCTTATTAAAATCCGTTTATTTAATTTTGTTTTCACAAACAACTCATATTTAATTGTTATCCAACAGTAGACTTTTGCAAAAAATGAAATGTTTTATTTGTAAATCATGCTTGATGTTAAAATTAAGTAAAATTTGATAAATAAACAACTCATATTTAATTGTTATCCAACAGTAGACTTTTGCAAAAAATGAAATGTTTTATTTGTAAATCATGCTTGATGTTAAAATTAAGTAAAATTTGATAAATAACTGTTTAAAGCATAATTCTTCTAAATTTCATGTTTTTATCTTCATTTGTTTTCAAATTAGAAAAAAAAAAACTTAACTTTTGGAGGCCAGTGTATATATTTACTCGTCATAAATATTAAACTTTTTCCATTCTTAGAGTTTTAATAAGTGCGCTGTTTTAATATGAATATATGAAACATTTTAAAAATTGAATCTACTGGTATGATCAAAAAGCTCGGAAACTGTGCTTATCAGTGTTGCCAATTCAGCATGTTTTCTTTATTCAGAATAACTAATTTCTAATTAGTAATCTTTGCTTATCTAATTAGGAACATTTCGTGACTAAATAAAGCAAAGCATCCTATTCAGAAAATCGGGTATGTTTTTTTTAATAAAAATATGTGCTAAATTGTCAGCACTGATAACAGCATTCTCGGAAATTTTTGCTTCTAGAAGAGCAATTTTAAAATAAGGAATACGCTTTTGGACAAAGATAATGAGGAACACCCTGTAACTTTGCTTTCTGATATGTCATATCAAACAGTAAATGGATAGCACACGAAAACATGCGTATGTGTATTATGTATATGGTCCATGTTTAAGGATTATATTTTTTTAATTTGGGGACTAATTAGGGGTATTTGTTTTATTTCAACAATTTTTATGTCAAACATAATCCATAACACATCATCCATAAACACATCAAACATAACATTAATAAAGTTCAAACAGCCATGTGTGCAGATTTTGTAAATCTTTAGCAATCAGCTACTAAACATTTAACAAAAAATAATAATACTCAGAAGTTATTTAATAAATCATTTTTTATAGCAGAAACAGAATAAAAATAAATATAAAACGCCAAACGCTCAAAAAACTGATTGAAAAGAAATGTTTAAAATATATAAAACATTCCGTGTATAAAGTATTCGACTATGTATTTTTTACACCTAACTTAACATCAAATGTTATTTCATATCTACTAGATATTATACAATATTATATGAAATAGCGAAGAATATTCTACCACTGTGGATTTAGAACTGTCATAATCTTACTCTATCACGTCATATGTTACGTAAGTCGATAAATATATATGCTATTTATATTCGATTTTGAAATTGTAGTATTATAAAAGTGAGATGACGTACATAAAATATGTCTAATGTATCAGCAAATTTAGAAAAAATTAGAAAAGTAAAATATATATATATAGATGCTATATACAATTTAAAGGATTTAGTTTCTTCTTTGAAATGTTTCTCTGCACACACAATATATTTTATTGAACTGTTTGTAGTATTTTTATAGATTTATTTATTTTATGATGCAGATATTTTTCTTTCCTTTTCTTTTTTACTATTTAAAGGTTATAATATCCTGAAAAATTCGTTGTAACAGATTGGAAGCGGGTTCTAGCCCCCACTTTCGGTATATTCAACTACATTATGCATCAATTGCAGCTTTCTACCAGAAGCCGAAACAACTCTTCTATAGCTCCGTGACCATCGTCCATATTTTACGTGTCGAATAAAATATGTTACATTAGGATGACTAATGACTTGATATGTGTATTTTATAATACGATTCATCTACCAGGTATCTTTAGCTGTAATTTCTACATCTACATACGTACCAAATTATAGAGGGTTTTGTTACCACTTATTTATACTACTATTTTTTGCCTTTTAAAATAAGGCAAAACCTTACTATTAAATATTAATTGTAAGATAAAATAGTAAAAGTTGCTAACTATTTATTTAAGGATCTTAGGATTGTACGATTCACATTTCTTTCAACATAAAAGTACAATTCTGTACTATTTTCGGATAAAGTAATGTGGAATGAAGACAGCACATGACATTTTCTGTGCCATAAAACTTGCCTCAAGGATATTACAATTAAGTGCATTTAAAAAAGTTTTTTTTAACATTTTTGTATTCAATTTGCCGGTAAAATTTTGACTGAAATTCAAAATATTCATTTAAGGAATTCTGAAGTAGGGCGAAACCCCCAGCAATTGACACCTAACCATTAAGTGACACTACAGCAGAAGTCTAACCCAAATAAGCATTTTCTTGTAAAATTCTGCAAAGTAATGTCATCTAGTGGTAACTTATTTGTCTCAACTGTTGTAACATATTTTTCAGCTATTGGTTTTTCAAAAAAGGGATGGTGTCAGTTACTAGAAATATTGCCAATATTTATGACAAAAATTATTTTTAGTAATAAAATGTATAATTTTTCAAAATTTTGTCAACAATAATTTTTTTAATGTATCTTTACTATAGTTTCAAAAACAACAATAAGTATAAAATATATTTAAAACTTTGTAATAGTGATTTGAACAAGAAAAAAGCCTTAAAATGTCAATTGCTGTGGGATTCACCCTATTTTTCATTATATAAAGAATTGTTTTTTGACAATACGTTTGGCAAACATTTATAGTTTTTAAATATCTCTGTCTACCGATATAAGCAAGCAATTCTAGTTTATATTTTTTATTCTAATTTTAACCAATTCTAATTTATATATATATATTTTGGATATGTATTCCTATGTAATTATAATTAAAATACCATATTAAAAGTTGAAAAAAATTTTGCATCTAATATCAAGATTAAAAGGGAAAAATCCCATTTACACTCAGATAAAAACTGTAATTATTGATCGCTTTGAGCAAAAGCGCTTGTAGTTGATAAGCTTAAACTACAATAACTACATTTAAGATATAAATAAGGGGCAAAAAATTGAGAAAAATGGTATATAGAAAAATAAAAATGTTTAATGAATATTATTCCAGTTTCCAATTTGCTGTTAAATTTAAAATATTCTACATGTGGAAGCTTTATAACAGTCTGGGGTAATTTTATTTTCCTAATAAGAGGCTATTTTGTTCTAATGATATTGCTAAACTCAAAATGTTATGAAAATAGAATTCCAAAACAGACACCAATTTCTAAGCAAATGTGTGTCAGGCAGACCTGAGAGCAGAAAAAACAGGCTAATCTGAAAATGAGGATGCTCCCTAGAACATGTAATCCAGTGAAGAAAAATTTCATAGAATAAAGGCGTTTAATTAATCATTAGACTATTACGAAAAAGGATTTTGCACGCTAAATGATTAACGTCTTGTGCAATTTGCAGCTTTTCATTAAAATGCATCTAAAATCTGTTTTTCAACTAGTGTAATTGATCTCATTTTAATAATTGGGTTTATTTTATCAATAAAAAAATTAATTAACTGAAAGTAATTGCAAATACTTCAAATGCCAACACAATTCTTTAATCTAACCATGGAATTATTCTTTGAATTTTGAAATAATTTATTTTAAATAAATTCTGAAAAATGTACCAAGAAATAATTTTTCTGTGGATCGCCTAATTCAATACCTCGCCTAAGTCAAACTCCTCATACTTCAGATTTACTAATATGTAGCAAATTATCAGTAAAATAAACTTTTTTTAATGAGAATTCAACAAGCATTATTGAATGAAAACTCGTTGTTCTTGATTTATGAGAAAATATGTGTCGTTACCTTTAAAAGTCTTTTTTCATTGGTGTGGAAAAGAAGATTACTGGAGCATATTTCCCAAATGGCAAAATATTTCAAATTAAAAATTTATATATTTTGGGAATTAAAGTTTCTTGAATAAAATAATGAAAGCTTTCTTGCAGTAAATTTTTTCCTGACAAAGAATATCTCCATTTGCAAATATTGTACATTATATTATTACAATGCATATGAGAAGAGGAGGCATCGTGTAAAGTATTGGAATTCAAGATGGCAGATGTAATTCGACATGACGTTATTTTCTGGAATTTTTACAATTTTCTTTCTATAACTCTTACTAAAGTATGTTTGATACATTTGTTCATATTTTTAGGTCAAAAATGTCATTTGCAACAGTTTTCAATATAGTTAATAAAGTATTTAGGACCTCAGCGTGTGCGACTGTCGGTCTGGCCATGCTCTAATTCGCGTAAATACACTCAGATAGCCATGTAATTTATATATGTTATTGTGGTATATTATAACAATTTGGATATTGAAAATGAAGTTGATAGCATTTATAGTTCATTTACAGGCGCACTCAAAATAATTTCGTCACATTATGATCTATGGAAGGAAATTGTTTGCAATGTATTTAGTTTTGTTTACTAACTCTTTAAAACATATTGAAATTGGTATACATTACTGTGGTGCAGAATAAGATTCATAGTATAGAATATGGTGTTCTTAGCATTTGTAATTCATTTACAATGCCGCACAAAAGAGAACACTTATGAGCACAATGCTATCCATGTGTGTCTTTATTTATAGTAGCTTATAAATATAAAATGTAATTATGATTAGGAGGTACCATCAAAAATGAAGGAAATTCAATATGTCGGCTGTAATCCAAAATGCCATCACATACTTTACTGCCTTATTGCTCTTCATATGTGAGAGTCTGTGGTAATTTTTTTCAGATTTTGTTTATTTTAAATGTACTTATATGTTTATTTATATGCTAAATTTGATCTAACATTCCGTGTTAATGTTATGTTTCACATTTGAAAACCTAAAGGTGAAACACTAAATATGGCAAAGTGTCTAAGATTAGTTTCTGTGAGTAACTTGTGTGAGGTAAATTGCAATAGGGTTAGTTGGACAATTCGTATACTGTTCCAAAATCAAAGTAATGAATCTTCTCTGTCCAGGAAATAATACTAATCTGGCTTCACACAAATCTGGATATGCAACAATTGCAAAAAACTTACGCAACCTTGCAGAATTAATGCCTTATTCATGGATATTAACACAATGATGTTTAATGAAGACTTTAGACGCATTTTTAAATAAACAAGCTAAGTGGCACAAAAATTGTGCATTAAAACATAATTCGACAATGTATGAAATTGACAAAATGCGGAAAAATTCTGAAGGCAAGAATGAAGATATTCCTTCAACATCGCATGGTCGTCGTAATCGATTTCAACTTCTTTCTACAGATGTGTGCTTCTCTTGCGATGGTTATGCGAAAAATATTGATCAGTTATTTAATGTGACGGCGTTGCATGTAGCAAAAACGTACACCTTCGAACAAGGAAATAGTGTTCTAATTGTAAATCTGTTTAATGGTGACATGATTGCTTAAGTAGTAAAATATCTAGTAGGACCTTTCAAAAAGTCCCGGAGTAATGAAATGTCAGAAGAAAGTAATACTGTAATCGAATTTAACTTCTACAGTTTCTTGTTTCTTCATCTTGTCAGTTGTAGAAGACAACATGAATCTTGAAGTAGCTTCAGAGCAAAACTGAAATAGTTAATTCAAATTAGTAGGTTCTTTTAAATGTAGCAATGCTAGTGAACTAAAGCAAATTCTTCTGGCAGAATCGGTAAACTTCGCTTTTTGGAGGCGATTATGTCATAAGTCACCGCTTGTGAAGTAATCCTTACGCTTTCTAAACAATTAGGTGTAATTCTGAAGTTATGATATACTTTTTCCATGAAAGGAATTCTCTGATGTTGAACTGCTTGGATTATGGTCTATCTTATCATATGTCTCAATCGTAAAAATCCCTTGTCATAGTTTTAAAGGACACACTACCTTTTCAGTTTGGAAGCTAACAATTAGAACTTACACATCGCTGCCAAGAATTCCAGTATATTATCATACGAAATTAAAAATGAAATTGAATGGAGCCTATCAACGATTTCATTTTTTGGTGTTTTAACAAATATTGAAAAACTCATGTAAACTGCCAAGAGGATTTCTCTGTCAGTTCAATGCAACAATATACACTATATTGCCAAAGACAATTGCAAATATACACTATATTGTCATACAGAAAAGATATTCAAACACTAAACTAAAAGTTATGTTCAAATAAATAGAGATATGACTTCTCAAACACATATATTTTAAACAAATATTTTTCATCTTATGAACATAATGTCTTACAATCATGTTTCTACTCCTTAACCGATATTTACAACTAAAGGGGTACTAGTAATATACACTATATTGCCAAAGGTGACCGGTCATTTGCGATTTTAGACGTTTTGTTAACTATCAAGAAAAATACATAGGGAATTAACCTGAAACTGCAGCTGTGTAAACAGTATAGTATAGGTTATATATTTCGTCGAAGATTTTTTCCCGAAATCCCATAGGGGACTGTCAACAAATTGAAAAAGAACGAAAATCTTTTGGATAACCCTGTTAAAACTAATGTAGCAAAGGCGTTCAAACTCGAGATTATTAATAAGCGGCTTATTGTAATATACTGTGTTCGTTTTCATGAGGATAGCATGTATACTCGTAGAGAAATTAAGGTTTTTATAAAAACAGTCCCAAATTTCGCCTAGTTCTTTGCTTATAATTTGCAGAGTTTTTAATATAAAAACAAGTTATTTTCAGAAAATATGACAAACAAAATTGTACATAATAGTCTGCAATCATAATTAAAAAATAATAAAAATTGGAGGAAAAATGTGCAGGTTTACTAAAAAATATTTCACTGCGCATGCGCGAATGCAATCGAAATATAATATACATAATGTATTATCTAAGTATATAGAGCAACTTTTGTGAAAGTCTCAAAATCATAGCTTAAAAATTCTGAAAATTATCGTCGGTAGAATAAGCTCGAAATCCGTTGTTCCCAAAAAGAAGCAAAAAGATGAGGCGTTGTATCAAAATATCTGTTGATTAGTGCCAAGATAGCGTACACAATATAGCACGTACTACTATATTTGGATACAACCCCTCATGTATCGCACGTCAAATATGAAATGCAATATTTTTAGTAAAATAAAAATTGTGCAAACATTGCCAGTCTACCCTATATACTTGGTTTTACATCTAATTATTCTGAAACTCGTGTATGTTAGTAATATTTGAATTGTTAAACAATTACTGCTGAAAATTTATTCCATTAATAAGCGAATATTTCAAACAGGTTTCGTTACTCAATATTTATAAAACGGACGTATAAATTACTGTAGAAAAGATAAAATGTTTACAATATAAAAGGAAACATATAATTTCTAATAAAGTATAATACTTTGAGTAGATATGAAGTTAGCTTTTATTCAGCTATTAGAATTTATGAAACGACAATATTCATATATATCAAAACGAAAACTAAGATATCTTCGGTGGTCCATTTTTAATGTAAATTTACTTGCGTAATAATCCGAAAGATACATTCTTGACAGTTTTATATCGATTTATTATTTCTTCTAAAAGAGTGCTTTACAGTGGAGGCATAATTGACTCAAGGTAGTAAAATATCCATTTCAGTACAATACGTATTTTTGCATACATTTAGAAAGCTTTAAAAGTGGAAAAAAGTGTATTTTTTGACAAGCTTCATATTATAAAGTACTTAGAGATTATTTATAATATGAAGTGGCTATCAAAGGTAATTTGATTTCTGCATGCTTTAAGTGCACCAGACTTGTTAAATTTAGAAAAGTGAACTTTTAAGAAAAAAATAATTTTGCAGTCTTGTTTTACTTTTTCTGAAAATAAAAAAATAAAAATGTAATATATAATACACAATGTCAAGCAGTTAAGCAACAAACGAAATAATTATCATACTGAGCGAATGGAGCAACGTAAAACGAGAAATTTTGCATACATGGCTAATTTAGGTATATCCAAACTTGTACTCAAAAAATAGTATACCACGACCATTTTTAGAAAAAGAAAATATAAAAATGTTATAAAGACTTGATCTTTAGTAGAATTTGCATAATTTCGTTTCGTATTTTAGAAAGGTTTTACTAGGAAATTCTCCCTGGTTAACACGGAAAAGCACTAAAATGTCAAGTACAAAATTTGAGCATTTTATCATAAATGTCGTAGAGATATGTTTAAACATAGATGGTGAGTGGTTAATCATAAATTAAAATGTCAATATTTACAGCTAGAGTGCTAATATGTGACGCAGAAATGCATCATAAGCAAATAAAGTATGGCTCTTATGTTTAGTTTTATTTCCAAATTTCCAAAACTATTTTCCCTGAAAAATACCTTAAAATTTTACATGATGAATTACAGAATAAAAGTTGGAAATGCCCCAGTCAATGAACATTAAAACAACTAAGAAATATTTGCGTATAGAGATATCTGCCTCTGATCGGTGCGTCACATATCTCAACAGACGCGTCATTAGACGCAACAGATGCAACATGAGAAAGTTGTTTGTGCTCTGAAATTTATCAATAGGCATCGCGACCTACGAGATATACGGCCGATTCATGACGTTTAAAAAGTCACACGGAGTTGATCATCTTTACACGGCGATTGGTGCCCCGCTCTTTTTGTGCCAATCTTATAGATGATCCACTCCATATGACGTTTTAAATGTCATGAAAACGCCGTGTATCTCCAGGGCTACACTACATACCGGGCTTGCTCATTCATTATGATGACGTCACAAAAGGTGGCTGACTAGGAGGAAAGACATACAGCGATTGGCACAAAACGATGGGCGCGTTGCTTTGGACCAATCGCTGGTCGCGGTCAGCCACCATTTGTGACGTTTTGAGAGTGAATGAGCAAGCCTGGTATCTAGTGTTGCCTTGGTATCTCTTGGTCCCGATACAATCCCTTATGTCAGCGTAAAGCGCGCAACCGGACAATCTAAACGAATTGTAAGTATTTAACATTTTTGCTACATTTTGAGAGTGTAGTCAGCCTGCACAAACAGTATGTCGAAATACAGCAATGAAGAACATTTTGAAGTACTAATGCTGTACTGTTTATGCAATAGCAATGTTAATGAAACTACATGGGAAATTCGGCGTACATTTCCTAATTCTCGACATCCTTCTGTGCGATTTATTTTCTAATTATTGCAACGAATGCGTGGAAGAGAAGCGTACACCTTGTAGATGGACTAGGTAGGCCCAGCCTTTACTCAACTGATAAAGAAATTGATATTTTGTCTGACTTTTTCAGTCATCCACATAGTAGTGTTCGTACCACTACTCCAGATATATACGTATACCAGATATATACAGTATGAGAGAGAATGAATACTGAGGCTTAATAAAAGACGTCCATTTAGCATTCATGGTGTGCAAGTACAGGATCCATTAGATTACCAACATCATCAACATTTTTTGTATTTGGGCTCTTAATCAGGAACATGTTTAAATCCCTCTGTCCATTAAAACCATGTTTCACCCTCTTTCCTGAAAAACATTATTTTTACTGACGAATGCTGTTTTAAACAATATGGAAGCATAAATCTTCAAAATGAGCATTTCTGGTCTGACACAAATTCATTCATGGTACGAGATATTCATCATCAGAAGCAATTTTCTGTGAATGTATGGTGTAGTATTTTCAAAAACCGCTAGCTTGGGCACATATTGTATGATGGTACATTAACAGGAGACAGATATGTTAATGAGATTCTGAATATGGTTAATCCTGATTTTATGGATGAACTTCTCCTAACATTACTTCCACATGTTTGGTTTCAACAAGACAGAACTCCAGCTCAACAAACTACATTTGTGAAACACTTCTTAAATAACGATTTTCCAGACACGTGGATTGGCTTAAATCGGCCAGTCGAATTTCTACCTAGTTCGCCTGATTTAACGCCTATGAATTTTTATTTCTGGGATCGTTTACGCACAGCTGTTTATTTTCCACCTCCCTTAAATAAAGCAGAATTACAACAACGAATTCAATATGGTTGTCGTGAAATCGCCGAACAGGAACTTGAACGAGCGCACAGAAGTGTTCTCAGACAAATGCAGCTTTGTATTCGCATGGATGAAAAACATTTTCAACAAGCATTGTAATCGTTACGTAAAGTTATTATTTCTACACAGTTTAGATACTTTTGTACCAATAAATAGCACAATTATTATTTATTTTTGCAACCATTGTTTTCTTTCGTAATTTGCGTACGATAGCTGAAACGCGATCAACCGACATGATTTTGCCCCTTTGCGAACTTATATGCAGGCACCGAAAAGTAGTTTAAATCAGCATTCATGTATGTTCATATCTCTACGACTTTTTATGAAAAAATACTGAAATTTTGTACGTGACTGTATTAGTGTATGATGCACTAAAATAAAGATAAGAAAATAGTGTATCATAGGTAGATTATGAAACACTTTTCAACAGTATTAGAACTATGTTATAAAACTGCTAATTCGCTGACTGATAAGTTTTACTATTTATACTTTTCCTTTGGAGAGAAATACTTTTAACTTCTTCGAAGTAATCTCAACAGTTCTTGATAACTCGAAACCTGTGTATTGTAAACGTTTGATTTCTGGATTTATTTCAAATGCGTATTTTTGTCGATAAAGTGGCTAGTTTTAGAATTTGGCATGCCATCATCAAGACAGTAGTTGAAAGTTGTAAAAATACAGCTCGTTCACAGATCGTTCATACTTTATGGAAACGATTTTCACAGTTAATTTCGGCACTTAAAAGTGATATTCTATGACACTTTGACTCTTTTGGATAACCCTGACCTTAGTCGATAAGGACTGACTCAAAATTTGTATCATAGTAATTTTTTATT
Source organism: Maratus michaelseni (assembly GCA_963931845.1). Classification (NCBI taxonomy): domain Eukaryota; kingdom Metazoa; phylum Arthropoda; class Arachnida; order Araneae; family Salticidae; genus Maratus; species Maratus michaelseni. The sequence continues at coordinate 229,175,635 of OZ007590.1, read as the reverse complement.
TAGTACACGCATGTCATTATTTTCCCACACCTCTTGACAAACCAGTATTTCTAATGTAATTTCAATGTTAAGTGATTGTATTAAAAATAAAAGAGCAATTTTTTATCAATTGATTAAGAAAAAAACAAATGAAATGTGTTTGTGTATGTTAAGAAAAGTTTCTTAAAATTCGTGATTTATGCTGAGTTTTGTTATAAAGATAAAGAAAAAGAGTATCAAAAGAGTATCAGATATAAATTAATTTTATTAGTAGTAAATTATTTTTAAAACCAGTTTTTGAATAAGAAATTGTCACTTTATTTGGAAAATACATCAATAAAGTCGATTTCCATATGGACAAAACCTCTAGAAACTCTTCGCAGTAAACAATGGGTATTTAGCAAAGGAAGAATTACAAACGTAAATAAAAAAATAAACAGTGTTCCATTTGCAGAAATATGTGTAATATCACCTGAAGTTCCTTCCGATATGGGCCCTAAACCAATGTTAAAGTGAATGTTAGAAATGTGCCATCTACGAACATTGAACAAATCTGGAAAGTCTCCCAAGAGGTGGAGTAGAACATTGGCATGACTCTATTATGAAAAATTGTATTATCATGGAGAATTCAAGCTGGAGCTATTGCCAAAATTCTAGGTTATTCAACAAATTCAAACTGTTGCGAAGTATATGGCATTTATACACAGAAATTTGCTGTAAAATTCGTTTATATAATTTGTGAAAGATCTCATTCTCGGTCTGGCCAGCCGGCCCGACTGCCGTTTCACTCTCGTTCTGTTTATGCATCGTGACCCTAAGCCGATTCAATATGTTTTTATTGGCTAGATATCGAGAACCCATTTATAGATCGTCGCACAATTAACAGACTGATAATACAAGAGTGAATTTTTTTAATGTCACAAATTGAAGATACACCGAATACATTTGTAGGAACCGAAGCCACTGCGTTATACGTTTTCAAACGACTTAAGCGTACGACATAGCGTACGAAAAAGATATGCATCTATACAACTGAAATCATGCTTTTGGAAAACCAACTTGGAAAAAATAAAAAAGAAAAACACTTTAGCAAAAACACTTTGTTGTTGATTGAAATATAGGACCTTAGTTTTCGATGAAAAATCAAAGGTGTCTAACACCTTCATGACATTACTCTACAATAATGGAATTCTAAATATTTCTCATTATGATAATAATTTTACAAATCTGTGAGGAGTGTGACTGAGAAGAGTAAATGTACTCAATTAGTTTACATAATGATTACATAAAAAATATTACATATGATTACATATTAATGATTACATGAAAATGCCATCATTTTCCATACGCCTTCAGTCGTAACGTCAGTCCATTAAGACTTGTTTGTAAAGAAAAAGAACTGACTTTAAGAAAACGAATGCAATATTTCTATTGTTAATTAATAGTAGAAAATGTTTCCACTATAACTAAAACATTAAAACACTTAGCTATGAGGTATATATAAGATGTAGATGTAGTGAGCAAACGAAATGGGAAAATAAGTAACCGTTTGTTTAGAATTAGTTTTATGTCACAGTGACAGCGTCTCATAAATGTGACGTCATATTTAAGGAATTATCTCTTTTCTTTTTTTTCCTGAATTTGTTTCTTGAAATTGAAATGCCTAAATCATAGTAGATGGTTTACATACATTTAAATGAATGTACTTCCTCATTTTAAAGATTTATAATAAAATGTTAAATTTTATATAGGAAAAATATGCATTATTTGGCCGAATGACGTCAGTTTCGGATGGAAAAAGTATAGCGAATGGGACTCTAAATTTTAATTTGCTTATAAAAAACGGATACCCTGCTTTATATAATTTCGAATACCCACCATTTCGTTGGGCAAAAGGGAGCAATTTAGCGTATTTTTCCACAAGAACAATCAAAAACAATTTTATATAAATTATTCCATACACAATCGAAAAATATAAGTTGTATCGTCATAATATAGAATCATAGACAAAGACAACAAAAATTTTAATAAACGCAATCACGAATAACTTAATCTCTTCATTAATTAGTATTGATAAAACGACGCTGATTTCACGCAGAATGAAAGAATTATTTTCTTTGTGAAACATATGATCGACTAGCCATCGCCAGCATTCACATACTCGTTCAATGGAAACAGACGAGAATTTATTGCCTCTACAAACTTTAGGAGATTATAAAACCATAAAACTCTCTATATAACACTTGACCTATGACCTCATCATAAGAACGCACGTAAACAAAGGTTAGGTCGTATGCAAATTTAAGTCATCGAATGACGTGTTGGTTCCTTGCTCATTGGAAAATATCTCAACCAAAGGCAAGTTTTCCCAATAAGAATATTACGATTATTCTTAGCACCTTCTCTTGAAAAGTAAGAGTTTTGTAAAATTGTATTAATATAAATTCAGTAAGATATTGAACTTCATCTGATTCAGTATGATCTGAGTTGTCATAAATTTAGTATGTTCTGAGACTTCATATAATTCAGTAGGCTTTAAGTTCTCATAGAATTAAGTATCAATACAGTCTTCAACCTGTTAAGTTGTAACTTAAAAATCAATTAAGTATGTTTGGAGTATATCTCTGTTTCCGAATGATGTAACTTTTCAGCCAAGTTTATTTAACTTAAAATATTAAACTTGAGTTCATAACGCACCTTTGCATTTTAATTAAAATTTACTTATGAGAATTAAAAATTATCTAAATATTTTATAATGCGCAATCATCATTTTAGATTGATGTACTTTACATCCGATGATGCATTATCAATAAAAGTTTGGGCATTCCTGAAATAGCTTATCTCTGATGTCCGCTACTACTGATCTCATCAACTTGTGTAATTCAAGGTATGATTTCTCCAATATACAATTGTGTTTATTTTCCAATAATAATGTATAGCAAAATATTAGCGCTGTAATGTGCGATTTAATTATGATGTAATGATTTAATAATGATCAAATGATCATATTTATTAATGATATATCTAAATAACAGATTTATAACCAATAAGTTTAATTTGCTGTATGTCAGCATAACATATTTAATAAATAAAAATCTTAATGATAAAAGTGATGAAAGCTTATTCAGCGTTAATCTGAATTTAATGTCAAAAGAAGGAAATGTACACTTCCTATTTCTTTCTCTTTTATTATTCTAATTTTTCTTGTAAATATTTATGTTGAATTTGTAAATAAACTTTTTTCAATTTTAATTAATTTATCTTGGTATTTTTTCATCATCATAAATGTATACTGTCTTAGTAGGTTGATTAATCGAGTACTTCTCTTTCAGGTAATTTTTTTTTAGTTTATTTTTAGTCAAAATTTTAAGTTTATATTTAGACTGGGTCATTTCAATTATCTTTCTAAGTGTTCTTTGGAAGCATGCACTCTAAAAACTACATTTTCAAAACTTAGCAAAACATACTCAAATACGAGTATGTCGGACAGTCAAAATGGCTCCGAATCAAAATTACTCACGTTTGAAACATATACATACTCATTTCTGAAAACATGCACAAGCTCAAGAATAAAACATCATATGCTCATATTTAAGTATGTCCGTCCATGTGTCAAAAATGAGTTTGAACTGATCCTAAACATTTTTCAGTATATCCATGTTTCAAAAATCAGTATGAACTGACATTTATGTGCTCAGTTTTGAGTATGTCCATGCTTCAATATTTTAGATTAAATGTGAAAAGATTTTTTTTAATTTAAAAGAGATGGTAAAAAAAAAGTTTTCAAGACATGTTTCAAGAAAATATTATTCTAAATTAGGAAAAATCCTCTGTCGACAAATTGTCATCTATAAATCATTAGAACCCATTTTTTATTTTTTAATTCAACCAATAAGGTGAAACAAAAACAGATTTAATCTCCTTGCATATAACTAGAGAATTATTGCCCTACATTTAGAAAGTGTACATTTAAAGAACAAACACTAATTTTCAACTAATTATTTATTAAATATGATTAAAACTTTTCACAAATCCACTAAAAGCGTAATGATTGAGTCAGAGAAGAGTATTTATTTTAATTCATTAATCTGAAATATTTTTCAGTAAGTTCTGCCAAATGACGTCTTTTTCGTTTTATTTTGTCAAAACGTTTTCATTTCCATTTCAGCAGCTCTGAAATAAAGAGTAAAATCTTAAAAGAACTCAATGCTTTTTACAAATCTGGCATACACGATGTGCATTTTTATTGACTAAACTTTTAACCCATCTTTTAAATATGATTTTTTATTTGAAATTCAGTATTTAATTAAATTATTATTGTTGTTTTTTAAAATATATAATAAAATTAGATATATTTTCCAACAAAAAATCGAAACATCTCATGCAATTTAAATGAACACATCTGTTTGCTATGATAACTAGTTTTAAATTATTTTAATACAAATTAAACTAGTCGTTGGGGGCCACCGTAATACTTTTCCATCATGGATATGCATAATGTAAAATATTAAAATAAAAAATGTGTAAACTACTTATAAAATGCATTGCAATTCGAATGAAATCGTGGCTTGATGACGTCATAAACTTTAAAGGCTTGATTACTGAATTGCTTAAAAGAAACATACTTATAACTCCAAAAACAATAGTTCTATTAATTAGCGGTATATTGCATCTGATTAAGCGTCTCATTTCCAATTAAAATATATCTTTGAATTGAAATTTGGATGAAATACAGGGTCATGAAAAATCGAAGAGTGTGGAAATAGGATTACAAATATCTCGGCAACTCATTATTCGATCGACTTCATGCTTTATTCAAAATTTATGTTTTTTTATTGTCTTTTATATTTATTCCTTAAAATAAACAATTTCGAAAATTTTTATGTACCTTTTATCAGAACGAATATTTCGGGAGTCCTAAAAAATAGTTCCGGATAATCGACGTTACTGAAATACAATAAGCTTCTTCCTATTGTTAAATACTAAGTACATACCAAATTTCAAATCTCTATCTCAATTTTTTCGAGCGTTCAATAGCAATTCAACACAGACGGACGGCAATTTTTTTTTTCTAAAAATATGGTTTTCGGAATCTCCAGTGTCCGAAACGTGAAAATCCGTAAAGATTTTTTTTCCGATTTTCAAAACGATTACAAGACTTACCCTATACTACGTATGATGGGTAAATAAAATAATAATAAACTGAGAAATTTTTGAATACTTAAGGCTTTATAAAGAAGATTTTGAATAGATTATGGGTTTACAAAAACTGTCTGGGATTATACTTATAGATAACGCTCTCTTATAATTATACATTATTTTTAAAATATATATAGAGAGAGAAGAATGAAGAATAATTTAAAAATGAAATTTTTTATTTTAAATTTAATGAAAAAAAGGATTCAGTTCTTAAAAGCTTTTTCGCATAAACAATGTAAATCTATTATTTTTTATAATTTTTCATCAAGATAACTTTTAGTTTCATTTTATTATTACACAGCTTCATAAATATCCAGTTAAAATCAAATTTTTTTACAAAAAACCTGTAAAAAAAACAGACTTTTCCCCGTTTTTAAAAAATAATTCCAAAATTATGCATTTTACGTGAATGTCGGCAGTATATGAATTAAAAAGAATAAAATTTCCTACATTTTATGCATTGAAAGTTTTTTTCTCTGATCAATAGTTTAGCCGTGAGAGTGCCTCAAAAATGGGTGTTAAAAACAAAAAACTGTAAAAAAACGGGAATTACGGTACTGTTTGTCAATGTAACATAGAAACTAATCATTATACGCAAATGTTAACTAATAATGTTACTAAAGATTATATGTTTGACTATATTTTATGCATTTGAGGTAGAGGAAAAGTGCGGATCCGACACCAGGGGAAGGTGGGAGCAGTGGGATAGATCCAGCTACTCTCATGAGTCTAGGGTGCTACTCCTTCGAAGAGCTTGTATTCTAAGACGCGGTAACATTGGGAGTAGATAAAAGATAAAAAACTGTAAAAAAACGGGATTTATGGCTCTGTATCGATGTAATATGAAAATTAACCATTTTAAGCAAACGTTGACTATTAATGATACTAAAATGCTCCAATGAATTTCGGTTGCAAAGCATTCGGATGAAAACCTTGAGCAGTTTTTGACGTACGATCTAGGCCCTTATTCCTTATCCCTATTTTACAATGGTTTAACAAAAGGAACCAAATTTACTCTCTACAAGGCATTCAATTCCCTAACAAACAAGCGGTTCAGCAGCAGAATTCAATTAGTCATTGATGTGGTTTTTTTATTGCATAGGGTTATTTGGCCTAAGAATCAGCCTTTTTCAACAATCTGCGATAAATATGTAGAGTACGTACAGTCACGGTACCAACCGCAAGCAGTAGTTGTCTTTGATGGCTACCCTGATGACTTACAAGGTGGTACAAAAACTGCTGAGCGTATGAGACGAGCAAGGAAACATTCTTCAACGAATTTATTGTTTGACGGAGCAGTGATACCTACCATTTGCAAAGAAAAGTTCCTTGCTCACCCAAGAAACAAGGGTCGGTTAATATCTATGATGAGTGATAAGTCCTTATCAGCAGATATTACATGCAAGCAAGCAAAAGAAGACGCAGACACCTTGATTATAAACACTGCTTTGTTCTTGGCTCCATCAAATGAGACGGTAATTATATTTGGGGAGGATGTAGACCTCTTGGTCATTTTGATAGCTCTCTGCAGGGCTGAAAACGTTTTCTTTTTAAAACCTCGAAAGGACACTGTTTCTCCAGTGATATTTTCTCCAATTAATGCTGTAAGTTCAACGGTTGCGGAAAACATCCTCATCCTACAAGCTATGAGCGGGTGCGATACAACGTCAGCACCATTTATGCAAGGAAAAATGAAGTTACTCAAAACTCTTGTGAAGAATTCAGATGCTGCTGACGCTGTTAAAGTATTTAAAGATTCCAACGTTACTCAAGAGATGATTGCAGCTGCTGGGGCACATTTCCTGGTCTTGTTGTACGGTTACAGTGGGACGAATGTGCCTTCGCTGAACCACCTAAGGTATATTTCGTACAAGAACTCAGCATTTAAATACAATTCAAATATTGCTGCTTTACCACCATCTGCAGCTGCAGCACTACAGCACTCTTTAAGAGTATATCACCAGGTGCAGCAATGGCTAGGAGTTGAAAAAAATGCTGAAGAGTGGGGATGGTAAAAAAAAACAAATATTGGCCTTGAGCCTGTATTTACTTTACTACCCCCTTCTCCCCCTGCATTGTTGAAGGTTGTATTATGTAAATGCAAAAAGAACTGCCAACAAAATTGTGGGTGCAAGAAGGCAGGTTTTTGTTGTTCCAACATGTGCCTCAACTGCGAAGGGAACTGCAACAACATCTCAGTGGTGAGTCAAGATGATGAAGATGAGTTATACCCTGAAACCAAGCTGGAGATGGATTGCCCACCCATTGAATCCGTGGACTCAATGAAAGAGGAACAAGCTATGCCACAAGGCATGAAATATTTACCATTAAGGAAACATTTATTCTATAATATTGGTAGTAAATAAAAAAATCCACTAATTCCATACGTCTATTTTCTATGATGTAGATATCGATGAACAGCAGGGATCTTCAAATAAAAGATTGAGGGTATAAGAATTTTGCTTTTTGACTTCATGTAAATGCACTAATGTTCGTTACTAATGTACATAATATTTTAAACTTAAATAATGATTCATAATGAGTCGCCGTATTTATTATCAAGCAACTTCATTGTAAAATGTAGTCAATCATATAGTTTTTCGTACCATTAACAGTCAACGTTTGTTTAAAATGGTTAATTTACATGTTACATCGACGTACAGGGTCGTAATTCCCGTTTTTTACACTTTTTTGTCTTTTACACCTCCAAATTTTACCGTCTCTTACAGTATAAGCACTCCGGCGGGGGAGCACCTTCGACTCATGAGAAAAGGTGGAACTGTTCCACTGCTCCTACCTTCCCCTGGCGCAGGATCCGCACTTTTCCTCTACCTCAAATGCATAAAATATAGTCAAACATATAATTTTTAGTATCATTAATGGTTACCGTTTGCGTAAAATGGATAAAATATAGGAAATGTTATTCTCTTTAATTCTTATATTGCTGACTTTCACGTAAAATGCACAATTTTGGAATTATTTTGAAAAAAACGGAGAAATGTCCGCTTTTTGTAAAAAAAAACGTATTTCCTGGAAAAAAAATTGTTGGAAAACCTCGGATTCGTGTTTAGCGACCCAAAAAACATAAAAGGGCCCCCCAAAAAATATACACCAAAACTTTCCTTTATTTGCTCTTTTTTAACCCCTAATGCCTGGACTATAGGGTTTATAGAAGAATCTGATTTCTCATTTATCCCCTCACATTTCGACATTGCAGGAATGAGTGGTGGCGAGATGCTTGCATGTCCTACATTATCTGGCAGTTGTTTATAATTCTCAGTTGTAGCTGCATTTAAAACTCTTTATCTACTAACTGAAACTTATAAGAACCACTCACTTTAAACTTTCATCCCACGATGGGTATTACTAAAATTCTAATGATACTTTGCAGCAACACTATTTTTACCATACCTTTTCAGAAGAGATGGCAGCAGTAGTTCTAGGTTCGTTGTTTTAGCGAGGAAGGTGGCTACCTTTGGAACAGTCGACGAAACAGTTTGCGGCCATTTCGTACGGATTGTCACGCTTGTCTTTTTATTGCTGCAAACATAGTATACAACCTACGCACTTCTTTCTTTCTTTCTATCTTTATTTAATAGTTTACCATTAAATTATTTACATTCTAGTTTTGGAAATGAGTTATTTAACTCGATCGTGAATGTAGTAGGGCAAAGTTGTCCAAAATGGCGTCGCTAACGTATTTTTGGCCTACCAAAAAATATGCAAATGAAAAAAATCGCTGAAGCTATTTTAATTTTAGAGTAAGTCCTAAACCATTAGAATGCAAGGCTGTTTGTTAGAAGAAGTCATTAGGGTAGACAGGAAAAACATTTTTATTAAAAATGTTCAAAGTCCTGGTTTTGGACGACTGGTTGGGTAAAATGTGGTACTCATAGGAAATAACTTAAACTTGAAGCTTCATGCGAAATTTTATTACACACGTTTATTTCGATAATAATAAATGAAGTTATGAATATAGAAAAAGATTACAAACCAATGTATAATTTTTAGTGTCGTTTAAAACAGTCACTTGTTTACTACATCGAAAAAATCAACCAGTCACAAAGACAAATATGAAATTATCATCCCCTTCTTCAGCAATTTAACATGTTTCATGTGTCTAATCTCTCCAGCTGCAAAACTGAATCCAACCTGCATTGTTGTTTGAGTTTACGCATAGTTCATTACAGAATATGTAAGCATCATCAGTATTATTTTCTTCTTCATCAGATGTTATCGTCTCCAGTCATCATTGTTTCCATGTTAAAGACATGAAGAATTTTTTTGCGGCTACTTCGGATGCAACACTTTTTAAATCTGACAGTGTAAAGCCAAATAACTTTTCTTCCAAATAAAATATATAACCAACCAATTCCTTCTAGTGGGCTACACTCGAGCGTTATGCACAAATAAATGTTTATACGTCATTAAAGAACTTAATTAACAACATAATACCACAGATTTGTCCAAAAATTAAAGTGGTGTTCAAAACAGGGATGTCCGCGTTTTAGCAGACAATGACGTAATCTAAAAAAACATTGCATCACCATGTATGTATGTAAGATAATTTATCAAGTAATATGTCAAAATGTAACTTAAGTCTAGAAGAATTATTGCTGTACTTACTAAAACCAAATGTTCAAAGGTGACTTGTTCAGTGTCAACAGAGTCCACGATAAAAATCGAAAAGAAAAACAAAAAAAAAATTGGAAACTTTGCGGAAAACAACAGACCAGTGCAACTTGTAAATAGCACAATTCAAAATAGCATATAAGTAGCCATCAATGGTAGCAAAATGTTCGATCTTAAAATGGCAGAACTTATCAGTGAGAATTCTAACGTTCCCATTTGACCAGCCGTCCCCGTTTTAGACGACTTTCTCCGATACCCAGATACAGTGTGGTTGGAATCTTTACTAGACGTAAGAGAAAATATCATATTACTTAAATTAAAGAGATATAAGTTAAACATTAATAAGTTTATTCAAGTAATGGGGAATGAGTTAAAATTTACATAATAAAGGTTATAAAGTATTCAATTATTAATCATTATTCGTATCAATCATTACGATAAAAATATATAAGATTTTAGTTACTTATCAACTTTTAATACATAATAATAATAATAACTATGATAGTAATAATAATTATTTTAGAATTTACTAAGGCATGCCATATTTCGAAATAAAATTATAGATTATACAATAAATTGAAAGAAATTGCTCAGATATTAAAATCGTAAGTAATTATCCCAGTACTGCTTGGCAGAAATCATCACGAAATAACCGGTTGCCTAAAGCACTAGAACTCTAAAACAAATTCAAAACTTTAAATATTTATAACACACTCTCTATAAAAATTTTGGGACTTTACACTCTTTTAAAATCTTCTCAACTCTCTCAAAATGTTAACTACCGTATCAAAACTCCCGTGTCTTGCCCTTTTGATCAAAACACCCTTATCTCCTAAAATTTGTATCCCATCATTTTTTCCAATCAAACCCTTTTCCATGATCATTGGATATCAGCTTATAATCAAATTTCTCTTCTTTGTCACATCCCTTTAGTATCTTGCAATAAAATCCTTTCTGAAAAACCCCCACTGGTTAATACTTAATATAATCCAATGCTCATATATTGGTCGCTTCGAGAGCAGTCGTAAACTTTATAGGTGCTCGACGATCGGAAGCTTCGGTAAATCAAGAGTTTGTCGGGGAAACACGGCTTGAGGCCTGGAGCGCGGTTTCCTCTTTTGGATTCCTGCTCCGATGCTGTCATGTGACTCAGTCAGACTCCGCAATCGATGGTGTCCTGTGAGTTTGGGCTCCACCGCATGTTTCAACGACCTCTGTTGTCAATTCATTCGGGGTAGGGAAATGATGTGCACGTTCCGTATGATCCCCAGGCCGAAGAGCCCACCTGCGGAGGCGCCTGGGTAAACCGGCCCTCCAGTGGCAGATCACTCGTATAGGTTCACGGGAACCTGGAATCACCGGTGGAGTACGTCCGCCTTCGGCCACGTAGCTTGTCTTACCCCTTCGTATCCAATATTATTTTATTTTATATCACTGGACTTATTTTAAGGGTTTACCCGTCTGTTCCATTTTTTCTTTTCTTTTATTATTATACCAGAACCACAAACGAGAGCTCCAATGAATTCCAATAGATTTATTCTTTGGTCGTTGAAAAGTGTTTGGGTAACATAAAAGATAAAATTTTATCGTCACAACTCCAGCGCATGAAAGGAATTTTCTTGTACCTAATTCTTCTTTACACGTTGTTGTTGACAAATTCCTTTTAATAATCCTGCCTATTGGTCATTTCTGTAAGTTCCCATGCATTAAACTAGCTAATGCTTTGTAATATAAATTATTTCCTTAAATGCGTAAATTTGCTCTTAACTTACCGCTTGCTACTCGAAAGCAGGTGCAGTTGCTGGACCCCCTGAAGGTAGGTACGAATTCTATAATTATTATCCTTACATTCGTTTCTACTTTTAGATATTCCCTATCGTTTATTTTGTTTCCCGCTTTGAAACCGTACCTTAACTTTTGCATGTTATTCGGAACACCTACTTGACCTGAAAACTGTTGTCACTTTTCTATGCGATTTTTATTACTATCTTTCCTAACCAAATACTTGCTGCTATCTCAGCAATAATGTTCTCCAACCAACGCACTTCTTTCTTCTTTTCTATTTTTAATTAATAATTAATTAATAAATTGTTTTTATTTTAATTCTGAAAATGAGTTATTAAACTCAGCCGTGAATATAATATACCCATATACCGTGTGGTTAGAATCCTTACTAGGCGTAAGGGACTAAATCATATTACTTAAATTAAAGAGTCAGAAGTTAAATATTAATAAGTTTATTAAAGTAAAGTGGAATCAGTTAAAATTTACACGAGAAAGATTATAATGTGTTCAATTATTAATCATTATTCATATCCATCGTTTCGATAAACATGTACAAGATTTTTGTTACTTATCATCTTTTAGTCAGACTGAATAAATTCCACGATAAAAATCGAAAAGAAAAACAAAAAAAAATGGAAACTTTGCGGAAAACAACAGACCAGTGCAACTTGTAAATAGCACAATTCAAAATAGCATATAAGTAGCCATCAATGGTAGCAAAATGTTAGATCTTAAAATGGCAGAACTTATCAGTGAGAATTCTAACGTTCCCATTTGACCAGCCGTCCCCGTTTTAGACGACTTTCTCCGATACCCAGATACAGTGTGGTTGGAATCTTTACTAGACGTAAGAGAAAATATCATATTACTTAAATTAAAGAGATATAAGTTAAACATTAATAAGTTTATTCAAGTAATGTGGAATGAGTTAAAATTTACATAATAAAGGTTATAAAGTATTCAATTATTAATCATTATTCGTATCAATCATTCCGATAAAAATATATAAGATTTTAGTTACTTATCAACTTTTAATACATAATAATAATAATAACTATGATAGTAATAATAATTATTTTAGAATTTACTAAGGCATGCCATATTTCGAAATAAAATTATAGATTATACAATAAATTTAAATAAATTGCTCAGATATTAAAATGGTAAGTAATTATCCCAGTACTTCTTTGCAGAAATCATTACGAAATAATCCGTTACCAAAAGCACAAGAACACTAAAAAAATTCACAAATTTAAATATTTGTAACACACTGTATACAAATTTTGGGACTTTACACTCTTTTCAAATAGTCTCAACTCTCTCAATATCTCAGCTATTGTGCCAAAACTCCAGTGATTTGCATTTTTGATCAAAACCTTTTTATCTCCCAAAATTTACATCCCCTCAATTTTTCCAATCAAAACCATGATCATTAGATATCAGCTTATAATCAAAATTCTGTTCCTTCTCACACCCCTTTCATATCTTTCTATAAAGTCTTTTCCGAAAAACCCCCACTGCTTATTATTACCTAGTATAATCTAATGGTTATATATTGGTCGCGTTTACCCCTTCGTATCTAATATTATTTTATATCACTGGACTTACGTTAAGGGTTTACCCTTTTATTCCATTTTTTGCTTTTTCTTTATTATTGTACTAGACCTACGAACGCACACGCGGGCTCCAATGAATTCCAATTGATTTATTCTTTGGTCGTTGAAAAGTGTTCGGGTAACATAAAAGATACAATTTTATCGTCACAACTCCAGCGCATGAAAGGAATTTTCTTGTACCTAATTCTTCTTTACACGTTGTTGTTGACAAATTCCTTTTAATAATCCTGCCTCTTGGTCATTTCTGTAAGTTCCCATGCATTAAACTAGCTAATGCTTTGTATTATAAATTATTTCCTTAAATGCGTAAATTTGCTCTTAACTTACCGCTTGCTACCCGAAAGCAGGCGCGGTTGCTGGACCCCTGAAGGCAGGTAAGAATTCTATAATTGTTATCCTTAAGTTCGTTTCCACGTTTAGACTTCTGTTATCATTTATTTTCTTTCCTGCTTTGAAATCGCATCTTAACTTTTGGGTATTATTCGGAACACCTGCTCGACATAAAAAGTTTAGTCACTTTTCTATGCGATTTTTATGACTATCTTTTCTAACCAAATACCTGCTGCTATATCAACAATAGTAAAAGACGCAAGGTAAATGATGGATTTTTTTATGCGTTCATTATGACCTTAGAATACTATTTGACCAGCTATTTTAAGTTATCGGTGTAAATAATTGATTTAACAGTTGTACCACCAGTACCACCAGTACAGTTGGAGAAAAACTTCATGTTCACTTTTCGCCTGTGTAGTTATCTGTCGTTTTTATCTGCTTTCTAATGTAATTACTAAATTGTAGTGTAGTAATATTTTTTATGGTATTTCTTTCATGTTTCATTATTTTTTTTTTCTCTTTTATGTTTACTAACTTTGTCAGAAATATTTCGAGTATTGATCAAATTTTAATTCTGAAAATAAAAATGTGACGTAATCTCACTGTGACGTAATAATAATTCATGGGAGGTTTGGAAGGGACATCAACTATATTTTTTTCTTTTTTTAGGATGCACATAAAGAAAGATTCAAGAAGCTTTGGATTTATTGGACAACATACCATCAGAAAACAGTGATGTAGCCACAGAAGATTCATCAGATGAATAAGTACCAGCTAATGCAATGCTGCAATTTTTGACAGATTCTGAAGATGATGATGCGGTAACTGAACAAGGCTCTGTTTGTCGTGACAGTTTAAACAAAATTTTTGTTTAAATATAGGTCAATGAAAATTTTATTTAAATGAACAATTTTTTTTTTTTTTCTTCAATTCCAAAAAAAAAAAAAAAAAAAAATTATCGTCAGCAAAAAATATTTTGTTAATTCAAGTAAAATGGTTCAATTTTACTTGAATTTTGCTAAAACAACCAAAATGTACTCAACAAAAGATGTTTTGTAGTTTTAATCAATTTCATTTTCTAGGTGTATATATATATATATATATATGTATGTATGTATATAACGCAGGCCTCCAAATGTTACAGTACAAGAAGTCTTTTGTGTCTAATTTGAAAACAAAAGAAGATAAAAACAGGAAATTTATAAGAATTGTGCTTTAGTCAATTTATCGAATTTTATCCAGTTTTAATATCCACCATGCTTTACAAATAAAAATTGCATTTTTTTCAAAAGTCCACTTTTTCATAAAGAAAATAAATGATAGTTTTTTGTGAACAAAAATAAATAAACGGATTTTAATACGCCTTGTGTCCTACCCTAATTCTAATGCATTTTTGGCATTGACTTTCCATGTTGTCAATTGAGTTGTGGAATTGGGAGACAACGCCCATACGTAGAGCTTGTTACAGCTCATTTAACGATTTTGGGAGAATGACTTACGGTTACCACCTGTTTGCTGAGATAGTTCCAAAGAGGCTCTATCGGATTAAGACCCTAAGATTGAGCTGGCCGTTCCATTCGTTCCAAACCTTGATCCTCAAGATATTCTTCAATTACTCTAGTTCAATGCGATCCTAGTTCAAGACGTTATCATACATTAAGATTAATTAATTACTAACTTCACCATACCGTATTACAAACGCAGCGAGGATTTTTGTGTGTATGCGCGTAGGGAGAGAGAATGAGAAAAATATATATAAATATATACATTGATTATAATTAACAATTTATTTTTAATCCATTTAACAATAAATCTACTTGAGAAAAAATTCGGAACTAAGCAATACTTTATAAAAAAGTTCATAGTGTTTTAAATTTTGGAAACTGAATAAATAAATAAATAAATATCTATAAAATGATTAAAAATGAACTATATGTATATTAGTTCAAAACACCACATCATGGGTTAATTCCACCGTATGATGTGATAAGAATCATAGATTTTAGTCCCTTAAATACCTCCTTCTTTTTACAAATTTTCAACGGTTTGTGAGTATCTTGCCTTACAAAAAAATATATATATAATTAATTAATTAAAAAAAAAATAAAAAATAAATAAATAAAACAGGTCTGTAATTTTCTGTAATTTGATCTCGTGTACATCATATCTTAGTGGCTTTGCCATAAATCTGTACATTTTGGTCAGAACCTTTAGTTTTGTCACTCAATCTGAGTTTTGTTTGCAGCATCACTCTGCACTCTAAAAATGCAATTATTAATAGTATAGCAATGAAGTGCGTATGCTGTCCCCCAAATGCATTTTCTTCCTCTTTTTTGAGTGGACGTTGTTAGCTCTTAAGTTGTCCTTCCTATTCTCTGTATACTTATCTAGCAGCACAGACCACCTTTGATACGAAAAATTTAGTTTTGCTATTTGAAACTTCTAATCTCTAACTATAACTGATACAGTGAAAATGCCACTTTTGTTCTTTATCTTATTCTCCAGCACGTGCCTTGAAATGCATACACTGTAAAGCTTAACCAAATACTTTCAAAGCAACTGCTTTGTCGCTACGGCCTCATATATCGAAAATGGTTTTATGATTAACCTCGATAAGAAAATTGTTTACATTTATGAAAGAATTGTGCTAAACACACACGTCTGATCGAAACCAGATAAGAAGTATTTGAAAGAGTAATTGCCTGTAAAATCTGCATGTTATATGCCATTGCTTGTCAAAACGTTTTAACATTAAGGTCTGCTTATAAAATCGTTGAGAAAGTGCTGCATTATATGCTTAACAAAGTATCTGTGTTAGTGTATTAGTGCACATAAATCTAAGTAAATTACACAAAAACATAATTTTCAGAACAAATAATAATAAAAAAAAATATTTTCCACATTCTTTAGAGCCTAAAACGGGCAGATATTAAAATATTTCATTCGTTGGCTTTATATTTGATGTTAAGTTTTTGGTAATAAATAAGGTTAAATTAATTGAACTTAAAAAAAAAAGAAAAATCTATCAATATGATATTTAAAGGACCCGTTAAACTTAGATCCCGTTCGAATGAAATTGAAATAATTCTGAAACTTTTTTAAAGATTTGTATTTTGCATGTAACCATATGTCATTTTGTACACACCTATTATAAACATATTAAAGTTTAATCATTAATAGAAATGTTTGAAGGTTTTGAAGCTTGGATATGAAAAACAGTCAAAGATTTATTTCAATTGCATTAGAAGGGGATCTAAGTTTTACGGGTCGTTTAAATAACACATTGATGGACTTTTCTTTTTTTAAGTTAATTTGGTTTAACCTTCTTTATTACCAAAAATTTAACATCAAATGTAAAAATAACTTAATTAAATATCTTATTATCTGCCCTTCTTGGGTCTAAACAATGTTGGACTTTGTTTTTAATTTGTTCTGCAAATTATGTTTTTGTTTAATATGCCAAGTTTTTTAATAGCTACGGCATGCAGACAAACTCATTTTAAAATTAAAAGAGGGTACAATTATCAAGGTTTGATTTGTATCGTATTGCATCACAATTTGTGATGTAAATTTACAATCATTAATCGAAAATATTTCACCAGTGATGTATTGCAGGTTGTTGTACAAAAACTTCCACTCAGAGGATAACAAATCAATAATAAACGAAAAAAAAATAATAAAAAAATAATTTATTTATTATCTACATCTTCGTTCTTAATTTTTATTTATTTAGTATTCATTTTGTTGTTGATTTTGTCTTATTGGAGATATCTTATTTATTATTTTAATTTTTAAACGACTTTCCGAAAATACAAATGCCTAAAATCATAATTGCGTTTTTAAAATTTAGCGATCAAACCTTATGTATTAAAAACAAATTATTAACATTTTCTGAACTCAAAATGAAACTTACGCCATTATAAAGGGAAAAGTTTAATAATTTCAGCAGCAAGATGCACATAAAATGAGAAATGAAATATACTTTTTTTCATGCTGAAGTATTAAGCCAAAGTTTCTTTCAAATGGACTGTTTTGCCATATTCTCTAAAGTAGATATTAAAAAAAAAATAATAATAAATTCATTTAATGAGGCATTTATTAAAGCAACTGCAGCAAAGTCCGTAACATGAAAGGTATTTTTTCTTGAGCAAACAGACAAATTTTTCCAACTATCCTTTTATAAATAGACTAATGGATTTAAATTATGTTTAAAGGGAAAGTTTCATGCTTCTATTTCTATAGTAAACATATATATTTTTTTATGTTTACGGACGAGATATGATGTTTTTACTTTAAAAAATATTAAATATTTGTCCATGTTAATGAAGAGAATGATAAAAAATTAATATATATGTAATATTAAAAAGCTTCGCCATTTTGCTTTAATTAATTTATTCCAAATTCTTACAATTCTATTTTTTTCCCTGTCTTTTAAATACATCTTAAATATAATCTATATTTTTATTCCATACCTTAAATCAATATATTATTTTAATTCTTATTCTAAAAATCTTAATATGTTAAAATCTACACATATTTGTAAAAACCCTTAATTTCTTTCTTTCTTTGAAACATTCAACTTTTATTTCTTTAGAACGTCTCTTAGTATTATTTTTATTTTTATTAATATTATCATTCGATATCCCATAAATCATTTCGGCTCGCGCGTCTAACCAGCTCACCACAAAATTATGCCGTATATAGTAATAAGTTCCACGGCTTTACAAGCAGCTTATTGGCTATTCCTCACCTGCATTAGCGAAAATATTCAGACGCTCGCTACCTTTAAAACACGGTTACACCGGCTCGGAGAGCAGAATTTGTACGTTTCTCCAAATGCCAATAAAACCCACGTCACTTGGAGGAGACGTTTTTTCGAATTGATGTAAATTCTCTAATCAATTTAACATCTTTATGCTGTTCCTAAGGTGTAACATCACTTAGATATGATTCCTGAACACGCGATTTAGTGGAATTACCTTTAATTAGTATAGTGTCAATAAAAGAATTGATACAGATTCATCATCTTATTATATCTACGGGAAAACTCACGATGTTTTTATGAATCATCGTCTTGCCTTTGGAATCATCGACTGCTCATGCTATGTTTTTTACGGGATCCTCGAGTGCTACAATTGATATATTCATTATGAAATGCCATTCTTTACATATATATTTGCAGATTAAATAAAAATTTAAAATTTGTAAAATTTATTATACAAGAAGGAACCCCAAGACAAATATATATTGGAGAGTCGTATCTTGTGAGACAGATTTTTTAAAAACCATTAATTAAAGATTATCTATAATCGATTGAAGAAATTTTCGTCGTTACATATACAACTATGCTTATTAAGAACATGGTAAAAATAGTAATACACATGAATAGAAACAAATCACGTTAAATTCGTCTCACTCGTCAAAAAATAAAACACTACAGTACAAATATAACAAATTCTTTCATTTTAACTTTTTTTACACTTGTAATAATAATAATAAAAAAAACATTTAAAAAACGTTTGACATATGTTTTTCGAATTGCATAAAAAGCAGCGAAAAATAAACTGAACTATTTTTTGCGGATACTCTCAAAGTACATTTATAAACATAATGTCCCTAAGAGGTTCTTTTGAAAAAATTTAGATCGACTCAATATTTTATCCAGAAAAAGCATTCTTTTATGGAACATGCATAACTCACACAAGTAAATAAATAGTCCATACTGAAGTTCTATTTTTTTAACATTTAAAATATTCAAATAGAAAGAAGTGTTTTTTGGCGAGTATCATTTTAAAGATCGTATGTATAATAATTTTATAAAATGAACATCAAAACAAATTTGCTTTTTTCGTGTTTAGCGATAAATACTTTTTTTAGAGTTACATGCTTACTATTTTAATTGCATGCGCTAAAACCATCATCAACATCATATCATTAACAAATTAAATATTGCCATTTATTGCCATATCTTGTATGTAAGTTTTAACAAAACACAGTTTTGATAATAGTTAGTTTGTAGGTTTATACCACACGATAATAAAAATGTAAATTATCGTAAGTATATAAAGAAGAGATTCCAATGTTTATATATTTATATTTCTTAAATCGATAGTACAGGCTTGGTGTAATATATATATATATGTATATATTACATTGCTTAGGTCTTATAACATATATACTAATAGCTATCATGTAAATGTGCGGTATTTCTGAAAATTAATTATGAAAATAATAAAATAATTGCTATTCTAAAGTGGCTACTATAATTTACAAATTTAAAAGAAAGAAAAAAACGCCAAAACAAAACCCATGTTTTATTTTAAGATTTAAATATGACAAAGTCTGCCTTAAATTTTGCCAAATGGGAAAAAAGCACTGAAAAATAATCTGAACTATCTTCAGCGGACTTTTTAAAAGTACATTTATAAGCATAATGTTCCTAAGGTTTTTTTTTTGACATTTTTAGATCGACTCAATATAGTATCAGCAAGAAAACGCATTCTTTTATAGCGTAAGCATAATTCACACAATAAAAATAATCGTCCATCGTGAAGCACTATTTTTATTAACATTTAGAACATTGAAATGGAAAAAAAGTGTCTTTTTGACAAGCATCATTATAAAGCACTTAGGCGGTAATATTATTAGGAAATGGCTATCGAAGTAAATTTAATTTTTTTTCCTGTTTTAGTGAAAAAGTCTTCTTTTAGTATTATGCATAATTCATTTTTTTCGTTGTACACTTTAAAAGGATCAATAATGTCTACCTTTAAGGAATTAAAATATTGATTTTTACTTTTTACCTCGTATGTAAGTTTTAATACGAAAACAAAGGACTAATTTTAAGAATGGCTAATTATGTAAGATGCTACTGAAAGGAAAAAAAAAAAGTAAATTAAAATTTTTATTTAAAAAATAGATTAGGTACTCACATTTTTACATTTCTTAAACGGATAATACAAACTCAAAGTAAAAACAAATTACATTTTGGATTACTTTTTTGGGGTAATAAAGATATTCTAATTTAACACATTTAGAGAGAACTTCTATAAATTTATAATGACATAAGTCAACATTCTAAACTTTACATTATTTAAGTGAAAGGAATATTTGACTCAGAAAAAATATAGTTCTGTCAAAATTCTGCAGCAGATGGTAATATTTTAAAATAAAGAATAGACATATGAGATAATTCTGAATTCAATGAAACTATATTTTTCGTAAATATCGGCTAAACATTCCTTATAATTAAATTGGATTTATATATGTTTCTGTACATGGACAAAGTATAATTGTGAATATCATGTACTTTCTCTGGTGTAACGTATTAAAAAAATCAATAGAAATAACCACAAATAAACCGATGTTCGTTTGCAATATATATATATATATATATATATATATATATATATATATATTTTAAATTGTGAACTAAAAAAAGAAATCTCTCCTTCTAGAAGTCATTATTTTACTGTGATTAAAAATTACTTATTAAACTAAAGACATGTATCAATTTCCAAAATATAAAGGAAATGAAAAAAAATTACTAATTAATCATTACAGTAGAAACATGCCTTATACAAATACATTTCATCTTAATACCCTATTCACATAATTAGATTGATGTTTAGAAAATTGCGTTTAGAATTCTTAAACGTCACAAAACAATGTCCTCCATTACATCCCTAACTCGTAACAGCAAGCATAATTTCATTACAAACAGGCTTGATTACTTACTGGGATTTTAACTAAGTAGCTAAGTACGGATGGAATAAAATAAACATATAAAGTAATTTTCGTGGCTGACCGATAACATTTAATTTCACGATGCTCAGATTTGATAGAAAATAACCTACTAACGACGAAGAACACACAGAAAAAAGTTTTGTTGAATCAACAAAAATTTGTTTGCCCCAACGAAACTTTTTGTTTAAATATGGGTCAATGGAAATTTCGTTTGAATCAACAAAAAAAATATTGCTGATTTTTTTTGCAATTCCAAAAAAAATTTTGTATCGTCAGCAAAAAAATGTTTTGTTAATTCAAGTAAAATGGTTCAATGTTACTTGAATTAACAAAATTACTTTTGTTACATAGATATATGCTATGTGTTATTTTAACAATCAATTTTCTTTTTTCAACTAACTATATTTTGTTTGTTTAATCAATAAAATATGTTATATTACGAACTTGTTTTGTTTATACTACAAAAACATTTGTTAAATGAACCAATCTACATATGCAATTTTAACTAATTTTTAACAGTGAATTACGCTTGTAAACCTAGAACAATAACAAGTGAATTTTATCCGACTTTTTTTCAAACGCAAACCGAGAGAATGAAAATTGCCCATGCCGGGAGTCGATCCCGGGTCCTCAGAACAGCAGCCTGACGCTTTACCACTGCGCTACCAGGAACGATATCCGAGTTTGGCATTTCTCACTCTTATATATGTCGGAACGGCTGCAATCGCAGCACAAGATGGAATGTCATAAGGAGCACGCAAATTTCTGCGGCAAACATGAGACGACAGTACAAAGCACAGCATACGGCAACACATAGTTAATTTTTTATTCATTTTCAGCAGTGAATTACGCCTGTAAAAAGCAGGATAAACATTTCCTTGTTATTATTCAAAGATTACAGGAGCATTTGACTGCTGAAAATGAGATAGAGCTATTGCAGAAATCACGAAAAATGCAACATAGTAGCGCCACCTGTTGCGCGATTTAAAGTAAAAAGTAATCAGCAACAATTTATATCAGAAAGTAACTGAATAAAAGGTTTTATTAAATTCTGTGCATTAGTTCTTGAGATAAAAACAGCGAAATCGCGTTCAGGACAACCGGAAATCGAAAATTTTCATGAATCCAATTATTTCTTCTTGCAAAGATAGAAGACGGTAATAAATGGGACAGGGGGATTTTTAAAACTACCTTTGTCCGTCCCAGTGAAAAAAAGTTTTAATTACCCCAAAATTATGTTAATCATATAATTATATAGCTATATAAGTCAAATAAATCAAGTTACGTACGAAAGATATGACTACTACACAAGAATTTAAATTTTTCAAAAATAACAAAATTTTGCTGGAATTACAAAAATATTGTAAAATTAAAAGAAACAAATTTTGTTAGTTCAAGTAAAATTGGTGAAATTTTGTTAAAATTTTGTACGAGTGTTAACAATATTTTTTTTTCCAAGCAACAAAACCAATTTTGTTACTTGAACTAAAAATTTGACTAAAACAACCAAAATGTACTCAACAAAACAGGTTTTGTTGTTTTAATCAATTCCTTTTTCTGGGTGAGGTATGCTGTAATACATGAACTCTAGTTATGTTTTCTTATTAATCACTATTTCGTATTACGGAACTTTTAAATTAATTTATGAACAAAAAATCCCTTATTATAAAGTAAGTAATATTAATGCAAATTACGAAAAAAAAATAACACAATAGTATGTGAATTCATTTATGTAAGAATTATGCTCTCATGTGCTTTTGTAAAGTATAGAAAACTAAGAAGAAATAAGAAACTGTATGATTAATATTAAAATAATTATATAAAACGTATGTTTTTTTTAATCAAAATGACAGAGTATTTTGCAGGTTGGGAACATTCATAAAAAAGATCTAGATGTGTATCCATCCCTCAAGATCTTGAAATTTTGAATCCATAATGTTGAGTCCATTTATACACTTCAAGTATTCAAAGACGTGAAATGCGGGATATGTAACTATAAGAAATACCATATGAAATGCAGTTTATTTCATTGTTTACCCCGATAACTAGGAATGGCATTTAGAAGATCACGTCTAGAATTTAAAAACGATGTTCTCGGTTACATAAATAATCAGAAAGCGACATTTTCTAACGATGAACACTTGGATTATTAGGAACAAAACATAAAAAAATATAAAGTAAAAAAAATGCTGGCAAAGAAAAAGAGAAGCATATAAAGTAATTCCCGTGGCTAACCGAAAGTATTTAATCTCTCTCTCTCTCTATATATATATATATATCGACTGTCCCCCATCTCAAAATTCTTTCATTCTACGGCTGATATCTTAACTTTCTGGTATTAAAGTCATTCACCTCCGAATATTTCTTTATCTTTTATAAACCTGTTTTTTTTTTTCTCGGGAGACGTTATAAAATATTTTATGACTGTTTCCGTTTCCATTCATACCTTTTCCATATTTGGCTATTAAGCGCGTTCGAGTTCGCTGATTGGCTGGAAATCCAGTTGAATACGGTTTTTGGAATTCTCACTGTATTTGTGCATATGGCTAGTATTTATAAATCTTATTCTGCTGAGCAAACGATTTTCGGCTTTTTCTCTGTCTGGGAAAACTGAGGCAATCATCATGTAATTTTCATACGAGCATCTCACTATATTATTCTAGGGACTTGGAACATATGATCTGTTGTAATATTTTGTAAAATGGGTTGCAGTGATATTGAGTGGTTTCGAATAGTTGTGGGTTCAGCGAATTGGGACTGATACTAATGACTTTTAATACTCTTAGATGTAGACTCCTGATATTCGGATTTTGAATGATTTAAATAAAAATCGGTTGTACTAAGAACCTAACTGTTTATGGGTGCGAACCTTAATGTGGGATTTGTATTTTTCCCATTTTATTTAAGCCACGATCCGACTGCAATTTTACTTACCACACTATTCTGCTAGTGATATGCTTTCTACAGCTGCAATTATGAGTTCTCAGCTAATTTTCACTAATGTCATCAAACGTCACATTGTTTAAAAAATGTTGACAGGTTTTTGCCAAAACTGAGGTTTTTCTGATGTGTCGTCTATTCTATAGTGATTGTTTTTAACCATATTTCGTCCTGAGAATAAACTATCGTTGTGTTCGTCCTCAATTTTTCCAGTAATAATAATACAGACCTGGATGGTTACTTCTGCTTCTTAAATTGCTGCCGATTATAAAAAATTTCTCCAAGTGTGAATCTTTCGCAGGAAATTTTTGCTTTTATATAAAACAAGAGTGTGATTTAAGGAGTTGTAACCATATTTTGGTAATCAAATATTTTAAAAATGTTTCCCATATTTTATGATATATTGAGAATTTTATTAAGTGATGTAATGTTTTTTTCGTTATCATATCTTACAGTTAAACTTTGTGTATACTGTTGTTATTTAAAGTAATTTATTTCAATTATTGTGGATTTTTTCATATCATATTACTAATGGCAATGTTTTAATCATCAGATAATAGAACTAATTCTAGTGACAGATATCCTTCGTTTGTTAATTTATGTGCCCCATACCAAATAGAAAGTTTTTCCTCACTTATTAATATGGATGAATACAGAGTTAATAATGAAAAACAGTATTTATCATTTGAGCCTAAAAACGACATGCTAATTGACAGTTGGTTACAATACATAGATAAATGTTTTAAGAAAAATGAGCTAACATTTAACAGCATATGCAAATTTCTTAAAAGGAGTAAGTTAACAGCTTATATAAATAATTATCTTAGCTGTAAAAGTTATGCTGAAATTGCTGAAAATCTTAAAGAAAAGTTTATCAAAATTAATATTCCATTTTTTTCCAAAATTTCACATCGAAAATTATATTTTAAGTCCCAATTAAAAGAATACATCCATAAAAATTTAAATTAAGGTATGGAATTGAAGTTAGATGAGGAATTAATATTTTAAGGCTTGACTGATTGATTGAAAGTAGAGCATAAAAAATTGCTAGTAATAAATAATCCATGCAAAACTACTGAGTGGTACAAGCTACTGCGCAAATTAGTACCAGTTGTAACATCTACGGTCTCCCAATTGAAAAATCCGTCTGAGAATGTTATAAATATATTCCCAAATACTCGAAAGAAAAAACCTAGAAATTTAGTTAGATCATGAACTCCAAATTTTCAAGCCAATCAACAGAGATATTTTTCCATCCACAGATTTTCTTATGTATTATCAACAAAATGTTCGTATAGATCATGCAAATTATGTACTAATAAGTATATCGGTAATGTTTTGCATTGGCAAAGAAACTGTTGTTTCATTGAGTGTAGAGTACCAGAATAAGTAACCAACTTCTCAATTTGGCCAAGCGTGACTCCAGTCTGTAGAGGACCCCTCAGGTCTATATCCTGTGGCACGTATCACACCCTTGGAAGAGGATATGGATCACTTTCTGGACTATCCGATTACGAGGAACAGTACAGTACGTTCGCCGACTACCGCGGTGGCGATCAAACTAAAACTCGTACCCCGGGTCGAGAATCAATCCAGCGTGTCTATGCATAATCGAAGCTTTCTGTGGCCGACGGTTGGATTAGCAGGAGTTTAAGAAATAAATTTCCAGCTACTAATTTTGATCAGGACCGCCTCTTTAACGCTTTTGAAGGTAGTTTCCGCATCCTTCGGCGTCCCATAGCGGCATGTAACATAACTTTCCATTTACCAACCTTTTAATGTGTGTTTATATGCGTTTTCGGATGGCCTTCTACTGAGTAGACCGCATCCCATGTTTTGCCATCGGTAGAAGTCAGAGGGAAAGCTTTCGTATGTCACACGGAAACAACCCAAGCTTGGAAGTTTATATGGGTTCAGGGATACTTTTCCTCGTCATCCATGGATAGCGAGAGACTTCTCCTTCGTCGCCGTCGACGAACTAGTCGTATTCTTTGTAGGAGCTCGACCACCGAAAGCGGTGATAGATTAAGAGTCGTTGGGGAAGCTCTGCATAAGGGTTCCTCTTTGGTCTCCTACTCCGAAGATGTCGTGGGACTCCGGCGCACTTCCCAAGTGCCAAGTGGTGGGTGACCTAAGATGGGAGGCACCACCGCTTGTCGCAGAAAACTTTTTCATAATTTCTTTGGGAAATTGAGAGTGGTCAGTAGGGGGCGACGCTCCCACTATCTGTAGAGCATACAGGAACTCTACTGGTCGTGCGCTTTAAAAGTTCCACAAACATTTGGTACGGTGGTTGACGTGCCTAGCGGGCGCCGTCAAGCGCCTGGCGGCACAGCTCAGTTTTGCGAGCTTCTCAATCCTCCATTTGACAATCTTCGATTACTTGCCACGCTACACTCCATGCGTTATACGCACAGTGTAAACTACTTATTACCACTCAAAAGTTGTAAACTGTATTAGAAATTTTATACTCATTATTATTGGTCAAGCAAAAGATAATATTAAGGTCTAATAAGATATGTAATGTCTAATTTTTGTAAAATCATGTCCTTTCAAAAAATCAATAAAATGTGTCGTTTTAGGAACTAATCTTGATTATGCAATTTTTGAATTGAAAAATTGTGGTGCATTTGGAATAAATATAAATTGTAAATAATGTACAATATCGCGAAGAAAGGTTGTGTTAAAGTGTAGAGTTACAAGTAATGAATTATTAAGTATTTTTTAATGTGATTCTCTTAAAATTATATAATAAATTATATAAGTATAAAAATTATACTCTTATACACCCATTTCACCTTATGGAGTCAAGGCAGGACTTTCTATTTTCAAGCAATCCCTTGAAAAGATTCTTGCTAAATATAAAATAGATTTTTCTTGTCACTATTTTTACGTCACCTTGGAATGGATTTGATATTGTAGAAATTTATTTGAAAAATTAAGCAATACTTTAATTTATAAACCAATTCTAAAATTTTATAATTATAACTCTCCTCCCCATGTGCCTTTTGATACGTCTAAGATTGCAGAAGGTACTATACTAAAACAACCTAGAGGAGAAAAATTATTTACATCCTATTGCGTTTTATTCTATAGCTTTGAGAAATTATGAACGCAATTCTTTTATTACTGAATTTGAATCTGGTGCTGATAGTTTGGAAAGATTTATCATTAATTTTATATTCTGAAGTTTATTATCCACAATGACCATGTAAGTGTCGTAAAAATTTAAAAACTGAAGGTGGAGTTATCATTTTAATAAAAAAAAAGAAAAACAGGATGTACAAAATTGGCCATCTCCATATCGTTAATAAAAAAATATTGGAACTTCCTCGTGGAAATTTTGGTCACCCTGATATTAAACAAATACGAAATATTATTTATGAACCAGAATATAAAGCAATATAATAAGCATGTTGCTGTGATATTTGTCAGAGAAATAAAAAACAAGCAAAAAATATTTTACTTTTTACAAGCTATGTGAGCCATAGATCTACCTTTTGAATGTATTTCTTTTCATAGTGTTGCTGGTGGATAACTGTTTCATAAACATATCTGCATTTGATAATAACAATAATACTAGATATACTTGGGCTTTTGCATCAAAAGGTATTACCTCCAAGACATACTAGACGAGATCTAAATTTTTAGCTGAGTGAAAAGTGCTCAGGATAGGATTTGAACCAGGGACATTTGGCTTAAGCTACCCACGCTCTACGTAATGAGCTATTCTGGACAAATGTGACGTGCACAATTCACTCAGATAACCATTTGATAATGACATCTGGTGTTTTATCTGAAACAGTTAAACAGAATAATTCGCAGGCAATGGAACTCCAAGTAAACCATGGATGCGTAACTACACATCATTAAATGTAAGAGGATTGTTTTAACGAGTAAATAAATCAGACCAGTTGTAATTTTTCAACTGAGTGAAAAAGAGTACAGGGCAGGATTTAAACCATGGACGTATGGATTAAACTACGAACGCTCTACCAACTGAGGTATCTTGGACAAATCTGACGGAAAAAAATAACAATAATGAAGTTTAATTACGTATCCAACGTTTTCTTGGATTTCCGTTATCTGCGATTTCTTATGTTGAGCTGTTTCATTTAACAGACCAGATGTCATTATCAAAAGGTTATCTGAATGAATTGTGTACTTAGATTTGTCTAGTTAGTAGAGCGTAAATTTAAGCCAATGTCCATTGTGAAAATCCTGGCCTGGCCACTTTTTCTGTAAGTTGACAAATTACAACTCATTTCATTTATTTATATGAATTAGCTAAAACACGTTTTTCATGTACAAATTCCTCAGAAATTACTTAGTAATAGGAATGCAGCCTTCACATCCTCTAGATTTAAAAAATGTCTTCGAAAATATAAATTTAAGCGTATTTTAACCTAAGCCTATTGTTCAAAGAAAAATCGTAAAGTGGAAAGTGTGAATTAATCTATAGTTTCTAGATTAAAGTTTAAAGTTAATTCTTCTACATCAAAAGTTCCTTGGACTAAAATGTTAAAGCAAATGATCCAATGAGTACAACATTAGTCCTCATTCTGTAAGTAAACTCCTTCTTGCTTATTTTTTTTTTCGTCAATTACATTAAAATTCTCCACTTACAAAAAATTGACACCCTCCTGTAAATGAAGACGTAAAATGAGAAAAATGCTTACCGTAGAATATTATCTTAAAAATAAGAAAATGTAAGACCTGCATAAAAATTAACTTTTTAATAAAATGTATTATTATTATATTATATTTTTATTTTATTTTAGTATTTACTACAGAATTTAATGATAACACACACTAAAAATACAGGTGGATCCAAAATCGATGAAGCCATTTATTTAAATATCCAATTGCTAGAAAATTACTTTTGAATGTCCTTCTAGTAAGTAGCTACTTAGTAAGTTGTTTGAAGTAAGTTAAAATTAATAAATCAATTTACCATGCAGATACAAATATTGAAACAGTCCATAAGTTACTTTCTAATAATTCTCCTGTAAAATTAAATTATCTCATGAGCAAAAACAAAGTAAAGTAAAAAGTCTAATTTATGTTAGTAAAGATTTATCATAAGAAATGTAATTAAGTAAAACTAATTTCGTTATAATAGCTAAATTAACTTTAATCATATCCTATTGCAAGATTACAAATGTATTTTCTGACGGTCGCAGATATATAGTAAATGTTAGAATATTTTACTCATGAATTTAAATTTTTATGCGGGCGTAATTAATGTTAACTCTAGTATTTTTCTTTTTATTTTAATGTTGAATTTGAATTCTCATAATTAATTAAATTAAATGTACTTTCCTTGAATTACATAAATTATTTGGATACCTTCTAATATATTGAGATACTTCGTTTTCACAAATCGACAAATTATTTATTGATTTAATGTTAACAGATTTTGCTGCAATTATTTGGATAGAGTTAGTAAAACATTTTTTTTCTATTTTACATAATGTACACTATATTGCCAAAGGTGACCGGTCACTTGCGATTTTAGACGTTTTGTTAACTATCTAGAAAAATACATGAGGAATTAACCTGAAACTGCTGGTGTGTAAACAATATAGTATAGGTTATATATTTCCGCGAAGATTTTTTCCCGAAATCCCATAGGGGACTGTTAACAAATAAGAAAAAGAACGAATATCTTTTGGATTCGCAAGTGACCTGAAAAAACTAATGTAGCAAAAGCGTTCAAACTCGAAATTATTAATAAGTGGCTTATTGTAATATACTGTGTTTATTTTTATGAGAATTGCATGTATACTCGAAGAGAAATTAAGGTTTTTATAAAAACAGCCCAAATTTCACCAAATATTTTGCTTATAATTGGCAGAGTTCTTAATATAAAAAAAAGTTATTTTGAGAAAATATGTCAAACAACATTGTACATAATGCTCTGCAATCAGAATTAAAAAATAATAAAAATTGGATGAAAAATGAGCAGGTTTACTAAAAACTGTTTTACTGCGCATGCGCGAATGCAATCAAAATATAATATGCATAATGTATTAGATAAGTATATAGAGCAACTTTTGTGAAAGTCTCAAAATCATAGCATAAAAATTCTGAAAATTATCGTCGAGAGAATAAGCTCGAAATCCGTTGTTCCCGAAAAGAAGCAAAAAAATGAGTGGTTGTATCAAATATCTGTTGATTAGTGCCCAGATAGCGTACACAATATTGCACGTACTACTATATTTGGATACAACTCCTCATCTTTTTGCTTCCTTTTAGGAACAACGGATTTCGAGCTTAATCTATCGATGATAATTTTCAGAAATTTCAAGCTATGATTTTGAGACTTTTACAAACGTTGCTCTATATACTTAGCAAATACATTATGCACATTATATTTTGATTGCATTCGCGCATGCGCAGTGAAACATTTTTTAGTAAACCTGCTCATTTTCCATCCAATTTTTATTAATTTTTAATTCCGATTGCAAAGTATTATGTACAATGTTGTTTGACATATTTTCTCAAAATAACTTTTTTTTATATTAAGAACAAATTATAAGCAAAAAACTTGGCGAAATTTGGGACTGTTTTTATAAAAACCTTAATTTCTTTTCGGGTATACATGATATCCTCATAAAAATTAACACAGTATATTACAATAAGCCACTTATTAGTAATCTCGAGTTTGAACGCATTTGCTACATTAGTTTTTACAGGGTTATCCAAAAGATATTCGTTCTTTTTCAATTTGTTGACAGTCCCCTATAAGGTTTCGGGAAAAACGCTTCGCGGAAATATATAACCTATACTATAATGTTTACACACCAGAAGTTTCAGGTTAATTCATCATTTATTTTTCTAGATAGTTAACAAAACGTCTAAAATCGCAAGTGACCGGTCACCTTTGGCAATATAGTGTATATGTATGTATTTATGACAATTTCTTATGTACATCAATTTTAAAAAGAGATTTCCAATGCTATATAAGAATTTTTACACCCAAAAATACTCAGAGCAGAATCAAAGTTAATATAATTGCTGTTTTTAAACCAAGTTATTAAATATTGCTGAAAATTAAGAATGTTTATGAATAAGAATATTTATAAATTAAGAGTAAATATTAATATATGGAATATAAATAAAGCAAGAATAGAAGAAAATAGATTAAAAAAATCATGGTATATAACTTAATTATGAACTATTTATAAAAAAAGCTACAATGTATTCACCCTTAGTATAAAATCAAAAATTACATAATATATATAATATGAACGTCACAGCCAAAATTCCGACATGCATAACTTTTCACTGAATTAAATTATTATGTTCTCGCAAGAGTAACTGTTATTTAATATTTAATATTGTTATATTTTTGTTAGTTGAAAATGAATTATTATTGTTATGACTGTATTATCTATCATTTGCTATTGTTAATGATATTTATTATTGTTCATTTGTAATGTTATTGTTTTAATACACACTGTCATTGTTATTGTTATATATTTTTAGTGAGAGGTTCCAATTAGAGTATATATTACATATTTTATTGCATACTTTATTATTTTTAAACTCAATATTACTGAATGTTAAAGATATAATACGATTCAACATTTCTCCAACTGTGTGAAAAAGTGGTCAAGCCAGGAGTTCGAACCCAAGATCTTTGATTTAAATTTCTAATGCTCATGCCTGTTAAGTTATCTGGATCGACAACCGGTACAAACACCAAATATTCTTTTAACTCAGTTGGAAAACTATCAAATCGTAGGATATCTTTATCCTACTTTACTATTCAGTATGACAGAGTTAAAAATAATAAAGTGTATCTACGTATCCATCATTTAATGCAGTTCCAATGCCTGCGGTTTATACTGTTGAACTGCCTACATGGCAGAAATGATGATATAATCAAAAAGGCTGTAAAATGTGAATCTGCTCATGTGAATTGTGTCGGACGGTTGTACGTCCATGTAACTCAATCGGCATGAACGTTGGCAATTTAAGCCAAATGTTATTCGTTCCATTCCCGACCTGGAGACTTTTTCACTCAGTCGAAAAAAATGTCTAATCGTTTTATTATATGTTTGATTATATGATCAACATTTAAATCTGTTAAGGATGAAATTTGTACATACAGAGAAAATAATTAATAATGTTAGTTATGAGTGCTTGCCAAATTTCTAGAATGATATTTTGAGCTGGTAGGCATTAGATTAGCCAAGTCTAATGGTACTTATTGTAAGGGGGATAATATAACTTAAATTTCTATATTTTTCTGAGATAATTTTCTTTATTCCACTTTAAACTACATTTTATTACTATTCCTCAACCTCAAATTCATTCATTCTATGCGTGTTAACTGCAATTTCCTGTATAAAAATCATTTCATTTCGAACACTTCTTTATCTTTCATGATTTTAAATGCTTTAACCGAAAAAGTGTGTTTAACAACCTGCCTGCTAATTGGTGAGAATCGGCTAATGTGCTTCCAGTTTATCGCTTTTATCTCACCCGCAATCCGACTGCAATTTTCCTACAAAACCCGATACTTCAAGTGAGATGAATTCTATGGCTACAAGCATGATATTTTAAGAGTTCTCAGCTGATTTTCACTAATGTGTCTCCAAATGGACACATTCATACACACATATACATATATGTAAAGTCTATTAAATAGCAAGTAAACTCAGTTGTATTATAAATACGTTCTGATACATTTTGTATTCAATAAGAAAACTGATAAACAAACTCTTTCCGTTTTTCTGGTTTATAGTAAAAATTTTAAATTAAACTTATATATTTCCTCTAATTTTCTATTAAAATTACAGCATGGTTTGAAACATTGACAGATTTGAGAAAAATCAAGTAGAAGTCGATTTTGGTACCTTAACATGTTATTACAATATAGCCAAAAGTCATCAAATATTTTCGAATTCAGATACTTTTTCTTCAGATACTTTGTCTAGAGAAATACTGCACGAATCATGCTACAATTTCGGCCATTTAAAGAATATGCTTGAGTACTTTCTATTAAGACGATCTTAATGAACAATCATTAAATTAATAATATTTTTTTATCACATTATGTGATAAAATATCAAAATGATCTGCAGTATTCGCAATTAATTTTACCTGCTCTGTGTGATATGTATATGTGTTCTCCAAAGACCAGACCATGTATTCATGAAAATAAAAATATGTCTTTTAAAAATTTAAATATCTCGCAAGTATTTATTATTATTTTTTTTTTATCATGCGCAGTTGAACTAAGTTTTACGAAACTTTCAGAAAACTTGACAATTTATAATAGACACAGTAAACTGGAATCTGAAATGAACTCAACTATTATTTACGAAGATATGAGTACACGTAGAAACCACTTTTTAAGTCACATGCGGGAATTTGTGTATTTCATAATTTAGTTGCCATATGTGCAGGGCAAATCATATTGAAAATTCGTTTGAATTTCGAGAAAATTCAAAAAGATATCGGCGATATAGATGTCCGAAATTTAGATACTATTTAAATGTATCTCGATTATAACGGCATTTCCACAAGTTGTCATTTTTATCATAAATTCCCGGATAAGTAGCTGAATTACATAAAAGTTATAATTACTGGGTGTCCTATAAGTTTTTACACATTTGAATAATTCATAAAAATTAAACAAACTGCCTTTTCGGAATGCGGTTTGTATCATTGTACTTGCCAAAGAGACAGGTCTTTTCTGGGAAAAGAAAATAATTACTTCATATTTCCAACGTTAAGTACCACCATTGAGATTCAAGTTATACATTCAAATAAAAATTACTGATATTATAAGTATTTTATGATAAGTATTTATTTGCACTCTAAAATTTACTTTATTTTTAAGTGTAAGTACATATATATTGTAAAATCTCATACTAATTAACGTCAATTAATAGTTATGTCTTAATAACGTCATCAATTGCTAAAATTTATTTTTTCCCTTTTGTCGCAGTTTGATTATGATTTCATGAAACACTAGCGGCCCGTCCCGAATTTGCGAGGGTAGACAATGTGTCGAC
The DNA here is from genome assembly GCA_963931845.1 of Maratus michaelseni. NCBI lineage: Eukaryota > Metazoa > Arthropoda > Arachnida > Araneae > Salticidae > Maratus > Maratus michaelseni. The sequence goes on along the minus strand of OZ007590.1, from coordinate 229,141,374 downwards.
TACAATGTAGGATAGGGATGGGTAGTTAATTTTTTTTTTAATGTTCTAAATCGGATAAAAGCGGGAGTGAGACAAAATTGCAGTAATTACGAATTTTGAACTTTAAATAAAAGCTTGCAAAAAGTGTGATAAATATTTTTTTTCTGTTTATGTAAATATTGAAACTAATACATTTATTTTATATAGCAGAAACCGCCGACTTCACCCGAGTTAACCTTGGCCCTCCGGATAACTTAATGTAAAAATGTAATATCATAAAATTTCGCGATCACAATAACGCGTGCAATAACGCAATAAAACACAATCAGAAAAAAAATGTATGCTATTTTGACGCAAAATACTAATTTCCTCAGCTTTATATATGATTTAAGAAAAAAATCATTTAAAAAATGTCTTACACAAAATATCTAATCAAAAATCAGCAATAGATGTCTTATTCGTCTAATCTTCCATAATAGGGTTCATATTCAATGTTTAACCCTCTTAGTGAGTGAATTTCTAAAATCGCGGAAGTACGTGTTTAACTATTTTTTAGTAGATTTGTTGGCCTGAATTTTATGCTCCTACCGAAAACTAATGCTGAGATATTGCGAAATGACCTAAAATGTTTGAAACATCCCATTTAATCGCCTTGGGGGGTGACTTGCTAAAATCGCTGAAATACGTGTTAACCATTTCCTTAGTAGATTTGTTATCATGAATTTCATGTTCCTAAATAAAACTTCAGCTGAAATATGGCGAAATGAAATAAAACGTTTACCCCCCCCCCCCTCTTTGTTTTCCTTTGTGGGGTATTTTCAAAAATTCTTTTTTATAGCTTGCCTCGGTCATAACAGCAATCTACTCTTCATATTTCGTTATCCTGACTTTAGTCGTTTCAGCTCGGCGTTGATGAGCCTCTCTTTATATAATAATATAGATGAAGAGACGGATGGATATATTTTATACGTCTAAATACTTATAAATTACATAAGTTACATAAAAAATATTAAATTTCTATTCATAATTTAAATTAATCTATTTATAAAAACCCTCTTGTTATCTAAGGTTTCTTTAAGCAATTGAAAAGGCAGGTCTATCGCCGGCACATTTCGGAATTTTTATCTATGTTGATCTATAAATTTAGTAAACCAAATAAGGAAAAGGGAAAAACACACACACACAACCGCAAATAAAATTTATCTTCTATTAAATGCTCAAACATCATTCAATCATCTAGTCAATTCAAATTACAGGGTAAAGTTTCTCTTCTACGTTGTAAATGTTTCTGTATGTTTCGGTAAGTTTAGATTGTTAAACAATCTCGTATGTCACGGTCAAATTTACAATCGACTTTTGATCCATTTTCTTCACAAGAATTTTCCTCTAATATTCCACAAATGTTTATTGTATATAGCAATGCAATATTCAAGTATTTTCAGAACTATATCTCATCAATGGCAGACTCCAGGGCCATAATTTGTTCATCGCACAAGCAAAAAAAATACAGAAACAAGTGAAACAACAAATATGCTGGCAACAATTTAGTTATAACAATAGTTAGAACAATAGAGTTTGCCTGTGTAGAGTCCCAGCAATAGAGTCACAGCAATAAAGTTACAACAATAGATTCACAATAATAGAGTCACAATAATTGTTACATCATTGGTTACAACAATGAAATTAATTTTGCGCCAAATCACGCTTGTAATAATACGGCAACAATATACTTTTAACTATAAGTAGTTCTTAAAACAAGGAAGTAGAGCAAGAAAAACATGTTACTTAATTTGTTTAAGTTCTACCTTTTGTTAATTTACCTATTATAACTGAACTAATATAAGAAAAAATAAATTAACAAAAAAAAAAAAAGAAATGAAATAACAGTAATTAAAACCTAACTTTCGTATGATTTTCTGTTGCTATCTTAAAGCATTTGGTACGATCAAAATATCCAGAAAAATCTCTTTTAATGCAATGGTAAAATATCTTGTACTTAAAATATTCAATGTAATGAAATGTTGAATATCTTAGGAATATATGAAAGAAAGATTATATTAAATACAGTTCATTTAATCAGCCTACCCCAATAATTAGGAATGACATTTAGAGCAATTGATATGAAATGACAGAATTATTACATCTCTAATTGCTTATCAGCAAGCATAATTTCATAACGAATAGCTATTTAAGTAGTTTTCGGATTTCAGCTAAGTATCTACCGGAAAACAAAATGCATTGAACAAGAAAAGGAAAAGGCATTTTACGTGGCTAACCGACCAGATATAATTACTGTATATTTCGATTAGAGGATGAGTACCATACAAACAATGAAAAAATACCCTATAATACATCCGTGTGACTTAATTTGTCCTATTAACTGCTCTTTGAGATTCTGAAATTTTTATAACTTTTCCAATAAATTATTTCACAATTAATTTATTATTATTATTATTAATCGCTAAAATGAGTTCATTATATAGTACGAAATAATATATTGTCAGCTACGAAATGATTATGGACTAATGTTTTTAGTGTTAATTAAAAATGGTGAAAACGAAGAATTATAACAATCCGATTTACAATAAAATAATTAAATATATGTTATATTTTTCCAATGGTTTCCTCTTAATATGGCAAAATGTTCTGCACATTCTAAATATTCAGAAAAGCACCTTTAAAGCCTTTTTTTTAAATCACAATAATTTATTATTTAAATATCCATAATAATGAATTTGTGTTTTAACTATTAATTTGGTTTTATTTAGTGTTTAACAGCAATAAATATAGTGATGCATACATTTTTGTAAGAACTATAATTATCCAGAGATTTAAAACTTTAAAACTTAGAATCGGCGATACAAATAATTTTTAAATTGTAACATGTAAAAATATTGCAATAGATTAATTTTTACAGACATAGTTAATTAAACAAAGAGACTCGGCAGTTCTTGTCGGTAACAGTTTTTGAGTCTCCTGCTAATTTTAGTTTCTAGTTGGATGTGTTTATGATTGCTCAACTTTTACTCAGTTTAATTGTACTTTCCTTAATTCAAAATCTCTAACGCCGTATCTTCAGGCATCTTCCAATCTTTTTTTTTCCTTTTTATCGCTTCTCATTTTTCACTTTTTCAAGTAGCTTCAATGATTTAATTATTTTTGGCACTCTCTACTTATTCATGATTTTGGCATATCCATATCATGTTTGTCGTTCTTGTGTATGCGATTTATTATGTCTCTGTGTGTTTTAATAATTTGTGCATTTCACTTTATCTCTGTTTTTATTCACAATATTCTGCCAAGACATTTTGCAGCAATTCACCTCAGTCACTAGCAGTTTCTTCCCTACTTTAAATCTTCAGGTCTCGGTTTCATACCACCAGATTTTCTCAGTTAAATTCTTAAATATATTTATTTCGTGTTCTATCTGGAGGCACGGCAGTGCCTCCGCTAAGTCGAGAAAGCACAGTCGTAAGCATCCTTTCCTGGAAGCAACTCAGGGCACTTTTGACCCCTTCCATATTATTGCGCTGAAGTTTCCCCAAAACCTGAAACTTCGTTTATCTAGAATATCTGGCACATAGGACTAAAATTTAAAATTTCATGTTTCTGTCTTTTCTAGTTCAGACGATATATGAACTCAAAGTTTCGATTTTTTGTCACTCACTCATTCACTCACTCACGCGGCCTCAAAAAGATAAGGTAGATTCCGTAGTTCTAGAAACTTGAAATTTGGAATAAAGATAGTGTTTAGAATACAAAGAAAGAAAAAGTGTTAAAATCCGGAAAATTTCTTAAAATAAACATTCGAAAATTCCAAAAATTCCAACAAAATTGAAAATTGAAAATAATTCGATCTTGTACTCTTAGAAACTTAAAATTTGGTGTGAGGGTGGTGTTTAGAATTCAGAAAATGGAAACATCACGCACACAATAAAAATCGAAAATAAAATAAAAAAATCAAAAATTTTAAAATAATTCGATTTTGTAGCACTAGAAATTGAAATTCAGAATAAAGGAAGTATTTAGGATACAAAATAAAGAAAAATTAAAAAATATAGAAAAAAAAATCGAAAATTCGAAAGATTCGAAAAAAATTTAAAAAATGAAAATAATTCAATCTTCTTGTCTTAGAAACTTAAATTTCGGTGTGAAGGTAGAGTTTAGAATTCAGAAAAAGAAAACATCAAAAACACAATAAAAATCGAAAAAAAAAATCGGAAAATTTGAAAATAATTCGAATTTGTAGCGCTAGAAACTTGAAATTCGGAATTTAGGATACTAAATAAGAAAAAATTTAAAAATCCGGAAAAATAAAAAAAAAACGGAAAATTCGGAAAAAAAAATTCAAAAATTTAAAAAATTCAAAAAATATATATATTTAAAAAAAAAAAGAAAAAAAAAAGAGAGAGAGAGAGAGATAAATTGAAAATAATTCGATCTCATAGTCTTAGAAACTTAAAATTTGGTGTAAACGAAAAAGATCGAAAATTTAAAAATAATTCGATTTTGTAAGCGCTAGAAACTTGAAATTTGTAAATACGGAAAAATTCAAAAATATGGAAAATTCAAAAAAAAAAAATTGAAAATTGAGAAACTTACAAGTTGGTGTAAAGGTAGTATTTATCATTCAATAAAACAAACAATTAAAAAATTCGTAAAAATCGAAAATGAAATCGAAAAATCGAAATATCTGTAAAAAATAAAAAACTCGAAAACAGTTCGATTTTTATTACTAGAAACATTAGTTTTAAGATAATTGTCCTATTAGCTAGCACACCGCACCTAATTGTTTTATGTTATTTTCCCCGGATTATGCTTCTTTTTTCTTTCATTAACGAATTTTGTTAAAGAAAAGTTTCGCTATACACTGGCTACGTTATGGGCGGTTTCTTTTTAGACAGGTTCGTTTTCTTTCACATATTTAATCTGCATATTAAATATGGATTATTAAATACTGTTAGCCCTACAAACAATTTCACAGATCACCCGCCCCTCCCGACATTACTGGCTGGTTATGGCTTGATAGTCCTTTTTAAATAAAATCATTGTGACTCTAAGATTCTCTTTATTTATCTCTAGATTGGACGAAAATGATCCTAAGAAGATGGATCAAAGAATTACTATAATGGCATGACAATCAGGAAACTCAGAAGTAAATGGGGAAAATCAAAAAAATTATTAGAAATTGAAAGTTTGAAAATAATTTGATTTTGTAGGCCTAGAAGCTTGGAATTTAGCAGAGAGGTAGGGTGATGCTAAATAAAGAAAAATTTTATTAAAAAAAATCGAAAAATCGAATATTATTTGATTTATTGGAAATTTACATAAAATTTAATTTTGTCTTTCTTTTTATCCTAAACAGTACTTTATGCTAAATATCAAATATCTAAGTCTGAGAGTCATATCTCAGTTCGATAGCACCTTCCCTTGAAGCAATTGAGAGTAATTTTCACATTACTTACTGCCCCAGTCACCGACCGTTTTTATAAAAAAAACAGTTACATAAACGTAATTTAACTCTATTATGACCATAATATGGGCAATAATATGGTGAGAATAGAATTAAACTACGGTTATATAACTGTTTTCTACAAAAACGGTCAAATGACTGGACAATTTGCTGCAAATTTTTAACAGTGTAGGCACCTGAAACTTCTTTTTATCTACATGACCTTGCAAACGAAACTTAAGCTTCGAATTTTTGGTACCTGCAATGAATAGGGAAAAGGTGTGAGCTGAGCGAAAACCAGTGGATGATCTCCAAAAAGAGCCCAAAATCAAGAAAAGGAGGATTACTTACAAAAAGAAGTGAAATCCCATCAAAAATATCGCCTGTAAAAAAATGCAGCCAAGTCTCGTGACTCTTTTACCGTAAAAAGTTCTGAGATCGCGTAATGCAAAGTTTAGCTATCTTATTAACTGTGAAATTTTCATTCACAAATCACTCCTAATCTATACCTCTTTAGTTAATTATGAGTTTGTGACTTGGCAATTACGTAGCACGAGAATGTGATTTACCATAATTAGGCTTAATCATATAATATCATTACATCCCATAACATATTACGGTGTAATAACTTCCCTGTGCATATATAATTAGCCTTAATCAAATTACCACATTGCATGCCATAACATAGTAAGGTGTAATACCTTTCCTGTGCTGCGGAATTGCCAAGTCACAAAACAATAATTAACTAAAGATGTAGAGACTAGGAATGATTTGTAAATGAAAATTTCACAGTTAATAAAATAGTTAAACTTGGCTTTACGTGATCTCAGAAATTTTTGTGGTAAAAGAGTCACTAGACTTGGCTGCATTTTTTGATGGGATATTACATTTCTCCATAATATGAAATTTAAAATTCTATTGATATCCTTCGCTTAGAGATTCTTTTATCTATTGTCATCTTTGTGTCCTTTGCAAAATGCGCAAAACCAAACAAGCACAATATTCATAAAATACCTGAAACTGAAAACAAGTAGTTCATCATAACAGTTCTTTCTAAATATTTCAAATACCTTAAAAAGGATTATAAAAACCTTAAATATAAGTTGAAAATAATGATTCGAAAATAGCAGTAGAACCAAGATTCCCGAAATCCGGGACCAACTGTTATTAATTATGCGTAAACTTCAATAAAATAAACTATAAATTTATACAAATTTCTCTTTTCTATATTAATATGATAATATTCGCAGATTAAACTGAGAAACTTTTAAAAAATATATAATTTTTGTTGTATCTTTCCATTTTTAATTTTTTGTATTCTAAAATCCTACAAATGTGACATTTGTAAAAAACTTTTATGACGAATTGAAAAGTAACAGTAAGAGTAAGATTTTACAAATTTGAAATAAAACTATTTTCGTTAAGTTCATTACGTAAAGCCTATTTTTTAATTGACATATATTGTAGACGAAAGGTTTAATGATTGGTAATGCTAAAAAGCAAAACATCACACTCATGCTTATGAAAATTGAAATAAAGGAAATAACATGAAGAATCAATAGTGATTTCATAAATATTAGAGTAGAATTTGACATTTGAATGATTATAATTTCAAAAAGATGACATAATGAAGCGTCTTCCGGACAGCTTTCTTTGCGTTTGACTGGAGGGATGCACAGGGAGGTCGAAAAAAACTATCTTTATCTCTCTCTGGAAAAAGTTATGTTGGAAATAACTAATTATGTTCATCAATAATGTAAGACATATCCAAAATAGAAAGAGTTTGAACAAGTCTGAATGATTGGACTGTATGAATGAACATATTCTTGTTATGAAATTTTAATTTGTGCTATGCGTAAAGGCATAAAAATATTGAAAAAGTAGAACTGGTATAATGGAGAGAATGGGAAGAGTGGCATATCTAGCAGGTGACTACGAAATCTTGTATCAACATAAAATGCATATTTTAAAAAGGTAAAATGGAACTTCATTAAACAGTTAGGCAGTATTGCATATAATCCAATTGTTAAAGAAAAGAAATAAAATCAAAAACTTTATGAACAACATTAAAAGCAAAGGAACATTTTTTACTTATATCTTATAATTATTGTAATTATACTTCATACTTTAAATGCCAGTGCAATAATTGTTGGTACATATGTGTTTTTGTATATCATAGATTTACTTCTTTATTGATCTATTTCCATTCCCAAATGATGTAAAAATATATGCTGCCAGGAAAGACAAAATTGGATTTTTCTCTAAAAGTAAGTAATAAAAAAAGGTCATCGTCTGACAGGGTGAAAGAAAATTATGTCGAAAAGAAGATACCTAAAAGCGCACATCCCCCTACAACACTTCCTGTCGGAAAAGCGATTCTCACGAGAAAATGTATGCATACCGACTTACTCCTCTATGCACATTTTTAAACAGGGCAAAAAGTAATGGTAACAGAAGTAAAGAGTTCACCATATCACGAAAGGTTAGCTAAGCAGAATTATCATAGACAGTCCCACACGAGAAAAAAAAAGAGTTTTCTGATTTTGTTAAGCAGGGGCATTAATTCACCAACTGAGGCGAGACACACATCTGAATCAAGAACATCTGAATCGAGAGACACTAGCTGATCCCTAGCTACACCCCCCCCCCTTTGGGAAAGACTGGACGATACAGCCTCCGATCAACGAATCAAGTTAACCGGATGCCCGCCGATGAACCTGACTGGCGCCCGCTAGAAACTTCTAGGCTGATACCACAATTGCCCGATGATAACACGAATTCAAGAATTCTGAATCATCTGTGCGATAAAAGAACATTCATGTTCGCCCTGGTATATCCCACATTAAAGATTGCTTTGGTGCAGTCTGAATTTCAGAGAACTTTTCTACGTACATGAACTATGTGATGCATCATCTTGATGAGAGTAAGAATTCCTTCATTTCCTTGTTTAATTCTTTTTCCTAGCGTGATTGTATATTTGTGTTGTTTTATTAGTACATTTTCGAAGTATGCGCGTGATATATTTATATATATATTCAAGGATAAAAGATTTTATTTATATGATTAAAATGTACAACAATGCTCTAAGGATTTTGTTACATGAGCTGTGACTATATTTAAATTGCAGTAATTAATTTGATGGATATTTATATCCACTCAATTAAAATATATACATTGATAAAAAAATAATAATGATAATGAATAAATAAAAATTTATTTTCTAAACTAACTTTGCCTTTCTTCTATTTCCCTTCCCCCACAAATGTTTATAATTTTCTCTTTCAGGTATTATTTGCTATTTCAGGATTATTTGCTATTTTAAGTCAATTTTTCCAGAAATGCTAAAATTAACTAATTTTTTTTACTCTCCCAATAATTGAATTTTAGCTCACCGCTTTTGAGTTCAACCTAACGAACCTCCTTATCTTAATTTTTACAGTGTTACACAATGCCACTGAGAAGGTAAGGGATCTGTACTGCCACTGTCCCTGTCTTGTGGTTCCCCTCCCTTCCTTAAATGTTGCGCCGCTCATTTTCGGCACAACATTCAGTAACCCATGTTTTATTTTCTTACGTTTCCTAGTTCAAGACATAGAAATAATAAAAAAAGATACGTTCAATAGAAAAATTGCTGCCGTTTTTAAAAACAAATGAAAATACAATGTCAATAAAAAGTGAAATATGTATTTGTGCAGAAAAGCATACAAACAGATAAACAGAACTCACACAGAAATATTCACTTACAAATGATATGCAAAAAATTATTTTTTGTTGGCCTATAAATTATCTGAAAATGGAGATTATTTTCATTGGTAAATATGTATTACCACAATTACTATTATATTATGTTTTACAAACATCCTATAATTTGAAAGAAAGTTTTACGTGTTTCAGATCATACAAACGAAATAATTAACAAATGAATCATACTAACATTATTAATAAACTGTAGGAAAAAATTATCTAAGGGGAGAATTTCTTTGTACAAACGTATAATTACTTCTAATTACATATGACTACAAGACATGAGGTCACTTTGGAGAAATTTTATCTTCAGCATATTATTTTTCTGTTTATGTATAGATTTCATAAATTACTCAGTAATTTATATCATTTTAACAGAAAATTGTTTTAGTTCTTATTCATTTAAATGGCTCTCATTGACATTTTTATTAAGCTTACAACAGCATGCATTGCTTTTTTAATGCTACTTTAGTTTAAATAAAGAATAACACTTTCGTAGTGTTACAATGTTACTTTATGATATTATTTTCGTTTTACATGTAATTAACTCTAAGTGATTCACTTGTTTTAATTGGATAGCATTTCTTTCTTAAATTAAAGTTTATATGTATCAACCATTTTTTGCAACTTAACATATACAATAAATTAAATATAATGTAACAACAATCAACTCTTATGTAACAACAATCAGACCCTTTTTTTATATTAACGAAAATTAAGAAAAAAAATGAAAAAAAGTACAGTTTTAGTAATCATTTTTGAGTGGTCCTGTGCATTTTATCTAGCTTATCAGCTTGAAGCAATGGTTTTCTTATGTCTAAGAAAGTAATTTATAATAGAATTTATTCATTTTTACAAATCGAAATGTCGGTATAAAACGTTTATTTACGTATATGAGGAAAATATTACGTGAAATTGGTGAAAAATTTTCATTTATGAATCATTTGTTGGAGAAATTTGATGGGAATATTAGTAAACCGTCCTATTTTAGGAGTGACTAGACATTTGCCCACTGTTTCAGTGTGTTTTTAACCACCAAGATGACCAATCTATGTAACTCGTTCACCGATGCATAATTTAGTCATTTGATATGAAAGTGGAATGAAGTTTACAAGAATACAAAATATCTTTGCTATGGTAATACACACAAATATCGAACAATCAACTCTAAGATCACCTCTGAGAACGAAAACATATTTTTAAGTACAGTGTTCTCACTACAACTTTGCACACACCAATTACCTTCAAAACGACTACAGCTAAACTCATAAATGTAGTGTTTAGGTATATTGAAACGGCTATACGCTATGCGATGAGAATGCTTACAGCGTCACCTAGTTGAAAACTGTGAAGTTAGTGTTCTTGTTTCGAAACGGTATAAGAAAGGCAATAAATAAAAAAAAAAGTGCCCAGTTAAACTAATGGCATTCAGCACACAGGCTATTCGCACTAATTGTATATTATACTCTTATTTCAAAGAATAATGCCCCTCGGAAAATAAAGAAATCGACAATATAACGCAAATTACGATTATGAGACATACTTTTGATACAAACTGAATACTATAGAGTTTCAGTCCATCCTTTTTTTTTTAGATTAAAAATATGTGATCCATCTATCACTAAACGGTGCTGTTTATCTTTATGAATTTCAAATAAAATAAATATGGCAAAAATATGGCAAAAATATGTAAAACGTCCCTTCCAATTTCATAAAAAATTAATTATTTTTTTAAAAATAGCATGATCATGAATCAAGTTTCATAACAAACAGTTTTAGAAACAACTAATCAGGGAAGCGCATTATCAGAATAAACCTATACACAAACTTTCAAGAAAATCGGATAATTCGCCATGAAAAACCATTCAGCTAAATTAAGGGGATTAGCCCCCGTTTCCCCCCCCTTTATACTTAACCAATGAACCCGCAAAACTAACCAGGAAAAGCGCATTATCACAATGAACATATACACAAAATTTCAAGCAAATCGAATGATTCTGCATGAAAAAACCATTTAGCTAAATTAAAGGGATTTTCCCCTTGTTCAACCCCCTTTATACGTAATGAATGAACCCCCAAAACGAATCAGGGAAGCGCCTGTGAACCTGTATACCAAATTTGAAGCAAATTCAATAATTCTATCAAGAGTTGTCGCGTTAAATACATACATCTGACTACATTAATACGTTCATACATATGTACGTACATACAGAACATGAGGAGACATTAGCTTTTAAGCTTTTATTGACTGTGAGCTAAAAAAGTCGATTGCAAAGTCGTAGAACCTCCTCCATTTAGTATGAAACGGTAGGATGCGCAGCGTCTCTAAATTTTTCTAAATTTCTTACCACTATTTTAAATAAAAATTCTTCGTGGTAGATTTCTTTAACATCTACAATAGAACTATAGAATAAAGTTTATCCTTTTAAAACAGTGGTACCAGAGTAGGAAAATTTTAGTAACGTTGCGATCTCTGCTGACACGTAAAAGTAATCTTATTACAAGCCTTGAAATGTAATTTTTTTTACATTCAATCACCAGCTTAAATACGTCAATAATTGCATGCAAAAGTGTGGCATTATAAGAGAGACTGACATTTACTAACAAAACTAACACATGTACACAAGGTACAGTTCAATTTAATTAGAAAAAACAGTTCAATGTAATTTATGAAATCCATGTGTTTTATGAAAATTGTTTATTAAACGAAAAAAAGTATTAACGTTCGGAACAATACATCGGAGGTATTGCTGTCAATGGTGTACACATATACTAAACGTACAATATATTTTTTAACTATAGCTTGCTTAAATGTGTTGCTTTTATAAGTATATATGCATCTGCATTAAAGCCTTTTTACACGGCATAATTTGTACCGGCAAAATTTGCGCGACAGAATTAGCAATGCCCTTGTTTAGACACCCCCCCGCACCGTAATCCTTAGTCACTTTTCCAAACATTTCATTGGTTGCTCCGGGCAAGACTTTTCCCTCGTCAGTTTTCCAAGCATTTCATTGGCTGTTCCGTGTGACGTTGGTCCTTGACCAACATTATAGTCTACAAAATTGCTCCAACAATAAAAAGTTTTTTGTTTTTCGAGCAACCCTTTTGAAGCCATAGAAGCCATTGATTAACATTGAGTCACCTGAAAGTAGCGGCAACTTTGGCGCTTTGTGCAATAGCGCTGTTATGATGCCCATAATGCATTCAACTAGTGGTGTATTTAAGCTGCTGATTGGATAAAAAAATCATTTCAGGACTTCTATTAAGGTTATTTAAACATGCAAGACAAGAATTCATACTGAATTAAGAAAACTTACAACTTTGTAATTGACTCTTGATTTTGTTTCATTTTGAGGTAGGAAAGGTAACACAGTTTAGCGCTACGTGGTGCTGTAAGTGGTGTCATCTCATAGTATATTGCCAGTTTATTTTACTTAGACACCCTGTTTATGATCATAGTTGTAGTCGTTCAGATGTCGGTTAGGATGTAGTCGTTCGTTGGTGATGGGTAGGACTTTTGTTGGCACCTTGTATATAATATGTTAGTAAATTGTATTATAAAATATTATATTTTATATGACATTAAAATACAGAAAATAAATAAAGTAAATAGACAACATAATAGATAATTCTAAGTGGTATACCTTTAAAAAAATACAATGTGTTTATCAACCATTAATAATTTCCACGGCAGATTCTTGTTATTTTTTTTGTAATGATCGAGACTAAATTACTCAATTACACTGCTGATAAGGATAAAAGAGAGAAAGGGGAAAAATACCATGTTTGTTATAACATTATTATTTCAGATATTTTCTCATGAAATTAAAAATATAAATTATTTTCAATTTCAGTAGAGAGTTAAAAAAAATCCTTGTGATTAAATTACATTTTTCATGAAAAATTAAAAAATATTTTGATATAGTCAAGCTTTATGTGTCAGTTATTTTTAAAGAATAAAAAACCGTCTGTCAAGAAGCTGACATCAAGAATTCAATTGATTTTACCACTTTTGAGAATCTTTAAATTCAATCAAAGAGGTTAAACGGGTTTAACATTCAAATAATTATTGTCCCCTATTTCTGAGAATTGAATTTAGAAAAAAAAAAACCCAAAAACATCGATTTTCATTGAATCATGCCTGAAAGTTTGCTTCTAAAATGTTTAAGAAAATATAAAAAGTGGCATGTTTTAGGGAGTAAAAATGAAATTTGTTAAATGATTTATTTTATTCAAAATATTGTAATCTTTTTGCATAATTTCGTGAAATGGCGGAAAATTAATTCATATTCTGATAGCTCTGTAATCTCCAGAACGAAATAATTTGCAAAAATGACGTCAGTCAAAGCGTGCATTTACATTGAAAAGACTTCTAACATGCATTGCCGTTATTTCTTACTTGGAATGTAGTGCTGAATAAAATAAATATTAAAAGTTATTTCTAATTGTACCATAAAATTACATTTCTTTCTTACCCAAAGTATTGAAAGATCTCGTGCAATTTAAATGGAGCAAATCAGGTTGCCATACAGCTAGTATAAAACTATTCTTTAGAAAAAAATTCTAATACAAAACTATTCTAACTGCTGCAAGCATACTTGTTATTATGCATAACTGAAAACGAAGCTTTATGTATACGAAATTACTCAAATCTTATATTTATACACTGTAAAAAATGAGAAGTATTTTTTGAAGAAATTTTACTACATTCCAAAAGAAAAATTGTTAATTTTACAGTATAATACTGGCATCCCAGCTGCCAGTGTTATACCGTAAAAGTAACAGTAATAAACATTAAAATAAAAAGTAATACGCTACCGCGCAGCGTATTACTGCTTATTTTAATGTTTATTACTGTTAATTTTACGGTATAGTACTGTCAGCTGGGATGGCAGTATTATACTGTAAAATCAACAATTTTTTTCCAGTGTATAATATAATATAACCTCGTAAATCTTCCGAGTTACCCACGATCCCGATAAGCGCTCATTTATCTCCAGAAACCTCAGAAACCAATACATTTCCGAGATTGAAAGATATTTTTAAACAAAAAAAGTTACTGGCAGTAATTTTCGGAAACATTACAAAGTTCTTTTTTTACAATGCATCAAGTAACTGTCTTAATCCCGTATCAAATCAAATTATCGGAGTTTAGGATGCTATAAAGGCAAAATTTGTACATTCAACAAAGAAAAATTTTAAATTAAAAGTGTTTAAATGAACATTATTTTGTAATTCTTTCAATCTGTTAAGCAGCTGAAACTGTTCACTTCAGAAATGACAGCATACGAGAAAACGATATTTCTTATTGCTACAAGATTGGGTAAACTGATTAATACAATTAATCTACTTTGTGACAATTTCGAAAACTACGACCAGCAAAAGAGCATTTTATTGTTTCAAAAATATTTCGTAAAATCTCGAAAATGTATTCGTTTCTGAGTTTCTGAACTTTGCTTTCGGAATAATGAATAACGTGGAGGTTTTACGAGGTTAAATTATATTTTCGAAAATTTACTTCAAGAAAAGATTTTTTTTTTTACATTAAGGTAAAGCCAGGAGAGATGGCGCGGTCGGAGATATTGCGCACATAGAGGTTCGGGGGGAAGGAGTAGAGTGAGTGCGCAGCGACTTCAGGTAATTGTACAACAGCAGTAGTGGAGTGTCTACTTGAAAGTGCACGTTGATTGTTTTGAGTGTCTAAGATTGCTATTTTGTTTTGTTTTCCCAAAGTAAGTGCTTGAATTTTCATAGCTATTCATCAGAATTTCTATACAATGTCAGTAGTACAAAAGATTTTAAACTTAAACGATTTCTCATAAGCTACTAATCTAGACTAACGATGTGAACATCAACGGTTCCGTTTAGTAGCGGCCATGTTTATATAAAAGGCCGCGCAAACTCTCCTACCAAAATTGGAGAGTTTGCGCATCTGCTACTTAGGAGAGATGGCGCATTGTTTCCATTAGTTTCCGAGCTAGGAGAGATTACGCAGCTTATTGGTAAATTTGTCTAAAAAAATGAAAAATTAAAATAGACTAATTTTAAGTTAAACGTGTTATCAAGTAACTTAATGCTATTTTGTAATCTTATCTGGAATTGCTTTTTCTCATTTATTATTTTCCCCTTTAATTAAAATGTTTTAATCGTTTTTAAAATTATTTCCTTTTTCTGATTATTTAATCATTAGGTTGAAATATTCACTCCTAATACAATAAATAATATTTGCTCACAAAAACCTTACAACAATGTCATTTAAGTGTAATTATTATTGTCAACAATTTAATTGTAGTTATTATTAGTAACAATCTCTCCTACCCATGTGCGCAATCACACCAACCTTGTAAGGACAGATTGCGCAAAATAACTTTCTTGGTTTTATTACATTTGTTCTATTAAATTACAACATAACAACAAAATAGCAATGGAAATGCATAAAACAAATGAAGTAAAAATTATTCATGGATAGTTTAGCAAAAAATTAATATTTAGATTTTTTATTGTTATTCTTTTGAATTGTGCGCAGACTCTCCTAGCTTTACCTCATACAAACAAATATAAAATAACTGTACACATTAAAATATGTTTTCTTCTGTGTAAGGCAGGGTTTTCCTTAAAATAAACTATTTGAAAAAACAAGATAAACAAGAAAACATATTACAACGTTTCACAATCACATCTGAGACATACATATTGTTGTGAGCTCGGGGTTCGAAAGGACTGATGCCAATATATAAGAACAATAAAAAGGCTTTATTCACTATAAACAGTGCAATACGATCACAAATATCTTCTGAAAATTACAAGATATTCAGTAATCTTCAAATCCAATAAAAGCGCAGCAAAATTTCACACAGAAACAATGCGTTCAATACGACGTATCAACGACAAAATCGATCCGAGAAACACAGTTCTCAATGCAAAGCCTCTCGTATGAATTCAATCGCAGTTGACAGACAACTAACTGAACTGAACTGATGGAGGTCCTTATACAGGTTTCAGAGATCTTTCCAGATTATTTCAGAGCCTTCAGATGCTAGAAATTACCAGAAAGTGCTTTAACTTTCGATAGAGAACCCAAGCAAGAAAGGATCCCAATGTATAGGTATAAGGGGGGTGTGGTTGCACAAAAAGTCGCCAAATCCGTCGCCAACTTGGCGACATTTGGCGACAAAAATAAGTCGCCAAAACCATCGCCAACTTGGCGAAAAACCCATTCCTTGGCGATTTTCCAATAGAACTCCATTATAAAACCGATGCTGTAAGGTTGTTTTTCTTGCAAAGCACCTGAGGCCTTTAGCATTGAGTTACATGATGCTCAATAGGAAATACATTAATAATACTGCAATTTTCATAATAATAAAATAAAATAAATTTAAACAAATGGAATATTTACAGATATATACAAAATTCATAACATTGCCCCCCTCTCAAGGACTGCACGTCCCGGGCAGTTCAACCTTTGATCGGAAAGCAAACCCGTTACCAACAAATGCTATACTATTCAAAGCACTTAAAGCAAATATGGAAAATAACAATTAAACACATTCATAATGCTGAATTATAAAGCATAGACACCATTACATACAAGTATTTAAATAATAATAACAATAATAATGATAATGCTAAGCAAAATAAATAATTACATTAATTTATATACAAGACCATGGTCATACTAATTTACATTATTTACATTACACTATTTACAATCAATGAACTAAGTACTATGGCCATAGTATGGAGCCAGCCTGTCGTAATGAACGACTCTAGGCTTCGAACTTGGTGACTTTCGGATCCGAATTACGACATCGTTCAGTCTGTTTAGGACTGTATAAGGACCGTCCCAGTGCGATTGCAGTTTGGGAGAAAGTCCTTTACGTCGAGTCGGATTATAAAACCAAACCTTGTCACCTTCTTTGAATTGATGTCCCGTGGCTTTCGTGTCGTACCTGGTCTTCATCTTCTCCGTCTGTATATTGATCCGCTCTCGAGCCAAGTTGTGGACGTCTTCAAATCGTGCCTGGAGATTCTGCACGTATCCCTCTGGCGATGAAGGCGCATCTGGAGGGCGACCAAAAAGCAGATCACAAGGTAGACGAACACGACCGAAAAGCATCTGAGACGGGGAATAGCCGGTCGTTTCATGGACGGCGCTGCGATAGGCGAGGAGAAACAAGGGAAGTTTTTGGTCCCAGTCTTGTTGGTTTCTTGAAACTAGCAGTGAGAGGTTGTTGAGGATGGTACGATTAAACCTCTCAACCATGCCATCCGACTGTGGATGTAAAGGCGTCGTCCTAGTTTTGTCCATTCCGAGAAGTTGACAGAGACCCTCAATCACAGCAGAGATGAAATTTCTCCCCTGGTCCGAATGCATTTGAAGGGGGACTCCATACCTTGATATCCACTGGTGTACCAAGGCATCCGCAACCGTAGAAGCTTCTTGATCAGGGATGGCATAAACTTCAGGCCATTTCGTGAAATAGTCCATGACAACAAGAAGGTATTTGTTGCCATCAGCACTTCTTGGCAGAGGACCTAGGATGTCAAGGGCGATGCGTTCGAAAGGTGCTCCTACATTGTAGAGATGTAGTTTTCCTCGGCTACGTTTCTTGGGTCCTTTCCGAGCTGCACATGCATCGCACGATTTGCACCATTGTATGACGTCAGCTCTCGCTTTTCCCCAGAAGAAGCGCTCTCGGACTCTGTGTAATGTTTTCATGATTCCAAAATGGCCTCCGGTGGAACTGTCATGTAATTCCTTGAGGACCTCGGGGATTCGGGATCGAGGAAGAACCAACTGCCACCGAGATGTCTTCCCATCTTCCGATTCGAATTTTCGGAACAGGACACCATTCCTGACGTGGAGGGAGTTCCAAAGAGACTAATATTGCTTCGTCGTAGGACTGTAAGTCGAGATGTCTTTCCAACTGGGCTTTGTGCTAGAAGATTCTAATAACTCCAAGATTGGTTTGATGTCAGAATCTGCCATTTGATCTTCTCGAATCTTCTCATCACTCCAGGGATCTGGTGGCGTTGATTGTGAAGTCTTCGTCTGGCGTATGACATATTCGGGATTATACTTGCTCTCAGCTCTGGAACAATAGCGACAACTTTCAGGACACGGTCTTCTTGATAGGGCATCGGCGTTTCCATGCGATGAGCCTTTACGATGCCTGATGTCAAAGTCGTATTCCTGGAGTCGTTGTATCCATCTGGCTACTTGGCCCTCTGGGTTCTTAAAATTCATCAGCCATGTTAGGGATGCGTGATCAGTGCGAAGGAGAAATTTCCTGCCATAGAGATAGTGATGGAAGTGTTCTATGGCTTTCACTATAGCTAATAACTCCTTACGAGTGACGCAATAATTCCGCTCTGGTTTCGATAAACATTTGCTCCAGTATGCTACGACTCGTTCTTGGCCATCTATTTCTTGGGAAAGTACAGCGCCGACACTTTCCTGACTGGCATCCGTGTCCACAATGAATTGTTTGTCGGGGTCTGGATAGGTAAGGACTGGAGAGGATGTGAGAGCTTCTTTCAGCCGCTGGAATGAATTGTCGCATTCTTGTGTCCATAGAAACTTCTGTTTGCTTTCAGTGAGCCTATGCAAGGGTATTGCGATGTTGGAGAACCCCTGTACAAGCGTTCTGTAATAAGTGCATAGTCCCAGAAAGCTTCGCAACTGATGGACATTTTCCGGACGTTTCCAGTGCTTTACTGCAGACACTTTTTCAGGATCTGTTCGAACACCTTCAGCTGAGATGATGTGTCCTAATTAGTTTACTTCTCGTTGGAAGAACTTGCATTTCAAAGGGTTCAGCTTTAAATTCGCCGATCTTAGTTTCGTTAACACTTTTCGAATATTCTCTAGATGTTCTTCAAACGTGCGGCCACCAATGATGACGTCATCTAGGTAGATGAGACAAGCTTCAAAAGTCAGACCTTTTAACACTGTCTCCATGAGGCGCTCGAACGTTGCTGGAGCATTGCAGAGCCCGAACGGCATAACTTTAAATTGCCAAAGTCCTTGTCCAGTAGTAAATGCGGTCTTCTCTTTGTCATCAGGATGGATCTCTACTTGCCAATATCCACTCTTCAAATCCAGCGTGGAAAACCATTTATGTCCTGAAAGAGTATCTAGCGTGTCGTCTATTCTTGGTAGAGGATAGCTGTCCTTCTTCGTGATATCGTTAAGTTTACGATAATCCACACAAAATCTTGTGGAGCCATCTTTCTTTCGGACCAACACGATGGGAGAGGCCCACGGACTTGATGACGGTTCGATGATGTCACTATCCTGCATCTCTCGTAAGAGCTTAGAAACCTCTTCTTGTTTTGCGAACGGCAAGCGTCTTGGATGTTGTTTAATCGGTGGATGGTTGGCAGTATCAATTCTATGACGTGTCAGTGAAGTGCGCCCTATATCACTCTCGTTTTGTGAAAACACATCCTTAAATTCCTGGAACCGTCTTTCTGCGGCATGTTTTTGTTCAGGAGATAAATTTTCATTTCGTCCAATTACAGGTGTTAAACTTGTAGGCGGCTCCGATAACGTCAGGCTCGGGTCTTTGCAAACACAGGTGACTGGAGCACAGGTTGCAAGCACTTCACCTTTCTGGATAATTCTAGACTTTTCACTTACGTTCGCAATCCTCACAGGTATCACATCTCTCGACAGATCTACCAGCGCTGATGCTATTAGCACTCCCTTTGGGCTCTTCTCAGGATATCCAGTCAAGCCATACTGGAAAATTCTTTCGTTTCCAGTTAATCCAGGTATCATCATTTCGGTCCGAGGAGGGATGATAACATCTGCCTTGGCTGTGATCCGTTGAATAGACCCGGACTCATTTCCAAGTTTGAAAATAGTGACATCTTCTTGAGCAGAGCGTAACTCATTATTCTTAAAATCCAGTGTAAATCCTTGCTCTTTTAAAAAGTCCAGTCCGAGTATGAAAGGGTCTGAAATATCGGCCACATAGACTGTATGATGGTAAGCGGCGTTCCCAAACTTTATTTTCAATTTCATTCTTCCATGTATGTCGATCTTATCCCCGGTCACGGTTTGGAGGATAACACGCGGCGGGGTCCAGAAGAGTTTTTCTTTCAGCCGCTGAGCTAGATCTTTCCAAATGATGGTCACATTGGCTCCTGTATCGATGATCATATTACAGGGCAAATCATTCACACTCCCGACTAGAAAAACTCCGTTCTCGCCGCAACTTCTTGCAGAAATTTCACATACTTGAAAATGGGGCTTCTCAAAATCTGGCAACCTCCGCCCCGCAAGATGGCCATTAATCAGTTTTCCTGCTCCTCCGTTAGCGGGTGAGATATTACCTTCGGTGCTGGGTCGTCTTGTGCAGTCAATTTGGATATGGCCTTCTCCACCGCATTTCCAGCACTTGATCTTCTTGTAAGGTTTGTTGGCCATTAAGGAGTTCATCTGTCTCATTATGTCCTTCATCTGCTGCTGTAAACGCTCCACAGCTCTATCCGACGTCTGAGGCAGGTTGGCTGCTCGCACAAAGTGTCGATCTTTCCTAGTAGCTTGCTGGGCTGCCTCGAATTTCAGAGCGTAAACCAAAGCCCCTTTTAGATCATTGAGATCTGCAATCCGGAGTGCTGTCTGGATCTCAGGGTCACGCACACCATCGATAAAATGTTGCAGAGCTAAACTTTCTCTAATTTCAGTCGGACAGCCAGGATAAGCAAGGTGTGAAAGTCTCTCGACATCCGTAGCAAGCTCTTGCAAGGATTCAGTGGATTTCTGCTGTCGAGATTTGAGCTGGAGTCTGCTATATTCCTTCATACATTTCTCGCCAAAACGCAATTCTAAGGCACTGACGAGCGTTTCAAAATCCAGCGGTTCATTTGCAGGCAAAGTCTGTAGGACGTCGGCAGCATCAGCTCGTAGAGAAGCAGCTAACTGGCAAGCTTTTGTCTGGGAATCCCAACCATTGGCGTCCGCTACGATCCCAAATTGTGTCTTAAAAACTGGCCATGAGGATTTTCCGTCATAGGTCGAGAGTTTAATAGAGGTCCGAGGAAGCATAGTTTGATACTTGACATCGTCGGGATAGTTTTCGGCAGTTATCTTTTGTTTCTTAACATTTTCCAACTCCTTTTCTACACTCTCAATCCTTTCTTCGACGGTCTTGGCGATCTTTTGAACTTTTTCTTCTACTCTTTCTTCAACGGTCTCGGCGATCTTTTGAACTTTTTCTTCTACTCTTTCTTCTACGGTATTGGCTGTCCTTTGAATTTCTTCTACTTTTCCTTCTATTTGTTGAAATCTTCTTTCAACTTTGTTTTCCACGCCGTCAATTCTGTCATTTAAAGATGTTATTTTATCCTCTATTAAGTCTTTCAACTCTCCAAGGTTGGTTGACATATCCTTCTTCATTTCATCTTTTAAGTCGCCAAGGTTGGCAGTCATTTTCTCATCCATCTCGCCAAGATTTGCAGTCATTTTCTCATCCATCGCTAACATTTCCTTCTTCATTTCATCTTTTAACTCGCCAAGGTTGGCAGTCATTTTCTCATCCATCGCTGACATATCCTTCTTCATTTCAGCCTGATTCGCAGTCATTTTCTCATCCATATCTCCTAATTTCTCCAATAATTTAGTCAGTTGCGCTTCCATTGCTCTGGTAATCGGCATTCAACCCCACTCCTGACACCAAATGTTGTGAGCTCGGGGTTCGAAAGGACTGATGCCAATATATAAGAACAATAAAAAGGCTTTATTCACTATAAACAGTGCAATACGATCACAAATATCTTCTGAAAATTACAAGATATTCAGTAATCTTCAAATCCAATAAAAGCGCAGCAAAATTTCACACAGAAACAATGCGTTCAATACGACGTATCAACGACAAAATCGATCCGAGAAACACAGTTCTCAATGCAAAGCCTCTCGTATGAATTCAATCGCAGTTGACAGACAACTAACTGAACTGAACTGATGGAGGTCCTTATACAGGTTTCAGAGATCTTTCCAGATTATCCAGAGCCTTCAGATGCTAGAAATTACCAGAAAGTGCTTTAACTTTCGATAGAGAACCCAAGCAAGAAAGGATCCCAATGTATAGGTATAAGGGGGGTGTGGTTGCACAAAAAGTCGCCAAATCCGTCGCCAACTTGGCGACATTTGGCGATATATCGCCAAATTTGGCGACAAAAATAAGTCGCCAAAACCATCGCCAACTTGGCGAAAAACCCATTCCTTGGCGATTTTCCAATAGAACTCCATTATAAAACCGATGCTGTAAGGTTGTTTTTCTTGCAAAGCACCTGAGGCCTTTAGCATTGAGTTACATGATGCTCAATAGGAAATACATTAATAATACTGCAATTTTCACAATAATAAAATAAAATAAATTTAAACAAATGGAATATTTACAGATATATACAAAATTCATAACATTGATGGCGCATTGTTTCCATTAGTTTCCGAGCTAGGAGAGATTACGCAGCTTATTGGTAAATTTGTCTAAAAAAATGAAAAATTAAAATAGACTAATTTTAAGTTAAACGTGTTATCAAGTAACTTAATGCTATTTTGTAATCTTATCTGGAATTGCTTTTTCTCATTCTTTATTTTTTCCCCTTTAATTAAAATGTTTTAATCGTTTTTAAAATTATTTCCTTTTTCTGATTATTTAATCATTAGGTTGAAATATTCACTCCTAATACAATAAATAATATTTGCTCACAAAAACCTTACAACAATGTCATTTAAGTGTAATTATTATTGTCAACAATTTAATTGTAGTTATTATTAGTAACAATATCTCCTACCCATGTGCGCAATCACACCAACCTTGTAAGGACAGATTGCGCAAAATAACTTTCTTGGTTTTAGTACATTTGTTCTATTAAATTACAACATAACAACAAAATAGCAATGGAAATGCATAAAACAAATGAAGTAAAAATTATTCATGGAAAATTTAGCAAAAAATTAATATTTAGATTTTTTGTTGTTATTCTTTTGAATTGTGCGCAGACTCTCCTAGCTTTACCTTATACAAACAAATATAAAATAACTGTACACATTAAAATATGTTTTCTTCTGTGTAAGGCAGGGTTTTCCTTAAAATAAACTATTTGAAAAAACAAGATAAACAAGAAAACATATTATAACGTTTCACAATCACATCTGAGACATACATATAATTTTCGTTCATTTTGTCAGTCGCTAATTATATATTATTCTTTAACACAAATCATAACATTTTTAGAACTTTATTTTTCCATTCTCGAGATTTCAAAAACACACGTGAATATAAGTGTATATAATTAACATTATTGAATATGTGTGGATATAGTTCCTTTTCTTAATGACTGTAATTTATTTTATTAAATGCATTATGTAACTTCATATTATGTCATTTGCATCCACGCATCATTAATCAAAAATACAGATAATCACGAAATCACACACATAAGGATTATTTATCATTTCTAAACATGTAGCTCAAAATACTGTGAAAAAACTTTTTCAATTTCATAAGTTTATTTCTAATAAAAGTACAATTCAGCTATAAATGAAACTAATAATTATCTAAGCTTTTATTCACACTCTTGTGTTTTTGTGCGTTGTTCTTCGAAACATGTTATTATATATATGATATATATATCCTGTTTTTCGATAAGGTGGGATAAGCAAAATCTCGTATATTTTAATATGGTATTAACACCAAATTGTACGAAAATTTGTATATTCCAATTTAATCAAAATTCTGTTTATTTTTCAGAATTACAATAGAATATATAATCCTATTCAAATTTAAATTCCCCAAATACTTTCTGTATTTTATTAATTTACAAAAATGAAATATTTTTAGACATTTAAATGTTTAAATATAACAATTTTACGAAATATTGTTTTGTATTTCTTTTACAGTTGAATTTTGCCATTTTTATTTAAATGAACAGCGATGCTACAGTGAATTATTTTTTAGCAAGTATATTAAAAATATAATTGCAACATTGTAAAAAAACTGTATAATTTATATTTTCAAAATAAAAGTAATTATAAGAAAAAAAACCCGTCTGGAATATTTATAAATTCACACGTATATACAGTTCCTCAATCGTAAAAAGTTTTATTATTTTCTTCCGTTATATGAATTGCTGATTTTTTTTTCTGGCCACAAAAATTTTGTTATAAATTTCGCTTTATTTAATCGCCGAAAGCTGCGATTAAATAGGCGAAAATTTCTTTTAAATTCTAATGATAACAAAAAAGCATAACATTTGTCAGCTATGTATATGTATTTTAAAATTACATTTCTCAGAATCTCTATTTAAAAAACTTTCGACTTTTCTCATTTATTTCTTTATATTTTACTGGAACAGGCAAGAAATTTTTTTTGCTCTTCCAATGTAAATCGATAATGTTCAGAAATTCCCCGAAAAGCAATAAAACATTCTTTGACTTTAGAAAAATTATTTTGAATAAATCTCTCTTTCATGAAATATATACCAGAAAAAAATGTATTGAATAAGACACTCTAGATTTAATTTTAACAAAATCATTGATAATATTCCTTTGCACCATACAGATAATATTTTAAAACTTCGTTTTTATAGTTCAGTATTAAAAATTACGAAAAATTATCGCAAAATATTTACCGAATAAATTTTTTTATAAATTTAGTCTTAGCTTAATAATTTGGACATGGTTAAGGCGATGGTAAAAATATAGTTAAGGAAAATTTGAACTTCTGTTTTAAAAAATGTTTTATAAAAAATTCATAATTTAATTTTAAATTCTTTGTTTTCAAATTTTGATTTTAATTGACATTAATTATAATTTTTACTACTCTTTAATAATTATCTTACATTTTACGTACGCAAAAAAAAACAGTTATAATAAACGCGTAGGCTAAATGTTTGAATATAATGGAAATTATAGGAATAAAAGAATAAACTCAGCAAATTACATTTTAAAACCATTTTACATGCATAACTATTTTAACATTTATTGGATAGTTAAAGTTTAATAAATTTGAATAGCTTTTAGAAAATTAATATTTAGGTTATTTATACTATCGATTTTTATTATTATAATTGTAAAAATTGTTTTAATCTTTTTACATTGTTGTACTAAAATATTAAAATTTAAAGTAACATTTAAAAATTTTCTTTGTTATGCTGGTCTGTTATAAAGATAATATAAACTGTTACTGGTGACACCTAATAAAAAGCAATATTTTCTTGGAAATCTGTCGCAATCCACATATTCAGACAAAAAGTCAGTCGCATTTCAAGATCCAGACGGATTTTTGTTTTTATCTTTAACATTAATGAAGGTATTATAACAATGTATTCATCAGACAGACTAGAATGTGATGACGTTACAAGAAGTACTAGAAATGGTAAAGAAATGGAACCAAACATTACTGGATTATACCCTTAAAATGTAGCAACATCACATGCTGTATCACGGACTGAGTTATAGAGAACTTTTAGAACATTCCGTGATGTCATGTCTTTTATACAAAGAAAAGTTAAACTGTTGTATTTTTTGAAAAAAATATATTCCTTGTTGTTAAAGTTACGAATGAAAATACAGGTGCGATTTGTAATGAGACATCATATATATTTGACAGAATAAATATACTGTGACTATAGTTTACCATACAAAAACTGATTAATTGACACATATTATATTCCATAAACGGTATGTAAATAATAATTGTACACATTGTAGGGGCGATCAAAAAATAAGTCTTTAAAAATTTACCTCAGAAAACAAAATCATGAGACTATTTTCAAATTTTATCTAACTAGTAATCGCAATTTCATTAAAAAAACTAGTCGTTGGGGGCAACCGTAATACTTACCCATCATGGACACGCATAATATAAAATATGAAAATAAAACATGTGTAAACTATTTATAAAATGCATTGCAATTCGAATAAAATCGTGGCTTGAAGACGTCATAAACTTTAAATGCTCTATTACTGAATTGCGTAAAAGAAACATCCTTATAACTCCAATAATGATAATCATATTTACTAACGGTTTGATTGTGTCTGACCCTGTATTTAATTCAAATTTCAATTCAAATATATATTTTAATTGGGAATGAAACGCTTAATCTGACGCAATAGACCGTTAGTTAATATGATTAACATTTTTTTAGTTATAAGGATGCTTCTTTTACACAATTGAGTAATAGAGCATTTAAAGTTTATGACTTCATCAAGCTACGAATTGCAATGCATTTTATAAATACTTTATACATGTTTTATTTTCATATTTTATATTATGCATATCCATGATGGGTAAGTATTACGGTGCTCCCCAACGACTAGTTTATATATAAAGTTAATTATATCTGCAATGATTTAATAATTGTTTCGTGTTTTTTCTAAAGCTGATTTTATAGGAATTTTTATTTTCAATAGATATTTTTTTATTCTAAACTTTTATTGATCAACTCTATGTACAGCTCTGCTTCTCATATTTCAACAGATATAACACTTTTTATTTTATTATCGAAAATTCATCGGACTGTACCTAAGCCATATTTTAAAAACCTAGTGATATTTGTGTATTTGAGAAATCTAACCAAAAAACAATAACATAAAAATAAATAAACCTATTTTGTAGATTGTGCTTTTGATGCCTTAAATATCCAAAAATATTTATTTTATGAAATTTCGATTCAGAAACTAGTACACACATTACATTCTAACAATATATCTTTAAGTTACGCGAACCCGTACAATACATACCAACAGTATTTGTAAAGTGTTCTATAAGGATGTCGCAAGTATCGCTACGCTTGTCTTTGTAAACAGACATTAGTTCAATAAAGGTGCTTAGCGTCTGTTACTTTGAATTTGTTATGGAAGAGTATGAACATAAAAATTTTCAGCCTGCTTCATTGCACCATAAATATTTGATAACGAGTTCTAAGACATAAATCATATCCCCTTACGTAAGGTTTTACATTCTGATAAATTGACAAATAATTCGTACGTGTATTTCAATGCGAATAATTTCCCTAAAAAGTTTAAAATAATCTTCTAAAATGTCTTTTCGCGTACTCTCATCCATCGAAAGTAAATGATCGATTGTGAAAACCAATGATTTCAAATTATATGTTTTCAGAAATAATTAAAATCTTATTCAGATTGAATTTTGCGCCTTTGAAATATAGATTTCTTGAAGGAATGTTCTTCTGCTTTCATATTGTTTTTGAAATTGTATTTAATTTAGTAGGTGGCTATAAATATAGTATAGATGTTTTGATTTTTGGCTCGATTTAAAAAAAACAATAGACCAGACATAATAAATACTATCTAAACAATGAAGAGAATAGATTTTAACCCTCCAAAAAATCTAAGATTTTTCGCAATAAGAGACACTTCAAAGGATAGGAATGAAAAATTCCATGTGAACTCTCTTTTTATTTCATATGACTGTCAAAATGACTCGGTAAAATGGTAGACAATCCTGTGAAACGTTATTTTTTTGTTCATTTTGATATCTTAATTGTCTTCCATTTTGAAATCATTGCAATTTCTTTATGATGGTAGAGATCTATTATATTCCTGTCCATCATTTGACAACTATTCGTAAACGAATTCTTAAGATTGTATAAAGATTCAGAACTATCTGTGTAAGATCCAAGGCGTTTTTTTATATACATCTCAACATATTCCATTCCGTCATGAATCTTTACGGTTCCACAAATTTAGATGTACTTCCGCTCACGATCAACTGTCTTTTAAATATGAAAACTTCGTGTAGATACTCAAATATATTCATCGTTAACCGGATTGAACGCATATTTGTTCAACGAAAAAGAGTTGTTGAAAGACATTTTCATATGAGTTCGTTTTGGTTATTTTTTGGATACACAATCCTATCATGAATGAACTAACTTCCATTAGATAGATAAAAAATAGATTTAATATTCTATTGTTTATTTAAAAAAATAATTTTAAGTAATTCCAAAGAAACTATTGCAACATTACTTAAATAAAATTAGAAAAAGTAAGAGAAATATCTGAAATAAAATAATAGATCTAATGACGAAAACTAAAATGTATGATTTTGAACTTTTTTTTTCTATTGAAATTTACTTTAGAAAGAACGGTACTTTATATTATTTTAGAAAATATTATGAAATCTTAGCCCTTGAGACTTAAATTACGCCTCATTAACTTTAAGAGGAAATTATGCATCCGTGAAAACAAAGTTTGTGAAAGGTATGAGATTATTAAGTTAAGATTATATACAAATATTAAGAGAAAAAAGATAAAGGAACAAATTTTCTAAAATACTGGTACAATGAAGACTTTGGGGTTAAAACCTGTTGCTAGGTTATCTCTTTATATTTCCTCACAAAGAGTATGTTGTCAAGTTTCTAAAATATGAATTGAAAAGAAATTTTCTGCTTAATAGCGCTTTTTGTATGCATTATTTTACAAAATGTACTACAAGGCTATTAAATGATCTTTATATTGTATTTAAAAATATTTGGTGTTACTTTCCATGATTTGTAAAATATATATTGCATTATGATAAATTATAAAAATTGTTAAATTTCTTAATTTGGTTTAACACGGATGTCGCTAATGATAATTAACATTTCGCAAATACATTATACATTAATCTACTATTAATATAAAAATGAAATAGAGACAAAGATATAATAACATTGAGAGACAGAATATTTGTGTAACATTGATGTATTTTCGAAGATAAAGAAACAATAAAATATTTCTATTTTATTTTCAACTTAAATAAACATGTGTCAACGCAAAATTATGCCTTTTTGGAAGCAGGTGCAATATAAACAAGTAAGAAAAATCATACGTCAAGCATAGACTAGGAATCACTTTCTTCAACATCCAGAATATTTTAACAAAACTTCACTTTAATATACCTAAATAAAAAATTTAAAAACGCACAACACATTTAAAAGAAGAAAAAAGATTTAAGCAATTTCCATCCATAGCTGGATAATTACTTGAATTTTTTGTTTAGCCCTGAATATGATCTATAGATTTGTATATATTCTACATATTATGATAAAAATTAATTAATTATAAAAATAATAACACAGTCAAATATTAAAATTAAGAAATCTACCAAAAGTTGGAAATGGACAAGATTTATTCCAGTACTTTACGTAGACATGCGCACGAATTTATTTATATTCTACGAACTCCGCTTCGTATACTAAATATAGTTCATTTGGAAAAGGCATAGCTGAGATAAAAATTGCTATTAATAAATTAAGGCCTATGTACAGTAATGTTTACTAATTCTTTGGTGTAGCCCTGTATGTGATATATAGAATTTATACACACCACGTAGTATGAAATATATAGATAAAAACGCATACCATAACTTATAATTTAATTCCAGCAGTTATCGCTAATAGACAGTGTATCCGAATATTTTCATTCAAAACAAACAAGGTTGGTTACATTTTTTTTGTTTACAAAAGCTTTCATAACCAAAAGCTTTTGTGTGTCCTTGTAAATAAACGATAAATGTTATGCACATCAGATTTTACCACAAGCATCTTGTAGTAAACCCCGGTAAAGTATATATATTCTGTTAAGTTTGAAATACAATAACATTATTAAAAAAGCTGCAATTAGTTTTACCCCGTAGAACATTATGTAACTGAATGACTTTGTGCGACTTTGTAAATGAATGATAAATGCTTTGCACTCCATATTCTACAGGAATCATGTTTTAATGCGCCTGACATATTCATATCACTTTCATTATGTTCGTAAGAGTTTATAAAATTAAAGTGCAAACGAACTGTAAATGCTACACACTTCATTCTCAATAGAGAATATTTCGTAGTAAACATAATAAAATACATCAATTACATAGCATTTCCAATATATTTACCAGAATTAGAGAACGGACAGACGCCAGAGAAAAACTGAAATCATAAACACATTTTAACTATGTTGGAAAGTGTGAAAGATTATTTTACTAAAGACAAATAATTGCAATTATATATAATGAAATCGCAGGTGCGAAAGTCAAAGGAAAATATATTGTTAAAATGAAAAATTAATAATATTCAAATATTAAAATAAATATGAAAAACAATGAGTATCTTATGGACTAGTCAGATTTGGAGTTTCATAAGAATAATTCATAGTAAATATATGTTATTTTGTTGAAAATTAACAGCATTAAGTATAAAAATGGCAATATTAAACTCTTTATAACATATCGGAAAAACACCCAAAAAGTTAAGAGAATAAGAGATCCAAACTATAAATTATAATTCAACTGTAACATATAATAATAGACACAACTAAATAATAATAGACACAACTCATCTGTAAAATAAAGAGTGTAAGTGATTAAATAAGATTTTCAAACAATATCCTTATACCATTCCATAGCTTATCAATAAGAAATACTGAATCTTTACAAACAGAAGCGATTTACATCAAAAAAGGAAGTGTCTGGTTCTATAATCTAGCATTAAATAGAAAAAAGTAAAATTTGGAACTACAATCTATCTTTAAAAAGTATAAAAGCTTTTTGCTTAAGATAATTTACAGACAATTTAGTAATTAATGTAAATTAAGATATAATTGGTTATATGAAGATTAAATGGCAATAATGTAGTAGTAAACAATATTTAAAATTACGAAGTATGTAGTTAATAATATTTAAAAATATGGAAAGATAAATGCAGATAATAACATAAAAACTGAATACAGAAAGAAGATTATACTAATTAAAATATATATATATAAATACAAAATAAAAATTAAATAAAAATGAATATGTAAATGGTAAATTAATATTAAAAAGTAATAATTTAAGGAGGTTGAAATATATAGTATGTTTGAGGAGTCAGTATGTAAATGATAATATTATTGTGTTAATGATTGTGTTAAAGGCATGATACTCGCTCTTTTTTCTTCTTTTTTTAAAAATTAAATTTTGTAACTTGTTTAGCACTCCCACCTCAACAATAATAGTATTTTGATTTTATAAGATTTTTGGGAAAATCTTTCTTATTATTTTTATTTTTCTGTGAATGTTTTTATAATTTTTTTATAATTTTTTGTGCAATCCACGCTCTCACTCCATAATATTATTTTCTGATTTTATAATTTTTATTCATATTTAATGCCCATACTGGTAAGGTTAGAAGTTTGATTCATGAAGGAATAAAAGAAAGGGGATAGGTAAATTAGAACGCTGTATTTCATTTTAATGAATTTGGCTTTATAAAATGGGCGGAACATAAACATTTATCACCAATACAGTGATTTAGAAGAATATTTCTGTAAACTGAAATATGTAGTTAGGAATTAAAGTTAGTCAAATTAATTACCTTAAATAAAATATCATTACATTTACCATAAATATTGAATTTTAGAGTACGATTAGATAGAATAGTAATATTAATGGCCATAAAATTAATTGTACAATTATTTAAATAAGTAGAGCTAAGTTCCAGATTAGAAGGAAATGCTACAGGAAGATGTATAGATTGATTATCATTAAAAGAAATAATCCTTAAGTGATCTATGTATAGAGAGAGTGAGCAATATATTATCTATATTATAATAGTGCAATTCATGTGACTGTCATAAATAGTTATGGGCTGACCGCTATGCTTTTCCTACGCCAGATGGTCATTTTTAATAAAATTATTTTTTTGAAGAAAACTGTATAACAGTTATATTTTTAGAAAGATCATTAAAAAAAATTAACGTTTTAGAGATGAGTTTACATTCAAATATATATTTATTCTGAAATAATTTCAGTTGGAATTATGTCAGCCCAATATCTCATTCCATCAAAGTAAACAAACACAAGAGATTCG
The DNA here is from genome assembly GCA_963931845.1 of Maratus michaelseni. Lineage (NCBI taxonomy): Eukaryota > Metazoa > Arthropoda > Arachnida > Araneae > Salticidae > Maratus > Maratus michaelseni. Next base: position 229,109,339 of record OZ007590.1, on the reverse strand, counting down.
TTCATCGTGACCGGTAAGAGAATTAAATGTTGAAGTTAATCATTCGGAATGCACATTCTCGAACAATATGTAATTTGCTATATATTGTCAAAAAAATAATTCGCGCCTGTAAGCCAATCAAAGATTAGCATAATTTTGTTAGGTGAAGTGCTAAACAAACTCAACTTCCTTCACGAACTTTTCTTCATATAAGTTAAATGTCAACAAACCCAACTCGTATATTAATATTTAGTGAATCAAACTTGAAAACGAATCCTCAGTTAATTTGGCGTTTACGTATTATCCGTGCCAGGAAGATGAATCACCAAAACTGGTTGTTAATCGTTAATCATGCTTACCATTGTCAATGACCAATCGCGTTCAAAAAAGTAATTTAATAAAAATTCATTAAATACATAATATCATTAAAAAGTTGAAATAATATAGGAGTAAACTAAAATAAGACGATTAATTTAGTACGATTAAGATAAGACGATTAATTTAGTATACGTTTTTTAACACAAAATCTGATTGGCTGCTTTTAGATAAAATATTTATGATCGTAGTTTTATTTTTAGTTCTTATTTTAATTCTTATTTGAATAATTTTTCTTTATTTTTATTATCTTACTGTGCCATATACATAACCATTTTTTCAAATATTTATACAGTTTATTTAATATAAGTAAGCCATTTATCTATTTTTATATGCAAACAGAAGTAAATAGTATGTAAAAAATATATATATATATAAATAAAAATATATATAAATAGATATATAAAGAAGCATAAAAGTTCATTAAGATCGTTTTCATAGCTGTTTATATGATTTGGCAACAAATCTCATATTCTGAAACTCAAATTGCGTCAAGTTTTTTTATTTTTTTTTCTACGCCAAAGCTTCCGATACTTTTAACCACACACTATATCTATGAATCATGAGAGACGGTAGTATCTCGAGTGACGCAGCAAAAAACCGATAACCGAAGATTCCGTCACTCTCATATATACAGCTAGTAGGACATCAACGGAAAATCGAAACGCCGACATTTAATATCTCAGCAAATATGAGGCATACTGTTTCGATTTTTTCACATTAGTCTTATATCTATGGTCTAAGTCTATCCTGAAATTTATACATTTCTACATGCAGTGGATTTTGAGATCTTGAAATCAATTTTTAAGTGAAAATGGGAGATGTAATGGTTGTAATGGGCACATACTCATTTTCTCGAAAACGGCTCGGGCAATTTTTTTAAAATTAATATATTATTTTAATCGGTTTTAGATGAAACGAATAAGATTTTGCGTTAACGTAGAAAAACTCTTGTTTTCCATATAATCCAGTTTTAAAATCTGACTCTTTTCCTTTCCTTTTTCCCATAGACTATCATTAGAGTTTTTCGGACTTTTTACTCCTTTTTTCCTGCACGACAATGAGAATACTAATGGCTGCCACGGTTAGAGTTAAACGTTAAAGCATCTCCATATGGCTGAAGAACTATTTAGATTTTTTTTCAAGTACTAAATCAGTTTTTAATGCAATTTTTAATATGTAATATATATGTATTAAATTAAATTATTGTTTGTATATTTTTCTTTTTTGTTATAATAAAGAATTTCGCATTTCAAAATCTTCATTAAGTCTAAAAATATTTAGATTCCTTGATTAAAATATTGAAATATTTTATAATTACATATATGCAATTTAATTGTTATTTATATATTTAATTTGTCAATTTTTAAAGCAAAAAAAATTCAGATTTTTTTTATCAGTTAATTTGAAACAGAAACTAATCAACGAATCAATCATAAGTTAGATTTCCCATCTTTTTTTTCTATGCGATGTGCTGCTATGTAGATTTCTTGACGTGTTGAAAATCAAATTTCACAAATACTTCTAATTTAATTAACAAATACTTCTTGAATATATTTTTAATTCCATGTTGTTTATGTACGATAAAATACACTAAAATTGTAAACTTTTGTCTCTCTTTAATAGTATATTTCAAGATTAAGTATCAAAACATTCAATAGAATGCATAGCTTTGATCCTACATAAAGACGAATGAAGAATACAGTACCTTTTTTTTTACAATTTCATTTCTGAAATTTGCATTTTAAGAACAGATGATAAAGAAAAATGTATTTCTCTTCTAATATTTGTTTTCATAAGTCAGAGAAATTCAAAGTTCTACCAATGTTTCTTTTTTTTTTTTTTTTTTTTTTTTTTTCTAGTGAGAGCTGATTTTCAAATATTAAATAGATTTTACATAATAAATCACGAAATCAGTCGTCAGTTCTCGGGGCAGTGGTGGACGCGGTATTGGAAACCAAAAAATCATGACAGAGGGTAATATCTTCAAGCAAATCTTATAGCAAAGTATTCAGTAGTATCTTGCACCAAATTTAAGAAATTGAATTTAAAAAAAAAAAAAAAGGTACTGTATTCTTCATTCTTGTTTATTTAGTTATGTAGGATCAGTGTTGATTCTTGAAATATACTATTAAACAGAGACGCTTGCAAACGTTAGTTTTTTTTTATCATACATAAGCAAAATGGAATTAAAAATATATTCAAGAAGTATTTGTTAATTATGTTAGAAGTATTTGTGAAATTTGTTTTTGAACACGACAAGAAATCTTCACAGTGCATGAAAAAATAGAAAACTCTGTAGGGGATTTTCCCCCTTCAGTTACTATGACCCTGAAATTAATATATATATATATATTTTTTTTTTGAGGGGGCATGAGTGCAAAACGCTCATACAGGTAGAACTTCTAAAATCCGGAATCGCTCGGGACTCTGCAATTCCATATTTTCGAAATTTCCAGATTTTAGAGACTGGGAAATAACAATTTAAATTCTAAATTAAAGCCAGACTTAAAAATAAGAAACACATACTGTAGAGTTTCTAATGCTGTACACTTGAGCGATTCCGGATTTTAGAAGTTCTACCTGTATATGTCTTAGGGTATTTCTCCATTATCCCCTCAACCACTTTCTAATAAAAAAAAAACTTGCCAAACTACAGGATTTAACAAGTTCACTTACGTCAGATGCATTACGCAGGGTTTTTTTTTTTTTTTTTTTTTTTGTCAAGAAATAATTTTTAATTCATTTATCTGAATTTTTTTACAATTTTTTACCGATTTATTAGTTGTTTCGTTTATTAAAATAAAAATGTCATTAAATAGCAACATCATGGTGTAGAAAAAAAAGCATTCAAATAATGTGATGCATCGTTACGTACATGAGATCAGTTTCAACTGACATCACAAAAATTTATCCACAAACTAAGACGAATAATTAAGAAAAATAGGTTAAATCCTAGAACAAGTGAGACGCTTGGCGTCGTCGTAATTAGTGCAGGGGCGCCATTACGGGTGGCTGGGGGGGGGGGGCAACCGCCCTCCCCCCCCAAGGAATTTGAAATTTCAGAAAATTTATCAGTTATCACATGTTAGACAAGAAAAAAAATGATCAAAAGCTAAAATAAGATTTCACAGATTTGATTACAAAAAACAACTAGTCTGTTCAGCCAATCCCAAAACATTCTTCTATCTCACACAGGTTCGCATACACTAAAAACAAATCAGCACCAATTTGTATCAAAGTCTAACTGAATCTAAAGTTTTATTAAATTCCGTGCATTTGTTCATGATATATGACTATTGCTAAAATTGCGTAAAGTCTGAAAAATGCAGCATATCTGCGCAACCTGTTGAGAGATTTACAACCCAAACTTAATCAACAACAACTTATGTCAATGTCTAAGTGAATCTGAAGCTTGATGAAAATCCGTGCATTAGTTCTTAAGATATAGCTATCGTGAAAGTCATGAAAAAGGTAGCATAACAGTGCCACCTGTTGGGTTATTTACAAAAAAACTTATTCAGCATCTATTTATGTAAAGGTATAACAGAATCTGAAGTTTCATGAAGTTCCGTGCATTAGTTCTTGAGATTAGTTCTTGAAAAAAGTAGCATAGCAGCTCCACTTGTCGGGCTATTTACACCAAAATGTAGTCAACATCTATCTTTGTCAAGTTCTAATAGAATATGAAGTTTGACGAAAATAAGTGCATCATTTCTTGAGATAGAGCTATTGCGGAAATCGCGAAAAATGCATCATATAGTAGCGCCATCTGTTGGGCGATTTTCGCCAAAAACTAATAAGCACCAATTTATATTAGGACTAACTGAATATAAGGTTTTATTAAAATCCGTGCATTAGCTCTTGAGATAGAGCGCCTACAAAATTTTTGTCACATACAGACAGACAGAATCACAGACAGACATTTTCTAAAAACAGTTAAATCGTGTTCAGGACCTTTTAAAATGTATAAATCCGTCGAAAACAGGAAGTCAAAAATTTTCATGAAACCAATATTTTCTTTTTGTAAAGATAGAAGAAAGTAAAAATTAATCTGATGTGCCAATCCCAAAACTTTCTTTTATCTCATACAGGTTTCACATACACCAAAAACAAATCAGCACCAATTTATATTAAGGTCTAACCGAATGTAAAGTTTTATTAAATTCTGTGCGTTAGTTCTGGAGATATAGCTATCGTGAAAATCGAGCAAAATGTAGCATAGCAGCGCTACTTGTTGAGCTATTTATACCAAAACATAATCAACGTCTATTTTTGTCAAGGTCTAACGGAATCAGAAGTTTGGTGAAATTAGTTCTTGAGATATAGCTATCATAAAAATCATGAAAAATGCAGCATAGCAATAGCACCTGTTGGGCGATTTACACCAAGAACTAATCATCACCCATTTATATCTGAGGTCTAACTGAATCTGAAGTATTATTAAATTCCTTGCATTAGTTCTTGAGATACAACACCCAAAAAATTTTTGTCACATACAGACATACAGACACACACACGGACAGGCAGACTGACAGACATACATTTTCTAAAAACAGGCCAACAGTGTTCAGGACCGTCGAAAACCGAAAGTGGAAAATTTTTATGAATCCAATACTTTTTTTCTTGTAAAGATAGAAGAAAGTAATGAACATTTAATAAACACTTTAAAACTTGAAGCTAATAATTATCAAGAATATTTTCTAAAGCCTTGCTACTGCAGCATTCTATAAGTGAGACAGTTATCATTAATGAGTATTTTGGCTAGTTTTAGAAGTATATGGGAAAAAAACTCTATGAATTGCTTCTTAGCCGTGTACAGCATTACTAAAAGAAAACTCGTCACTCTCAAGGCTAGAATTTTAGTGACAAATTCTCGCTTTAGCCTAAAATTTAAGGGGATTTTTTTTCTTTTTTTTCGGGTGTGGTTGGTGAGGGAAGTATATTTCCTTTCCTAATTATTTGATTTGTTAATTTTGTTTTATTAGTGTTACATTATATTTATTCCAATCGTTATAATGCTATTAAATCATTTGCTTTATTAAATCATATTATACAGGGTTGTTATAATTAAAGTTCGCCTATTCAGAAGGCTCTAGAGCCAGTTCTATGGCTCCAAATGAAACAAAATTTCACTAGTACGTAGTTGAAGAGATGCACTGTGCGAAAATCGAAAAAAAAAATAGTTACATTTTTCGTCAGTAGGTGGCGCTGCGCCAATATTTTAGGCAATGTTTGCAGATTCATTATATCAAATTTCAGTCAATCCAGACGAAGCACACAAATTTAAAAGTTTCAACAAACTTCGACGAGCTGCGAATTGTTATAATTAAAGTTCACCTAATCAGACAGCTCTAGAACCTGACCTATTGACTCCAAACAATACATAAAAATGAATATAATTTCATGTGATGTAATCTGCATCAACAAAAATAAAACATGTCGCTCGGCAGCGAGGAAATAACGAAGTATAACATTACGCATACTCAATGAATCCTCCATCATTTTCAATAACGCATTCCATTCTCAGAATTGTGCTTTCTGCAGCATTGCGTAAACTGTCCTGTGAGATTGAGCGAATATGAAGTCTAATACTGTCTTTCAGATCAGAGATTGTCTGACATCTGTCTTTAGATACAGAATCTTTCAAAAATCCCCACAACCAAAAATCGCATGGTGTTAGATCAGGCGATCGTGGTGGTCGGACTGTTTGAAAATAACGACTTATGATGCGGTCTTCTGTAAAATGGCTTGTTAAGAAAGTCCCAACTGCTCTAGTAATGTGCGGTTGTGCACCGTCTTGCATAAACACGATATTTTGAAGGCAGCCTCGCTGTTGCAGCTCGGGAATCAGAAAATTTGACAACATATTGAGATACCTTCTCCCATTTACGGAATATGTAATGGGTCCTGAGGATATTAGTTCCTCAAAAAAATATGGCCCTATCAATAAACGTAGCTGTGAAACCGCACCACACGGTCACTTTAGCTGCATGCAGTGGAACTTCTTGGACAACATTCGGATGTTGTCCCCTGAGACCAACGGTTTTACAAATTTTTGAATTGTATAGAATTTAGATCATAGTCTGAAGAGGAAGGCAAAAAAGGATTGCGGAAAATTTTTACTGACAGAAAATCATTAATGAAAATTTTCTTATACCTATTAATAACAACATTTGCAAATTTCGTAACTTCTTGTTGGTGTTCGTGTGTTTATTACCTCGTGACCGATTGAATGTCACGACTTTTTCCCGTGATTGTTTCATCTTTTTTATTTATTTATTTATTTATTTTTGTGATCATTTTCCAAAATTTTTTATTTTTCTGTGAATTATTGACAGAATTGATTTTTTCGACTTTTTTTTCCCCATCAGATCGATGAAATTCGCTATTTGTTTTCGCCATCTTTCGATGAAATTCGCCACTCTTTTCTACGACCGTTTGTTGAAATTCAGGAGTCTTTTTACGCAATCGACTGAAAAAAATTGCTAATTTTTTGCGCGATCGTTGACGAATTTTTTTCAACCATTTGTCGAAATTCACGACATTTTCTTTTGGCAACTGATCTACGAAATTCTCTATTCGTTTTCGCGATTTTTTGACGCAATTCGCTACTCTTTTCTACGATTGTTTATTGAAATTCGGGATTCTTTTTTGCTCAATCTTTTGATGAATTTCGCGATATTTTTCCACAATAGTTATACTAAATTTGCGATTTTTTTCCGCAACAGATTGTCAAAAATTGCAATTTGTTTCAGTGATATTTGGCGAAATTCGCAATATTTTTCCACAGTCATTTGAAAAAATTAACGATTTTTCCGAGACCAATTTGTCAAATGAACTATTTTTTTCTAAATCCAATTCGTAAAATTCGCGATATTTACCGCGATCGGTTGACGAATTGATTTTGCGTAAAACAACAACAACAAAAAAAAATTACGCACTACCACTAAAATTTAAAATATTCACTGAAGATTCACATGTTTGTGAAAGAAGTTAAGATAAGAAGGCAAAATCTCATACTGCATTTTTTATTGTGAGGACCTATTTCTATTTTGTGCACGATTTGGACAATATTGCACGATATTTCAACCCCTGTCCCTAAAAAAAAACCTTTGCTTCCCCCCTCCCCAAGAAACTCTTGAAATGGCACCCCTGCAGTAAAACTTGCAATGAAGGAGTTGAAAATGACTGGAAAACAACTCCATTTTAGACAAGTCTCCTTCTTAGCATGTCGTTTTTTTTCATCGAAACTTGATTTTTTTTCCGTTTGTGAAAGAATTACGTTATAGACAGGTTTCGCTTAGACACGTTTCACTGTAATACACCTATGCTCTTCAGACGTGTTTTGTAGAAAGGAGGTTTTAACAGTCTTAAAGAATACCTGAAAAAACCCGGTAACTGTCTATAACTGAAAACTTTCATAATTATTCTAAAATTCAACTTTCTAAGAGAAAACCTGTCTAAAACGGAATTTTTTACAGGTCCCTTGAGATTCCGTATTAGAAGTATTACTGTCTTTGTATCTATGATTCAGTAAACGTTTCTCGTTCGGAGAAGTTGCGGGGGGAGGGGGTCCACCGACTGTGTAGCATACTCCACCCTTGGCTATGCCACTACCTTAAAAAAAACTTTGCCCCTCCCCCAAGAAAGTTCTGAAATGGCGCCCCTGAATTAGTGAAGCCATAAATGAGTTTTCTTGCTACCGGTTTGTCTCCTACGTTTTTTCCACGACTTCTGTGTTCTGTTCTAGCATGAGCAGAATGCATGATTCTGGAATTAGAGCAGATTTTTGAGGGAATTAGATTGGATTGGTTGGTTGACAGATTAGAATATTTTAGAATAGGGTTCTATTGTCTGTGGGTTTGGTTTGTTGTGTGTCAGATTTGTTGAATTATGTTTGTAAAATGTGTTTTATGAAGTTTAATGGTTTGTTGTATGTCATAAAGAATAATTCTTGTGAAATATAAAAAAAAAAAAACAGAAATAAAGGTAAGTGCATTTTTGTTAATTTTATTTGATAAGATGTATTTTATGCACTTTAGAGATTGCTGTAAACCAATTTTTGTGCGAACATTGACCGCAACTTGAATGGATTTCATGCATTCTAGAGAGTGCTGATCAGCGAGTTTTGTGCATCCAGGATTTTTTTAATATCAGTTAATGTACGCGACGCGTACATATATGTAAGTTATTAACCAATATTTTGAATGAATTTCATGCATTCTAGAGATTGTTGCACAGGGAGTTACATGCACTCAGAATTTTTTTTTCGGTTAATGTACGTAAAGCGTACATATATATATTACTAACTGGTGCTTGAATGAGTTTTATGCATTTGAAAAATCAGAAATCTCAAGATTCTCCCCAATCATAACCTGTGTTCTTTGTGGCAGAGAACTCACTACTTACACAGTTTCTATGAAAATTTTTTCACGAAGTAAACATTGATTTTATTCCGTTTTTTGACAATTTACAAAGTTTAAGCAAGGAGGAAAAAATAGCTAAAAATTTTTAAAAATAGAAAAATCTGGAGGAAAAAATAGTGAAATGTTTGTAAAAATCAAAATATCCGGATGAAATATTGCTAAAAGCTTGTAAAAATTTAAAAATGTGAAGAAAAACTTGGTTAAACTTTGTAAATAGTAAAAAAAATGAAATAAAATTGATGTTTACTTTGTGAAAAAGCTTGCTGTAAGCAGTGTGTAAGTATCAGCTTGCCTAAGCTTAAAAAGAATGCGTTCTGATTGGGTAGAATTTGGAGGTTGCCAAATTTTTCGGTTAGCATGCGTAAAAAAAATTGCCAAATCGGGTGTTTCGCTCGTTCTAGGATTTTGCCCAACATATTTGATTAATGACTTCATAGATTGATACTTTGTCTTAATTAGGTTTGAATTGGTTTAGTAATTTGAATGTTATCATGATGATGTTTTGCATGTTTTGATTTTGCGTGTCCCTCTATAACAAACTCATCAATAATATTGTCAAGATCAATACACTGTCACAATTAGATTCAAATTGGTTCAGTATTTCAACCATTGTCAGGATTAAAAATATTTCATATTTTCTGCTTTTGTGTGTACCTTTTAAACAAACTGTAAGGCTACATGCTTGATTAGCTAACTCATTGATGATACGGCTAAGCTTTGGGATTCACCCTCGGTCAGCCATCTTGTTTTTAAATAAAAACATTTTAACTTTTATTATTAAATATAAATCAATTAGTCAGTAAAATTAAATAACATGTTTAGAATAAGTAAATATGAATGAAAATTATTTTGGAAATGAGAAACAAAACAAATATGTTTTGAAGTATAGATAAAATGCTTAAGTGATTAATCTGTAATCACTTAAGCATTTTATCTATAGTGCGTCTCAAAAGTATATATACAGGCGATTTTTTGAAATAACAGTTAAAAAAAATAAAGAAATAATCACGAAAACAATAATATGCATATATTATCATAACATAAATTTATTTCAGCAAAGAAATAAAGTATAAATGTTACAGATTTTTTGTAAAAAAATAAAAATAAAAATAGGCTGTCCCAAAAATATATGGACTTTTCGAATATTTTCCATTTAAATTCAAATTTTGTATCCATTCCTTTTCATTCTCTTGAAAAGGAATCTTTCTCTTTCATTCTCTTGAATCAGGCATGCTTCCAACTAGTGTTTGGAGTATGTGCAGCTGTAAAGAGAACCAAATCTGCTCTACTTGTTGCTGTAATTCCTGAATATTAAAAAAAAACTGCCGATCATGGGCATACACATCGCGTGCAATTACTCCCCAAAGGTTTTCAATTGGATTCAAGTCTAGGCTGATGGCTGGGCAAACTATAACAGTCACTTGATTCTGTTTAAACCAAGCTGTTGTTGAATGGGAAGTGTGCATCGACGCATTGTCCTGTTGGAATTTCCTGTTTTCCTCCCCTAAGATGTTTCCGATTGGAAGTAGATTGCTTTAAAGGGCATTTTGATAATCCTCAGAGCCCTGTTGACCATTAAGAAAAGCAATATCCGTTGTTCCGTCGAAAAGGAATGCGCTCCACACCATTAGTGAACCCCCTCCTTTTTGTCGACTAAAGAACTCGTAAGGTTCTTTTCGTAAGTCATGCCAATAGTATGCCCAGCCATCAGGGCCATCCAAACTCGTCCCTAAAGAAAACACTTAACCATTCATACGTCCAATGCATGTATTTTTTAGTCCAAAGAACTCGAGTCTTTCTATGATGCACTTTCAGCAAAGGTTTCCGACACATTCAGCGATAGTTATGATTTTCGCTTACCTGTATGCGACGGTGAACAGTATATCTGGAAATAGGAAACGCTAAAGTCCTCGCAATTTCAAGAATAGACTTCTTTTGGGTTGAAACTGCCCTCAAAATTTCTCTATCTCGTCTTAGAGATGTTTTCCTTGGTTGACCTGAACGCTTTTTTGCAGACGTATTGTCATTTTTTGATAAAATTGCATAAATTTCAGATCTGCAACGCTTAATTTGTTTTGCAATATCAGAAACTTTAACATTTTGAGCCTTTAAACGCCAAAATTTAGCAATATCAGCAGCAGAGAATTCAACGTTGCGAGACATTTTCCAACTGTTCGACAATTGAAGAAAGAGCAGTGATTTTATATTTCGAAGTGGTTACGTCAAAAGTACAGAACGCAGAAAATGCAAATTTTTCTGATACGATAAAAGCAATTCGTTTCATTGTCCATATATTTTTGAGACAGCTTATTTTGAATTTTATTTTTTTACAAACAATCTGTGATATAAACAGAACATTTCTGTATCGTAATAAACTTATGTTATGATTACATATGCTAATTATTTTTTTCGTGATTATTGGTTTATTTTCTTAGCTGTTCGAAAAATCGCCTGTCCATATAATTTTGAGACGCACCTTATATTTTAATTATAATTAGTGATCTTCTGTGATTATGTAACATTTCACCGATGCTGGATTGAATCACTTAAGCATTTTATCTATATTTTAATTTTAATTAGTGATATTATTATGTAAATATGTTTTGATTTAAAAAACAAGATGGTGGACCGCGGGCAATTGCCAAAGCTGTTTCGAAGATACTTTCAGATAGATCAATGCACTGCCCTAATTAGATTTGAATTGGTTCTGTATTTCTGACTTTATATGTATATATAGAGAGATAAGTTAAATTCTTCAATTTTTTTTTGCTTTTGTGTGCTCCTGTAAACAAACAATATGGGGTACATACTTCATTAACGAATTCATCCTAAAATCTTGCAAGATCAATGCGCTATCCCAATTAGGTTAAAATTGATTCAGTATTTCAGACGCCCAGTAGCAGAAAATTCTCCAAGTGTCTGTGACGAATATTTCAGGGGCAGAAAATAATCAGCAGGTGAACTATGTTACAATTCAAGTTATGTTTATCAATAATTAATATTTAGTAAAGTATTACTGTTATGTGCAAATTTTTAAGTCGATAAATTTTTCATTTACAAATTTGTTCTTACATGAGCTGTACATTTTGAGTGCAAATATTTTGAGATTGTTCCTGCGACCTATAGACATATTTTGCAATTTTCTTCCCCACCGGATGGCATAATTTCTAGTTTTTCTTCTGCGACCGACTGAAGAGTATTGTGATTTTTTTTCATGCAACTGACTAATGAATTTCGTGATTGTTTACCTGCAATCGATTGATGAAATTTGCGCTATTTTCCTGCAACCGATTGGTGATTTTTGCAGGAGTTTTTTCTTATGTCCGAAGGACTAATATTTCAAGATTCTTTTTTTCACGACTGACTGACACATTTTTCAAATTTTTCCCGCGACAGAAAGACGAATTTTGCTATATTCTTGTGCGCCTGATAACAGAATTTTGGTGTTTTCTTCTGCGACTGAAGAGTTTCAAGATTTTTTTCACGCAACCGACTAACGAATTTTGCGATTGTTTTCCTCCGATCGATTGATAAAAATTGAAATATATTCCTGCTACTGATTGGTGATTTTTGCATTTTCTTTCTTGCCAATCTTGCCAATGTGTTTTTTATAATTCAAATTGTTTGATTTCCACCACTTCTTTGAAGTAGAAATATTCGCCTTATATAATGACAGATTAAATAACGTGAGGATAAGCCCAATTAAACCATTTAAAAATAAGTTGTGGGAATGGAACAATCTTAATAATTTTTAAAAAGTAGCCTACTGGCAACATTGTTTCCTGCGATCGATTACCAGATTTTTGTATGGATTTTTTTCTGCACCTTGCTGGTGAAACTCTCAGGTTTTTTTTCAGGCAATCATTGACAAATTTTGTGATTTGTTCCCTCGTGATCGACTTAGGAATTTCGCTATTTTTTCTCACAGCTGACTGATGAATTTTGCAACTTTTTTTCACGCGAGCAATTGACAAATTTCGAAATATTTTCACATTACATACTTGTGAAATCCGCGGGTTGAAATATGCGATGGCAAATTTTTCCAAAGCCAAAATGGGCATCTATAAAAAAAACAGACAGGGTCTGCTTTTCGCAAATGTTTTCTAATTTTTTTTGCGGTTTTTCTTTTCAACTTCACAGCAAGATGTGCGCACAGTATATGAGGAAAAAAATGAGTGCCAACTTGAATCGACTCTGGTTCGGTTATAGGTAAAAATTAACTTTTTTATTCACTGGCCAATACATGGATTTTTTTACTCAGCAGTGTTTTTAAGCACTGGCCAGTAACAAATTTTCAAATACTTGATAAAAAAATCACTAAATTTGTCAAATGATTGTGGAATAAATAGCAAAATTTGTCAAATGGTCTCGGGAAAGAAATCATGACATTTGTCAATCAATTGCGGAAATATCATGAAATTCGTCAACTGACTGCAAAAACAAAAGGCTAATTTTGTCAAGGAATCTCAGAAATAGATTTTGTCAATCGACCGCGAAAAATATAGTGAATTTTGCAAAATTATTTCAGGAAAAAATAATCATCAAACTGTCGTGAAAAAATTCGAGAAATTCGTCAAATGATCTCGGGAGAAAAATCACAAAATTCATCTAACAATCGCGGAACAGAATTGTGCAATTCGTGGAACATCAGCGGAAAGAAAGTGCGCAATTTGTTGAACATTCATGGAAAAAATCGTGAAATTCGTTAATTGATAGTTGATAAATCGTGAAATCCGTCACTCGATAGCAGAAAAATTACAAAAATCATCAATCGATAGCAGAAAAATTGCGAAATTCATCAAAGGGTCTCGAGAAAAAAAGTGTGAATATTGTCAAATGGTCTCAGGTAAAATAATTGCGACTGTCATCAGAAGGCTTCGAGAAAAAATTTACAACTCGTCAAATGATTTCGGGGAAATTTTCCTATCATGAAATTCGCCAAATGGTTTCAAAATTTATCGAGCGACAGCGGGGAAAAAATCTTTTTTCCTTTCGAACATCGCGATTGGCCAGTGTGGCTATTAAGTTTGGCCAGTGGTGGCAATAATGTCAATCGCCAATTTTTCAGTATTACTCGCCGATCGGGGAATACTAATTTTGTCGGTGGAAGGTGGTACTAACGGATTTTGCAACTAACTCTAGTTTTATGGGTCCTATCACAACGCGGTTTGATTCATTCGACTTGAAATCGACAGGATAGATTGCATTTCTGCAGCTGATGGACAAAATTTGCAATTTTTTAAGTGGTTGATGAAATTCGGGATTTTTTCGCAGCAAATTGACGAAATTCGTGATTTTTTTTTAAAGAATGAGTGATAAAATTTGCAATTTTTTCTAAAAGTTGTTGACAAAATTCTTTTTTTCGCAGAAAATTCACAAAATTCGGAACTCTGGAATTTACAATTTTGTCATCTATGGTTTCTCTCGGCCGATTAATGAAATTCACAATTTTTCTTCTCTTGACAATGGTGAAATTTGCGATTTTTTTCTTCTACGATCGTTCGTCAAAATTTACAATTTTTCCACGAACATTCGACGGAATTCTTGATTTTCCCACGCCCAATTGGCGAAATTCGCGATTGTTCATGCCTATTGATAAATTCATAATTTTACAGACCCGATAGACAAAATTCATGATGTTTTCCTACGATCTATGGATAATTTACAAATTTTTTCCGTGACTGTTCGCTGAAAATCACGATCTTTCGACGCCCATTTGATGAAATTCGCTTTTTGTCATTCGTGCTCGATCCCATGAAATTCACGATTTTACGTGCCTTATCGACGAAATTCACGGAATTTTTTCTAGTGGTTTACAAAATTCAATTTTTTTTTGTTTCTTGAGTGACTGACGAAATTAACAACTAGGGAATTTCCGATTTTGGCATCTCTGGTTTCTGTAGACCGATTATTGAAATTTACGGTTTTTTTCTGGCGACAAAATGGTGAAATTTTTGATTTTTCCAAGCCCATTTGTCAAAATTCGCATCCAGTCGACGCAACTCTGGATTTTATGCGCCCGATCGACGAAATTCATAATGTTTTCCTACGATCTATGGACAAAATTTGCAAATTTTTCTTGCGAATTACCAAGGAAATTCGAAATTTTTGGATATATTGGCATGTATGGTCTCCGCGGGCCACCCATCCATCACGGGTCACAGGTTGTGCATCCCTAATCGCGACGCAGTTTGGCTCATTCGACACAACATCGATAGAACTTACTGATTTTAGTTAAGAGTTTCACTACCGTGGGCGCTTTCTTATCTATGGTTATATGGGCCTGATCACGGCTAGGTATGGCTCATTCGACTCGTAATTGACAGCCTCGAAGATTTCAGTTATGTTCATGTAGAACAGATTGCGTCCCCTGGCAGTGGAAGATGGAACTAAAGGATTTTGCAGCTAACTCGGGTTCTATGGGTCCCATCACGATGCCGTTTGATTCATTCGACTCGACATCGACAGGACTTATAAAATGTAGTTCCAAGTTTCACCAACAAGGGGTGCATTTCTATCTCGAGTTCTGTAGGCCCGATTACGACGAAGTTTGGCTCATTCGATTGGATTTCGATAGCTTTACAGATTTTGGTTATGTTCATATAGAACATAGTGCGCCCCCTGGCGGTGGAAGGTGGAACTAACGGATTTTGCAGCTAACTCGAGTTCTATGGGTCCCATCACAACATGGTTTCATTCATTCGACTTGACATTGACAGGATATATCGATTTTAGTTCCAAGTTTCACCACCAGGGGCGCTTTCTATGGCGCTTTCTATCTCTGGTTCTATGTGCCCTATCACGACGCGGTATGCCTCATTCGACTTGAAATTGACAGCCTCAAAGATTTCAGCTATGTTCGTATAGAAAAGTGCGCCCCCTGGTGGCGTAAAATGGAACTAACGGGTTTTGAAGTTAACTCTAGTTCTATGGGTCTTACCAAAATGCAGCTTGATTCATTCGACTCGACATCGACATGATATATCGATTTTTGTTCCACGTTTCACCACCAGGGGGCGCTTTTCTATCTCGGGTTCTATGGGCCCGATCACGACAAGGTATGGCTCATTCGATTCGAAATCGACAGCTTCGAAGATTTCAGCTAAATTTGCATAGACCAGAGTGTGTCCCCTGGCAGTGGAAGATGGAACTAATGGGTTTTGAAGCTAACTTGAGTTCTATGGGTCCCATCACAATGAAGTTTGATTCATTCGACTGGATATCGACAGGATATATTGATTTTAGTTTCAAGTATCACCACCAGGGGGCGCTTTCCTAGATCGGGTTCTATGTGCCCGATTACGACGAGGTATGGCTCATTCGACTTGAAATTGACAGCTTAAAACTATCACTTGGCCCTTTTTGGGCCCCCTACTATAGCTCCCTTAAAAATCGTCCAATTCACTAGCCTTTTTTTCTAACACCTTCTTAGGACTTCCAGCTGCTACATGAACAACAACATTTTATTCTCAGACAAGACTCGGGTCCTCTGGACCCCTTTAAGTTTTTGTGCCCTAAATTTTTAATCACTTTACTCTTTTTTTGTCTGATTTTCTTCGTTGTTGTGTCCCCTTTCTCCAGTTAGTTATGTTTCCATTTCTACATTCTAGTTAAGACCCTAGGGTCCGATACGCGGCCCCTTGAAGTTTTTGTTCCATAAATTGTAAATAACTTGACTCCTTTTAATCTGATCTTCTTCGTTTTTTGTGACTTTTTTCCATTTAATTATTCCACCATTTCTACAGTCCATTTTGGGACACTGGCCTCCTGGGAACCGGTCCGGGACCCTTGAACTTTTTTGCGCCATGCATTTTCATCCCTCTCTCGCTGCATAACTTTAAAGTTGAATCTTGCACTCCTCTCCCCGGGCCACCACCCTCATATGTTTATTGGGACCCTAGGGTCTTTTTTAGCATTTCTTTAAAATTTTATTCTAATGATTAATTTATACCCTATGCTTAATTTCGACTAATTGACATTTTCATCAATAACCGCAAAAAATTAATAATGTCAGTACAAAAACCCTTAACGGGTTAAAAGTTCTGACGCAACACTTTCTTTTGGCACTAAGAATTTTAAATATGGGTCTTAAAAGCAATGATATCAAATTTAAGTGACGCTATGTTAATAATTTTTTTTTAAATCATAATTTTCTTTTTAGTTTTAGTTATATTCACAGGTGCAATTATTATCTTAATATGAAAAAATATATAAAATTTATTCGCTGATGCTTTTTTATTCACATCTCTCATGAATTCAAAATATGGGTTTTAAAAGAAATGATATCAAAATTTGAGTGACACCTTGACGTGAATTTAATAGGACTCTTTTAAAATTCAATTTAAATTATTTTTGGTTTGTCTTCTAAAGTATATTTACACATACAAACAATACTTCTTATTTTTCAATACACTTTTAAATATATTACTTTCACTGAGTCTATATTATGTATTGAAATGTAATTATTTCCATAAATTGATTTATCTGGATAATATGACGCAAAATATTCATTTACATAAATTTTACTTATGATTTTGGATAGCGTGGCACAAAAGATAAATCAATTCATCTTTTAATCATCTTTTTATGTAATAATGCATGTGGGTACCGTGCCCTCCTCCAGCATTTTAATCCATTAATTTCATAATATTTTCGTTTCAAGATTGCGACGTTTAAATTGATTGCTATATAATGTTTATCATACTTAAATTGATTTCCATATTTAAATTGATATATCTCAATATATATGACAGACCAGTTACGATACTTTGTACAATGTTTTTGAGGGTTTTTTTTTTATAATGTTTTTGAAATTTTCAGTTTTGAAAGATAATTTTAAAATCTGATTATCCCAGTAAAGCATACTCAGTAAAAGAATTAAAAAAACTATTATTATTTTATTTATATAAATGCCGAAGATAAATAATTATTTATATTTTTCAAAATTTAAAACGAAAAAAAGTATGCTAAAAAAAGTTTTCAGAAAATACATAAAACTTTAAAAATGGCTAACATGTGAAATTTTTATTTAAAAAAAATAAAATTTATTTTTTTTATTTAAGAATTTACATTTGAAAAGAAATATATAAGTAAATATGTGTTTCAAGAAAAATGAGCAAAAAATATATATAATATTAAAAAGGAAAAAAAACGTGCCCAACTGAACTTTGGAAAAACTTAAAGTCTAAAATGCAATTAACTGTAATTATATGCTGATATGAATATATTATTTTCCTAAGTACACAAAATGAAGGTTACACCTCTCTTAAAACTAAGTGGAAATTATTCATATATATTTTTTTTCTTTATTTGATGTCAACATAAAATTTTACACACATTGTGCATGAACAAACTATGTAACTATTGTGAAAAATTATATTAAATGTTATAATATCTCTTTTTATAATTATTTAATAACTTTATTTAATAAATTTTGTTGACTAGACTATAAATTATTTTGACATTTGGTGTAAATATCTATAAATACAATGAAATATATATTTTTTCAATTCTATGTTTCAGGATTTTTAGACGTGTACAAAAATAAATTTCATGTAAGATATTTTGACAGCATGTAGAGAGTGTATTAAATTTCGCATTTGCATTTTACACAAGTATGTCAAAATATTTCATATTTTGTGAAACATTCTTTACTTAAGAAAACATTAATTTTAGCACTCTTAATGTCAAGCTTTATCTTGTTATGTGTAACTAAAATGTCACTAAAATTTGGAAAACAAACTGCTGTTAAACAACTTTCAGAATTTGTCAAGTATACACTGTAAAACTCACTTTAGAATTTAGAGAAAAAAACTAACTTAGAAGAAAGCAATTTATGGAGAATTTTATCCTATTTAATGTTGTAAGTTTGGATAATAATAAAGAATTTGAAGATTAATTTTTATAAAAGTATTTTAAAGGTATATGTAATAAGAAAAGTTTTGTTAAAAATGGTATTTTTAATCATCTCACTTGTTATGAAACGTACGAATTTCATGAAGTTTTTATGCAAAATTCTGGAATTAGATTTTGAGCATTAAATTAAAACATTTTTCTGTATGTCACTGAGTACATAAAAAAAGTATACATTTTAATATAAGTAGGATGAAATATGATCAATAGCTGTAAATACTATTTTCACGATATTTTACACGTTTTGAAGTCTATCGACATGAAACATTTTTGGGCCGTTTTCATTTTTACAAGAGATTGCAGAAGAAAACTTCTTTAATATAGTAAGTGAAGTCATAATAATATACAAACTACAAAGAAATTCCAGCACTATTTTAGGAATTTGACTTATATTTTGGAAGTTTTGAATGTTTATTTTCACCTGTGAATTAATCGAACTTAATAATACTAAGATGAAAATGGAAGTGTGATTAATCTACCTTAGGGAATGGAGCTCTACATGATATTCACTGTTATCATTGGTTTAATCTTTATACAGAGCACCCCCTGTTACCGCTGAAAATAACTAATTCCCAAACCGGCAGTTTTAGAGGTACGCTTTCAAACGAAAAATTGTTTCAAATATTGTTCTTCTTCATATTATACTGCATATTGGTCTATACATTGCAGTTGTTAAAGTTACAAAATTTAAATTTTTAGATAAGCCCTTGCATATAAGTTGTGTTAAAGAAAAACGCCCTCTATTCTCTAACAAGAAAAACAAAAATTAAACTTCATTTTTCCACGAACGCAATTTACTGGACTGGGTTACCTTGACATTTATTATTTTCAGAGATTTCAGGTACTAAACACACGTTTCATTTTAGTAATATGCTTCTTTATATTTTACGTTTTAGAACATAACGATTTTTTAGTAATTAAAAATATGTTAATGTGTAAAAGATATATATATATATATATATATATATATTCTTGTTGAATAAAATTAATTTATTCATTGAGACCAACTATAAAATAAATCCTTATATCATACTGAACATGTTTAAATGTGCAGTTATATGATTTATGGTAGTTAAGAATTTTACATTTTTCAAAGATATTGTTACTGGATCCTATGAATTACAAATGTGGAAAAATTATCCATGATAAAATAATAAAAATGTTCATTTTCGTACGACCAAAACTGATATATATAATATATTAAGTTTACTTGCATGAATTAAATTATGTGCATTTAAATGACGTTCGTGTATTCCTAACTTACATAATTTTATCTATATTCTTAAGGATCACTTGCAGAATGGTCTGGATTTAAAAAAAATGTGCAATTCTTTCAAGAAACAGATAAGTTGTCAGCATGCGATAATTAGTTTTGATAGCTACTCTTTGAAAATGTGCGTTCATGAGCTTAATGATATATTAGTATGCTATGTTGAATGTAGAACATTAGAAGACCTGGTACAAAATAATCCGAATGCTTTCGTAGCATGTGAAATTTCCATATCATTAGAGTAATGGTCTAAAGCTTTCCATAATGTAACCAGAAATGGTATTTCTTGTTTTTAATTTAGCATATCCCACGTTTTTAATTTAGCTTTACAGATTTTAAATTTAATACTTTAAAATGTATACATGGGATTATGTAGTTTTGAATCTGGTTATAGATGAAGAAATAATGACATAATCAATGAATCATTAGCTCTGAATCTTTCCAATTATTATGTTTATTTGTAAAGAATCATTTTTATGGATAAATATGCTGTGACATGATCATATACACAAAAAAATAAAATATGCAATAATAAATATATACGTATTTTTTTACACTATAGCAAATTAAGTTTATTTAAAAAAAAAGAAAACATATTTTTAGAAACTAAAATCTAGTTCTAATTAATGTTCTTTTCTTGAAAACATCTTAATGTATTTTGCTTCATTTTCATGTTCTTACCAGATAATAACATATTTCTTTAACGTGATGTCACAAAAATATTTTTGACTAATACATTATACATAATACATATTGTTTATTATTTTTAAGCTGGTATATTGCTTTTAGTTTAAAACATTTGGGTGACATAAATAGGTTTTACGCTTCTGTTTTTATTTACTGCACATATTATTTATGTTAATTAAAATCGTCGTAGGCACAACAAAGAAAAATTTCTTTAAAAGCACTAAATCTTTGTAAAATAAGTTGTCCTATTTGAAAAGTTTTATTTTTTAAACGGCCAGGAATAATAAATTTAAGTGCAAAAAATGTAAAATATATCTGATTAAATAATTTTTTCAGGAGAAAATGATACGCATCGTTGAAATAACAGTTTTATTTTATCATTTCAAGAACAAAACTAAAATTACTGGATGCTATATACTAGTTATTTCATTTCTGATACAAAAGTATTTGTATTAAATGTATTTTTTATTGTATCATTTTCTCCATCACATTCGATTAAATTGAAGATATATGTTGGAAGTAGTTTAAAATAATAATGTAAATACATCGCGTGGCCAAAATACGTCGCACAATCCTGACTCAAACTTCGACTCGTCCGTACAACATTTGCACAGATGTTATAAATTGGATTTTCAGATAAAATGTATTTTTCTGACTAGAAGCACAAGTAAAGCTTGTATAATGTGCCTTTCCATGGTGAAAATAAAATATGTCGGTGGCATCGACCATGTTCAGTATGTCTAAAACATCTAACTGTGTTGGCTTTTATTGTACAATAGTGTTTCGAGACTTCAGAGAATGGCAACTAAGCCAAAAAACTATGAGCGAAAAGTGGAATGGTGAGCAAACATGGCTTGTGAACGATAGAAGTACCAGCCAACGGACACATGATCGTTTGAAGCATATCTGTTTGCACTATAAGATGAATCTTTAAACGTATTATAAAAATATAAGCTGTCTTCAAAACTAGAGAAGACCCCATATAGCACACGTGCTTCCCTACGACATCCCCAGGAAGATTGACATTCATCTCCCAGGCATCCCTGAGGATACAAAAATTTGTCATCAGTACGTCTTCAGGAGCCGAAAATGTCCGCCCCATAGCATTCCTTGGAACTCCCCAGGACCTCCTTCAGGTTCCTCCTCAGGATGTTCTCGGAAAGATTTCAGGAAGTAATACAGGAGGAATTTGGGACACTTGAAGGTCACTTAATGTGCATAAAAAATATCCGTAGTTATGATTAATCGACGTAATATAAAAAGTATTTAATTTTTTTAGAATTAATTAAGCACATTATCTTTAAAAAATTTAAATAACAATTTGTTTAGACGGTTTCACATGTAACAGACAATACTTTTATTAAAACACCAAATAAAATAAATTTAGACAGACTTGAGCACAGTTAAAAAATAAAATTTATAAAAAAAATACTTAAAAACAATTAAAAATACAATTTGTAAACGTTTCGCCAAGCGACACGCGAGGCATCATCAGTACAAAAAATCCATTGCATTGCAAACGACTGAACAAATCAAGAACAATTAAAGTTAGTTATTTTAAAAACAGACAATATTTAGTGAATTTTAAATTTCACTAGGTTTTTTGTACTGATAATGCCTCGCTTTGCGCTTGGCGAAACGTTTACAAATTGCATTTTTAATTGATTTTAAGTATATTTATTTTTTTATAAATTTTATTTTTTAACTGTGCTCAAGTCTGTTTTTAAATTATTTTATTTGGTGTTTTAATGGTTTTTAAATTCAGACGTTAAATGTATATATACTGCAAATACTTTTATTACCCACGCACACAGAATCGCATGAAAGTTATGGTCGACATTTTACGGAATAAATTTTCTTACCATCTTTCCACCGACTGGATTTAAACCTAGGTACTTACGCACAAGATAGACACGCTCTAGCGATTACGCTACAAGGCCGCTGTACCTGAATCGTTTATAAGGTATTCGTGTATTTATTACTCTTCTTATGAAAGTCAGTAAATAGACAACATGCATATACAGGATGAATCTAAACTCTTGGGCAAAACTTTAAAGGGTGATAGTACACATCAAGACAAACAATATTAAATAGGAAACTAAGGGTCCCAAACGCCTTCCAAAGGAGATAGACGCCATTAAAGTTTAGGGTCCAAAATTTCAAATAATTATTAAAAACGGAAAAATTGGTCGATTCGTTTGCGGTTTTCGCTAAAACTAATCTTTATGTCAGTATTTTTTTAAAAATAAATTTTAGAGATAAAGTTTTTAAAATGCTGATAGAGGGCGCTTCAGACTTTGGAGTAACGAACAACTATTTTTTACGGTTATTTTTTGTATCTGATTAAATGCTTTCAAATGCTTAGACTTAAACTTAAATTTTGAGCTCAAAATCTGAATCGTTGGGAGTAGTCAAGTAGCGCAAACTGAACTGTGTTAAGGAGTTGAAATTTGAACCCCCCCCCCCCTGAACACAGTTCAGTTATTCCCAATCTTGGTGTCGTAGACCAGGCAGAAACTAATACCTCCTACACGTAAAATAAACGATAGAGGGATGACAAAATTAAATAAAAATTTATTTAAAAAATAAATTTTAAAGATAAAGTTTAAACATGCCGATAGAGGGTGCTTTAGACTTTGCAGTAATAAACAACTATTTTTTACCGTCGACTCCAACGAGGACAGGGTTGCGAGGATTTTCGTCGCATACGATATCCGGGAGATGTCCGGGGTATTCACTAATGTTCGCAACTCCCTCCGCCGCCGGCGGTGTGAGGCCTGCATCGTTGCTGGTGTTCACTCTTTCGAGCAGTTTTTGTGATTCCTAAGTGTCAATCTTCATTCATATTGCGCACTATATGCATACATAAAATTGTTTCTTTTTATTTTGCGCTGAGAAATTGCTCATGTCTGTTATGAATAAATTTTCTATTTAATTTTGTCATTACTCTATCGTTTATTTTACGTGTAGGGGGTAGTAGTTTCTGCCTGGATTAATTTTAACACAGTTATTGAAATTGGTAAAGAAATTATGAGTTGTAATTTTCCAACTGGACGAAAAATGTCCGGGCCAGGATTCGAACCTGGGATCTTTTGGCTGAGGCTGCCATGCTCTACCAACTGAGCTATCCCGTTTTAATCTGGAGAGCGTAAATCATCCAGTTCAACCGGGATAGCTCAGTTGATAGAGCATGGCAGCTCCAGCCAAGAGATCCCAGGTTCGAATCCTGGCCCGGACATTTTTCGTCCAGTTGGAAAATTACAACTCATATTGTTTCTGCCTGGTCTACGACACCAAGATCGGGAATAACTGAATTGTGTTCAGGAGTTGGGGTGGAGGGAGGTAGGTGTTTCAAATTCCAACTCCTGAACGCAGTTCAGTTTGCGCTACTTAACCACTCTTAACGATTCAGATTTTGAGCTCAAAATTTAAGTTTAAGTCTAATCTTTTGAAAGTATTTAATGAGATACAAACAATAACGGTAAAAAATAGTTTTTAGTTACTCCAAAGTCTAAAAATCGGCATTTTTTGTACTTTATCTTTAATTTTTTTTTTTTTTAAGAAAATACTGACATAAAGAATAGTTTTAGCGAAAACCGAAAACGTATCGACCAATTTTTCCGTTTTTTATAATCATTTGAAATTTTGGACTCTAAACTTTAATGGCGCCTATCTCCTTCGGAAGACGTTTGGGACCCTTAGTTTCCTATTTAATATTGTTTGACTTGATGTGTACTACCACCCCTTAAAGTTTTGCCCAAGAGTTTAGATTCACCCTGTATTTTGCGCTTCGTATAGCAGGGATTCTGTAACTTTTATTGAAAATTAAAATTTATAAACTTTGATATATATTCAATACAATTTTAAATTGTTAACTAGAAGAAAGCGTATCAATAATTATTTAAGGCTGTTCTCAAACCCAGGGAGCTACTTTTTGACACATTATTTAATTCATTTTTGTTCGGAAATGCATTAAATAGGCAGATTGTCTTATTTATAAACTATGTAATAGAAAGACATTTTCCAATTAATATTTTTTTTTTCGTAAACGCAGATATTTCAGAAAATACTGCGAAAGTTGCCGTTTTGAACCGATATCCCAGCGCGGCATCACAATAAAAGGGAAAAGAGAAGGTACATTTTCTAAAACATTGCGTTTTATCATTTTAGTTAGGAGCCACATATATGAGGGTTATTGGAAGGGGTCAGGGGTCTGTGATAAGGAGGCCAATTAAATAAAAATATTTAAAATTAATTAAATCAAATTTTAAGTTATAAATAATCACAATTAAACAAAGTAAGAGAAAAATTGACGATTTGATAAACCAAAATGTGAAAAACAAATTAAAAATGCATACTTCTGTTTTTTTATTAGGAAGATTATAATTTTAAATTTATAATTAGAATAAGCAAAACTCAATTTGATATATAATATTGATATTACCATATGTATGTTGTTAAACGATATATCTATAAAAGCTTTTTTGAGTTTATGTAGGCTTAAGGCGTTCTCAAATCCAAATTAGCTACTTTATGACATATTTTTTAGTTCATTTTTGTTCGGAAACGCATGAAAATGGCAGGTGTTCTTATTTAAATACTTATAATATACATATTATAATATACAAACGAAATTAGTGTTGCGGTATCCTATTGTCTGGAGTCCCATTGTCTTCGGCATTATACTTAAGAATCCTTTTAGTGGTGGCATTTCGTTAATGGGCAATTATTTGGTAACGGAATTACGGTTCAGAGCAATTTTTAAAAAAATTATTGGAATTACATAAAGTTAATTATTTTTTTTAAAGTGTTGTTTACTGCAAGGACATTGGTGGTAAATCAACAGACGTTTTCGAATTTTTGGTAAATACAGAAGATCGTCCAAAAAATACTGTCAAAGTCGATGTTTTGAACTAAATTTCCGACGCCGTAGCATGGGAAAGGGGGAAAACTTGTCGTCACGTAACATGAATCGCTTATAACGCGATAAGTAATTTATTTATTAAAAAAATGGAAAATTCATTTTTATCTCAAATCAATTCAATAGTCAGGCCAGCCAATTTTATGTCTTTGCGTTTAAAAATGAGTCAAAGATGCGTCAGAAAGTGTCGCGTTGTTGAGCAGATCATTTGAGAAACACCTTAAGATATCTAAATACCTCTTTTAATTTTCAATTACCTACATGAAACTGCTGTTTAATATGACAATAATATTTCTTTAGCTCTTAATATTTAAATATGGGCATTTCTGATCTATATCTGTATCTAGTTAAATATGAAAAAAGTACTGTTAGTAAAATTCGTGTCTGTAACAAAAATATTTTATTTTTTCTTATTGTAATAAATGAAACTAATTTAAATTAAATCTCCATTTAGCGAAATCTCCATTTGGCGTTGCCCGGGTACGTGATAAAAAACTTAAATAAACTTCAAATTTGTATGACTTTATATCTTTAACCAGATTTTATAAGAATTTATACTTTTAAATGGAATTTTTTTTTCAAACAAACCTCGTATCGGCGGAACTTGTATATGCTTTTACGTATTTCGACATAAATAGCGGATTCAGAATTTTAAAGTGTACTGCTTTTATTTTTTATATTGGGTCATCCAAATTCTTTGAGATTTTTACGAATCATAAATAGCAGTTTCGAAGTTTGTATAAAAAATTATGAATACATATTGATATTTAGAAATAAAGGAGCTTCTAAGAAGGCATTTATTTCAGTTAAAGTCATGTAATAGTTTAAAAAAATAAATCTTATTGATCAATCTTTTTGAAAGACTTATCACTTAGAAATATAATGTTTGTGAAACCTGTGTAAAAATGTCATGGAAAAATTTATATTTAATTGCAATAGAGCTGTGTTTTTCTCTTATTTAGCGTTTGGTCGTTTAATATTAAAGCAAGATAGTTCTTATCGTCCGAATTCTGAAATTTTTATGAGTTATACATATAATGCTTTGGAAGCCTGCGTATAATTTTCATGTAAAAATGTGGAAAATTAGTTACAAAAACTTGAACAAATGCTGCCCGCTTATTCACGTTTTAAGCGATAATTTTTCAGATTTTTTTTTTCCAAACACTTTTAATCGTCCGAATGTTTCGAGATTTTTATACGTGATGTAATTCGAGTGTACAAAGAACGTGTAAAAAGATTTTGCTAAAATAGCAACATAGCGTGTCTCTGGGAGGTGCGGAATGATTTCCACTCACATTTTTTTTTGAAAGGATTAATATTTGTATTTTTAAAAATGAACTTCACCGTCATCATAGAGAAAAAAGTTCCTGGATTAAGTGGGTATTTTTTTTCCTGTATATCTAAAACTGAGGAAGATGCGAGGTTCGAAAAAAGGGACGAAGAATATCTCGTGATATCGAATTTTATTCAAAAATTTTTTTTGAAAGGAATAAAATTCGTATTTTTATTAGCGGATTGTGAGGTTTGAAAGTGAGAAGTAATAAATTTACGAAGGTATTTTCAGGCTGTCCGTCTTCTGAACTGCTTCGTCGATGCTTGCTAACGAAAAAAAAGATCCCTCGGATTTTCTCTCAATTTTATCGTTTTTTTTTTTTTTTTTTTTTTTTTTTTTTATGTGGAATTAATTTAAAATCTCTGATAATTATAAAAAATGAAAAATAAGAGTAGCAGGTTCATCAAAATTCGCCTTGGTAATTCTTTAGTACAAATACACTCACGGATAGACAAACTCTCAGATTATGTTACAGGTACCTTGACCTCTAAATAGCAGTAAAATTATGTGGCCCAGAACTATCCCCTATTAAGAGGTTTTATTATATTAATTCAGAAGTTTATTATTTAGTTAATTAAAAAACAATAATAATAAAATAGATTAATGCATATGGTAGTTTTAAAAAGATAATGAAATAATAATAAATGAATAAAATTTGAGTTTAAAGATAAATAATAATTATTATTATTTAAAATATGATTAAAGTTAATTAAAATATTAAGCTAAAATAATTAAAATACTAAATTTAAGTTAAAAATATTGAAAAATATTGTAATAATAAATAAAAATTAAAAGTTAATAAGAATTATCTGATGTACTAAAAATGGAATAATTTGTAATATAAAACTAACTCATTAAAAATTGAAGTTGATCAAATCGAATTCACTATTTTTGACGAAAAAGAAATTGAGTATTATACTCCAGAATCACTCACGAGATGGCGCCAGCACTGTGACTTCTTAGGCATTTCCTCAGGAACGACCTTCCTGGGGAGGTTGCTCCGAAGGACGTTACTGGGAGCATATTCCCCAGGAAACCTTAAAGGTATCTTCCCCAGGGAGTCCTGAAATTGTGATTAAAGTAAATGGAAAGTATAAGGAGGAATTTGGGATGACATGGAGCTCCTGGGGAAGTATTCAGGAGCTTTCGTGCTATATGGGACCATATATTAGCACTGCATAGCAAGGTAATCCTGAAATTTTAATCTTTCAGTGTACATACAGAACGAACACCCACTGTGTCTCTTGCATCAGTATGAAAGTTACGATAATATTGCTATTTTAATTATTGAATTATTGAATATATTTTTATTTTGTTAATATAAAAATATATATTGCAACATGAAATCGAACACTAACAAATCAAACATGTAAATTGGTATAGGAAATGTTAATCTAATATGTTAATACGTCAAAGAACGTTGTACAAGATTGTATAGTCTGAACAAGTGATTAATAGTTGATAATATCTATTAAACTAAGTAGGAATAAATCTGTATACATAATCAATAAAGAAAAAGTATACTAATAAACTATTAAGCTAAAATAATATATAAAACAAAACACAAAGTCAAAAGCAGGTATGTCATAAAATTTTAAAAAGGAAAAAGAGATAAAATAAAAGGAAGGTTTAATTTCAGATCCAAGGATGAGCAGAGCAACTACTTTTTTCTTTTAGAAGAAATTATTGCTTTACTGAAACTTAGGATTGATGGACTCGATGATTTTTATATACTCTGATTCATATAAATATAAAAGTCTGAGCTGTCAGTCGAAATTGGATCACAATCATAAAAATGTGATTTTGGCGTAAGTATGTTTTAAAATGGCGGAGAGTGATTTTAAATATTTCCATGAAATTAGAAAACGCTCAATTAGCACTTATTTTAAACTATCAGACCCGCAGGGCACTGCCCGAGATTATCTTAAATATATCTAAAATTACCTGAAATATAATATACAAACGAAATTAGTGTTGCGGTATCCTATTGTCTGGAGTCCCATTGCCTTCGGCATTATACTTAAGAATCCTTTTAGTGGTGGCATTTCATTAATGGGCAATTATTTGGTAACGGAATTACGGTTCAGAGCAATTTTTAAAAAAATTATTGGAATTACATAAAGTTAATTATTTTTTTTAAAGTGTTGTTTACTGCAAGGACATTGGTGCACACTAAAAAATTAAAATAAACCCCTACAACAATTACAAAATACATAAAAGTATTATTTAGAATTTTTTAAATCTTGGTAACAGAATTACAAGCAAAAGATTTCATGTAATTCCATTGCCGAACATTTAAAAATTTAAAAATAATATATATTTTTTAATTGTTGCAAGTGTTAATTTTTATTTCTTAGTGTGTACTAATTGTACTTGCAGAAAACAAAACTTGAAAAAAAATTAACTTTATGTAATTCGAATAAATTTTTATAAATTTGCTCTTAACTGTAATTCCGTTGTTAAATAACTGTCTTAATACGTGAAACAGAAAACATATTGTTAAAATGTAAACAATTAAAAATGCCTTCGCTAAAAAACTAACCGGAAACTTATGACCGTGTCCTATAAATCGTAAAAACCAAAATTTACTCTCAAGGGGATCCTTCGTTAATACGTGGCATAATATAAGTAATTTGTAATACATAATTTATTTCCTTAAAATGCGCATTCTTAAAATAATATTATAAAAACAATCACTTAAAATTGATTTCGCAAAAAAGTAACCTGAAATTTATATCGTGCCCCATAAATTGCTAACTCAAATATCACTAAAACAGGTATTTATTTATACGCGACATCACAAAAATAAATTATTTCATTAAAAGTGCAATCGTTAAAAACATGTAACAATAAAATAGAAAAATATGAACACTTAAAAATGTCTCTAAAAAAACGATGACAATTTGATGAACGAAATTCACAATATAAGTTTCGTCAACGTCCTCTTTCAAAAACGCGCGAAAATTACAGTAGCAAAAGCTTTAGCACTTTAAGAAATGTGATAAACTTCAGTTGTTTTTATTTTGCTTTCTGGAAGGTTTCTCATCGTGATTAGTTTCTTTTTAAATTCGCCAAAAATCAGGAAAAAACATTTCTTAAACATTTTTTAGAAGATGCCCGAATGTTTCCTCTGTACAAGAAACATGAAATATATTAAATAATAAAACTTTATAAGAATCTCCATAAAAAAAAGAACACAGGACATTTTTCGGGATACAAATTTTAACAGTCTGTTATCAGCCAATGTAAACATGTGCCCGTAAGGGGGCAAGGTCACAAATGAGTAGGAAGGGCAGAGTAAAACAGCAGACATAGCAAACGCACCAATTTAATACTAGAATAGGGGCGCAAAATTAATACAACTGTACCATTTTGTGGACGGGGTTGATAATGTCAATACGCGGGCTTTTAGGATGACGTCATTAGGTATGACAAAACCTACCATATGTGCACTCTCCTGAGCATATATTGTGAATTTTTACTCACTCATGGAAGATGTATCTTGTTTTTGTTTACCAGATTTATTGCTTTTGATACATTCTGTTTCGATAAAATATGTACATTTAAAAACATTCAAAATATAATTTTAGTTTCGGTAGTAAAGGTAATAATATATAAGCATTATGTAAGCATTATTGCCTTTACTCTTGAAACTAAATATATATAGTCAATGTTTTTTTTTAAATATAAATATTTTTATCAAAACAAACTGAATCAAAAACATTTTTCAATAAATCTGGTAAATAAGATACATCTTCCATGAGTGAGTAAGGATTCACAATCTATACTCAGGAGAAGACGCAGGTTGTAGATTCATATATAATTCTCTATCTTGCTAAGGCCATTTTCTCTATCTCGCTCATGTTCCTATATTGAAACATTACCTTACCCTCTAACATATTAAAATGTATTGATACCGGAAAAACACCTGTGTACCTATTTTTTGTAATTTTAGCACATCAGAAATTGAGTGAAAATTGGAATACAAAATTCCATCTTTACACGCAAGAACTAAAGTGAAGTTACACAATAAAAGCGTGTAACGAATAATAAAACGGTGTGAAAATTTTATAAAACGTGGTAACTTTGGTGGTTTGAAACCGACGTATTTTAATATATGAATACTGAAATTTTATTACACATATTTATTTCCACATTTACCACAAACTTTCACTACATTATAACTGATATTTCCATTCTTATATTAGATACAAACAGAAATTGATATAAATCTGTTGATTATTCGATGATGTTCAAAATGGCAGACGATAATAATATCAGATATTGTCACTTCTAGAAAAGTGATTATCCACTAATGATTCAAAACAATGCAGATATTCAATAAATATTTTGCAAAAATATAATAAAAATATTTTGAAAAAAATTAATAATATACAAAATAGTCACGAATAAAAAAATATAAAATTGTTATTACAATATACTAACGTTCAACAATTTAGCACTATTACAAATGAAAACATGTTGTTAGCGCTTGCGCAGCTATTTCATAGATAAAGGAATTACTAGACTACAAACAAGAGGTATAAATAGTTAATCAGCTTGCTGTAGTTTAACCCCTTCTGATACGCGGTGTAGGACATTTGAATGACGTGACCTCGCTTCTGATCTGGCGGATGCCCCTGCCATTTATCTTTTAACACTTACTATGTATGCAGTTTTGGGGGAGCGAGGCAAGCCTACAAAGAGTGCAACAGGTGGCGTTAGCTGAAAGGTAAACACCAATCATAGAGTAGCACATTCAGAAGAGAAAAATGTTGCCAAAAATGATAGAAAAATTATCAAAAAAAAAGTAATAAACATAAAATTAAAATAAAATAAAAGAAGTAAATTAAAAAACTATAAGAGAAAACGCAAGAAAAACAAAATAAATAACATTTTTTTTTTTAATAAAAGCAATGAAAAGAGACATTTCCCCTCTTTTCCCGTCTCTTTTCATTTTATTAAAAAAAAAAAAAAAAAAAAAAAAAAAAAAAACAATCTGTTATGTATTTTGTTTTTCTTGCGTTTTCTCTTTTAATTTTCTAATTTACTTCCTATATTTTATTTTAACTAGTTAAATTCTTTTCTTTTTGTTAACTTTTCTATCATTTTTGGCAACATATTCCCCCTCTGCATGTGCTACTCTATGATTGGTGTTTATCTTTCAACTAGCGCCACAAGTCGCACTCTTTGTAGGCTCTCCTCTCAGCCGTTTCTGTACATTTGTGACCTTGTCCTCTTACGGACACGTTTTTACATTGGCTGATGACGGGCTGTTAAAATCTACAGCCCGAAATACGTCCTGTGTTCTTCTGTTTTTATGGTGATTCATACAAAGTTTTATTATTTAACTGTGATTTATCGTCAATTATTTCGATGTTACTTCATCTATGGTATATATTATTGAATGCAATAGGGTAGACATAGAAATAACTTAATAAAAAACAAAGTGCCCGAAAAATGATTTAAAAAAATCTCTATTAATATCATTTATTAATATTAATAGTAACTTTTTATGGATTTATTTAATCAATTATTTAACTATTAGTCAATTTTATTATCGATTTTATGCATAATAATTTGTGATATGTAAAATCAAAAAATACTTGTACGAATTCCGAATAATATTTTATTAGGGGATAAAATTTTATATACTGGGCTAGAATATTGTAATTTGATTATTTTTATGAACGTGAGAAAACCCTTAAAATATAAACGAAGAAAAATTTAATAAAAAATTCTCAAGTGCATTACTACCTGAAGCCGTATATCCGGAACGCAACTCTCCAGACACCGACTTACGATAGGTTTTCGTAGCTATCGCAAACAGACTATCGCATACACATACAAACACTTCCTTTTGTTAATACAGATATCACTAAAAATCTAAAATATCATGCATAGTTTTCGAAATGTGTACTATCCTTTTACAAGAAGAAACATATTTCGATTTTGTCGTGGTATTTTTCGGAAAAGGGGGTACAGTGATATCTGAAAGTCTTGGTAATTCATTCACGACCTTGAGATATTCCCACTCTATCCCATATGATAATTTTCTGTCATTCCCCTAGCACTCTGGCCAAGAACACTTCAATCTAAAATCTTTTATCTCTATCGATTTCTCATTATGAATTGACATTGACTGTTGAAATTCGGTCTGTTAAAAGTGAGAAATTACTACATTTGACAGACATATGTAGTGTAGAAATAAAGGGATTTCCTTTCTAATTCTATGTTACTTTTTGCCGAAAATCCCTTTGAAATGAACAGAAGTTTCACTCGTATTAGTCGTCATCTTGATTTTGTAAGTGGTCAAGTGCGTGGGAATTTTAATGTAGTTTAAATAATGAGTCGTTCTTAACGTGCAAATTGCTCGTTTTAACCATAATCTCGTTTTGATGGTTAAAACGAATACTCATATTGAACGAGTCCTACGGTATTGTATTTATTTATTTTTTTACTGATTAACTAATTTAAGTCCAAATTAATATCAAGGATATAATTGGAGAAATATGCACAAATCGAAATTATTTAGCACCTGTCTTTCTACTTTTCCAGCAAAGGCTTAAACGAATAAAATTGGAAAATTTCATCATTTACGAATATGTAAAAATTGCATTTATGTGTACTATTCGCTCTTGCATAATTTCATTGTGGATCTGTTGATTTTTGTAGACAACGTTACATAGTCGGACAATCTATCATGCAATAAAAGAGAAAATACATGAAAAATTTTCATAGAGCTGTCTAGGAGATTTTTTAAATATTCGGAAACCCTGAAAGAACTATTAAAAAAATATAAAAAATACGAATATAACAAATATTTGTCTAAAAATAAATAATTAAGCACTTAATTATCATAAAATAGCATATTGTCTCTTATTTCTTACTATCTGTTATAAATATACATCTAAGAAGAAGAATACATAGCAAAAAAAAAAAAAAAAAAAAAAGACGTTAAATAATATATTCTTCTGTTCAATAAAAGTCAGTTCTGCCTTGAAATAACCTTAAATATTTTATCATAAAAAAATATTTTTTCCAAAAGATAAAATTTTTATTCCCAGGAGTATTTTGAATTATTTACTATTAATGTATGAAATATCACATTCTTTCCTTTGAGGAAGAAAATAAATTGTCTTTCTCAGAATCGGATGCGGTGATAATAATGCAATATAAAAAGTAGGCATTAAGATCTTGAGATATATAAATCATTTTTGACATCTTTATATTAAGCAATGTAGATCCCCTCTGTTAAGATTTTTATTATATCTTTATGTTGTATCTGTAAAGAAGACGTGTTCCCACAAAACAGTGTATTTTGTAAGAATTTAATACAAGCTAATCATATTAACACAGTTAAACATTAGTATATATATACCTTGTTAAAATCAGAAAATTCCAAATTTTATATCTGTTGTAATTTTTTTTTCGGAAGCACATTAAGCAGGATTTTATGAAAAAAGTTATGTTTATGTTTTTTTTTCTTGTAATTTTGTGAAAGAAACTATTTAACATTACTTTTTCTCATACACTCCATAATCAAGTATTTAGAAAGTATTTCGAATTAATTTTTTATTAAGTAAAAAAAAAATGTAAAGTTGTCTAAAGTTTAATAATTTTTATATGTATAAATAATTAAAATATTTATCTTTAAAAACATAGATAACAATAATAAAATTATTTCGTTGTTAATGATTTTGCTTTCGTCTTTATCTTAATTATTTCGTATTATATTTTTACATTAAAAATACTATAAAGTTGTTTTTTCTACAGTCATTTCTGCATATATAATTTTAGACGGAAAAGTTTTACTCTCACTTTCAAAAAGTGAAATTACTTAAAACAATTTTTGTTCCATTCTGCTTGGTTAAAACACAAAAACAGAAGAAATTCTTCACTCAAATCCGCAGCAGAAATAAAAACACATGAAAGGCACCGTCTCTCTACACCCATTCATTCGAATACCTGAGTAACCACGCTCTGCTTATAGCAAAAAGGCAAAATAAAAAAGCAAGGCTATATCAAATATGATTGTATTTAATTACACATACAACGACGACAGAATAAACTATGGAAAATTACATGTATTTATAAATGTAGATGGAATTCTGTCAGAAAAGTAGCGGATCTGACAGGAAGCTAGCTCAAAGAACCAATCATAGTTAAAAGAACAAAAGTGTATAAAACCGAAAACTGAAATAATAAATTCAGTGTAATGCTATGATGACTCATATACAATATTCCAACTATTTGCTCATAAATTTCGAATGATGATTAAACGAAAAAATTATAATTTATTTCAATAAAGGTTTGGAATTTGATAATTAATCACTATGGATCAATTTTCACTAATTTCGGTCATATTTCAGAAATTTTTTCTAGCTCTATAACAAAATTAAAAATTAAATGAAAGATGTTTATTGCAGCTGAAAATTACGTAATTTTTAAATGAAATACTCATCTTAAAATAATAAAGTAAGATATTCCATCGCAATTTTTATAAAATGATATGATATTCCCTGCATTTTTATTCCACTGCTGAGTAAATCAAGCTCCTTTGGGTAAATATTAATTATTCCGCATTAACAAACAATTATATTTTCTTTTATAAATATAAAGGGATATATCCTCAAAACGTATGACGTCTAATTATTTAATAGTTCCAAAGAAACAAGTTATCGTTCGGGAATTTTCCATTACATTAAGAAGTTAGAACGAAGAAGTCAGTCTAGCGTTCACTATAAAATGACAAGCAATAAATCCGTAAAAACAAAAAAAATTTTAATCTAATTCGAGTAGTATGCAAGTAGTATTTTTCAACATATGTATTACATTTTTTATGAAATCCGATATTTTTCGCGATATATATTATTCGCGATATTTATATTTGTTTAAAATCTCCTGCCTCCATATCGGACTTATACCTTCTGGTATAATTTATTACAATGTACATGTAGTTATCATAGTGATGGATGAAAGTTTATGCCAATCTCTTTTCATTGTAAATATCAGAATATTTATAACAATTCATACAAATTATTAAAATGTAGATACAACCTATTATTTTTTCTGTATCTGTCGCCTTT
Organism: Maratus michaelseni; assembly: GCA_963931845.1. Lineage (NCBI taxonomy): Eukaryota > Metazoa > Arthropoda > Arachnida > Araneae > Salticidae > Maratus > Maratus michaelseni. The sequence goes on along the minus strand of OZ007590.1, from coordinate 229,073,344 downwards.
TTTTCGTTTATTTATGTTTCAACATTATGCGGAAAAAATGTCAAGAAATTTTCGAAAAGTCAATTGTTTGCAAAATATTTGAGATGCAAAAATTGAGTTTCAGAAGAATTACGAAAATTTAGCTGCATTTTGTTTTCAATAATGAATTTATGGAACACCATCCTTTAGCGAGAATAATAGAAAATTTATTCTTTTATATTTTATCACTTTTACAGATTTATAAAGCTACCTATATTAATTATCATTTTTAAAAACTGCTGAGATCCGTAAATTTTTCCTTTAAATATTTACAGTTTTCCAACGGCAGTATTTCCGGAACTGAGAAAATATAAATTTCACGATGACGCTTGGAAACAAAAGTGCATATGTATGCAGTTTTGTTTGCAAAAGTAGCAGTAATTAAAGCCTGTTCAAAATAGTAACCGTTGATAGGATGTCAGGTATTCCGAGTTTTCGTACGATTTTGTAAATAAACCGCAAAGGCTAAAAGAAACGTTTTCAATTACTTAATGAGTCCTTTATTAATAAATCTAAATTTTAATTAAACATTATCTCCAATAATTCATAAAGATGGAATTGATATTTTTGAAAACGAGCGTGCTCAAAACGAAAAGGATTTATTTACTAAATGCAAATAATAAATTTCTTGAAAACACCATAAGAATAAACAATGGACACAAAAACATGCAAGATTGTGCAATTTTAATTTTATGCTGCTTTTAAGAAATTTTCTTCTTTGCATTGTACTTTACGTTTGTTTTTATAGCATTTTATGTTCTTCATATTAAGTGACTGGCAAACATTATAATCTGGGAGGTTGCAAGATTTTTAAATTCTTTAACATAACTTGGTTCATGTATGTAAAATTGGAATTTTGCAATAAATTTTTTAGTCACTTCCAAATATTCTAGAATTATAAAAATTACATAGACTGGTGTTTTTCCGATGACAATACCAAATTTTAATATCTTTAAAACTAAATTATAAACTAATAAATCAATTTTAAGACATTTTTCCGTATGTCTAGCGCAGGTGATAAATTCACCCAATGTTCTTTATGGTTAAAACTGTCTACGAGTTGCAACAAAAATAGAGTTAATTATGCTCGAAACCGCGCGAGCTAAAATATTCCAACTAGCTTCGAAACTGCAAAAAAGTAATATTTTAAAAATTAAAAAGTAGAAAATAAAATATGAAAAAATAATTGAATAATGGTTTTTTTAAAAAATAGTATTTTCGTTATTTTAAAGTGATATTAAACAGGCTAATATTTTAAATATGCATTTTAACTTACTGAATCAATCATGAAATCAGTCGTCAGCTTATCAGTTGTGGCCCTTGAAGCCGTTGTGGATGCGGCCTCGGGGGATGCAACATCCCAATCAAAACGAAATGAACGGTATCTAGATAATGAATGTTACCGCAACTGCTGAAGATGTAATCCGTAATTGCGATACAGTCCATTCAATGTTGTTCTTGCTTTGCATGGAGCACTGAAAAAATTGACATTATTTAAATGTGTTCTAAATTATAATCGTCCATAGAATTGATGCATTTCATATATTTTGTGCAAGTCTGTAAATGAACAGCAAGCCCTATTGACAAATATTGAACATTAAAACAAACCATGTTGAATATTTTCAACCGCTATAGTGAAGTTAAGTAATATACTTGGTTTTTATTCTAAAGCCCTGCATACCGGGTGGCTATAACATAAGTATCGCTGTATGGAGCTGTCTGTAGCTTGAAGGAATAACCAAAATCGGTTTACATACTATTCGACAGGCCGGAATGGAGTGGAAAAAAATTGCAATAATTGCCGTTAGATGCAGTGCCAAATGCAGTGCCAATGCATTTTCAGTGCTAAATGTAATGTGTAATACAAGAACAAAGAATTAAGGCGTAAAACTGGGTGACAAAACTAATTTATTCGAAAGTGTCACAGTGAATGTGGTTGCGCTTACGCAGAGCGGTGACGATCAAGTTCAGGTTCCGCATGGCCATTGTGCTGGAGGACACAATCCAAGTGGTGCACGACAAGCTCAACTGGTGAATGTAACACATCAGTAGTGATGTGCTACCTTTTAAATCATTGAGGTTTTCGACACCTCCACGGTACACAACGCCGTTTGCACCTACATTCCCCGTAGCGCCATCTGTTGGCGATTATTGCAACTATTTTTATGGTTCCATTCTTTTTCCCCCTTCACGAATAGCAAGTGTACCGATTTGGTTTCATTTGGGTTATTCCTTCAAGCTACAGACAGCTCAAAATAGAGATACTTATATTATAACCACTCTGTATTTTTTCCGCCTGTAAGTACTCCGGAATTCCTAAACATTCTAAAATTATTTTTCTGAGCATGTTCTGTCGATTCCTCGTAGTTGGAGGATACAGGCAATTTTTGCTTAATTTGGGTTCACTGGAAGTCTTCCATAATCGGGTTTCTCCTCGAATACGGACGGTACAGTCCGAGATGATTATTGATGGTAGTACCTCCATCAAAAATTAATATGGATTAATGCAAAGTACAATTTAATTTAATTGTTATCTAAATTCTATGCCTAAAAATAACTATAGCATTGGATTTTCGAAAGGATGCGTGATCAAACCAATTCGAGCAACTTTAATATAGTAGAAGCCTGGATGAACGAGCTATCAGACTATCCACTGTCTGTAATGTATTCGAGATCTTTTGATTGACCCTGTAAAGGAAGCGTAAATGATACAATATCGCTTTACATTAGGGCGCTTACCAAGGGGGGAGGGGAACTGCCATAACCTATCTCAATATAGTGTGTATATGACCATTTTGACAAGAGCTAGGCCATTTAGTAATTTTTTGCTAAGCAAATGAAGGAATTCAATACTTTAAATTCATACTTTTCCATTTATATAAATAAAAACTAATTATTTTTACATGAAATTTTAAATAATTAAACTACACATAAAATCAAATAAAATGAAGAAAACCGCGTAAAAATTCGACATTACATATCTCGGTTGCAGTTTTAAAAGATTTGGGATGAACATGAATTTAAAAATTGCAACAAAAATGAAAACGCATGCGTTAAGCATAGATTATGAAACACTTTCCAACACATCCAGAAAACTGTACGAGAATTCACCGTTAAATAAGGCGGAAAAAGATATGTCAGTAAATAGTTTAGAAAACACATAACACATTTTAAAATCCAGTTTTAGCAATTACCTTCCATAGTCACAAAAGTAGTCGAAATATTTTGTGAAGCCCTGTATCTGAGCTATACATTCCGTTAGATACTACATAGCGTGATAAAATTTAGTTCAATTAGAAAATTTACATTTAACAGTTTTCGCCAAGCGGTGGAAATGCACTCGAAGTATTTTGTACAGCACTTTATATTATCTAAACACTTTTGTACGCACCATATATTAAGCTAAAATTTAATTCATGTAATAAAGCGCATAATGCAACTTAAAACTCACTTCCAGCAATTACCAACCATAAATGGCAATGCATCTTGTACTTTGCGTAGCCCTGTTTATAAATTTATTTATATTTCACTAACTTATCTTAGTCTACTAAATATAGTTCAACAGGAAAATGCGTAACACATTTAAAAACAACTCTTAAGCAATTCACTCCCATAGACAGCGATACTTATGAATTTCTTTGTATATCATTAACAGAAATTGTACACACCACGCACTATACAAAAATTTAGTTAAACTTAAAAATGCAAACCAAAGTTGAAAACGAAATTATCACACATAGACTGTAAATATCGTAATTACGTAGACTGTATCCAAATTATTTTGTGTGTCCCTGTAAATGAATTATAAACGCCATACTCTTCAGTGATAAATTTATAGTTCTCCTGAGTCCTGAGTAATGCATATAAATTACATTATGTTTGAATTAGCAAAATATCATGAAATTACACAACAAACGTTTTCCCTCCGTAGAACATTGTGTAACAGGATTATTTTGTGTAAATGACGAATAAAGGCTTTTCACACTATATATACAAAAAGCATGTTATCATCAAAAGCATGTTTTAGTGCGCTTTATAATTGTATATCAATTCCATCATGTTTCAAATGGCATAACATAATCAAAATGCACTTGAAACGATTTTTTCCCATTGACTGTAATGTAACGGAATACTTTTGACTGTCCCAGTAAACAGACTTTAAACGCTACACACTTCATTTTTAATAGGGATCATGTTATAGTAAACGTCAATAACATAAAAAAATTAGGTCAATTCAAGCGCATTTACGAGAGTTAGAGCACGGGCGGACGACCGGACGGCCAGATGGAGAGACAAACCGAAGTCATAAACACTTTTAAACTATGTTGGAAAGTGTTAAAAAGTGTACTTTTAATGTCACATTTACTAAAATAGTATTCGTCGGATTTCACTTTACTTTTGCTTATTTAGTTGCTTGGCATTTGTTACTCCATTGTAATGCCTCCTCTATGCAGATCCGATTAGGGTGTTAAGCGGTAGCGTATCGGAACAGATACAAAGAGAATTCTTCTATATCATTAATAGAATTTTTATTGAATGACCAATATAGGTTCTATAAGTAAACATAGAAGTGGTATTTACAGTATTTAAAAATATATGAGGGTTAGCAGCTTATGGATTAGATTCCTAGTAATAATAGAGTCAGGTTCGGTTGGGTTGATTATTGACGGCCAATTATCTACACTTGGGATATAGGCCCGGGGGGAGTGCCCTTCGTGGGGGTCTTTCTAAGGGAACCTAACCCGTATTTACGCATGGATAAATCCACGACTCGAAGAAAACCACGAAAACTCCGAACGATTAGGCCGACGGGCGCGATTGGGATCGAACCCAGCACCTCCCGTCTACCAGCTTCGAGGGCACAACCTCTCAGCCACTGGTAACATAGAGTCAGACTCCTAATGCAAAAGTTCTACAAATCTCGGCTTGCTGCCGGTTCAATGTTCAATTGTTCGGACACTTTGTGCACCCGTTCCCGCACTGGGATTTTCCTGGTTGATATTTGCAATTGGAACTGAGTCCTATTTCACTGGCATTTGTCGTACCTTTCCCTTGATGGGACTTTATCAGATACACGGAGTATCGATTAATCAGAAGTAAGACCTCTCCAGCGTCTTAGCTACGCTGACTCAGAAACTTCATGTTTCTAATACTCTTCTCAGAGAGTCACCTCACTGTTCGTGATCTTTCTCCAAACTCATAATTTGTTTACTTTCCAGATCTGGAGTTTGGTCAACATTATTTCTCGTTTGAGATCGCGTGAGAACTGCATTTACTAGTTCGGTTGTCCCTTTACACGCTCTAATAACTTTTGAGTTCCGTTACCTAACAGATAGTATTTCATGTCTGAATCACAACTATTCACCCCTGCTTTCGTCTCAATAATTCCTACACCTTTGATCTCTAAAGTAACCTCTGCTATCGGTAAACAGTATAGTTTACGGTCCAACGGAGTTTTAATCCATACGAGGTCTCCATTCAATTTATCCTGACTGACAAAATTGTGTTGAATAATGTCTAGGGCTGTTCTGCTATCTCTTAAAGCAGTTGCCTCCTTTCCATTCACTAATATCTTGCTCAAATAGGGAGAAAAGGTCTCCTCAAATGTCGACTTTATATTTAAGTGGCTGACTCTCGCAACATCTTTCTTCTTAATCTCCGGACAATCTACTTTGTAATGCCCGCTTTTTAAACACGCGTAACATTTGATTTCGCGTCTTTTCTCATATGCTCTCTCCCTTTCTCTATTATGATTCCGTTCCCTCCAATTATGGTTTATTTCTGGACTTCTGTTACTATTTCGCGTATTTTCAAAAATCTTGGGTCAAATTTCTTATGCACAGGGAGTTTAGGATTCCACGTTTTTTTAGACGGGCGTTTAATTGCTTTGTAAGCATCTAAGAGCTTCACTAATTCTTCCGGATCTTTAATTTCCGCCCAATTGTCTATGAAATGTTCGCGCAATTCTGGAGATTGTCTTCTTTTGATCTGATCCGTGACAAGTAAATTTTTCAGTCCCTCAAAATCCGAAATTTGTAAGCATGAAAGCTAACCTTCCAAAGAACTATTAAGCTCGAATATTATGCCTTTCCAAACGGAGTTAGGGTTTCGGGAATATGCTGACTAAATTTTTGTCGGTACGTTTCTGCATTCAAGCGATAACGCTCCAACAGTTTTTCTTTCACATATTGAAAATCATCAATTTTGTGTTCGGGTTCTCTTAAAATTAATTCTGCCATTCCCACGGGTAATAGTGATAGTAAATTCGTCACCAGTTCATCCGAATTTAAGTTAAATTTTTTCGCCTGTCTCTCAAATAAATTTAAAAACAACGAAATATCTGAATTTTTTTCATCAAAGCGATGCATAATTGTTTTAAGGGGTAAATTATTTGTCCTAACTGAGATGCTACTAGATGCTGTGCTCCTGTCATCTGTCTCTTGTGTTGCTTTCAACTTAGCTAATTCATGTTCACGCTCTTTCTCTTCCTTATCTGCCAATAATTTATTTTCCCTGTCTTTTTCTATAAGTTTAATTTGCGCTAATGCAACCTCTTTATCGAATCCATCTGCCGATTCTATCTTTTTTATAATTTTCGGTACCGTGTCATTCTCCTCCAAATTGACCTCAAATTTGTAAGCTAACGTTTGTAAATCAGCTTTCCTAAAATATTTAAGTTCCGACATTTTTAAAATTTAAAATTTAAAATTGTCTTTCCCACAAATATAAAGCAATACAATAAAATTTTATGCAATTCCCACCAAGTGCACTAAAATCTCACTGAAATTTACACTCATAAAAAGTACGCACAACAATAATAAATAGGGAATATTCAAAATATGAAAATAAACAACTCTATCCTATCGTCCAAATTCACCTTGGCATTTGGTTATAAAATACATATGGGATAAATTTTACACAAAACAAAAATTTCAATTTCAAAAAGTACAGTAAAAATATTTAAATTGCATAAGTCAATATTCTTAATCAGTCAATTATAATCAGTCTTATTCAATAGATTTTTCTTTTAATCACTGGTGGTCTTGTTCTCTGCACCCACACTCAAAAGATTTAGAATAACTCAAAAAAATAAAATTAACTCTCTAAACATGAAATGAGTTCGATATTTTTTTACAAAGATCTCTCATTTACAGTATCAACCAAAGTTTTTTGTAACACTGCACAATGTTCAGCATGCATTCATTAAATACTACGTTAATTTAATCTTAACTACAATATTTGTCTACTAAATAAGTTACAGTTATCTCGGAGATATATCTCATAATACTTCTTATTTATTTTTCTACCGGAGCAATTATCAAAATATTTACGCTCACGAAAATAAACATACAATTTTTTTTTCACAAGCCTATCGCTAGCCTATCGCAAGCCTATCGCAAGCCTATCGCAAGTACTATCGCTTCAATAACTATGCACACAATATTTAACAATTCAAGCCACTCTGAATAGTAATAGAGCTTAGCTTCATTTCTAAGAATCACTTTCAGGGCGTCTAATCTTTCAGCACTCCACAGATACACAGATAGGGGTCTTTTTCAGATAGATCTTTTGTCTCGTTCCTCTTTCAGATGGGGGACTTTTCAGATCTTTTGTCAGGTTCCTCTTTCAGATGGGGAACTTTCTCAGCTAACTTTGTTGATCCACGGGGAAGTCTCATTCTTTAAGCACTTTGACGCCCGGAGTCCAGAGTCCACTCTTTGTCTGTAGAAATTGTCGCTAATACTTGCTGATTCACCTTCACCGCAGCCACCAGTTATAATGCCTCCTCTATGCAAATCCGATTAGGGTGTTAAGCGGTAGCATATCGGAACAGATACAAAGAGAATTCTTCTATATATTTAATAGAATTTTTATTGAATGAACAATATAGGTTCTATAAGTAAACATAGAAGTGGTATTTACAGCATTTGAAAATATATGAGGGTTAGCAGCTTATCGATTAGATTCCTAGTAACATAGAGTCAGACTCCTAATCCAAAAGTTCTACAAATCTCGGCTTGCTGCCGGTTCAATGTTCAATTGTTCGGGCACTTGGTGAACCCGTTCCCGCACTGGGATTTTCATGGTTGCTATTTGAAATTGGAACTGAGTCCTATTTCACTGGCATTTGTCGTACCTTTCCCTTGATGGGACTTTATCAGATACACGGAGTATCGATTGATCAGAGGTAAGACCTCTCCAGCGTCTTAGCTACGCTGACTCAGAAACTTCGTGTTTCTAATACTCTTCTCAGAGAGTCACCTCACTGTTCGTGAACTTTCTCCAAACTGAACTTCTCACTCTCCAAATCTCTCACACAGGATTTTCACTAGGGGAGGGGATTGGGTCAAGGAGGGGCAAAACGTGGCCACTCAGGATCTGAGCCACTCTGGGAAACGACATCCCCATTCAGAGCAAGTCTGTTATTGGTTTCTCCATAACAGCAGACATAAAATCATGCAACATTCGTTTTCCTAGGCAGATGCTATTTTTCTCACGGTTCCGGTAATGATCAAAGCACAGAGCTTCTTCTTGGGGGATCTTTACGATCCATCACTGTCTGAGAGCTAATCTCGATGCACAAAGACGTTCGGTATTTCATTTTACTTCAAAACAACACCAACGTGAGAAAGTATGCCGAAAATAGTTCTTTCCAAGCATTCTCACGGGAAACTCAGTGACCACGCACACGAACACCTGGGTGAAGAAACTCAATTCTTTACACCATAAAAACAGGAATTCGGTTTCTATGACAAATAGAACGCGTAGAGGTGTCAAAACGCCATTTTGGTAAGTTCGCAAAATATAAACTAAACAGAGTATTAAATTAATCTTGTAAAATCTTTTGGCATCAATTGACGGAAATTCTATTCCTTTTCTGTTCATTGAAATGTTGTTTATTTTGCTTGGGGATAAATCCTGTCGAATTTCTATAATATACATTTAAATAAAAATTATCGATTGAAAATTAATTATAAATTCAAGTAATATATATTTCAATGTTTATTACAGAATAATGAATGCATGTTTTAATTAGTTACATGCACAGTAATACTCGTATCAATTCTCCTCTTCAGAAGGAAAACTTCATTTTATTCGCTTTTTAAAGTCCCTTTGGGGCTGTTACGCTAAAACCTGTCATTTTATTGTAATATACGTATTACATCAAGCATTGTATTTCACATTATAGAGAGCCCTCTTTAATTATACTGAATTCAGTTGCTGGCAAGAATAACTTAACCCAAATCGATTATTGATAAAAATATTTTTAAAATCTCGAAATTAGAAAGTTCCTTTACTGTAATGGCACTTGAATAAAAAAAACCCTTTAAACACTGAGAAAAAGTCACAGAAAGCAATTATCCAAATTAAGTTTTCTATATTACCACAAATATGTTTGACACAAATAGTTTTTAAATGAAAGATTACAAAGCAAACAATGTACCTACTAAGTACTAATATTATAAAATTTAAGTTTGACTGCCATTTTTAGTATCAAATTGAAGAAATAACTATACAAAATTATAATATATATATATATATGTGTAGAGAGAGAGAGAGAGATACTGTCTTATGTTCTTCATATAAATTATAAAAGTTTTGTTCATCAAGAAAGTAAATATTTTTTTTATAAAATATTTGCTTACGCTTTTATTACTCCTTCTTTTTAACGTCATATCATCATTCAGGTCTCTAATTCTGAAGATTTTATTTCAATAAAATCTTAACCTGATTGATGTACAATCAACAGATAACTTTGAAAAAAAATAACAGAGAATATAGATACATAATTTTAGATTCTTTTAAATAAACAAGTTTTTTTTTTCTTTAAAAAAATGTCAGATAATTTGTCTTTTTATTTCAAGTACTTTTAATAAGAAAGTACTGTGTCATAGAAACAGAAAAATAGCTAGTAATATGTTTGTGCGTGTGATTGTGTAGTGAAAATTTTTAATATTCTTTTAATGCCATATTAATTATCACTTTTTAAATATTATATTTTGTTAGTTTTATCAAACATTACAATTCCATTTTCTGTTTCAAATTCTTTTCTTTACCATATTCATTACTTTTAATTGTATATTCTTCTTGACTACCACACGTATCTTTCTTATTCATTCCTAGGTCATACACAACACAGTTGTTACCATGATATCCACAAAATGAGGAGAACGGTGAGATGTTTCCGTGTTCCAGTAAAGGGTGATATGAGATGGTTGACTGGGCACTCTTTCCAGGCGGGGGGCTTTCCATCGTGGGTAAGAGATGATTTGAATCACTTACCCTTGAAAATGCCTCCCTTAAAGCATTCCTTTCGTAACAATATAGCCAGAACTGGCTGGCCGTTGTTAAACAAAATCCACCCCTTCCTATCCCAATTTGTCTAGGACAATATCATAAAGAAGATTGTTTGGTTTACCATTTCTATAGGCGGTGAATTGCTTTTACAGTGACATTAGCGTTTCTTACCTATCTAATCATTTCTCAATTATTTATGCGATTTTTCATGACTTCTTCTTCACAAGTTGTTTTATAGATCGGACACAATCTTGTCTTCAATTTGCAATTTGTGCCTTATGCAAATTTAATACATACGATTTCTACTTCAATTAATATTATGTAAATCAAATAAACTTTAATTTTATTTTAATACGTTTATTCGTGTTATACTTTCATCTAATAGAAGAATTTTTGTTAAAAATATTTATCTGAACATCCAAAGACTTATGTACATCCGGTAAAAATAAATAAATAAATAAATAAATAAATAAATAATAAACTAAAAAAATAAAACCTGCATCTATTTTACAGTCAAAAAGACCCAGAGAAAGGAGAAAATTTGAATCGATTTCAAGTTATGTCTTCTTTATGTTAAACAAAATGAGCTTACGAGACAGTCTTCATATTGAAATAGTGACAAACATTAAAATTTTTCAGTACAAACACCTAATTTCCACATTATATTTGAATTTTTCGATACATTTTACCTTCAACTACCAAAAGAAAGTCATTGATGAAGAGTTTAGGTATTATGCAGTTGTAAAGTTTGAAACTTCTAATGTGAAAATTCATTTTTTACAATTGAAAAACAAGTTGCAAGTATGGTAGTTTTTAATCTTAACTTAAAAACTACTTGACGGAAGTAAATGAGCATTTTGATTTGTACAGTTCAAACCTCTATAAATTGATTGCTAATGAAATGTTTTTAGGTTACTATACAAAGATTTTAGTAATATTAATTTCATTATTTATAAATTGGGAAAAATGTCTTACATACATTTATTACATTTACATTAATTTTGCAGTAAATTTCTTATGAATGAATTTCACGAAAGCGTAGTTCCAAATCGAATGCCTGTTTTCATTTTTCTTTACGTCTCTCTGATATAAAATAGATGGGGAGGGGGATTCTCGTTTTTTTTCTTTGGACAAACTGTACGCCATCAAGCACATTTTTAAATTAAAAATTAATATTCATTATAACAACGTGTTTTAATTAGTTGGTATCTGATTTTTTAATTTGAAGGACACTATTTGCAATGACTTTCAAAAATCCTCCTCAAACTGGTATTAGATCCCATAGGAAGTTCTTCACATTGGAAAAAATCTATAATAGAAAAATACTCATCATTTTTACTGGATTATTTTTTTGACATAAAAACATATAAAAAAACGTATAATTCATTTTAATTATGCAAGAGCATGTTCACGCGCTTTAGTCGGTAAAAACTTACTATAAATTTAAATTTATTTTTCGATATTGGTTTCTAAATTGCTTAACACCTTTAAAAGAATCGGTACGTAATATGTGTGTACGCTAGTAGAAATTTAAATCCTTAATACAGTCTTTATTTTCTTTGTTAAGAATCCAAAATTCAAGTATCACTATCAACATGTTGCATAAAATGCCTAAGGCATGATTTATACTTCTATTGAAGATCACTCAAGTGCAACCAATTGAAAAAATGTTGATATTGAAATCATGTATTGTTAGTTTAATGCATTTATTTTATATCATTTTGAAATCTGTAATAAATTCGAATTTGCCTTAGGTTATTTTAAATAATTTATTTTTTTTGCCTTAACTATAGTAACCTGACTTTATAAATAAGCCTTTTGTATATGATATAGTTTAAGTTATAAAATTAAACTTTTCTGTATGAAATATATGTGACACGCTCCATGAATGAATATATCTTTTTAATGTTAATGCATGTTTTGAAATTTTCACAATCTGTATATTTACAAATATTTATTTTTCTGAATTTTATTTGCATATTTAAGTTTAAAATGCTAATAGAAGTTCGAAAATAGGAAATATACTTTGTATAAGACATTCCCGTACATATTTTGACAATTATACAAATATTTTAAATAAATATACAACTCTGTACAGTAATTTTTTTTTATATTGAATTTAATACGAAAACATGGCTTCTAAATAATCATCACAGGATAAAAAATAAAATAACACTACAATATTGATGCAATGGTGGAATGACTTTACGTTCATATATTAGTTTACAAAATATCGGTGGAATAATGCAATTATTCTTCCAATTTTGTATCAAAAATTCCAGAGACTTTTCATTTAGTAAAATTTATATTTATTCAATTTAGCATGTACCGTTCTGATCTATTATCATAATCATTCTATCTGGTTGTTGCATAATCCTGCTCTCTTAAATTTTCTGAGGTTTCTGGTTAAAAAAACTGATCCAGGTGAATTTTCAAGTGCTTCATAGAAGTAATGTTTTTACCATCTAAGCTGATTTGAAGCTAGATAAAACTAGTCGGATGTGTCAGTCGCAAATCTTTTTTCTACCTCATACATGTTAATACTTCAAAACTCGCTATCACATCGCCAATAAAATCAATATTATTTGTCATTCTGTTGCAGTCAGCTGCTTACAAAGCGTCGGGTTACCTTTATGCGAAGTTCCCTTCGTTGCACAAGCGGCAGATGTACAAAAACACAACTACGAAAAGTCATTTGAATCTGTACCGGCAGGAAAATATAGCCTCCCTATTTCTTGGTTTTAAGATTTTAGCTAATTTTACTGGAAAACATGAAGATAAAAGGAGTGGAACCTGATTACAGGATATTCATTCCTTGTTGTCGCCAATATCGAAGTTGAATGATAATCTCGCCTATTTAGTCAGCTATAATCAAGTTGACTTTATTTATGGCAACCGATTTTTGTATTATTAAAATTATTTGTATTATTAAATTTTATTTCGCCAAGTTACTCGAAACTTGGCGAGAATTTGACGCTGGCGAATATCATTATATAGTTTTAAGCAGTGCTTCACAAATGCGGCAACTAGGTCGCCCCTGGCGTCCAGTATTTTTATCTGGCGACTAAGCTATTTCATCTGGGAAAGTTTTTTTGTACAAAAAATTAGCTAAGAAATGAACACAAATGCCATTTTTTATCTCTCACTCCTACTCATGCGGGACAAACAGTGATATGCCTCCTTTTTCATAATTTTAATGGTAAAACAATGTTTAAATGGCAATTTCAATCGCATGCACAGAAAAAGTCAATCTTTCCCACTCTAGCCAGCTAGCTTGTCACGTGATTATTATGTAGAGATGTTTCAATAAAACAGTAAGAAATACTATGAATCCAGCCTCTGTACAGTCAACTGTCTGGATATTTGAAGCATTAGGCAATCAGCAGTTCCCAAACATGCTGATTAATTCAGCCTTTAAAGTATTTCATTTATTTTCATAAATATATAATTTCGATAAGTTTCATTAGCAAACTTAGTTTATAATATATTTCTAAATTATGTACTATTCTAAACTAAGTAACTAATAATTCTAAGCTATGCTTGTTATTATTTTTTCTCAGTTAATTCAGAAAAAAAAATTTGTGCTTTTTGAAAATCAACGACAGGGAAGGGGTGTAAATAATTTTTACTGCGGACTAGTACTTTTGCTGGCTACCAGATTTCACCAAATGAATAAAACTCTGGTTTTAAACATATAATAGTTTGAACGATGGTTACAACAATGAAAGAAAAATTTCCAGAAACCATGTTCACTAAAATTCAGAAATTAAACCTGTTTATGGAGGAATCCCGCTGTTTTGTTTCAAAATGTCAGCTACCCTAAAATTTCAAACTGCTACATCTGAGCCATATTTTAGGAAAGAGGCAAAACAAAATCCTTGGATCCAGAATCCTTGTATCAAGACCGAACAGTTAATGGAAAAACATTTAGGATTTCAATTTTTTTTGGCACATCTTTTTGAATTTGAAATCTTTAAGAGGCTATCACAACACCCCTTCCTGGTGGAATGACCCCAAATTACACTAGGACCTGCTGGCCATAGACAAAAACATATAGTGTAACTCCGGAGACTCTTCGCATCCGGGATTGGTGCCTCGCCCATTGTATTTATTGTAATTATCGATAGATTACAGTCAGACGCATAGTAAATGTGCACAATGACGTTGCTTTAACTAGTGTATAGCGTGAATACAATTTCGATGATTACTAGTAGCTGTACTCCTTATTTTAAGGTAAGCGCATGATTTCACTATCCAAACTTTTAAACACATTATGTTTAAATATTTTTTATACGCTAATTACTAAATGCCTGCATGATTTCGAAGTCCAAACCAAATGTAGCATCTCTATAGAGTACTATGTGTATGGTTACACCATTTTCTTTTGCGAAAGCAGGCAATTGTGATGTGCTACCTCTGTACCGTACAAAATGAGATACATGCCGCACTATTCATCCGGTATACATGTCGCAGTTTCTTTTGTACGAGATGCCGCGATTTATAAACCTCATTTCATTAGACATTGATGAATGTTCGAACAGTATGAAGTTTATTACAACTAAGGAGAAAAAGGGAAAAATAAAAAGCAAGAAGGCGAAGAACGATGCAAGTCAAGATGGTCACACCTGTGACGCAGACGTTATTTGCTTGGAATATGCAGGAAATTACTACACAACTAAGAGAAAGTGTGATTGGTTCTGTTGCATCATGTGTCAAATGTGGTTACATGAAGACTGAACTATTTTCGACATTTTTCGTGTAGATTGCAATCGAAAAACAGGTCTATTAACATATAAACAATGTAAACACTATTTTACTTTTTTTTTCCTTTCTTTCTCTATTACACCGATGTTACGTTGTTGCTGAAATAACAATTAAAATTCAATCTTTAAAAAATAAGTAGATAATTTTAGTAGTGACAAAAGTAGGTCGACTGATATTGATTTGCACTTAGTAGTAAGTTTCATTGTACTCATTTTATTTCTTTTTGTTCTTACATAGTTAATTATAGACCAGATATGAATATTTCTTGAATATTTTTTATTTATAATTTCATTCTGTTCTTATGAGAAGCGCCGCATAACTCCCACACAAGTATGGCCTCTCATCCTAAATGTACGGGTAACGCGCCGCAGTGTAATGTTTTAGAAAAGTTTAAAAAATATATATTAATTATTTTTTTATATATTTTTTGTCGCAGTACACATGTTGTATATTTAACATTAAATAGCACAGAATGATTTTTTTAAGTTTATGTGCACCATGGGATGTTATACACAAATTTAAAAATATGCGGTATCTCATCCGGAATTATTCTAAATGAAATTTGGTTCCGTAATATGCATAACTTCATACACTTTTCGATGATACAAAGAGGACACACACATGGACGCACGGATACACGGACAGACATAAATTTTGTAAAAACATGTTTTTTGAATCTCTGACCCCTGAAACGTGTACTTACGTCTAAAACCGGAAAAAAAATCAATTAAAATACTTTCTTCTATTATAGATAGAAGAAAGTAAAAATGATAGTCAAGGGATTCGAAGTCGGGAGAGTTCGGTGAATGTTCAGAAATCATTACAGATAAGTTGCAGAAGTTTATATTGGGTGGTCAGACACATGCGGACTAGCATTGGCCTGGTTGGACGCAATACCTTTTCTGTTTCCTAATTCAGGCCATTCCTGGTCGATTGTTTGTTTTAATTTATTTAGTTCTGAACAGTATTTTTCTGAACTAATGGTTTAATTTATAGATAACAGCTCATAATAAACGATTCCCTTTTAGACCCAACAAATGCATAGCAACAAGTTTTCTGATGTAAACAGATATTTTTGTTGGTTGAAGGTGAATGTCCGCACTTAGACAATGATATTCTTTCCATAACATTTTTATACACAATCATTTTTCCTCAACTGTAACCATCCCTTTCAAAGATATAATGATTTCGTTGCAATCTTGTACAGCAAATCACGTGCAGGAATTAGGTCAATCTTATTTTATTTCATTAATACCTGTGACATCCTTACAATGGCTTTGCTAAACAATCCAAGTTGATGTATTTACCTTAACATTGTTGATTGATTGATTCCAAGATTTTCTGCCATTTCTTGAGTTGTCTTATGCCCGATTACTTTCTATTAGATCCGACATTTTTTTGTTACCAGCGACAGTTTGTCGTACATTAAAACGCAACAAACGTTTGCTTTAATACATCAACTATTCAATATAAAACTGAGCCGGTTAAACCGAAATATTTTTTATCCCTTTTAAATTTTGCATATAATTAATCAACTTCTATAGATCAATCTTATTTATTTGCTACCATAATATTATCGTCAATTACTTTGTAATATGTTCCTAAAAAGTAAGCATGTTCCAAAGCAAATCAATTTTGATGGTATTGCATACGACACATTATATTTTGAGCTAATGATTTTCAAATGTTATTATATTTCAAATAAAGTAGAGAGTCAAAATTCTTCCATTAGAATTAACTTTTAAATATACACTAACACACTTTTTATTTTGCTTAAAAGACGTCAACATAAACATTAAAGATTTTAAAATTTTAAATTTACATGTTTCGATTTGTTCATCAAATCGTCATCAGACTAGAATATACACAAACCACAAATACAATGTACATAAAAACCAGAGATTAAATTAATTAAAAACCAGAGAGTCTGAACATTCTTACCTTCTTTCACATAGTGACTAACATAAAAACATAAAGCGAATAAAAGCGTTTTGGGAAACAATTTCAGCTGTCACTAACCTGATCACACCACGCTGTTCATCTTTTGTAGCATCCATTATGTCACGCACCCGTCTTCAACCCAGTGTATGAGAGCATTAAAAACATTTATCCTGTATGTAGAAGGATGCCAATAACGGCAGATTCACGGAAATAGTTAGGTTTTTTCCTCATCAAATTTGAACCATATTCCTATGTATGATTTTTCTCAACTGAGTAAAAAAGTGTTCAGGTCGGGAGGTGAACCCAAGAACTTTTGCTTAAATTTCCAATGCTAAACCTGTTGAGCTACCTGGACTGACAACAAGCCGACACAATGCACTCAGATAACTTTATTGGCTATAGCCTGCGGTAATTTTCTGGCCGGTTTTAGGTACTCGTATAGGCAGAGAATTGGCAATTTATCTCCCGGGTTGGATACTTTTTCATTTAGTCGGAAATTTTTCAATTCGTATGATATATATACCAATCAGTATGGTTGAGTTAAAAATTAATAAAGCATATTCCTATGTGTTCTCGAAAAGGACGACAGTTTTACTAATTTAAATATACAAAAAAACTGAGCTTGAATATTGAAAATGAAAGTTCTTATTATTGACAATATTCGGCAAATTTCAAGCATCTAAAATGTGACAATAATTCGAAAATAAAAATTACACATATTAATTTTCTCCACATTAGCTTTTAAATGAAATTTTCTATTAAGGTAGTTATTTTTGTTGGTTATATAAATTTGACGTTTTTCGTAGCTATGAGAATGAATGGTCACTTGTATTTGTTATATTTATCTTAATCAAATAATTAAATCAGTACAATGATCTGAAATATTTTTTGGCTTAAAAAGTGAACAACATTTCGTTTTTATTTTAAAATAAGACGTAGTTTATTTTTTGTGATAGCAATTTTAAAGGGTTTTTTTTTAGAATAAATCCTAATATGGGAAACTTTGGGAATTGCTTGTAGCAAAAAGAGAGAAACGATTTTTGAATTCAGCATGGAAAATGCTTCGAATTAGCATTCTATTAAAGAAAATTGCAGCAGTATTTGTTTTTAAATGTTTTGGACCTACATGAACTTAATTCGTAATATTCATAATGTTCTAAATTCAGGCAATATAAATTTTACCTCTATCAAATGCGTACATTGTTAGATAATTCATTATCCATAAAAAGAAAAAGAAAAAGAAAAGTGCCCTGTTAAACGGATGGCACTGAGCTCACAGGCTATTCACAATAATTGTATATGATACCCATATTTAAAAGCCCCTCGTAAAATAAAGAAATCGACAATGAATTAAGCGGGAGATTAGCCCCCGTTCCCTCTTTTATACTCACAATGAAACAAATCGGATAATTCTGCATGAAAACCAATTTATCTAAATTAAGGAGAGGGAATAGCCCCCCGTCCCACACTTTATACTTAATCAATGAACCCCCAAACCTAATTAGGGAAGCGCCTTATTAGGATGAATATATACACAAAATTTGACTGAAATCGTATATTTCTTTCAATAGTTATCGCGTCACGTACATACATGCGTACATACGTACGTACGTAAATGCAGAACCTGCGGGCACATTAGCTCTCCGAATTTGATAGCCTGTGAGCTAAAAACCGCTAAGCTGAATTACTAATTACTCTGAAAATATAACACTAACTATCTTTTCTATTTTCTTTACTTTTCAGTTGTCTTTCATTTTTAAAGCAAATTTCTCAAGAAATTGTTTATATTTATCCTCCGCAGAGATTACTTGAATCACGAGACAAGTTACTGCTAACTTGTGGAAAAGTTCAAAACTAAACAATACCAGCAATTTCAGAAAAGGCGGATGAAATAAACTTTTACAAAATGAGATTATTTTTTAAGTTACTCTTCCGTTTTCTCGGACACAGAGATACATTTCGAAATGTCATTAAATGAAACTGGTAGATTTCAAAACTTAATTCTTAAAATAACAGTTTACTCTTTTAAAAATTAATAATTACACACAACATTATTTTCTGATCGTTTATTGATTGTATTATCTGCATAAACAGATTATTATGTAATCACATTGTAATCTGCCCGAAAAAGCGCATTGATTTAGAAATAATTTGCATTAGCTTTCAATTTTTGTTACTTTATGATTACAGAAAGGCCTTATTTTCGACATCATTATAGTGGAAAATAAATGTGTTTCATATTTGCACACAAGTTGTAAATTGTATATCCATTGGCTTTTTAAGATAATGGAGCAAACTTTCAGGTGTTTTCATAGGCGGCAAGACAAAAAATTTTTGAATGAATAACCAAGGTTACAATCCACTTTGTCAAAAATATAGAAGGTCTAATTAGAATCTCATTTCAGATTTTCGTTCATAACTTTAACAATAATGTATATCTTTGTGAAATATTTTTACATTAACTTTTATTTGTATGAAATGCGATGACCTCATGAAAGTGTTTAAAGAAGTGCACAGCAATTCTCTTAGTATAAGAGTGTCATACAGTTAAATGACACTGAATGTACACTCATGTGTTGCTTGGAAGTCAATGTTGGCATCATAATGTATAGAAAATAAAGTAAGTCTGTTTAAAAAAACGTTACACTATCTCTATTAGCTCTAAATTTATGAAAGAAAATCCGAGTTCTGCTTGTAGGGAAATATCTTTTATTTTTGGCTATATAACCAACAAACAACTAAGCACTACAAATATTATTCCTCGGAATATTTTAGTCGAGTTTACATATACAGGGTGATTTGGAACTTGTGGGCAAAACTTTAACGGGAGATAGACCATGACTAACATCGTACAATGTACGTTTGTAACTGAAGCAGTGAAGCGCTGCAGGGTGCTTTCTTCTGGTGGAGAGAACCGTGTTTACTACACAATTAAGACTTCCAGAGCACTCAAAACCGCAGCACCATGCATGAAATAAATGTCCGACTTTTTCGGCTTAGTAAAACAACCAGCTATCCATTTTGCAATCTACGGTAGAGGTACCGATGCGTGGAAAAAAACTGTGCATTGTGTGTTTTATGACAGCGCCGTCAAGCGGTTGGCCGCTTGCGATACGCCCGTACACCGTACTGAGGAATATCTTGTTTATATGTATTCTATCACCCCTTAAAGCGTTTGACATGAGTTCCATTTCATCGTCAAATTCTCTGAAGGAAATTTGGTCCAATTTAAGATACAGTACACCCCACAGACAAAACATACACTCTTGAGCTTTCAAGTTTTTCATTTTTTCTTCTAATTTTCCTCCATATAAACATCCTAGTTAGTAACACTATTCCGCATAAATAAAATCAGCAATCATGTGTTAGATATCGTGTAGAAAACATTGTTTTCTCCACAATCAGAAAGCGCTCTGTAGTTCGAATAACTGCTTCGAACTACAGGGAACTAATAATTTCGAATTCACTGCTTGAGTTACGACTATGCATTATAAGATGGTTTGAAGTTGTCCAGGCATGTTCTATCGCAAAGTTTTGCCCAGAAGTGTTACAATTCTTTCTGTATATATTTAATTAAAAAGTTTTTTATGCTCCCTGTATATATACTGGATAGTGCATATTTGTACTATATATAGTTTTAGTATTTAGAATTATATATGTGATTTCTAACCAACATTTCAGGATGCCTTATGGTTAACAGCTTAACGATCATTTCGGATTTCCCAGTTATTTATCGGTTTTTCTCTAGCATTAGAAAAATTAACCCTTCCCAAAAATTTATAAATGCAATGTAATATATATATATATATATCCCAGTGATAACAGATGAAGTTGTAAAAGCATTAGAGGCATGATAAAAGGTAAATGCCCTGGCGAAGATGGAATTACAGTTGACCTTATCAAAGAAGCAGGAGAAGAATTTGCAAAAAACTCTTGCCTTACTGTTTTCCAAATGTCTCGAGAAATCAGATGTACCGGAAGATTGGAATAATGCTGTGATGGTGTTACTTTATAAGAAGGGGGGAAAGGAAAACATTAAAAACTACCGTCCAATCAGCTTACTGTCAGTGATTTATAAAATTTTTACCAAAGTTTTAACGACAAGATTTGAATAAGCTCTGGACTCAGCTCAACCTAGAGAACAAGCAGGATTTCGAAGTGGATTTAGCACAATGGATCATATTCAAACAGTAAGGGAAGTTATAGAAAAACATAAAGAATATAATTTACCTCTCTGCCTTGCCTTTATTGATTACGAAAAAGCATTTGATTCGGTCTACACATCTGCAGTAATTACTTCTCTGGAGGACATTGGTATAGCCAAACCTTACATCAATATCATAAAGAATATCTACAAGAAAGCAACAGCCACCATCCGTTTGGACAAAGGAAAAGCGAAGATCAAGCTTGGAAGAGGAGTAAGACAAGGAGACATCATTTCGCCTAAGCTTTTACTTACCCATCATACGTAGTATAGGGTAAGTCTTGTAATCGTTTTGAAAATCGAAAATTTTTTTTTGACTAATTTACACGTTTCAGACACTGGAGATTCCGAAAAACATATTTTTAGAAAAAAAATTTTGCCGTCCGTCTGTGTGTCTGTGTGTCTGTGTGTGTGTGTGTCTGTAAACGCTCTATCTCCCGAAAGAATTGAGATAGAGACTTGCAATTTGGAATGTACTTAGTATGTAATAATGGGAAGAAGCCTATTTTATTTCATTAACCTCGATTAACCGGAACTATTTTATTCGGACCCTCGAAATATTCGTTCTGATAAAAGGTATATAAAAATTTTCGAAATTGTTTATTTTAAGAAATGAATATAAAAGACAATAAAAAAACATAAATTTTGAATAAAGCATGAAGTCGATCGAATAATGAGTTGCCGAGATATTTGTAATCCTGTTTCCCACACTCTTCGATTTTTCCTGACCCTGTATTTCATCCAAATTTCACTTCAAAGAGATATTTTAATTGGAAATTTGACGCTTAATCAGATGCAATAAACCGCTAGTTAATAGGATTATTATTTTGGGAGTTATAAGGAAAAACCTCTTTCAAGCAATTCAGTAATCGAGCCTTTAAAGTTTGAGACGTCATCAAGCCACGATTTTATTTGAATTGCAATGCATTTTATAAGTAGTTTACACATTTTTATTTTAATATTTTACACTATGCATATCCATGATGGGTAAGTATTACGGTGGCCCCCAACGACTAGTTTACAGTTGTCTTAAAAAGTATTTTCAAGAAGCTGGATTGGGAAACAAAGGGATTAGAATAAATGGGGAATATTTAAGTCATCTCCGGTTTGCGAATGACATTTTAATTTTCAGTAATAGCCCTGAAGAATTGCAAAATATGCTAAAAGATTTGGCAGAAGCTAGTATTAATGTGGGATTAAAAATAAATTTGAAAAAGACTAAGGTAATGTTGAATTCATTTGCATCAAAAAAGAAAATCGTCTACAACAACACTGAGATTAAAGATGTGCAAAGTTATGTGTACCTTGTACAAGAAATATCATCAGACAACAGTATCATGAGTGAAATCAATAGAAGAATACGAAACGGATGGAGTGCTTCTGGCAATAACAATATTATTCTGAAGAGTAACATGCCTCTTTGTTTGAAAAGAAAGGTGTTTAACCAATGTGTTTTGCCCGCACTAACTTATGAAGCAGAAACTTGAACGCTAACAAAACTTATGGTACAAACATTACAAACAACACAGATAAGTATTGAAAGGTGTATGCTAGGCATAACCAGAAGAGACAGAAAGAGAATAACGTGGATAAGAAGTCAGACGAAAGTTTTTGACATCATTGAGAGAATTAAACGGCTAAAATGAAAATGGGCTGGGCACATTGCAAGAAGACAAGACAATAGGTGGAGCATAAACACTTACAGTGGTATCCCAGAGATGTAAAACGACCAAGAAGACGACCTAAAGTAAAATGGAGTGACGAAATCAGAAAAGTGTCCCGTGTTAATTGGATGACTAAAGCACTAGACAGGCAACAATGGAAAAATCTGGGGGAGATCTACATCCTAGCAATGGATTGAAAACAGTTTATGATGATGATATATATATATATATATATATATATATATATATATATATATATATATATAATTCATAAAAAACGGAATTAAACGTCCTATTTTAGAGTCATTTTGAGCACCTTCTAAAATTTTAGGGGGGAGAAACTCGTGCTTCGCGTGCCTTTTGGATAATGTGTATAAAAGCCCTGTATTTACAAATGGCCCTGTGTATAAAAGTATTAATATCTTAGTTTCTTATAAAAAAACTGTTTATCTTGAAACGTATTTTCTGTACTGAATGTTTGGACCATTATTCCAGAAATACCCTGTATAACAAATCACTAATTAAATATACGTTCAATTGGAAACTTATGTTTTATGATTAAAAGAATCATCTGTATCCATTCATGATATATTATAGCTTTCACACCACATAGTCAAAAATAAATAAATAAATAAAATAAAATAAAATAAAAATGCGCAATAAAAATTCTTCCCCATTACCAAGCAGAAGTACTAAAGCGAATTAAATCTTTAGACATTTATCATAAAAATAACACCATTTTTCAAAAATAAACAATATTTTACTACAAAAACAGTCTATATTATTTACTGTTTCTGTATTCTTTGCTTTACCAAAGAAAATAAATCTTATTTGTCAAAAGCAGACTCAATGATAATAATGCAATCGAAAAAGTGAGCGTTAAGATCTCAAGATATATAAATCATTTTAGACATCTTTATATTAGGTAGCAGAGATTTGTTTCACTTAATATATTTAATATTTCTTTTATTAAGAAGATACAATAGCGTTCATTTGTGGTAAAAGTAATGCAATTTATAAGAATTAAGGTATATAAACAACATACTATAAGTATTTGTTTATAAAATAGAAAACTGCATAAAAATAAAATAATAAATCACTATATTTATAATTAAAAAAATAAATGCATACGAATAATTTTTAATTTATGTTAATGTATTCATATTCAATTATTAACAAGAACGAAAAATCATGCGTCAAGCATAGATTATGTAACACTTTCCAACGCTTCCAGAATAATTTTACAAATCATTAACGTTTAATAAGCTGAAAGATAACATATAAGCAAGTAATTTGGAAAACGCATACTGAAAAACGCAATTTCAGGAATTTCCAACATATATTTCCAACATATACAATATTCGGAAAAATACCCGAATACTTTTTTTCAGCCCTGTATATGGTCTATAGATTTGTATATATACTACATAGGATGCTAAATTTTAGTTTAGTTAGGAAACGCGTAGCACAGTTTAAAATTCTCCTTCTGGAGTTTCAGTCAATAAACGGAAATGTGTTCGTGAACTTTTGTGTTGATGATCTATAGAATTTATATACACCTAGTAAGAGACAAAAAGTGAGATAAATTTAAAATCGCGTTCAGCAACTTAAAACGCTCTTCCAGGAATTATTGTTAACAGTCAGTAGATAATTCTTTTGTGTGTCCCTGTAAATGAACGATGACTGCTATACACACAATATTCTGTAGTAAGCCTCTTGTAATGCACCTTAGTGATATATATAAATTTCAATGCGTTTAAAATAGTGAAACATTATTTAATTAAACCGCAAACGATTTTTCTCAATAGACGTAATGTAACGGATTCTTTTGACTGTCCCTGTAAAGTAACTATAAGTGCTATGCACAGAATATTCCATATTAAGCTTCTTGTAATGCACTTTAGTGATATATATCAATTACAATGTGTTTGAAATTGTGTAACATCATTAAAATAAACCGCAAATGATTTTTCCCCATAGACCGTAATGTAACGGAATTCTTTTGAGTGTCCCTGTAAAAAACTATAAGTGCTACACACTTCAGTTAAAATAGGGAACATGCTATAGATAACAACAATAACATATAAAAATTGCAGGGCAATCTGAGCATATTTACGGGAGTTAGAGCACGGACAGACGGCAGACGGCAGACAGCAGACAAACCGAAGTCATAAACACTTTTCGACTAGGTTGGAAAGTGTTAAAAATGATAGCAAAACGAACAGCGAGGTATTATTTTACGCAAGCAATCTGAAAACGTGAATATGAAATCAATAAACAAAATATATCTTTAGCTTTTATACATTTTTTTAATTAAAATATTAAAGTTGGTTTGCTGTTACAATTATGCCTACATTATTTGAATGTAAAAGCAATTAGCTACATAGGATTCAAACTAGTCACATTCAATTTATTTTAAAATTAAATTCATTTTAAAAATTCAAAACTGTTATTTAAGCATAAAATAAATATATGCTGTAAAATCACTAACTTCAGTAACATGTTTGCTATCTGAAAGCACCGATGCAGCTAGAAATGTCGGCATTCACAATATCTGTAAAATATTTTATAAATGTGGAACTAAATTAAAAGGGATCATCAATACTTCAAAAGCATCAAGCGCAGGAACACCAATATCTGACTGGATAATTGTATAATTCATTTATGTCGAAGAGAAAAGTTAAAATTTTGTTTTTTACAAAATAGTTAAAAATTGTTTTTGAAATCTGCTTATATGGCTATCTGTCGTTTATATTAAAAATTTGTATTTGAGGTCTCTCTGGCCATCTGTCTATATATCTATCCATGCTGTTACTCACGTAAATATACTCGGATTGTCAAATAAATTATACATATTGTTGGTGTTAACTATGGTATATTTGCACTAGCTTTGGGATAGCTCAGTTGGTAGAGCATGACATCTTCAGCCAAGAGATCCCAGGTTCGAATCCTGGCCCGGACATTTTTCGTCCAGTTGGAAAATTACAACTCGTATGGTATATTTGGTATCAAAAATGAAGTGTGTAGCCTTTATGATTTGTTTACACGTGCACTAAAACGAACACCGTTATATTATGGTATATGGAAAAAAAATATTTTCAATGTATTTGAATTATGTTACCCTATTTCTAACATAGGGGCTGTAAATATATAACGATATAATTTTGAACCCCCTCCCCCCCTTACGATATCATACGTTATCATCCATCGCCTCCTCCCTCCCCAATGATATCGTTACCAATGTCTAAAACTTCTTTGTTTTTAAAATTTTTTCTTTGTTTTTCTTTTTATATATTTTCAGTTATATGTAGATATGGTTTTACATTTTTTATTCGCATACTTTACTGATTCAAATGAAGAGCAGAGATCAATAAAATATCTCTATATGTATGAAATAACTTTATATCATCTTATACTTAAAAGAAATAGTTACTATTTAAAAGTATTGAATAATAGCTTTTTTGTTATATAATGCATTCAACAGTAATATTGACTTGAGATCGGTAAACAGAATTTCTTATAAACAAAACTAGTAATAAACTCAATAAGTATCGTTTTAAGCATACTTCACATCTCATTTCTCCAAACACAGATTATATGCACATATGACAGATGAATAGGAATTCCAAACGTTGGGGTGTTTTGGAATGTTTTGGAAAAAAAAGGAAGAAAGAAAATGTTGGTTGGATTAAAAATGAAAACGATATCAAGAGACAAACTACCCCTCTTCCTAGAGTGATCTTACGATAACTTGTGCTTGTGCCCCCCTTCCCCCCTAAAGTGATAACGTTACATATGCACAGCCTCAATTATTGAAACCGATATAGAGCACTGAGCTGAACATCAAGATACCTAACTGTAGAATATGGTGTGCATAGCATTTATCGTTCATTTACATGGACATACAAAATAATTCCGTTACATACCGGTCTATGAGGGATAATTGCTGCAAATGCGCTTCTAGTTGTGGTACGCGTTTTTAAATTTAACAATTTTTTTGAATATTATTTGGTGTGTATAAATTCTACAAATTATATACAGGGCTGCATAAAAGACTTCGAGTACATTTCCTTTTAATGATAAATAGCTGAACGGGAATTGTCAACCGTGTTATATGCTTTCGTAACTGAACTAAATTTTATCATACTATGTGGAATATATACAAATCTTTATGTCGTATACAAGGCTTTAAAAAAAATTACATACTTCTCCGACTTTTTATGGTAATTGCTAAAATTGAATTTTCGAATCGGTTATGCATTTTGCAAATTGTTTACTTAGATATAAACTTACACCTTATTAAACGGTGAAGTTTGTTACACTAATCTGAAGGCGTTAGAAAATGTTTCAGAATCTATGCTCAACGCAGGATTTTTCTTTCTTGTTAATAGAAGAATAGATTTTTATTTTATTTTTTCTATATAAGAAGAAAGTAGTGTATTTGTAAAAAATGTCGATTTCTGATTTTCGGCGGACGTTTATGCTCTACAAGGTTGTGAACACGACTTGACAGTTTTTAGAAAAGTACCGTGAATACAGGAATACGTTGTCTTTCAATTTTGGTTCTAATTGAGGGTGACGAAATTCTATGTTTTTTTCGAAAAAGGGGAAGACATATAGAAGAAAGTTTTGGGATGTCCAAAACATGCTAGTTCATATTATTATTAGTTCATATTATTATTAGTTCGTATTATTATTAATATTTATTTTTGAATTTCGAATCTACAAGTTTCGTTGTGCTTCTGAATATGTATCATGTTATAGAAATAATTTTGTAGAATCAAAAATAAAATTAACACGCGCAGATAATTTATTTAAGGGTTGGGCAAAATTCCTTTCTGAGCAAACACAAAACTTAATGTGAATTATTTAAAGCCAGATAAATTATTTAATATGAGTTCTCTTTTATTTTACAATACATGTATACTACTCCAAAGTTTTATTTTAAAAGGTAGAAAAAACATTTTATAGACATTATTAGTATAATGAATTGAAGGTTTTATTTTTACTAAATAATAAATTCATAAATAAAACTGATTTTGCACTGGAAATCTAGATTCTTTCATCCGAGGCCTTACTAAAAATGCTATTTTTCGAAACATATAGTGCAAATTCGCCTATTCAAGAGAGAACAACAATGGAAAATAGCTGATATTGAAGTACACTTCTTTCCGTAACAACTGCGGTGAATTTAAAAATTACTTTTTTTTAAAATAGTTTTAGTATAGTATCTAAATTATAAATTGATCTTTTGTAAAGAAATAAAACAAACAAATGTTACGTATTTTCGCAAAGATAATTTTCTAGTTTATTTTCATTCTATATTATTGTTTTAATTAAAATAAATTTATATTTCAGAAACACAAAACGATCGAAGTAGAGCCATTTCTAATGCCAATAAATAAATAAATAAACAAATATTAAAAACGCTCCAGCAATTAATGAAAAAAAATGTACGTCAGTATCATTTGTTTTTCATAGCTTTTTGCAGCTGTTGTTGTCGCCTTAATTTATTTTTCATGATCAGATGTTTTCATCATAAGATCGTCCTTCATGTTCATAATAATAAATTTTAAAAAGAAAAATGCACAGAAGAGGATGCAAATTAAAAAATGTATTCTTCCGTTAAAAAGAATGCTTCTTATCACGAGCATGACACAAAACAATACTAGTATTATATTTCAATAGTTTATTAAATTGAATTTATTATATTATTTGACTGTCTCTTTATATTTCAGAGCTGCTACTCCTATAATATGGTACGAGGGGCGATGGAAATATCAGCGATGGAAATATCACCCGTTATTCGCATGGATCCCAGGAGTCATTCAACTTTTCAGAATTTTAATATTTTGATAAGTTTCTGATATATTAATTTTTTTGCAAGTTTTAATGGTGTTTTCGTAAAAGTGGCAATTACATTTTCCATATCTGTGGATACAAAAACGAAAAAGGCGAAATAACAAGGATTATTATATTGATGTAATTTTTTTCATTAAAATTAAAAAGAGAAGTTATCATTTATTGGAATACATGGTGAAATCTATATCGTGATTAAGTGACGTTTTCCAAGAAATTTAAATGAAATAAAAGCGTTATTTCACATATTCAAGCTTCATGAATCAGTTTATTACACAGAACCAAAAATCGTCTGGTGACATATTGCGATAATGTATACGACATATTGACATCGTGGTCTTTTTCGGTTTTATATTTAAACAAAGAGGAAGATTTAAGCTGGACAATTATTTCACTTATTTACAAAAATTGAATTTAAAATAAAGCATATAATATTTACAATTGTATTATTTTTTTAATATGGCAGTTAAGATGTTTACAAGGGAGCTAAAAGTAAAAGGATTAATCTGGAAAAAAATGACACATTTGTTTTCTTGTAAATCACTAATTTTAATTATCTACAATATTTTATAAGTTCAGAAAAATGTTGCCATTTTCTTCCAATATGATGTCATTTTCCTTTCCAAATGATGCATTTGAATTCCAAAATGATGTCATTTTCCAGTTACGAAATTAGAAGACTGTGGTCCTCAGCTTAGCATGGTGGATTTCTTCCACCAGTAAAAAAAAAGACGGATGAACTAAATGTACATTTGCATTCATAGTACATTAAATATACAGGGTGGTCATAAAAAAACTTTGCCGATATATGGAGCTCTAGCGGCCAGTCCGTTCAACCGATCGAGGTGAGATTTCAGATATAGTTATTCAGAGGTATGAGTTCGGGATTCTGTGAACGGCAACAAAGTGGTGCTCATGGTTACGGTTATAGGTACAGAAACTCGAAATTTTCCAATGGCAACGCCCATTTTTTTTCGTAGCAAAATGCTCAGCGCATGCAAAAACCCTAAAGAGCGTTAGAACCGTACGTGTATCGCAAGAAAAAGACTCTTTATGCACGCACACAAAACAGCTCTGCGAACGGGAAAAAAAATCACGATCGGGGTGCACGGAGGAAATTTGCATATGACACAGAGTGAGTACACCAATCACTTATTACAACACAGATCGGAGAAAAGAAAACTTTTATTTTGATTACACATTTCCCACATGGGTGTCATCACATTCAATTACACATTGCATGCGTGGACAATACAGCCGAACGTCACATCGCATGAGGGATGTTTGCAATCTCACGTTTGATAGAATCTCTCAAATCCGGCAAAGTTTGCGGATTGCACATGTACACTCTAGACTTGAGATATCCCCAGAACCAGAAATCCATAGGAGTGAGGTCGGGGGATCACGGAGGCCACGGAAATGAAAAATGCGTGAGATGACACGGTCGCCAATATGCTGTTCCAGGACCCTGAGAACATACATCGCTATATGTGGAGGTGCACCATCTTGCATCCAAATAAAGTCTTTCAGTGCATTTCGCTGCAGCAATCCTGGTATGACGTAATTTTGGCAGCATTGTCGTATAGCGGCAGCCTGTTACAGAGCAAGTTACAAATCCCGTTGGTGTCGCTTCCTCAAAGAAGTACGGCTCGAGAATAATTGTGCTTGCAATGTCGCACCATACAGTAACTTTGACGTCGTATAAAGGTACTGATGCCACAGCGTGCGGATTCATGTCTGCCCAGTGCACACAATTTTTGGTGTTGACGTTGCCAGTTAAGGTGAAATGTGCCTCGTACGTCCATAATATGCGAAGAGGCCAGTCGTTATCACCATCATATCGATAAGAAATTCATTAGCAAAGTCTATACGTTGTTGATGGTCCCCCACTTCCAACATCTGGACGCGCTGGTACCTGTAGGGAAACATGCGGTTTACAGAGCGCAGTAGCGTGAGGACCGTTGATTTCGGTATATCCAATACACGAGATGCACCTTTTGTAGTTTGCATGTGTCCTGTAGTCACTGTGTGATGCACTTCCATAACAGCATCCTCAGTAACAGTTGGTCGTCCGGATTGCGGTCTATCACAGGTGCAACCAGATTCTTCGATATTCTTTACTAAATCACGAAGAGCTTGCGGGCTACATGGGCCACGTATTTGGCGATCGTTTCGACGGTAAACACGCAAGGTTTTCGCAGCATTCATCCCATTTTGATAATAGAGTTTTACCAATTCACCACGAACTGTGGCTGGAAGAGTCATTTCGTCGGCATGTGCGTGCTCCCGACTGAAGAACTAACATTCCCACCACACTTTTTATCCGTATTCTACGCAGACCATCTGGCGAACGGCGTTCCGTGATTGGTGTTTTGCCTCTGTCATCTGCAAATTTCCTTCGTGCGCCCTGATCGTGTTTTTTTTTTTTTTTTTGCCGTTCGCAGAGCTGTTTTTGTGCGTGCATAACGCGTCCGTTTATTGCGATACACGTACCGTTCCAACGCTCTTTAGGGTTTTCGCATGCGCTGAAAAGAAAATGAGCGTTGCCATTTGAAAATTTCGAGTTTCTGTAGCTATAACCGTAACCGTGAGTGCCAATTTGTTGCCGTTCACAGAGCTCATACCTGTGAATAACTATATCTGAAATCTCATCTCGATCGGCCGCTAGAATTCGATACATCGGAAAAAAATGTTATGACCTATATACTATAATACCGTCAAAATGACCTAATTTTACAACTATTTTCGTAATCTGCATAATGTAAATTTATGAATTTCTATTTAAGCAACTTATTAAAGTTAATATCCTACTTGGAATTTAGTAGTATTTAAAAATATTAGTTTTTTTTTTTTTTTTTTTTTTTTTTTTTGTAGAATAATATTTGATTTATTTTTCCCTTAAGAAATCGAAATAACCCATGTAACGGAAATGCAACACATTGTATTTCCATACACCTAGTCTATTATATTAAAATCAGACTGTCTACTTGTATTTCACACGTACTCGTCCTAAAGTATGGAACGTTTGGAGATAAAATAACCAACAGTTATTCGAATTGATATGAGAATGCCATATAAACTCTCAGAACTTTTAAATTTGAATTATACTTCGAGATATCTTATTTTGTAATTTTAATCATATTTTTGTAAAGGTGGTAACTACGCGCTACTCTATTTTTGTGAGTAAAATAGGGAAAAAGGGATATAACAATAATTATATTTTTATTTACGCCCTTTTCTAATTAAAGCTTAAAAGATAAATTATATTTTATTTCAATAGATGGTGAAAACAATATCGTAAATAAAATTTCCTTTTTTCAAGAAAAATAGAAAATTACTCCAAGAAGAAAAATAAATTTTATCTTCTAGATGGTTTACGTTCATCTAAACGTTGATGGTTACGCTAATTTTTATTTGTGACTGCAAAGATAAATTTTATGAAGAAATTGAAGAAATTCACACAATGAGAATTCGGGAAATAGGGTGATGGTTATGGAAAAAAGATCGAATAAATTCCGAAAAACCAGTCTTTGCTTTTAAATCAAAGAAGCTACATATTCAATTCCAGGTTCAGCACATATCACAAAAGTTCACCGGACGATCACAGTAATCTTCGGAACCAACCATTGAGCTGATAATAATACGGAGAGCTAACTCACCAATCCACTTTCTGCCGCAACCGCATCACACTTTCAGTGCGCGCGAGTAATGAATCCTGCACTTTTCTTAATATTACAGTCATTTTTTAAAACTTTTCCACATACTTTTTGTCACTTTTAGTTATTTCTACAGCTTTTTCATATTTTTATGAGCAATACTTAACTTTTTTTTTTTTTTTTTTTTTTTTATTGAGCTTATATAAAATTTTCTTTTAAACTAATATCAAATTAAATATTGGCGATGAGTTTAAATAAAACCTGTAGTTTTTACAATAAATCTAATTTGTAAATATCTACCCCCATAATATTCTATAGGAGAAACTCTTTGTTTTGCCAAAGATTTTCTTCAGAATATCTTTGGCATTGTATTCATGAACGGACCGCTGGATACAATGCATCAGAATAGGAAGTTAGCTCTTCCTTCTATTGTGGAGCTCAGTGGAACCAACAATCTAGTACATGTATCGAAAAGAAAACATCCATCCATATGGTAATTGAGAACAACCCGAAAGGGGAGTGATACTTTTATTTTGCTCAAAAACACATGTCTTGACGAGTCTTAGCGAAAAGAGGAGTGAGAGAAGACACAGGTAGGTAGATTCCTGTAAACTTCGTTACATGTAAAATCAAACAAAAAAGCAAAGTCAGATTTTAAAACCACAATGCTAATTACGCAGACTTGGCACCCCTAAGTGGCGTAAGACATAAATCTGACATTTTAATGGTTGTCGTAAGAAATATCATAGACATATGTCCTTTTATTAATTATATTAGTCAAACCAGAGTGTAGATTTTTTTGACCAGAAAAATCCAAATACACACTGTTATAATAAATAGGTGAATTCATGGTAGAACTACTGGCAGCAAAGTTGCCGGACTTTTTCCGTTCCGTTAGTAGATTTTTCGTTTTGGAAGATAAAAGAAAGAAAAACTCCGTTTGAAGAAAGGGTAACTTTCCGTTGTAAAAAATTAAGTCATCACAATCAAAATTAGTACCAAAATATCACTTATATTCAATCAATAAAAGCCAAACACTTACATCCGATCTTAAGGTGATTATAAAATGACTTTCTCATCAACACAAAACTTTCTAACACATTTTCTGAATAACTATATCTGAAATCTCATCTCGATCGGCCGCTAGAATTCGATACATCGGAAAAAAATGTTATGACCTATATACTATAATACCGTCAAAATGACCTAATTTTACAACTATTTTCGTAATCTGCATAATGTAAATTTATGAATTTCTATTTAAGCAACTTATTAAAGTTAATATCCTACTTGGAATTTAGTAGTATTTAAAAATATTAGTTTTTTTTTTTTTTTTTTTTTTTTTGTAGAATAATATTTGATTTATTTTTCCCTTAAGAAATCGAAATAACCCATGTAACGGAAATGCAACACATTGTATTTCCATACACCTAGTCTATTATATTAAAATCAGACTGTCTACTTGTATTTCACACGTACTCGTCCTAAAGTATGGAACGTTTGGAGATAAAATAACCAACAGTTATTCGAATTGATATGAGAATGCCATATAAACTCTCAGAACTTTTAAATTTGAATTATACTTCGAGATATCTTATTTTGTAATTTTAATCATATTTTTGTAAAGGTGGTAACTACGCGCTACTCTATTTTTGTGAGTAAAATAGGGAAAAAGGGATATAACAATAATTATATTTTTATTTACGCCCTTTTCTAATTAAAGCTTAAAAGATAAATTATATTTTATTTCAATAGATGGTGAAAACAATATCGTAAATAAAATTTCCTTTTTTCAAGAAAAATAGAAAATTACTCCAAGAAGAAAAATAAATTTTATCTTCTAGATGGTTTACGTTCATCTAAACGTTGATGGTTACGCTAATTTTTATTTGTGACTGCAAAGATAAATTTTATGAAGAAATTGAAGAAATTCACACAATGAGAATTCGGGAAATAGGGTGATGGTTATGGAAAAAAGATCGAATAAATTCCGAAAAACCAGTCTTTGCTTTTAAATCAAAGAAGCTACATATTCAATTCCAGGTTCAGCACATATCACAAAAGTTCACCGGACGATCACAGTAATCTTCGGAACCAACCATTGAGCTGATAATAATACGGAGAGCTAACTCACCAATCCACTTTCTGCCGCAACCGCATCACACTTTCAGTGCGCGCGAGTAATGAATCCTGCACTTTTCTTAATATTACAGTCATTTTTTAAAACTTTTCCACATACTTTTTGTCACTTTTAGTTATTTCTACAGCTTTTTCATATTTTTATGAGCAATACTTAACTTTTTTTTTTTTTTTTTTTTTTTTATTGAGCTTATATAAAATTTTCTTTTAAACTAATATCAAATTAAATATTGGCGATGAGTTTAAATAAAACCTGTAGTTTTTACAATAAATCTAATTTGTAAATATCTACCCCCATAATATTCTATAGGAGAAACTCTTTGTTTTGCCAAAGATTTTCTTCAGAATATCTTTGGCATTGTATTCATGAACGGACCGCTGGATACAATGCATCAGAATAGGAAGTTAGCTCTTCCTTCTATTGTGGAGCTCAGTGGAACCAACAATCTAGTACATGTATCGAAAAGAAAACATCCATCCATATGGTAATTGAGAACAACCCGAAAGGGGAGTGATACTTTTATTTTGCTCAAAAACACATGTCTTGACGAGTCTTAGCGAAAAGAGGAGTGAGAGAAGACACAGGTAGGTAGATTCCTGTAAACTTCGTTACATGTAAAATCAAACAAAAAAGCAAAGTCAGATTTTAAAACCACAATGCTAATTACGCAGACTTGGCACCCCTAAGTGGCGTAAGACATAAATCTGACATTTTAATGGTTGTCGTAAGAAATATCATAGACATATGTCCTTTTATTAATTATATTAGTCAAACCAGAGTGTAGATTTTTTTGACCAGAAAAATCCAAATACACACTGTTATAATAAATAGGTGAATTCATGGTAGAACTACTGGCAGCAAAGTTGCCGGACTTTTTCCGTTCCGTTAGTAGATTTTCCGTTTTGGAAGATAAAAGAAAGAAAAACTCCGTTTGAAGAAAGGGTAACTTTCCGTTGTAAAAAATTAAGTCATCACAATCAAAATTAGTACCAAAATATCACTTATATTCAATCAATAAAAGCCAAACACTTACATCCGATCTTAAGGTGATTATAAAATGACTTTCTCATCAACACAAAACTTTCTAACACATTTTCTGACTCATTTTCAAACGCAAAGTCATGAAATTGGTAGGCTTGACTATTTAAGCAATTTGGAATCGAAATGAGTTTCCCATCTTTTGATCAATAAATTACTTATCGAGTTATATACCTTTCGCGTCACGTGACGACAAGATTTCCCCCCTTCTCGCTCTGTTGCCAGGAGAATTCGGTTCAAAACGCCGACTTTGACAGTATTTTGTGAAAGATCTTCTGCTTTTATCAAAAAAGGAAAAACTCATTTTGATGACATAGATTCTGAATAATAACACCAGTCCAATTCACCCGTTTTCGAACAAAAATGAATTTAAAATTGTGTCAGAAAGTAGCTTTTTTGGATATGAGAAGGAAATATACTTAAGGAAAAATATGCTTGGTGCCTTAAGGAAATATATGCTGTGTACAAACAACAAACTTGTCATTACGAGATCGTGCGGATTACAGTCAAAGAATATAGTCTGTGATCCTGGTGGATAAAAACAATACAGTTGCAATACAGCAGCACGATACAAATCTCACGAAAGAGCGATGATTCTTTAGTTGAGTTTTTTCATTTTTGTGCAGCAACAGTTGATTTTTTTAAAATAAATATACAGTGAAATAAATATTCAGCGGAGATATTCCGTTATCCACTTCCGTCTCCGTCCGTTCCATTGTTCTCAAGAAATATGATGGAATTTTCTTTTTTTTAACAAAAAATGCCCTTTTGTCGTGAAAAGGGACTTTTTCTGTGAAATTCAAGAAAAAATAGCCGGGATTTTTGATTATTTTTAACAGTTCAGCTAGAGTACAGTAACTCATACATACGTCCAAGCATATTAGAAGAAAAAAATATTATAACTTTGAGAGAAAAAAGCAACCTAGTTGCAAAATGCATCTGTTCTTGTTTACTTAATATGATAACATTTTATACGCAAATGAATAGATGTTTCAACCGTCCATTTCTCTTTTTTGATCTGTAGGAAAAGAGCGCTGTTAGATAATGTAAAGAAAGTAAAGGTTGAATTTGAATGAGAAAACGATTAATTTTACATAACAGGAAATACTGGAGAAAAATATTTTTATACATAACTGAAAATAAGTGCAAGTATAAAATAAGATTTAGTAACAACTTATATTATTTTGACATAATATATTCACGTTATTTAATTTATTTAAAATATATTATGCGACTCTTAGGATTTCCGTTACAGATTGTGTTTAAAAATTTTCAAGAGCAATAAAGCGGAACGGTTTAGTAAAAAATTACACTTTAGTCAGCATTTACTTTAAAGCATAAACCTCAAATTTTTTGAATAAATTCGCTCATTTTTTTCTTTTATGAAGATAAAAGAGGAAAAAAGGGATATAATAGGGATTATTATGTTTTATTATTATTAACGTTTATGATTATTAACGTTAGTTTCTCATTCAAAAAATATGTATGTGAAAACACTATTATGTGTAAATACCATTTACAAAGACAAATCGATGAAATAAAAACCTATTTTCACATATTCAAACTTCTTAAACCAATTTATTCTAAAAAGTAAAAAAGAAATAAAAAAGCGAAATAAAAATGCCTTTTTACATCACGAAATCTTTCCATGATATTTTGAGTTTTACATTTAACGAAGGTGATTAAACAAAACAAATTAAAGCTCCTTGCATTTAAGTAGTGAAGCCACTAATTTAAAATAATTGAATTTAAAGAAGAAACGCAGATTTTCAAATAATTATTTGTGAAAGATAAAATTTCTTTTTACAAAACAAACACGCTAAAAAGGAAATTGTTTAGTGATAAAAATGCCATTTTTGACAGCATTTATTTTTAATCATAAGTCTAAACTTTTTTTTTTCAATTAGTTAGTGCAAATGTCCTCATTTTCGTAAATTCATCAAAATGATGTCATTTTTGTTCCAGCAGTCTCAAAATCAGAAACCAAATCTTGAAAAGAAAAGAAAGAAAGAAAGAAAAGAAAAAAGAAATATTTTGGTAAATGACGTCCTTGGCGATGTGCATTTTCACTAAGAAAACTTTTAACTTACATTGTAAATATGATTTATTAGTTGAAATGTTGTATGTAATAGAATTATATTTTTTTACCCCCGTTTTACCGTAAAATTTGATTATTTTTATGCCAAATTTTCAAATGTTCTAAGGCAATTTAAATACAATGCATAGGGTTGCCACACATATAGTATATTTTGAAATAAAAATGAGAAAAAAAATAAATCCCGTAAAATAATAGTATCTGGCAAACTCAGAAACTTTATGAAGATTTCATATTTTTCTATTACTGGTTTGAAATTGAAAAGGTATAGCATGGAAATATGAGAACTTGTTACTGTTTTATACGTAATAAAATAATTTTAGCGCTGTACTTTTGTATATGAGTCAACTTCTCTTAACATTAGAGCATTATATATTTCTAAAACTTATATCCCCCCCCCATTAAAATTGGGTTCTGTTGTATTTAGGAACTATCTCTAAGTAATAAAATACTGTCAGCAATATCTTATACAATGTTAAACACTCAAAAATAAAAATTTTAAATTTCAAGTAGGTAGAGTAATGACATACAGAGAAAGGGTAATGACACGTAGACAGAGAAATAACAATAGAAATGTCGGGGGAATGACAAAAAGTAAGGTTAGCTTGTCTACTAACATAACTATATGCACAAAAATGAATTCTACCTAAAAATAACTTTAAAATCGCAATACAAATAAGACCTAATCGCTGTTTTAGCGTTCATTGCACAATTAAGGTAAATAAAAGAGATAGGGTAATGATAGTTAGTAAAAATACTCCTTATTAAGATATAACTGGAAATCTCTAAGCTGTACTTGTGGTTTCCAGATAGTTTTTCTGATGATGACACTGTTCACAGGTGGAAATCGGGGGTAATATGAATGTTGCAAGATGTTAGATTCACTATTTTCATTTTATGGCAGGGGAATGACAACAAAACGAAATTACATTTTTATTACATTTTCGGAAAAATGCAAAACTTTAAAAGTCTTTACTTTATCAATTTTTAGTATTATACGTTAGTTTTTAATATATTAAACAAAAAAATTATCCCAAATATGTGGGCGGTCAACTTTTAAGAATCGCTTTTGTTTTAAGGTGGGGCCATTTAGACACAGCGGAATAACATTTATCACTATACAAATTTATTTAAGTGGCTTATATTTACAAATAGTATGTTTTATCCCATTATACAAACAGAAAAACATGTTATTACCGTATTCTAGTATTCTGTTTCATTTTTATTCAAGTTTATTCATTATTTTTTGCTGTTGGGACAGGTATTTCGCTGTTTAGAGAAAATGACCCAAATCTTCTTATACATAAAATATTAGCTATGTAAAACACTGGGTAGGATGCGGATTTGTATTTGGATACCATGCATAATAAATACCATGTAGTCTAGAAAAAAACAATATGTATACCAAAATTTTGTTACATCAGCTTTTTAATTCACAGATCACGACAGAAAAAGACGATTTAAATACTTAGAAGATTAATTATTGTTGTATAAAGAAGTTTAAAAACAGAATAATAAAATATAAAACTTTCTTTAATTTTAATGTACTTCCTAAAGTAATATATTTCCTAATCTCTTTCATCCAAAATATTTTTAATTATCTATATACATTTCAAAATAAAAACAATTTCGGTATTTCAACAATATTAGGATTGATCTGTTACTATTTAATTGTCAAATTAAGTTTTCTATGCAGGTATAATTTTTTCTGCATAATCTTTATCAGTGGTGTATATGACCAACTACTCGGACGCTTATTTAGCTTAGAGTTCATTTCAGAGAAAAAAAAAATAAACTTTTTTATTCGCAAATATTCTAAAACGTGTCGAAGCAGAATCTTCAGGACGTCATCTATAAAACAGCGCAATATCCACATTCCTCGCTCTCAAGTACTCTATAAAGCCCTTTTGGGGCTTTTATGAATGTCGTTACCGTTCTTTTGTTACCATGAAAAGTCATATGTCATGCGAAATATTGCCACAGAGAGTAGCAATACTTTCTCTTTATTGAAATGGATTCGAATGCTAAAGAGAATCATCTAATCTGGAATGACTTTTCTTTATGGTGTTTTAAATTTTCTGACATATTTTGATTACTTTGAAAATCAGATGTCAGGAAATACAATATGCAACTTCAAATTGAGTTGAGCATGATTTTGCGTTGATATGCACACGAAGTGTATTTAAGAAACTTTAACGGATATTATATTTCGGAATTAAACTTTTAATAGAATTTAATGAAGATTAATATTAGAATAATCCGTTAATTTCTCACCTTGCGCCATAAAACACTATACAACCAACCGTTAATTTCTCATAAGCGTCTTATATTTTTTTAATATGTAGATTATATTTTTAATGTCATCTAAAATATTATTAAATAATTAACTATACACAGATTCATTTTTGTTTATAATTCATTCCAGAAAAGAAAGCTTAAATTTGTGGTTTAAATAAGCCAAGCCAAAATATGACATATTTTAATTACTTTAAAAATAGAATGTCAGGAAATACATTATGCAGCTTCAGATTATGTTGAGCTTGATTTTGCGTTGATATGCACATGAAGTGTATGACAGAAGCTTTAACAAATATTATATTTTAGGATTAAAATTTAATGGGATTTAAAGAAGAACAATGCTAGAATAATCCATTATTTTCGTATAATCGCATTACATTTTTTAATATGAAGATTACATTTTTTTATATCATCCAAAACACTATTGAATGATTAACTATACAAAGATTGCCTTTTGTTTATAATTCAGTCAAGAAAAAAATAGCTTAGATTTTTTTTGTTTAAATTCGTCAAAACAACATCTGCCGAATATCTTCATAAATGAGCCAATGTGAATGTTATTGACACTTATGCATTGTATAAGGCATTTTTGGGGGCTTATGAATGTAATTACTGTATTTTTGTGATCATGAAGAGTCATATTTCATTTGAAATAATTGCATATTTAGTCTCAATACTCCCTCTTGAATACTAATTTTGAATACTAATGATAATGATCTAAGTTTAAAAGGCGTTTCTTATGCTGTTTTAAATTTTCTGACATATTTTCAAAACTTTTAAAATTGGATGTTAAGAAATACATTATGAAGCTTGAAATTTAGTTGAGCATGGTTTTGGTATAATAATGCATGAAGAGCATACAGGTGAAGCTTTAATAGAAATTATATTTTAGGATCATAATTTTATTGTTATTTCGAGTAGGAAACATTAGAATACATTATTTACTTAACATGACATTAAAATATATATTTCGTATGCACATTAAATTTTTATATATTACAACCACCTATACAGAGGTTTCTTCCCTGAGAGTTCATTTCAGAAAAAATAAATTTTTTATTCTCAAAACATTTTGAAACGTGTCGAGAGAGAATCTGCAAGATGTCCTCCATAAAGCACCGAAATATGCATATTTCTGACTCTCAAGTACCCTATAAAGCTCTTTTGGGGCTTTTGTGAAGGTAGTTACCGTTCTTTTGTAACCATGAAAAGTCATATATCATATGAAATATTGGCACAAAAAGAAGCAATATTCTCTATTTATTGAAACGGATTCCGAAGCTAAAGAGCAACTAACTTAACAGACATTTTTTACGATGCTTCATATTTTCTGACATATTTTTAATAATTTAAAACTCGGATATTACAAAATAAATTAGGCAGCTTCAAATTATATTCAGCATGATTTTGGAGTGATATAGGTGACGTATTAACGGAAATTAAATTTTTAATTAAATCTTTACTATTGTTAATAAATGCAATGGTTAATAAATGTTACATTTTAATTTAATTTATAAAGGATAAAATTATTGGCAGTTTTTTTTCTATTATATAAAGCACACGAACTGATAAATTATTATGCAGATGTAAAAATTTGAGCATATATTTATACACAACTAAATGCATAAAATTAATAATATATATTAATGTATCATAAAGTATTATGAAAACAAGCGTATAAGTAGTGGCATCGCAAAATCTACTATATATATAAAATACAAACGGAAATTTTGTTCCGTCTGTTTATAACTCGAGTTCTGAATGGATTTTGAGGGAACTTGCAGTGCTAAATAGATAATATTTTAGGGAAGATTTTAGTATATAGCATATCCTTAACTGCCAAGATTCTGGCTTTTTGCATACCA
Organism: Maratus michaelseni; assembly: GCA_963931845.1. Taxonomy (NCBI): domain Eukaryota; kingdom Metazoa; phylum Arthropoda; class Arachnida; order Araneae; family Salticidae; genus Maratus; species Maratus michaelseni. The sequence goes on along the minus strand of OZ007590.1, from coordinate 229,031,503 downwards.
GTAATTTAGTACAGAAAATGTTGCTTTATTTGATCGGAGCATTTTGCGATTTAGAAAAACAACATTTTCTCTAAAAAATTACTGGTTTGCAAAATCCGGAGACTTGGCAACTCTGCATATAGTTCTACGTATACTAGTTTTAGAATTATGATGTAAAGTTCTGTTATTTTGAAAAAAAAGATTACCATTGGTCATTTTTTTACGACCATTATTGTTCGAGAAAGAAATGAAACGGTGATACACGTCGAAAAATAAAAGAAGAAACTATTGCTCATTTTATTTAAAATTAACAAAAAAAAAAAACGGAGGGAAAAGAAACACAGTTTTGATTTGAGATAATATAATAAAAGGAATATATTTAATTTAAACTTTAAACGGATTTTTCTTAACGCTTAAAAAAATATTCAACGTGAAAGATTGCAATTCAAACAATATTTGGCGATTTATTTTTGCATCAGATAGCGAAAAATTCATCTGAAAATTTGATTAAATAAAATCTGAGTAACAATTATATTTTTGATTTTTTCTTTATTTTTTTTAATAATTTATTTTTTTAGCTAACTTCTCCCTCATGTAACTTACAGAACAAACTACACAGATGTAATTATAAAAATGACTGTACTTGTGATTTACATGTTATTTGTTTATTTATGATTTTAGTTTTACTTTTGTTGCCAAACAATTTGATTTTAAGCCACACAGACATAAGCATCTTTCCGAACGATGTTCTCATTAATGGTGTTTTTTCGAATGTATTGACAGAATTTTTGGAGTAATTTTTATATTGAAATTTAAATTATATAAATAGAAGTTCACACACATATTATAAAAAGGAGATACAAATATTTAAATTTTAGTGTAATAAAATTAATTTTTTTACATATCGGCAATTTTCCTTATAGAAATATTCACTACTTACATTGTTAAGAGCTAAAGATTATTCTTAAAAAATATATATACAATTATGCGTTTTTACTATCACAAAAAAAAAAAAAAAAAAAAAAAAAAAAAAACATTTTGCAATAAAAATGGCTTGGTGAAATAAATTTGCGGTATTCTTTTTATTTGGTCTTTTTTGTTTTAGTTTTTTTTTTTTCTGTCAACATTTTGCAATATTGCTAGCTGAAATAAATTTTCGATATTCTTTTAATTCGTCATTTCATTTTAGTTTTTTTTCTTCTTTTTGAAGGTTTTAAAAATATATTGGACTCATTTTTCGTAATCGTGTCTCTTGCCAATTGGCGTATTTGTTATATTGTTTCAAGTTTCTTTTATATATGAAGGGGACTCTGGATAGTGAATCCGATTGCAGACAATTACACGAAATTTGTACTTAGCGATTTGTAAATTTATCGTTTTTCATTTTGAAGCAAACGTATAAAAGAATATTTACTATTATACATATTTCATTTGCATTTATTTTACTATCACTAAAAAGCAATACTTGCAATGTACGAAAAGTTTAAATGCCAATGGTGGCCAATGGAACAATATTTTTTGATTTATCATTTTAACCTAAATAAAGTTTAAAAGTACCTGAAATTCATATTATATAAAGTTTCTCTTATTATAAAGCAATTTCGGGTGACGCACAACACTAGCAATTGATTCAAGGTTCATTTGGAAAAATGGACCAGCGGAGCGGGTGTAGCATGCTAGTAATTAATAAAATTATATTGTCAAGATATCTTATTTTAACAAACTGAAAAAAAGGCTATTACATTTGAGAGTTTGGCGCAAAAATATTCCTTGCTACCGGATGTTTTAACTAAAACAAAAAAAGACCCTTTAATGAGCACACGTACGTGTAATGTAAATAAATAAAAAAAAACAAGATCGTACACTACATTTAAATAATCACAAAAAGTTACTTTATACGAGGTAAAAATACCATATTAAATATGTAATGAAAATATTCAATTGTATAATATCTTTCGCACATATTCTCAGTTCTGTATTTATTATAAAATTGTTTTTTCGAATTTTAATTCTGGTAATAGATAAAAAAATTAAATATGCATATATATTTAATTTTTTTGAAAAACACAACTCATAATAATGATTTTTGTATTTACATTTTAAACAATAATATCTTAAAAGTAACTTTCTAAATTTTGCAAAAACTGTTGAAAATATTTACTGCAATGTCCGACTTTTCTTACAATTTTCTAAAATATTTATATTGTTTAAATCTAGAATATTTTATATATAGGTTCACAACCAGTAATATAATACTTGTAGTTCAAATAAAATGGTATTACAGAGACCCTTTTGATTAATGGCCACCCATTCCTGTAAAAAAGTAAAAAATATATATAATTTTGAATGACAGTAAATTTTGATTGCCAGTAATATATACATAGTGTCAAAATTAGGTGTTTGTATTGAAAATTTCTAAGTTTGTTGCAATATCAAAAACATCTTAAAGTTCTTTTATGTCTAAAAAGATGTTTCATGTATAGTTTGTGTATTCTAAAACTAAAAATATCTATCAGTGACGCATTCAAGTATAGAAATATTTCTCAATTCTATTTTCTTTTAAGATTTGTGTGTTACTGTATACAGACGTTTTGGATTTCATGTACAGTAAGCCAAAAAATATAATAACAACTTAATACTATTGTAAACTCATAGACCAAATTATAGACTAAATGAACGCTTAAAAAACGAAAATAACCATCCGATTGAGAATTATGTCTTTTCTGAATGTATGGTAAAAGGATTAAGCTAAGGTGCTGTCTTCAAGTTGAAATTCTATCAAACTTATAAATTTTCAATACGGATATTAATTGAGTGGCTCTCTACAATAACAAAGCAAGTAGAGTTACCTCGATTTCAGGTAAACCATTTAAAAGAAGAATTGTTGACCTACTTGCTATTCCACAGGCTCCATTTCGTATTCAAACCCTTACGGCTTGTAAAAACTTTTTTCAACTCTCACGTGTCGCAATTTTTCGATTCTGCTAACAGGTAGCGCTACTGTCTGGGACCCTTTAAGCAATCAATTCGAGGACACGGTACGGTTGCTAACTTCTATAAACGACTCCTGTGGATGTATCTGTTCAACGTACATGTTCACGATACAAACACTCCGATCTCCTAAATACTCCACATAATGGAAGGAGTTGCAAAAAGTTTCCATCACTGAGTGCTTCTTCCTGCATCATGTGATAAAAGCGAACTTTGATGATGAAAAGCATGATAGAACCATTCTTTTCTCAGATGCCTGTTTGGGACAAAACATGAACTACTCGTTGTTCCATTCCCTGTGTATGCTATGCAGATCTCTGAATGTGCAGATACTGTATCTGTACCCGGTTAGGGGGCACTCATATGGCCAATGCGACTGGAACTTTGGGAACTATTCTCAGAGATTGAAAAGGATGGAGGGGGTGGAAACTGAATAATAATATGTCGCATGATCGAGTCGAGCAAAAATCCTCCTTTTATAATGGTTGGAGGGACGAGTAATGGAGATCCAGTTCAACTCTGAGCCAGCTATGAAGGGTAAGATTAAAAAGGACAAAAACCTCCATATCTCAAAAGCTCTAAGGGTAACACACAAAGCAAATAAATTTGTGTCAGTTTCGAAAAACTACTGTGGCATAGGAGCAAAATCCTATCGAGTTCAGGCACCAAAACTGGATACCATTCTGTCATTACACAGTAAACCAGAAAACCTGAAAATCCAGGATTCAAAGAAGATGGATTTTCAATCTCTGATACGACTAATTACTCCTGAAAAGCAGCATTTTTACGATAACTTCCTGAACCTTGATGGTGTATTAGGATCTGAGCTCCGGGAGAGAGAGTCTGAAATGGAAGAATCGTATTTGGACTTTTAAACAGGGCTGAGGACAATATTAGGATTTTTTAACAATAAAAACGCTAAGATGATTTCAAATTATGTAAACTCTTGTGTTGCATTATATAAAAGTTGTAAAAAGTCATTATGTGTTACAAATGTACGTTTTATTTCACCCAAAACCATAGGATATGCAATAATAAAGTAAGTGTTTAATTTTCAGATTTATATAATGTATTATTCAGCATATAAGGAAATAAAATTTTATGATCATAAGTAAAGAAAAGTTGCTAGAAAATTCTTCTTAATAGGAATTTATGCAAAGAAGTTATATTCTAAATTAAAATGTTAAACGCGATTTAAAAGCTTCATATCTCCAAACTCCATTTTTCACTTATCTTGTTATTACAGACGTCCCCCTCAATTTTTGACATCATATTGATTATTCTGTACATTTTGTCTCAAATTAAACTGATTTTGCCAATTTTGCCTGATATCAAACGGGGTTCCATTAGTTGAGGATGTTTAAGAACTATGCAGATGTAAATTTTTGAGCTATTGTTAAATTTACTTTTATTAGTTACCAAACAACTGCCATACGTGTAGTTGTTTAAACATAACTCAATAACGATTTGGTACAATGAGCTGAAATTTTGGATTAGCACATATAAAGCTTCTAGAAATTGATTTCTGTTACTTTGTTCAGATTATGATTTATATTTTTATTTCAATTGATAATTTCTTAATAATATACATTTTGTTAAAATATACATGGTGTCAAAATTAGGTGCTTGTATTGAAAATTTCAACATGAAAATGGTCTTGTAAGCTTATTTCTTAATATACACTAAAAAACAAAATTACGAATCGAATTGCTCTTTTCTTTTTGTATGAGTCTATTGGGATATAAAATACCTGGGAAATGCTTCCTTTTTTAATTTTTATTTGACCGATCATGTATCTGGTACACATATATACATCGAAGAATTATTCAATGCTTGAATATAAAACTCTAAAAACACAAAGATCTAAACACAAATATCATATATAAACCTTTTAAAACTGAAATGCTTACATTTAGAAATTCTTTTTAGGAGAATAAATCTTTTTTACACGCAAATGAACAGGAATATTTTTTAAAGAAATAATTTGAAAGGTCATTAAAACTAACAGTTATGCTTACATTTCAACTGAGTCAAACAAAAAAAAATCTTAGTTAACACACTATCAATCTTTTAGGATATTTGCAGAAATAATACCTCAGTAGCACAAAAAAGAAATTTTTTAAATATCACTAGTATAAAAGCAGGATAGAAAAGAAACATAACTGTTAAACTTTTCACTAAAAAAAAGTGTCAAATTTTCATTAAAAAATACTTATTAATGAAATTAAAATATATTACTACACATGTTTCTAATCGCCCTCGTTACTGCTAAAAATCAAATATTTCAAATTTTACAGCCTGAAGAAAAATCTCTCTCTCTTTTATACTAATGAGAGCACATTCAAATGATGTAAAAAAGTAAATATATGCCGAATATTTTTTTGCTTACCTTGTAAATTGTATGCTTGAAAAGATTTACAACAACTTTTTTGGGAGAAAAATGTGCTGATTCGAAAAGATGAAATTTTTGGAAGAGAGAAAAATAATAACTTTTTTCTGACACAAATATCCCTTCACTACACCATATTAGAATTCAAGATTTTTTGAGACGTGTTTGTTTTCAGTATGATTGTATCTTCACTTTTTTTAATCTCCTTTTTTTTAGTGGTTACACATTCATAAATACATAGAACATTATTCTTTGAATCCAGAATACATTAGAACAATTTTTCGATTAAAAATGTGTTATTCAGTTTTAAATTTTTAAACAGTGGAAGAGAATTTCTGCTTAACCCCTTCCCGACGAGCTTAATTTAAATAAGTTTTAATACTTTATCAGCGGTAATTCAAAATATAATTTTCATCTAATTCAACCGGAGAAGTGATGTGATTTAATGTTAAAAAAACTACTGGTATGGATAATCAAGGATTCTGATCACCCTATACGTCACATATACGTGACGTTCGTTACAAAGGGTTTAAATGGCAAATACTGGAAATCCTCTAATAAATAAATAAATAGAACTTTAAGAAATACAGAGAAGAAACAGAAAAAAGTATACAGTGTGACCTCAAAACTAGGGCTTCAATGCCATCCCCTCTCCCGGTTTTTTTTTACTCTTCCAATTTACGGGAAAAATAAAAGTAACAATTGTTTACGAATTGTTATGAAAAAGTCTTTCCGGCCTGTACCGGGAGGAAAATGTAGCTTTCCTATATTTTCGTTTTAAAATTTTAGCTAATGTTACATGAAAACAGCAAGTTAAAATGCAAAGTTAAAATGTAAAGAAACGTTTACAAAAGATTCGTTAATAATGAATTTGAATAAGAAATTCGCCAAATTATTGACCAATAGCCAAATTGGCTTCATTTATGAAGACTTATTTTGGTCGCCAAATTTGGCGAGAATTTGGCGCTAACGGATATTAATATATAGTTTTATGATTGGGAAAATTATTACAACAATGAAAGAAAATAATTTGCGAGTAATCGCGCTAATGTGCTGTTTTGTTTCAAAATGTCAGCCACCCTAGAATTTCAAACTGCTCTATCTCAGCCCTTTTTTAAAATAGAGGTAAACCAAAAAATGCTCTGGAATCCTTGTATCAAGGCCTAACACGTAATAAATTTGAATTTTTAACTTTTTGTATATTTATTTTAGTTTTAAATTTTTAAATGGCCGCCATCTTGAAATAAAATTGCAGACCAAGCTGGCCAACGAACTCGGTTGAGACATTGGTGAGCTTAATACACACAATTAGTTTCATGAAAATTGATTTATAAATACGAGCGTTATCGTATTACATAGGTCAGATATATATATGGATATATATAAATCAACAATTGAACGGAGGGTGGTATTGGGGTCTGGGGGTCATGATCGGTGAAAATATATCGAATTTTTCAGGAACTGCTTTCCTTCGAACGGCTGGAATAGGTAGCTTTATACTGTTTTGTATTGAAAGCTACCTAAAACTTGGAGATCGAAAGTAAAATGCGAAAACGAAATAATTTACTAGGAATTTCTAGGCTAAGACCACTATTAATGAGCTAATTGAACATGTAAAATCGGAAAATGTATTAAGCGCTGAAAAAAATAATATAGATGATTATTGACTGAAAATGGAAGAAAATGCGCCAACAATGAGCGATTTAACGGTCAGCGAGATCACGGACGCTGTACTAAATAGAATAGCCGATAATGACAATGATAGAATGCATAAATTTGACTGGAGATTTAATATCAGCTTTAACAAGACTTTATTTTCGAAAAAGCTATTTTTGACTTGTGTAAAAAAGAAGAAAAACGTGTTAAAGAACGGCCAAAAAATTGAAGCAAATAAGATTAACATCGTTGATTAGGAAATTATATGAAAAGAAAGGACTTCACTGTTTATTAGAATAATTTTTCTACCATAGAAAATATTAATTAAAGTAAGTTTTTTAATATTTAATTTTCTCTTTTTCTCATATAATTTTCACTTTGTTATGAATTAAATTATAACTAAAAGTACCATTAAAAGAATATTGGAAGTAATTTTGATATTCTTTCAGAAATCCGAAATTTTACTAAAATCTAGCTTCATCTTTGTCCGGACTAAGCCGGATTTTCAAGGTTAGACTATATTTGCATTTCAATCCTTTGCACAATCTTTGTTTAGATATACGGTATATTTTGAATGTGAAAGATATTCTCAACTGAAGAAAAGCAAAATTCCTACATAATAATTTATGATATTTGTTTTAATTTGTGATGTTTGTTTATGATGTAAAACATTTTTAAGAATCGCATTTTAATATTACGGTAACAATAATTCAGTATTACAAGGTGATACTGATCTCTATATATTTAATAATTTTACCAAAATGTGAAATACCTCTTAAAAATTTTATTCGTAATTATTGAAATTGAAATATCAAACTGCATACGCCACTGCGTAATATACTAATGATATAGCACATTCAACTAATGTAACAAAATGTGTGATATGTACATTATTTTCGTATGTTGTAAATTTTATGCTTAAAAATATTTCCAACATATTTCTATTGAGAAAAATGGACAAGCTAGAAAATATTAAATTTAACAGGTAAAAGCAATAACATTTTAAGAAAACAAAGATTTGTGTCCTTTATAGACTAATGATGGGGAAACATTTACGGCGCCCCACAGTGGGGCAAGATACATAAATAGTTGGCATTAAATAGCTTATTGTTTTTAAGATTCCTATGTTTCATATTTGTTAGTTGATATGTTGTTCCATGTAAATAAACTACATTTTAGATCTTTTTAGATACAAATATATTAAAAAATATTTGAAATAGTGTAATTTTTACATTAAAAATACATTTTATTCCTACACTATAATAAATTCCAAAATCTGATAAATCCGAATCACAAGAATCCTGTGGTGCCTACCAGGTACCTTTTTCTTCAGTGTCCATATCTCTGTTATCAAATTCTTATAAGGTTGAAGCTTTCAACACGGATAAAATTGAACACAGTTGGCAATATCATTTCAGTGGGAAGTTGTAATAGTTTTTTTTTTTTTTTTTTTTTTTTTTTTTGCGCTTACTTGATATTTGTGGATCATTACTGATTATTAATGAATGACAAACATTTTCGTTTGTTTTGACACTGCTGAATGTCCTGGAATTGTGTTCTCTATATCTTTTAAAATCTTTGTTAAGTGCCTCTTGCGCCTCCTCACTTAATTGGCCGATAGGGACCAATGCCGCTGATATTATTTCTGGACTATGTATGAGGTATTTGTGCATAGTTTGTGGCATTTTGTAGCATGGATACTTTTCAACAAAGTACCTTGTGGTATGATGAGTGGAAAGTCTGAAGTTTTCAACATCGATTTCACATCCACCGGCAATATCCATCATGACTCTTTGCGTCTTTTATCTTCTTCACACAAATACTAAAATTATTTTTCCATTTCCCTCCTTCCACAACTTCTCATTATGCAAATAAGCTCTTTTTTTAAAAAATAAACATTGTATCAGAACTCGTTCCTAAAACAAAAATAAATTACAAATAGAATACCGATTAGAAATGTGCTCTGACCTCGCTTCCTAAAACCTTTTTAAATGAAAAAAGTCAAATATGGGCAACAAATTCTAAGCAATAAATAAGCAATTTCAGAGCAATAAATAGACATTGTAAAACTGTAAAACCTGAAAAACCTGTAAAAACTGTAATCTATTGAAATAATGATGACGCACGACAACTCCCAAATTTTGCCAACAAACCGTACGTACATGTTGTCTCTGGGAATAATTCGCTGCAGCTAAGCCTTACTTGAAGCGCGGGAGAAAGAATAATGTGAAGAACATTACACGTAAGGTAGTTCACTATCGTTTCAATAGCAGGCGGTAAAGAAATTCACATTTTTACTTTTGATTTTCTGCCCGATTTTTGGGTATCCTGCGCTAGTGTGGGCCGTACTCCTGTTTAGAGAGTGAATGTACTCATTCATCCCGACGACTCAAGAAATTTATTTGTCTTTACAAAAGTAGCTGTTTGATTATGCATACATTGTTTAAATAAAAAAGTAGTTTAATATATCCTATATGTTAAATGTTAATTAATTAGTCGAATATCTAGTATATGAATGAAAACTGAACTGATTTAGGGTAGAAATAATGGTTATTAATGTTTGTGCTCTCAATAAGTAAATAGATTTTAGATAAAAGAAACAAAATATGATTTTAATTTAAATCTTTTGTACAACAGTCCTTTGGATATGCTTTTATAATTTTCCCTTGTAAGAAAAAATTAAATCTAATTTTGAGCAAAATCAAATCAGAAAACTCGGTGAGAACATTATCGTTCTTCAAAAGTATTTGCAGAAAGTATCTTAGGTTAATATCAAACGAAACGCTTTAATAATATTCGGAGTGAAAAGCTGAAATTTATCTCTCTATGTTTAACATTTTTGCGTAAAGGAGAAATACTTATGGCAGCTTTCGTTTGCTAAATACCAATTATTAAGATTAAATATCAGTATACATATATTTCAGCGCCCTTAAATTTATTATCAAGCTCAAATATTTCGTATTTTACCTCTTGACTCAAAACATCTTTCCCTTTTATACTAATGATAGAGCCTGTTCAAATTATCTAACAAAGTAAATATGTACCATGTTTTTCATTTCTGAATACCTTGTAAACTTTATGCATGAAAAGATTTCCAACAACGTTTTTCAGGGAAAATTTACTGACTAGAAATGATGAAATTCTGATAGGAGAAAAAACTTTTTTCGAAGACAAATATTTATGTCCTTTCAATAGACTAACTATGAAGCAAGGTTTACGGCGTCGTGTTTGTTTTGAGAGTGAATATACATTCATTCGGCAGCTTAAAGAAATGTATTCATATAAAGTCATGCTTTTTATTTTTTGCACATTCATAAATGTACAAGGTATAAATGGGTTAATAAATATGGAATGTCACATGATTTTTTTATAGTTGCAGCAATCTTTGTCTTAAGTGGCGATTACTTCAACATGATATCAATGGATAATAAGTTTTGTCCGTAAAAAATAGAATTTGATGAAAAATAAACTAAAAAATATATATTTGCTTTTTTAATCATTGGTACAATATATATTTACAGATGCTTTATGTTTTGAGCATGAGATATATTCTAAAAACTAAACAAAAATAAAACAAAAATAATTCTAAATAATAACTCATCCTTCTTTAAAGCTATTTGCCGAAAAAAACTAAATACTACATGAAAATATATAAATATCACTCAGCAAGAAATATTGTCACTTATATCCAAATGTGTGACATTTCCACTAAAAGAGGAAATACGTATTAAAGAATTCATCTGCAAATTACTAATGTTTGTAATAAAAGTATCAAACTTAATATGTTTCAGCACGTTCCATTTTATTATAAACAAAGGGAGTATTTAACATTTTTATTTCTTAATAAAAATACATCCGGCTTTTCGACAAACTAGGTCATTTAAAGCAGACATCCAAGGTTACAAAACATAGGCGAAAACCATTTTTTTTATTGAAAACTCTAAGAGATTTTATGCATTTAATTTATTTTTTTATTTAGATTACCCACTAAGAAAACAAAAAGAATTTTTATAGAAAAAAATATCGATTTCGCATTCAAATAAAGTTTCGAGATGTAATTAAAGTCAACCTTTCGTATTAGCCGCATGTCAGGACGTCAGGAGTTAAAGAAATCCCCATATCCGAAGAAATCGCCAAAGATTTCGCTACTTACAGTAGTTTTTTTCTGGTTATTTTAAAGGTTTAAGCACGTAGTTCGATTGCATATCTGTAAATTTGTGTTTTTGTATATTATTTTATTTATTTATTTGTCATGTTTGACTTTCGTTATGGAAAATTAGCTTGAAACAAATGCCGAACAATTAATATTGTTTTAATTGCAAATTAGGCAATCTTTTGTGATCGGGCTGCATGCATTAGAGAATTCTTTTAAGAAATCCATGCTTGGAAATTATTTTAAAACAATAAATAATCAGTAATTGATATACAATTTCCAAACAAATTGCATTTGAAAGAACTTTTTTCCCGATACAATGGTATAAAAATTGAAATTGTATGATGTTTAAAAGTTATAAAAATTGCAGTAGTAGAGACATTTATTGGTCACATATTTCCACCGTCAGTATGACGTCAGCGTTACTCACCAACATGGTTTTACTTCATAATATAGATTATGAAGAACTCTTAACCCATTAACTGCCAAAACTATATAGGCGGAGTCTTTAATGTTTTAACTGAATCCATTTGCCACCAAAACTTCTGAAAGATAATATTCAGTATCTTAAACAGCAAAGTTGTTTCATTAAATAAAGTATATTTTAACATATTAAAATAGTGGTAGCTTGGCAGGTTTTTTTTTTTTTTCGTACACTTTTATTGTGAATGGTGCATAAACGCACCATTAGCAGTGAATGGGTTAATTGATGTAGCAAAATGTGTGTCAGGCACATTTATTTCTTAGCTTGTAAATTTTATGTTTAAAAAAGATTTTCAAAACCTTTTGTAGTTGAGAAACTCTCTTATAAAGGGATTTTAGTGTTGTGAATACGAACTTAATGTCAACATCTAACCTGTTTACACAACAGCAACGCCTGTACTGTATTTTACTCTAATTTTCCAAGTATGTTTATAACTTTCTGAGTTTGCGGTTTCTATTTTTCGCTTTAAATTTATGCAAATTTTGCTTCGCGGTCAATCGACAAGGTATACAAGGTGAAGCGAAAGGTTGTATCGTCGGTTTTGGTCGCATCGTGCTTACTTGGTAAACAAGCCCTGCGTTGAAGAGATAAAGTTGTAAGTTTTGACACGAGTCAAGTAGATTTAAAGCTTCATGAGTGAAAGTTCGTGTTTTGGTTAAGATACTTGGTACTTTTCGGTTAGCCGGGCGCCCGTGAAATGTATATATCTATATATACATATATATGTATACATACACACATATATGTATGTATGCATGTATGTGTGCATGTATGTATGCATATGCATATGTATGTATGCATATGTATGTATGCATATATATATATACATGCATATATAAATGTGTGTATGTATATATATATGTATATATATGTATACATAGATATATAAATTTCACTGGCGCCCGGCTAACCGAAAAGTACCAGATACTTTGAATTATAGTTTTGAATAAAAGCTTTTCAGCAGCCACGCTGTAGTAGAAGTTAGATTGTATTAAAAATTAGCGAGCGTTTCTTGCATTACATCTAAAGCATTGATTGAGCTTTGGATTCGACAATAATTTGAACTGCCAGCGATCTGTACGTAGGCGAAAATTTTTTATTTTTAGTAAATTTTCCAGTTTTTTCTAATGAAGCTAAAGTTAGTGATTGATCTTTGTTAATCACCGCACTTAGTAGGCTAAATTAGGCAAGTGACCCTGCCACAATCCTTTCACACTTAGCTCAAATAAAAGTGTTTTAAAACCTTTAAACTGAGTCACGATTAATTTACACGGTAGTGGCCTTGCCGCATATGCTACACCTTTTGCAGAGAAATGTAGTAGCTAGATTAGAAGAAATTGATAAAAGTAAAAAATAGCAAATTTTTAGAAGACACATATTTATGTCTTTTCAACAGACTAACACTAAAGAAAGATTTGTATTTATTTAAAGAGCGAATATACCACCACATATATACCTTTACAAGAAATCTAACTGAATGTATTTTCGCGTTTTCATCTGATAGCGCTTGTTGTCTGAACGTTTTTGATTGCGTATATTATATGCTACATATACAATAAAGAAAAAAAAGATTTATAAATCTGGAATATAATAATTTAATTAATGAATAAAATATGTATTGTGTGCAAAAGCGATTTCATACAGAAACGGCGATGTCTGTGTTATCAGTAAAAAAACGTAACTGAGAAATATACAAAATAAATCGAAATTAATCATATTTAAATTACAACACAAGATTTACAGACATTAATTGAATACCTATTTTTATTAAAATCCGTCGTGCACATCAAAATGCATATTTTCATAAAAACTGTAATTAAATTTATAATATGAAATTTATAAGACGTGGGGAGAAAACCAGTTTAAGTAAATATGTGTCCCGTAATAGCATTAAAAACCAACTCATATTTCGTAATAAATAATGCTAAATTTTCATATTATCAGAACATAATGTTAGACATCCACCAAACTGACGGATCCCGTAATTCTAACGTTAATCGTTTCTAGAACACTCTATTGGAGACACGTTATTGTTAGATCTTAAGGGAAATTCTCAATTCTTCTTTGAAGAAAAACGAACCGGCAATCTTATTTTAAAAACTGTCAATTTTAAAAAGTAATTTAAAAAAAAGTAAAAAGAAATATTAACTTAACCTTACAGCAAAACGTTTAAATGTCACCCAGAAATAATAACTGTAACTTTCCTTTTTATGTTTAATATTTTTTGCTTAAAGGCAAAAAACGTATTACAGGTTTATTATGAAAATTAAAATATAAAGCTACACATATTTTAGCTTAGTTCATTTTTCCATTAAGATGCAAATATTTCATACCTTATCGTGTACTTGTCTTCTTGACTAAAAATATCTAATGGTGGAGCACATTTAAATGTTATAACAAAATAAATATGTGGCGGGTATTTTTTCTGCATACCTTGTAAATTTTATGCTTGAAAAGATTTCCAACAACTTCTTTTGTCGAAACATTCTCGAGCTAGAAAAGATTAAATTCTTGGAGAAAAAAGTATTAACATTTTTCGAAGACAAATATTTATTTCCTTTCAATAGACTAACTATTAGGCAAGTTTATGATGTTATTTTTGTTTTGAGAGTGCGTGTTTCTTATCCTTGAAGCTTAAAAGAATGAATATTTTTAAGTATATAACATTAAACAGCGTACACATTTACAAATATACAGGGTGTCCCAAAAGTCATTGACGCATTTTAAAATTCAATAAAAGATCAAGCAATTGGCGCACGAGAGTGCGGTTTGGGCGAAAATGCTTCTTATGATCCGACATTTTGTTTAAGCATATAAAAAAATAGTTCCAAAAATTTCTCATAAAGGCGCTGCTTCTGGAAAGTTACCTAATATGTAGAATGCTTTTATACATAACAATGACAAGACGCATTACGTGTATGCACAAGTATTGTCCAAACTATGGCAACCCACATTCCAGAACTTAACAATACTCGCCCTCCTGAGTTCTTTTAGACGAGTGAGAAGTCAACAATCATTAGTTTAGTGATAATAATTGCTAACTTCTGGAATATGGGTTGCCATAGTTTGGACAAAAACTATACGTCTTTCGTCATTGTTGTGTATGAAGACAATCTACTTATTCCATCTTTGAGAAAATTTAGAATAGATGAAAAGATGTATTCGCGCATTAATGACAGCAAATGAAAAAAGTCCTTCCGGCCTGTACCGGGAGGAAAAGGTAGCTTTCCTACATCTTCGTTTTAAAATTTTAGCTAATGTTACTCGAAAACAGCAAGCTAAAATGCAAAGAAACCGTTTACAAAAGATTCGTTAATACTCAATTTGAATAAGAAATTCGCCAAATTATTGAGCTATAGCCAAGTTGGCTTCATTTATGAAGACTTATTTTGGTCGCCAAATTTGGCGATATTTCGCAAAATATCGCCAAGTTTGGCGAGAATTTGGTGCTAACGGATATGAATATATAGTTTTATGCGCATGATTGGGAAAATGATTACAACAATGGAAGAAAATAATTTGCGAGAAATCGCATTCACTAAAACTCATAAATTAATCGTTGTTTTTTGCAATGTGCTGCCTTGTAATGTGTTCAAAATGTCAGCCACCCTAGAATTTCAAACTGCTCTATCTCAGCCATTTTTTAAGATAGAGGTAAAACAAAAAATACTCCGGAATCCTTGTACCAAGGCCTAACACGTAAGCAAAAAATTTGAATTTTTAACTTTTTTGTAAATTTATTTTAGTTTTAAATCTTTAAGTGGCCGCCATCTTGAAACAAGCTGGCCAACGAACTCGGTCGAGACATTGATGAGCTTAATACACACAATTAGTTTCATCCAAATTGATTTATAAATGCGAGTGTTATCGTGTGACATAAGTCATATATATATATATATATATATATGGATATATATGGATATATATATGAATATATATATATGGATATATATGGATATATATATGAATATATATATATATATAAATCAACATTTGTGGTTTTGGGATCTGGGGGTCATGATCGGTGAAAATGTACCAAAATTTTCCGGAATTGCTTTCCTGTGAACGGCTGCAATAGGTAGCTTTATACTTTTTTGTATTGAAAGCTGCCTAATTGTCCAATAATTAAATAAATAAGGTCTAGAAATATAGGAAAGAAAACATATTTCCATTTTAATCTTTTTCACAGAATTCCTTTGAAAATACTTCATGATTTGATTCTGTAAGAAATGCTTAAATTTCATTTTAGGAAGAATCTAACCAGTAATCTTACTTAAAATATTGTTATTTTTTAAAGGTATTTACACACAGATAATATTCAAATGTTTACTTATCACCCGGTATTTAAAACGGAGACTTATTTGTAATCCTTTTACCTAAATTTAAAAAAAAAGTCTTACAGCTTTCACTTGCAAAATTGTAACTATTGAAATAAAATATCAAACTATTTATTATTAAGACTGATAACTTTAATATTTTACCTCCTGACTATTTTTATATCAATTATGGAGCGCATGAAACTGATATAAGAAAACAAAATATGTGATATTTCCCCCTTGCATACCTTGTAAATTTATGCTTGAAAAGATTTCCAACAACTTTCTCTTATAGAAAAACGCTCCGACTAGAAATGATGAAATTCCAGGTGGAGGAAAAATAACTCTTTTTCGAAGACAAATATTTATGGTCCTTCAATAGACTGCTACCTGTGAGGGTAGATTTATGACGTAGTGGTTGTTTTGAAAGTGAATATATTCTAATTTTGAAGCCTAAAGGAATTTTGTTTTTTCATATATATAATTTTTTGACTGTGTACAAATTTATAAATGTATAAAAGAAAAATTAGCTGTATCAAGGATGCATGTAATAGGAAATATAACCAATTAAAACATTATTCTATGCCGGATAGCTGAAGCGATTTTGGGAATCAATTGAGATTACTCAAATCCACAATATCAATAAATATAAGTTACTTAAGTGAGACAAGAAACTGGGAAGACATTTCAAAACTTGATATTTTTTTACATTTTATATAAAAGAAAGGAAAAATAACTTAATTTCAGAATAAAAAAATAATGTATGTTAGTTGACTATAAATTCAGTTCTATGAAGAATCTATCCTCTTGTTGATAGCATTCACGGAAAAGAAAATTTTAGAAAGTAACTGGCAAAGTTATATGATAATTTTAAAATAAGTTTAGTATTTTATATTTAAAAATTTCTTATGAAATTTTCCTGATTGAACAATTAAAAACTAAATATATAATTAACTTATTAAAAAAACTATTGTACTCTCACTGTGAGATCTGAGTTTTATTTTTCTAAATTTATTGATGAACGTTTAACAATTTGTTTTCATAACTTATGAAGATTTCAGCAAAAATACATAAACTATATATGTTATATGGGAAATCAAATCAAATGTCAAAAGTCGCTGTTGCCGTTCGAAACAGAAAGTTGGATCTTAATATGTATACAGTAGGGTGGGCCGAAAAAATTCAAAAATTGTTTTTCAAGTCGTAATACTGCGGAAAAGTTGCGAATAGGAGAGACTAACAATAGGTAATAAAATAAATAAAATCGGTTTATATCTTCCGATCGCGCATGCGCTGTAAAATTTGCTAAAATGTGAAAAAATTGACATTTTTACAAAAATTTTTAATTTTTTTAAAATTATCCTCTTTCCAAATGTAATAGCTGAAATTCTTATCTCTTACACTAACAAAACATAATATTTAAATATTATTTAATTCCATTAACATCTTCCGATTGCGCATGTGCTATAAAACTCGGCAAATTGTGGCAAAAATCACATTTTTAGGATAATACTTACTTAGCTTGTCAATATTTAAATGTAATAGCTCTTAGCGACTCTTTTTCGAAACAATGACACTTTAGAGAATAAAAAATTTAATAAAAAAAAATAGTTCAATTCAGTTAAGGTAATCCGATAGCGCAACAGTAGTCAAATTTAAGAAATTCACGCGCGTGTTGTAATTGGCTCGGCTCAAGGATTAATTACCGATTCTGACGTCTACCATGTTATAGACAAAAACAAAATGAGAAGACAGAAACAAAATATTAGGGCTGAATTGTGTAATAAATCTGACGATTTTACACTACAAGGTGTCTATTTGGATGGGATGAAAAAATCCACGTTAGTAGTGGATGTAGCACATTCAAAAAAGTTTCGTAAAGTAAAAAAGGAAGAGCATTACTCGCTAATTCAAGAACCTGGCTCAGTCTACATCGGCCATGTAACTCCAACTTCTGGAAATTCTGAATATATTGTCACTTCTGTTATTTCTTATCTGTCTGGTTGCGGCATTTCTCTTGAAAAATTAGCTGTCAGAGGATGTGATGACACTAATGTTAACACAAGTTGAAAAAACGGGCAGATTCGCCGAATGCAAATGCATTTGGGGAAACTGTTACAATGAGCAGTTTGCCTTCTCCATTTTAATCAACCGCCATTCAGGCATCTGCTTCAATACGTTGACGGTAAATCAACGGGTTCAAAATCTTTGAGAAGGCAGATCGGTGAAAAGCTAAGTGGCTGCGAAATGTGTACAGTGATTAGCTTCAAGAGTATTGACTGTCAGATCCCCATAATAGACAGAAGTATATTAAGTCAAGATCAGCAATATCTACTCGATATTTCCATGGCAATAAAGTCGGGAAACTATAAAGAGGATTTGGCTGTACGAAATCCTGGCCCCTTGTCACACCCGAGGTGGTTGACAACAGCCAATCGAACTCTCAGATTGTACATAAGGGAAGAAAGTCCGTTATCTGAACTTCAAGAAATAGTTATATTTATTCTAAAGCCATACATGCCAATGTGGTTTAGTATTAAAATAAGTAAATACTTTACAGACGGACCAAAACTTGTGTACCAAGCAATACAATCCTCAAGGTACCTTCCTGAAGATTTACGTAATATTGGCGACACTGTGATCTAACGAAATGAATTTTTCGCTCATCCAGAACATTTAATGTTAGCCATCACACAAGATACTTAAAAAAAACATAAGAAAGCTCGAACTTCGTAAAATATAAAGGCGAGAGAGTTAGATCAAAATAGAACAACTATCAGAACATCCATGCCTCCAAAACTCAATTTCAAGGCTCAAGACTACTCGTATATAATTAACTGGATGGACTGCGATTTATCTTCTCCCCCATTATTAAAGTATATCAGTGACGGTGAAATTAACTCACATATTCAAAGTGGTTCAGTTCTTAATTGGGATGTAACATTCCAGAATTTCTCAGTCTATACTCCAGCAGTTGAACTATGTGTTAAACTCGTGTCTCAGTAAAAGTTTGTGGATCTGAGTCTAGTGATGGTATTATCAGAACAACACTGCTGTCAACGTCAACCATGCCTAACTTCGCCCATAAATCCGATTTCAAAGTACCTTCATCTAGGAATGAGTAAAAACGGTGAGGTTCAATTGTTCAACATGCGTTTCGTGGACTTATGACTTTCTTCACATAAAACTTAGTTTTTCCAATAAGAAAATGTGTTTATAAATAATACTAATAATGGTCTTCCATGATTTGTTTTAAACATTTAAACTTGTATTC
Source organism: Maratus michaelseni (assembly GCA_963931845.1). Lineage (NCBI taxonomy): Eukaryota > Metazoa > Arthropoda > Arachnida > Araneae > Salticidae > Maratus > Maratus michaelseni. The sequence continues at coordinate 229,012,261 of OZ007590.1, read as the reverse complement.
AATAAAAGAAACCAACAAAGAAAGGTAAGTTTTGATTTTTTTCCCTTGAACTGTGGTTTTTACCTTTATTTGTATTTTTTTTTTCAAAATTTCATTAATGCAATTCGCGACCAGAAGATTTTGAGGTATTTAAGGATTTAAGTAATATTTATAGATTATGTTTTGTTATTCTGATACATAATAATTTCACCTATTACATTCGTAAAGAGGCTAATTTAAAAATTTTACATTTTTTTTTGTAAAAATGTGAATTTTTGCCATATTTTGGCAAACTCTACAACACATGCGCGATCGGTAGATGTTGATTGATTTAAATACTATTTAAGTATTATGTTTTGCTAGTGTAATAGATAAGAATTTCTGCTATTACATTCGTGAAGAGGCTAATTTAAAAATTAATTTTTTTTGTAAAAATGTCAATTTTTTCCCATTTTAGCAAACTTTACAGCACTTGCGCGATCGGAAGATATAAACCGATTTTATTTCTTTTTTACCCATTTTTAGTCTCGCCTATTAGCAACTTTTCCGCGCTATTACGACTTGAAAAACAATTTTTGAATTTTTTCGGTCCACTCTAGTATACAGCCCTTTATGATAAAATGAACAATGAGAATATATATGAATTAAACATGCACTTTTGTTTTATTCTTGCATTTAATAGAACTGAAGTGATATTCGTCATTCTTTTTTTTTAACACTGTAAAACAAAATTACAAAATACTGTACAACAAATATATTTTTCTTTGTTCTGTCTGTATAAAGCCTAATCTCTAATATATAAAAAAATATAATATATATATAGAGAGAGAAATAAAGAGATAAAGAGAAAAATGGGGAGAAAAAAAAAGTACAGATATATAAATAACAATAACACACACAGTGATGGGAAGATATTTATTGTAAGAAATCTTGCATTATTATTTTCAAGAAATTCTAATTTATTTCTTAATGTTTTTGCTGTTTTGGGAAATACACTATTGTAATCTTCATTTCACATTAACTTAAAAGGACCTTGGAACACGAATTTTACCTTTACAAAAACAAAATTTCTGTACGCTAGCATTAAGATCGCAATTTGAATAGTAATAGCAGAGTGGTAACTGCAATATTTACATAAAGACATTTTACATTTACTTCTCCCTATTATATAAATTTAAAGTACATTCCGTGCACTTTTGTCCTTTTTACACGGACATTTTATACACCAGGTATAAGAAATGAAGCTTAAAATTAAACGTAGAATTGAAATTTCTATATTAATGAACAATAGAAGAAGATGTGGTTATTTGAACGGACAAGAGTATACGATTCCAAACGTTTCGTAGGAATTCAAGTGCAAAGGTTTGGAAGTTACGTATGCACTGTTAAATCTACAGAAAGACTTGTCTCACTGGTGACGCCTGTAGGGGAGCCAGAATGGCACCCTTATCTAGGGTAAAAGGATGGCATCCTTAATCCAGGGTGCCCCAGGGGTGAAAGGATGGCATCCTTAATCCAGGGTGCCCCAGGGGTGAAAGGATGGCACCCCAGGCAAGGGAAAGCATCCTCCTCTTGTCTAGCAATTGTATTTAAAAAGTTTAAAAATTCTCATACTTAAAAAAGAAACATATACATATACATATATAGAAATATATACATATCATATATTCTAATACGAGCAAATCTTGTGTGTGGTTATATATATATATATATATATATATATATATATATATATATATATATATATATGCAAATTTTATCTCAAAAACGGCTCTAACGATTTTGACGAAATTTTGTATCCTACCGTTTTGGGGCACAAGAAAACCATTGGGGTAGGTCACGTGTTCGAGAAAATTCGATTAGTGGGTCATTTTGTGTCATTTTGGGTCATGGTCTAGCTAATTGTATCTAAAAACGGTTCAAACGATTTTGACGAAATTTTGTATCCGACCATTTTCGGGCACGAGAAGACTATTGGGCTGGGTCACATGTTCGAGAACTTTCGATTAGTGGGTCATTTTTGGGTCAACGCGGGTCAAATTAATTTTATCTAAAAAACGGCTCTAACGATTTTGAATATATGTTGTGTCCTACGAGTTTCGAGCACGATAAAATCATTGGGCTAGGTCACATGTCCGAGAAAATTCGATTAGTGGGTCATTTCTGGGTCATTGTGGGTCAAGATCTAAAAAGCGGCTCAATTTACACAAAATTTTGCATACAATGGTTTTCGGGCACGAGAAGACTGTTGGGCTAGGTCACATGTTCGAGAAAATTCAATTAGTGGGTCATTTTGGGTCATGGTCAAGCTAATTGTAGCTAAAAAGCGGTTCAAACGATTTTGACGAAATTTTGTATCCGACTATTTTCGGGCACGAGAAGAGTATTGGGCTGGGTCACATGTTCGAGAACTTTCGATTAGTGGGTCATTTTTGGGTCAAAGCGGGTCAAATTAATTTTATCTAAAAAACGGTTCTAACGATTTTGATTAAATTTTGTATCCTACGAGTTTCGGGCACACGAAAATCATTGGGCTAGGTCACATGTTCGGGAAAATTCGATTAGTGGGTCATTTCTGGGTCATTGTGGGTCAAGATCTAAAAAGTGGCTCAATTTACACTAAATTTTGCATCCAATGGTTTTCAAGCACGAGAAGACTGTTGGGCTAGGTCACATGTTCTAGAAAATTCAATTAGTGGATCATTTTGGTCATGGGTCATTATGGGTCAAGCTATTTTATCTTAAAAACGGCTCAGAGGATTTGAAATAAATTTAGCACCCCTACAGGTTTAGGGAACAAGAAGACTATTAGGCTATGTCACATGTTCGAGAAATTTCGATTAGTGGTTCATTTTGGTCATGGGTCATTATGGGTCAAGCTATTTTATCTTAAAAACGGCTCAGAGTATTTACACTAAATTTTGCATCCTATGGTTTTCGGGCACGAGAAGACTGTTGGCCTAAGTCACATGTTCGAGAAAATTCAATTAGTGGGTCATTTTGGTCATGGGTCATGATATTTGAACTCAAATTTAATTTTGACCGAGCATAGCTCGGTCTTCCCTGCTCGTATAATTATAATGCAATGTTTAACTTTAGCTGCAATAAACTGATCAATACTTCATTTTCTCTGTTGAAATTTATAAAAAGAAAGTTGATCATCTCATGTCAAGTGTCGATCCAGCCAAAATTCGGGGCCTTTTCAGGACTCCTTCAGAAAAATCTATTTAATAAAACAGGATCCTTCACAAAAATCAATTTAATAAAATGTTCCACTTCAGAAAAATAAATTTGATAAAATTATCCCTTCACAAAATTCCTTTTAATAAAACAGGACCCTTCACAAAATTCCTTTTAATAACATAAGCCCTTTCACACAATTCTATTCCATAAAACCTTACTATTTTTATTAATTATTTATTATTTTGTTATATTTTAAAATGTATAATTTGTAAACAATCAAGTTCACCAGAAGGGAAAACTTTAGCAAATAGTACTTTAAAAAGTTTTTGTTATGTTAATAAATGTTTGGTTCGAATTTGAATAACTGGATTTCAACTTCTTTTTACAAAAGTTTATTTTTCACAAAATTCCCCCACCCCTCTCAAAAAAAAACATGCATGTGTATGTTAACAATCTCTGAGAAATGTATTATACATCAGGTGTAAATAGCCAACAGACACTATAGATAAATAAATGCCGATTAAGATGTTTAGTTTTGTTTAAGAATTAGAAGTCATTTTACTTACAACTAAATTTGTTAAAAAATGTTTTCAACTTGCCCAGCCTAAATTGTGAATAGATATTTTCAGCTTAACACTAAAGATTTTTGTTACCTTCAAACTGGTTAGTATTTATTACCATTTTTACTGTTATTGTTATCTGAAGATAGATGTCGTACAGAGATATTTATTTATCATTATTAATTTAAGAAGAAAAAAAATATTTTTGCTATGCGAGTTAAATATATTTACATAAATTACTCAATCATCTAAGACATTCTTACATCCAGCCAAACTGTGAAATGTTACAGTGATTTATTATTATTAATATGTTACAGTACAGGAGACTCACAAAACATTTTTCAAGATAAGACACATGTATAAATGTCAAAATATCAATTCAGGAATTACGATTTATTTATTTTCTTAATAATTCATAATATGTAATAAGGTATATTTTTAGTTCTTCATTTTATGATCAAACACAAGTTCTAAAAATTTCGATAGTAAAAAGTATTTTATTAATAAATATATTTGCAGAAATTGTTATTTTATCAAGTTTACTATTTCTTATGTATACATATCAAATCAACTAATTTAAAATTATCAAATACTCAAGTTAATACGTTTCAAGTTAGTAAAAATCAATTCTCGGTAAAACTTGTAAATTCTTCAATTGTTTACAAATAGTTTGTTTAGTTTTCAGAAAAAATAGAAATGAAACTAATTTTTAAAATATAACCTTTTATTCAACTTTTTTTATGATAATGCATCATTAAATTTATTTCTGGATGTTAAGCAACAGTGCAAAAAATTCATTAGATAATCATATGAATAAAATTAAATTATTACAAGTTCTACATAAATAATAATTTAAAACACAAGCAAATAGATGAGGCGATATCATCAACTTTCACGAGATAAAAATCTCGATATACGACATCAAGATTATGACTTAAAATGTCTTATCTTGAAAATAATGTATTGAGCCATTTATAATACAACATATCTAATATTTATATAATAATAAAACAGGATATACAAACACACTGAAAAATTTCACATACCTGTATTTAATGTGTATTCGTATATATTCCCAACGTTTTTTTATTCGCCATAAATGGCATTATTTAGTTATTAATAAAATTGAAATCTAACGTGGCACGTGGCACGCGGCACGCGATTCACAATAATTCAACGACAGCCTACTTGTACAATCTTCCTCTCCTTCCCTTGCGAGTGCGACGTGAAAATGAGGGAAAACACGTCAAAGAGCATGCGCAAACGCCAGTCACCCTCTAAGGCGTCAATACGTAGTGAAAGGCTTAATTCGCTTTAAACACACAGTGAGAGGCGAAACGGCACCCGAAACACATTTTCAAGCCTCTATGGCACGCTAGAGTTCTAAATGGCACCGGCTTTTCACCCCGGGATCCCAAACGGCACCGATTTGTCACCTTCAGTATTAACAATGTGCCCTCACCTTGAATTTGTTTATTTTCTTTGTGCTTGTACTAGTTACGATATATTTTAATGCACCTAATTGTATTTTCAAGCTATATATCTTGTAAAAGTTTCTTTGCAAAAAACAGTCTCACCTCGTAGATGACCGTTATGCACCGAAATGTATGGTACATGTACATTTCAACTGTACAGTATTTTATACTAGTGACATCTACGTAAATATGTACAAAGAAGAAATGTAAAATAATAAGAGTTTTATACCGAAGAACAGTTATATGGTAAACAGCTGAAGCAGTTTCGCCATAAATTATGATTACTGAGGTTAGTACAATAAAAACAAGGACGCAAAATCATGCGTAAAGCATAGATTATCTAGCACTTTCTAACACTTCCAAAATAATTTTACAAATCTTTACCGTTTAATAAGGTGAAAGATGATATCTAAGTAATTTTTTGGAAAAATCATAACATATTTAAAAATCCAATTTCAAGAATTACCAACAATATTCACAAAAAATATCCGAATTATTCTGTGCATCCCTGTATATAATCAATAGATTTATATATATATACTACATATAATGCAAAAATTTTAGTTCAGTTAGAAAACGCGTAGCATAGTTTAAAATTCCCCTTACGGAATTTCCGTCAATAAACAGAAATGTACTCGAGAAATTTCGTTCGGTCCTGTATATGATCTGTAGAATTTATACACAGTAAGTACTAGACAAAAAATTAGATAAATTTAAAAACGTCTACAGCAAATGAAAACGCACTTCCAGCAATTATTGTTAAGATATAGTACCGAATTCTTTTCTGTGTCTCTGTAAATGAACGATGAATGCTATACACACAATATTCTATAGTAAGCCTGAACTTTAGTGATATTTATAAATTTAAATATGTTTGAAATAGTGAAATATTATTAAAATAAACCCCAAACGAGTTTTCTGCATAGACCGTAATGTAACGTAATTCTTTTGAGTGTCCCTGTAAAGGAACTATAAGTGTTATGCACACCATATTCTGTAGTAGGCCTCTAGTAGTGCAGCACATTGTTTATATCAATTACAATATGTTTGAAATTGCAAAACAGCATTAAAATAACAGTAAATTACTTTTTTCCTATAGACCGTAATGTAATGGAATTATTTTGAGACTCCCTGTAAAAAATATATAAGTGCTACACACTTAAAATACCGAACATTCCATAGTACACCTCAATAACATATATCAATTGCATGACAATACGAATATATTTACGCGAGTTAGAGCAGGGACAGAGACACAGACAAACCGAATCCATAAACAATTTTCAACTATGTTGGAAAGTGTTAAAAAGAAAAGAACAGAGGGAAAAAAAGAGACTTGAAACTAATTTTTTTATTCATTTTTTGCTTCATTTAGTATCACAGATTCGTAACTTTACAAAATTTCAGAGTGCAATTAAAATGATTAAATTATTTTGAATTAAAACACTTACATATATATTGAAATACAAAAAATTCTGATGGCTAAACTATTATTTTATTTATCACATATTAAGGTAACGAAAATATTTTCGTAAAAGTTTAACGCTGTATCAAGAATTATATTTTTATTTTTGCTTTATAAACGAAGGGCTCTTAAAATTGTAGATCGTGAGCTTCAACTTTTAAATTTATCTGAATAAGTTTTTTGGTCTAAATTTTTCAGTCAACCTTACAGGTTAATTTTTGAGTTTGAATACTCTTAATAAACATATGGGGAAAAATCTACAGAAGAAATAAATACTGTATGAATAATGCTATTTTTCTGGAAGCTATAGACTTCGAAATGAAGTTGAAATATTTAAACTAGAAAACTGGTATTATATGGATCAAAACTTATAGGAGAATTTTTAGATTTCTTGTGCATACATTTTAAAGACTATATCAGCCCACCTATGCTTAAAACATTTAACTTATTTATATGAGAAATAAAAATAGCGGTTTGGTAATTAGAAATTGGTCGAGATAAGATGTTATACCCTGTATACCGGATGGTTAAAGTTAATGTATCCCTGTTAATGGTACAATCAAGAAATAAAACACTTTTCATAAAACATTAAATATGCACGCTTTATCTCGCAGCCCAAATTGTATTTAAATATTTTTTGGTGGCATTTCTTTCTTTTATTAATGTCTCGGTGACCCGACAGTCGTTGCCCGGAAGCATAATAATAATCTTAAACATACCTCAAGTTTTTGTGATTTTATATCTTTAACGGGATTTTGCATGAAATTATATTTTTAAATGAAAAATTCGTGAAATAATATTAATATTTGGTGGTAAAAGCACTCGTCAGAAGGTATTTTTTATACTTTTTTCACGTAAGGTTTTTTCATAGTGTGAAACAAGTTAGAAATTGTACGTCAACCATGACAAATGTGACAGCTCGTACTATAACTAGTTTCAGTGAAATGAATTAAATCGTTTGTTCTTATAATATGATTAATTTCAGAAATTAAAATAAGTACATTGGCAATAATTTATCTTTTGTACGGTTTTGTTACGGTTCATCTTGACTGCAGTGTCAATATTTACTGAAAATTTCAATGAGAAACTTAAGCCTAGTTTTGAAATTTTCAGAACTTGAAATCAATATTTAGACCCTTTTTCCATTTAATACCTATTTCTCCTGAATCATCTATCCAAAAAACTGTCGGAAGATTATATGATTGCTTTAATTAATCAATTTTAGTATACAAATTCGGTTTTTAAATTCCGTAATACGAAAATAATATTACTCCATCTTAAATATGATGTAATGAACATGGCGACCTAGAATCGTTACCTATCATGGGATATCACTGAATTAATTACGTATGATAGGATTTAATAGAATGAAGAAAATTTTTATTAACATCTTTTTAAGTTTTGATTCGATTTTCATAAAATTTGAAATGACTCAAAAAATTCAGCAGCGATTATATCTATTAATATTCAAACCATTTGGTTGAGTAGTTTTTGCGCTGTTATATACGGGGAGACGGACAGACGGACGGACCAGAAGACGACTATAGGCTACGTATATTTATATAATTACGAACGCACCTACACTGTTAAAAATTTGCAGCAAACTGTGCAGTCATTTGACCGTTTTTGTAGAAAACGTTTACATAACTGTAATTTAACTGTACTCTGACAGCATTATTGCTCATTTTATGATCAGAATACAGTTAAATTACGATTATGTAACCGTTTTCTACAAAAACGTTCAAATGACAGGACAGTTTGCTGCAAATTTTTAACAGTGTAGAAACAGAGCACCCAAAACATATACAGATGTGACGCAAAACAAACGCTAATGGGAAAATAAATAATCTGTTTGCTATTAAAATATTCTCAAGAGTATTTTGAAATTCTCCAGGTACAATTTTGTAAAGTACAGTAGGGCAGACAACGGAATTACGTAGAAGTGTCTAGAAACGCGCGCGTGAGTTAACGCCCACATGGTGATTTTCAGGAAATAGTTTTCTTACAGCTTATTTTTTTTTCAACAAGAAATCGTTCAAAGGATTGAAAAGTCTGTTTCTTAAGAAATTCAGTAAAAAGTATGCGCTACCCAACTAATAAATCAACCTATTAATGCAGCATTTCGTAATGATCATGCAATATCCAGAAAGAGAGCCAGACGTCCAAAAATTCATTGTTAAGCCTGGGAAAACTGAAAAAGGGGAAAGAATTTTCAACACTTATGTTAATTTAGACCCTTATCAATACGTTTATGGAATTATCACACATTTTTTTCTAAAATGCAATAACTTATTTTAAAAGATACCCTGTAACACTTTCAATTCGTAATTATTGTAAATCTTGACTGCGAATCTATGCTATTAAACTATATTTTCTACTAGGTACGGTTTATATGGCCGTCGTTTTCTACACCGGTGATTTAAATATATATATTTATTTATTTATTTTACTGCGATATTCGTTTACCTATATTCTAAAGGAATTTTATGCAGAGTTGACGTCCGTGTGATCAATTGTTTTCTTTCTACAGAAGTCTGAACACGAATACCTTAAATGTATGCATCCGTTACATTAATAGCATGTAAGTTCTGAAAATATTATTTGAAAAATAGAATTGTGTCGTCTAGTTGCAAAACCGGCCAACTCCTCAAAATTTAAAAATGAGTTTTTTCAGCTTTTTATGTTCTAAGTAAACTTTTCTGCCATATGGAAAGAATAAACAAGCCTTAGCTGGTCAAATCCCTATGTTATATGCGTTTGAAAATCACGATGTGCTGCATAACCGGCCAAATCCATCAACCGATGAGGTTCAAAAGCGGCCATCTCCATATCCGCTACATGTTGCTTCTGCTTCTCCCCACAATAACCTCTTACTTGTTGATTAGATTAACGTTATAGTGCTTTCTCTTGCTTGTGACTGCTCCTCCTTGGGGCATACTAAGTTTCTAATAATTTAGTTTCGTGTTTTTTCAAACTATGGAAAAATGACCCTACGACGTGGTAAAGGAACAAAGATAATGAACACCTTGTGATAACCAGGGGCGGATTAACATGTTTTTATACTATATGCCAAAATACTTTTCTGCGCCTTTCCCCTTTGCTTTCATAAAACTCTAAGTGGATTTTTTCTGATAAATTTAAGAATTTTTTAATCTAATTAATTGTTTAATAAAATAATCTTCCATTTAATTTTTTTAAATAAATTTTAGTATTTTGAGGATTGTAGATGGGAAATGAACGGGTTTTGTTACAGTTAAAATCTGAGAGAATACATTTGTGATTACATTTTCATAATTTCTGGCTTTTTTTTTCAGGCAGTACCCTAATGGTAATCCAAGAAATCGAAGATGTGGGCACTTTTCAAAAGCTTACTAATGTTCCTCAATGCCTCCTCTAACAATTTTGTGTATTTGCTACCTCTAAAAACACAATGTCACATTAAATTTAGCAAAAATTAATTTCTGATTTGTTGCAAAACCGGCCAACTCCAAAGTAAGTTGCAAAGGTGGCCAAATCCAAAACAAAGACTTAAATAACCCCCTCATTTTAAGTGCCCCTGCCACCTTATTTCATGTTTTCAAATATACTGTCCTAATGACTATAAAACAAAAGAGTTTTGGTTCCAATATTATTTTGGCTAAGTGTGGCAAAAAATCAGCTTTTCCCAAAAATTTTATTTTTTGGAGATGGCCGGTTTTGCAATTAGACGACACAATTTCTCCTTACTTTATTTTGAATACATGAATAACTAATGTTAAGCAAAACTTTAAAAATATATATACTAAAAGGGCGAAAAATAAATTAAAACCTTTTCGAAATTTAAATATCTTACAAATTAAGAAAAATTTTAAAAATTTTATTCTTTATAGTTACCTATTATTTTCAAATCTTACGAGTTGTAATTTTTTCAACTGTGTGAAAAATTGTCCAGTCCAAGATTGGAACTCAGGATCATGATTTAAGCTGACAACGCTCTATCAACCAAGACTATCTGGACAAATACGGCGAGCACAATTCACTCAGACATCCTTACGACAATGATGTCTCGTCTGATATCTGAAACAGCTCAGTAGATTTAACGCAAGTAAAAAAGCTTCAACTGACTTTGGACGTGTAATCACATTTTATCATTTTAACACTTTACTTATTGATTTGTAAAAAAAACTAGTTGTTGGGGGCCACCGTAATACTTACTCATTATGGATATACATAGTATAAAATATGAAAATAAAACCTGTGTAAACTATTTATAAAATGCATTGCAATTCGAATAAAATCGCGGCTTGATGACGTCATAAACTTTAAATGCTCTATTACTGAATTGCGTAAAAGAAACATCCTTATAACTTCAAAATTGATAATTATATTAACTAACGGTTTACTGTGTCAGATTAAGCGTCTCATTTCCAATTAAAATATATCTTTGAATTGAAATTTGAATGAAATACAGGGTCATGAAAAATCGAAGAGTGTGGAAAATATAATTACAAATATCTCGGCAACTAATTATTCGATTGATTTCATTCTTTATGCAAAATTTATGTTTTTTAATGGTCTTTTATATTCACTCCTTAAAATAAACAATTTCGAATATTTTTATATACCTTTTATCAGAACGAATATTTCGAGAGTCCGAAAAATATAGTTCCGGATAATCGAGGTTACTGAAATTCAATAAGCTTCTTCCCATTTTCCCATTATTACATACTGAGCACATACCAAATTTCAAGTCTATATCTCAATTTGTTCGGGAGATAGAGCGTTTACAGACACACAGACATACAGACACACAGACGGACGGTAATTTTTTTTTTTTTTTTTTTTTTTTTTTTTTTTTTTTTTTTTTTTTATGTTTTCAAAATCTCCAGTGTCTGAAACGTGTAAATCCGTCAAAATTTTGTTTTCGATTTTTAAAACGGTTACACCCTATACTACGTATGATGGGTAAGTAAAAACAGTCGGGGTTCGAAACATGGCTTGGATACATTTTCACTCAGTTAGAAAAATTACAATTCATATAATTACTTTACCAATCAGTATTATTATGTTAAAATTATAAAGCCTTTAGATATATCTTTTCGGTGGAAACATAAAATTATGGTGCCCAAAATGTTTCCATAATATTATTTTAGATAACTGATTTCATTACAATTTGTACTTAAATTAACCAGATACCACAAATTTGTCAGTTAGATACTTTTCTTCTTTAAAAGTTTTAACAATTACATATCCGTGACAATTATCTTAGAAATTTACTCCTAGTTGCGTAATTTAGTTCGTTGAAATGTCTTTTCGAATTATTGGCTGACATAAACAACATGCACATGAATATAACATGTATATTTAAATCAAAAAGGCGGGCAGTATCTGTTATGTTTAAGCGATAAAGTTGCTTTTCTACTTCATTTAATGATGTACGTTTTCCACTCTTCTAAGGCTTTTATGTTCATATGTAGTTACGTATTATAATTGAATTTTCTGATTTCAAAGCTTAAATAGTATATTGTTTTCAACAGAAAAAAATATCTCTACCGAAAAGTTTCCAAATTTAATTTTATTACATCATTTAATATTACTTTTTTACATATATATATATATATATATATATTAACTTTTACTATTAGTTATGCGGAAAATTGAATCTCATTTAAATTTCTTATATTCGTATATAGAAGATAAGTAGGCAATGCAAATTTCAAATAGACTCTAAATAGGGTATAAAATAATATTCTGTTATTTGTATAGGCCGCTAAATATTTTTTATAAAGTTATTTTGGAATTTTTAATAGTTAAAATTATTTAGTAATAAAGTTTCTTTTACAAAAAACAGCATACCGGATCGTTAAAATTAAATGGATTATGAAAAAAAAGGTTACTTGTTCCAATTTTTGCACAATTTAAGAACCATTTCATGAGAAAATTGGAGACCATTAACAAATTTAAATAAATAAATTCTTCACAGCAATTCAACACAGGTAGAGATCATGAAAGAGACTAACTTAGTTTTATATCCAAGAAATATAATTATAAAATAAAATCAATGTTCAAATCATTTTCAAAGTATTTTTCACTCATCTGCAATATAATACTGAGCTCTTCTAATAATTCTTCTGAAAATATTTTAATGTTTCTTGTCACTAATATTGTTGTAAGTATTAATTATCTTTTGTTTAAGGTCAACTACAAATTCATTGTAGTACGTGTTATATTTGTCTTGAAATATCTCGCATGTTTAATTTTCTATTTTGATACGTATGATTGATGTGATCCCATTCGCACACTGAGAAAAACGACACTTTCAAATCTGAGTAAATCGATGTTTTCATTTTGTTATGAAACTTTTTGTTTCAAATATGACGACCCAATTCTTTCAATTCTGAAATACCAGATATACTCATAATACGGAAACATGGACATACGCGAAACTGAGCACTTAGCTCAGTTCATACTCAATTTTGAAACATTGACATACTCAAAAATGGTTAGAATCAGTTCAAACTCATTTTTGAAATATGGACATACTCATATATGAGCACATAGAAGTCTGTTCATACTCAATTTTGAAACATGGACATAGCCAAATATGAGCACATAATGTTTTATTCTTGAGTGTGTTCATGTTTTCAGAAATGAGTATATACATGTTGCAAACTTGAGTAATTTTGATTCGGAGCCATTTGGACTGTGCGACATACTCAGATTTGAGTATTTTTTGCTCAGTTTTGAAAATGTCGTTTTTAGAGTGCAATTGGAAACATTTAATTAAGCATAACTCTTTAAGTTTTACAGGAACATAAATGCAGTTTTTTGTTGTAATAACATTGATGCATTAAGTGGGGGAACACCAATTTTTTAAAGTTCTTGGGAGAACTATTTCATTAACATATTCTTATTTTTAACACTTTTTCAATTTACGTTGCCTTCTTAATTCAAACCGTTAAAAGTTGAAGAACGTTTCAATCTTTTTGTGACACCCTGAATATATATACAGAATTTATGCAAATATAAAAATATTGAAACAATTAATGAAGTCATACGATTTACAGATTAAATGCAATTGAAGTTATACATACTTGCTTGCGCGTTAAGAAAATTAAAATATAAATAGATAAATAAAGGAGAAAATAAAATGCTAATTTTCGTACAAATCAATACTTGAATTTACTGCATGCGCGTTGCATTTTTCAGGATTTAGTTTGTTACAAATTAGTAAGTAAGGTAAATGTACCAATATTGTACCACTTAAGGCCATTTATCTAATTTTCATTAAAACATTAGTGAATTTGAAATAATATATATATATATATATATTTTACTTAGTCCTCACCTCCATCAGTCAGAATAAACTTCAATGTTCCAAATATATGCTCTTGAAAAAATGAAAAATAGAAAGTTTCTGACATTTCTCTCTGCACTAGTATAGTGCATACATAAATTATTTTGTACTAGTAGTGAGTTCCCAAATCTGTGTCGCTCAAATCTTCAGTTTATGTGTACAATACGGAACATACAATTTGTTTTACAGTTCATGAAATAAATAGATGCAATAATGAAAACGTATGTAAAATTTCGGATGGTTACATTACATAATTTCATTAGTGAATATCCCGATCAGGGACCTCAACGTCAAATGTGAAAGTCGTTTCTATTTTAATCTCAATTTACATAATTCATAATGTCTTACCATTTGCAATTTAATTTTTTAGCTTATATACAGGATGTCTCTTTATATCATTGAACAATGGTCAAGACATAAGCTGCTATTTTTAGAGGTTCCAACTGTCAAAGTATTTCAAATGTTATTCCTCAGGATACAAAAATCCAGTTACGCCAAGAAAGTTTTTAAAATTACAAAATTGAAATTTTTATACTGTTCTTAGGTCTTGTGAGTAGTATCCATTCTCTAATAAGTTAGATATTAAAAATTCCCATCTTTTACGATCAAAACTTTCCCAGTTATGATACAATTAATTTTAGGAATTTATCAGCGTTTTCTAGCTCTAAAAATATGCTGTAAAGTTTTTAGTGCCAAAATAGTAACAATAACAGGAAAAAAAATACCAGGAAATTTCTCAATTTTTATCAACGCGAAGAGAACAAGAGTTTTTCTTTTTTGGTGTTGAAGGCAGTAGTTTTTCACCAAATATTCCTCTGTTTTGTGTATTTAATATTTTTAACTTTCAGGGGGAGAATCTTCTGTGTGAATGCAGATTTCTGCCTTAAAAAATTCTTCAACACTCCCATCCCCTCCTGTTACCAAAATTTCCACTCTCCTTTTCTTCTGTAACATACGAAGTTTAAAATCTTTAAATCATATTATTTTTTCTATTCCATGTGTTACTTTTAGCTAACAAAAATATTTGATCATCCAAATTACCATTTCCTCCTCACCGAAAATTCTGCTTGCGTCTATTTCTCCGAACAGTTACGAAAACACTTTCATATTCTTTAAACTAAAAAAAAAAAAATCTGCTTTTTGTTATTTTACAGTAATTTATAAATATGCAGTCAATATTCTAATTAATTGGGTTGGGATGACAAGCAATGTCAAAAAATTTCTTTTTTTTTTTACGTTTGAGAGTATTTATGCAGGATGATTTTGATGATAATGAAGTTTTTTGTAGAAAGTATAGTAAATTTCTAACACATGGCCCTCATGAAAGTTTAAACCTGTTTTATTAAATAAATGTTTTAAATAATTAATTTAAGTATTAGAATTATTTATTTTCTCTGAAAGCAAATATAAGGTTTCTTACATGTCTCAGCCTACATTTGTCTGTCAAGGAAGTATTGATTAACTAATTACGATTAAATAGTCATTGCGACACCGTTGTAGTTATTATTTAACTCCCGATGGAAAAATTTGTTCTTGATTTTCCAAATTCAAATATTATTTTAGACCGTGCATTATTTAATTAAATTTAACGTTATATATTTTTTTCACTTTCGATCGAGTTTAAACGGAATTGCGACTAACCGTAACTAGTACTAGCAGCATTCACTTGACTTGATCAAAGAATGCCGACATTTTATTCTTTTAGATTTGTGTTCATGTCAATTTGTATCTATACATATACAGCAGAACCAATTGCAGAAAACTCTTATTATGGAATTTTGATTTTTAAAAAAATTTCCGCACATACAAAAAACGATTAACTATTTAATATTCTGATATTATGTGCATATGGTTAGAATACAAAGAAACCAAATTCTAAATTTTAGTGAAAAAAAGTGCAGAAAAAAATTAATGCAAGTTAATTAGATATACCCATTTCACCTAAAACGCTATAAAAGTTTATACAATCAACCAATCAACCAATTTTTAGGTATAAAATAAGCTATAAACTTCTTCTCTTAACAATCACCTGTATGATAACTTAGTGAAGCTACACTTTATCTGCTCCAGAAGTGGACCACTTAGTGGTACACCGATAGTGCGCCATCGGCAACTATTGTTTCTGAAGAACACAAAACAAATACGTACAAATACTTGGAACCACAAAAAGTATTTAATTCGAATACGTTAAACATAAAAATTAAATATGGCATCTTTTCCAGTAGTGGTTCCTCAGATCCACAATTGTTACAATTCATAAAATATAGCCACCCTCATAATTAGTAAAGTACTCATTTTTTTAAGCTTTCGTCCAATCAAACAGATTATGTAGAGTGTAACAGTGTATATCAACGACAAATTAGTGTAAAATAACACATAATGTTAAAGAAACAATGTTTTAAATAAAAACTTATCTCTTAATGAAATCTGTAAAAATTCGCCCAAAAATTCGATTTTGGAGACACTCAGAAAATAAACAGCTCCACCAACAGAAAAAAACAATTATTCCAAACAGATTATTGGCAGTTAGAATTTAAGGGGTGTAATCAATGAGCATTATTTCAGTTGTTTTTCAAAAATGCAATGGAAATTTGTTTTTAAGCTCTAAAAATTAGTCGCTCATTGATGGTTCATGACCATAGGTACATTTACATTATAGGTGCATTTACGTTATATAGATAAAAAACTATTGCATTCAGTAATTTATTTATATACAGCATTTACTTATATGCATCAGAATGTTTTATAATATTTGTAATAGCATAAATGAAAGAGTTTTATTTATGTATAATAACATACAGTATTTCAAAAAAGCAAATACCGTGAATTACAGATAATTTCGGTCGTAATTTTTCGCCTATCAAAAGGCTAAATGGCTGTTAAGAATTAAAAATCACTCAAGAGCAAGAACAACTGATAAACTAAACTCGAAAACCATGTGCGAGATAATGAATACATGATTTTAGAAACAAAATACAGGGAAGTAAAAAAAAAACAATAATAGAAGAACTGCAGTACAAAGCTACATAAAAACCTGATTTAATACACATCCACACGAATGTTGTTTATGCTGTCAGTGTCTTTCTGTTTTAATTTTTAATGAAGAATTTCTCCCTTTTAATGTGTCTCAAGAAATAGGTGTTTTTTAGACATTCCCTCTCAGTTTATGTCTTTTGTATATGATGTCTTTCAGCAGACACGTTTTAACGAAATAACTATTTTTATTCACGAATTAACCAAAATGTTTTCTTTCTTTAAGAATTATAATCAGACTAAGAGATCCTTTCTCCGTAATTAAGATAATATTTCTTAAAATTTATACTGTTATTTTAAGAATCTTTTATAAAAATCTCGTAAAAAATTTCGAAAAAAGTGGTAAAAAATTCTTATTCATAAAACCTTAGTCATAAAACCTTATTCAGTAAACCTTTGGAAAAAGCATATTTTTTTTTACATATTAGTAACCTGTGAAAAGTTCCTATAACGCAAGAACGAATGTTCCTCAAAAAATGTTTATGCAAAGTCGTACATGTGTTTGGACTTAAAGAATATTGCAGCAATTCAAAAGAAATGAATGATAAACGAATGTTTTCAAATAATTATTTTTGTAGGTTTTATAAAACTTAAATACTACACTTCCTTAGAGCTTACTCAGCTGTTCCGTTTTTTCATCTCTTGTAAGGTTTACCAGACACCAGCCTCCGGAATTGAATGTGTCACAGTCATTGCATGTTCAAATAACTTTCAAATAGTAGCACCTGGGGTTGCCTTACAAATATTATTCACAGCACGTTAGAAATTAATAAACAGTGGTTATCCTAAAAACAATTGCTCGGAATGTACAAAAAAATTATAGTGATCATGCATCTATGTCCCATTGCTCCCTAAAAAAGTTGAAGATGAGGAACATGCAGGTGCACATGAGCTAAGTTTTATTAAAGTACTGGGTGATCCGCATGTCGTTGCCCGGGCCCGTGATAATAGCCTTAATTAAACTAAAAACAAGTGCTTAATGATTTTATATTTTTAAACGAAAATCAAAGTAAAAAGGGCTTACAAGAAGCGTTTTTCATTTTTTTTTGTATTAATTTTTGTCATCGACTACCATTGCATACATTTAAACATTTTAATAAACATTTTTTATTATCCAAACATTTTGAAAATTTTTTGAGTTATAAATATTATGTTCCCGAAGTCTGTATATAATTTTTGTGATAAAATATTGATATTTAGTTATAAAAAGCAATGTTTAACTCTCACCTTTCTTTATATCGAGATACTATGGGGGAAAAACTAAATTCGCCAAATGTGACTTTCGGAAATTATTTTTTTTTTCAAAGCGTCCGTATTCGCATTTCTTTAAATGGATTACACAATAGGAAAGAAAAACTAACTCACATATTATTTGGTAGATTTTGTTTTCGCGTTTGGACTAATCAAGATGATGCGTAATTTTGAATGCCGAGAAAAGAGAGGGATGGAGGACGACACATAAATTATTACAAAAAAATAGTTATCCTCCTCCAAACACTTTGAACTTTTCAGGAATCAAACGTACAATGTTTCAATAGCCTGTGTAAAACTTTCGTGAAAAAATATTGATATTTAGTGGTAAAGGCGCTTGTAAGAAGATATTGTTTTTTAATTCGGGTCTTTTGATTGTTAAATGAAATAGTTTTTATTGTCTTAGTATGTTTATCTCTTTGAAATTTTTATCAGTTACAACTATAACAGGTTTGAAGCCTGTGTAATAAATTCGTGCAAAAATATTGATATTTAGTTGTATAAGAAATGTATTTTCTCATCTTTTTTTTTCGTGTAGGGCTTTTAACATTAAAAAAATGTATATTTTTATCGTTCGAACTCTTTGAAATTTTATCAGTTATAGATATGAGGGTTTTGAAGAATGCGTAAACATTTCGTGCTAAATGTGGATATTTAGATTTAAAAACATGTACCGTAGCCAACAGCGTGTTCGCGTTCTGAGCAAAAAATTTTCAGATTTATTATTTTTGAAATACTTCTGGTCGTTCAAATGTTTCGAGATTTCTGTAGGTGATGTAAATCAATTCTGTTAAAAATAACTACGTTTAGTTACTTTTAGCGTAATAAAAGAGTGTAAGCTGTAGGCGCAAAGTGACTTGCACTAGCGAATTTTTTGGAAAGTGTTAACATTCGTGTTTTTAAAAACAAATTGCGTCATTGCAAAGAAAAAGGTTCCCGCTTTAAATGGGTATTTTATGTCAATACGTATCTCTGAAATTGAGCCCGATGCGAGCTTTTCCGGTGTGTGCTTCGGAAAACTGCCAAATTCAAAAGTCGCTATCGCACTTTTGTTTCTTCTCTGCTTAACGACTGGGATTTAGGTAGTACCCTGCTGCATTTGCAACTTCTTTTCTATTGCGATTTTTAATTAATATCTTGGCAAATTGTCAAAAAATAAAAAAAATCTGAGCCTTGGGTGCATTAGAACCTGCCTTGGACCATCCTCTTTCAAATTTTCAGACCACTACGCGCGGTAAATTTTCGTAGCCATCACACACAAAGAAACAGATATAAAAACAGATTTGATTTTTGAAATACTTCTGGTCGTTCAAATGTTTCGAGATTTCTGTAGGTGATGTAAATCAATTCTGTTAAAAATAACTACGTTTAGTTACTTTTAGCGTAATAAAAGAGTGTAAGCTGTAGGCGCAAAGTGACTTGCACATAACTTGTAAATACACTCAGACATACACAGAAAAAACATCTTGTTTTTATTACTACAGATAAAACATGGTGGATTCCATTATAATTAACTGAAATATTTCTAATTAAAAACAAAATAGCAGGCTTTTGTTAGCTATGAATAAGTTAAATAAATAAAAATGTCAGTTCTGATAAATATTACTGAAATACTAACAAGACATGCATCTAATTTTTTTATACAGAAGAAATATAAGAGAAGAAAATTATTTCCCCAAAATCGCCAATATAGCAATGTATAGCTTTATTTAAATATTTACATACTTATTTAATAATGTGAATAATTACATTTTCAGAAAAGTTGTCACAGCTATCAAAGCGTGAAAATCTTCAATGAAAAGTGCAGAAAACATTTAATCTGCATGTAAATCTCGACATTTCAATTAAATTGATATCGAAAACATCGTCCATTTTAAATAAACAAGCAATCTTCTTTCTATCAATATGAAGTATATGAAAACTTCAAATTTCAATTAAAATACATTTCTAGAAAACATTTTGTTATTCAATCTTCTCAAAGAAAAATCAGAATTTCTTAATTGTTCCAAAAAGAAAACAAGTTTTCTGCTAAAAAATAAAATTAAAAAACTGAAATCTCTGCAGATAATCAATCTATATTTAAAGGTAACATTATATATATATGTAATGCCGTTTTTAAGATGTTGGGTTTGTAGGAAAAACATTACAATTATCTATTATGAAAAAAGCATAAATCGCATGTATCATAATTTTAGCGAAATCATTTAAAACAAAAATACTTCGCTGATGGCGAAAAACATTGTATTTCCAAGGACATAAAATATTCGTTTAAAGTATTTTGCAGATGACATAAAATGCCTTAAGGGAATAATTCGTTTTATCGCCTTCCATTACAAACAATCTAGATTACTCTATTTTTAAGAAACACAAAGTAACATTTCAAAGAAACACATTGTAAAATTTGAAATTAATATTTTTCCTATGTGAGTATGTTTATATATATACAAACTAATATATATATATATATAT
This sequence comes from Maratus michaelseni, assembly GCA_963931845.1. Classification (NCBI taxonomy): domain Eukaryota; kingdom Metazoa; phylum Arthropoda; class Arachnida; order Araneae; family Salticidae; genus Maratus; species Maratus michaelseni. Next base: position 228,991,510 of record OZ007590.1, on the reverse strand, counting down.
ATGTATATATGTATACTAACATTTGCATTACACGAGATCATTTGATTTTTGAGGGAAAAATAAATCTAATGTAATCCTTCATTTATAAAATATTTATAATATTAATTTTATTAGATTTCTTATTAACTGAATGAAGTGAAAATTACGAAAATTACATTTTGTAAGTTACGTAATTTTGATGTAATTATAGTAGAATACCTCTATGGAAAAATTGTTACATACGCGCAATAAAATTCCGTTGGTCAAGAATATTTTTTTTAAAAATTTAAGAGCTTTTCATTACTGCAAACCTTATTTTTGTTTGTTTGTCTAATATGTCTAAACGAATTCATCCAGGCAAGTGTCCTTAAATTTTGTAGTGTAGGCTGCTGTGGTTCGGACAAAACTTATAATTTAAGCATATGCCGTATACGTATGTTAAGAATTCATGCTCAGAACCCCAGGTTCTATCACAGTACATTTATCTGCGTTTTAAACAAATTCAGGAAACATTATACGGATCAATAATATTAAAATATTTTAGCTTTTTTATAACAGTTTTAGTAAATGTGGAAGTATGCCATAAAATATTTTTTATGTTACATTTTTTAAAACAAAATGTAAAAAAAAAAAATGAAATCCATTTATTAAAAACAAAGTCGGATGTGACAATCCCAAAACTTTTTTCTATCTCACACAGGTTTCGCATACACTAAAAATAATCAGCATTAATTTATATCAAGGTCTAGCTGAACCTAAAGTTTTATTAAATTCCGTGCATTAGTTCTTGAGATAGTACTATTACTAAAATCGTATAAATCCTGGAAATTTAGCAAAGCAGTGCCACCTGTTGGGAGATTTAGACCAAAATCTAATCAACAACAACTTATGTCAACATCTAACGGAAAATGAAGTTTGATGAAAATCCTTGCATTAGTTCTTGAGATAAAGTTATCGAGATAATAATGAAAAAGCAGCATATCAGCGCCACCAGTTGGGCTATTTACACCAAAACGCAAGCAACATTTATTTATGTCAAGGTCTAACAGAATCTGAAGTTGAATGAAATTCCGTGCATTAGTTCTTGAGATATAGATATTGTAAAAATCATGAACAAGTGGAATAGCAGCGACACCTGTTAGGATTTCTACGCCAAAACGTAATCAGTGTCTATTTATGTCAAGGTTGAACTGAATCTGAAGTTTGATGAAAATAATCGCTTTAGTTCATGAGATAGAGCTACTGCGGAAATTGCGAAAAATGCAGTATAGCATTCCACCTATTGGGCGATTTTCACCAAAAACTAATCAGAACAAATTTATATCAGGGAATAACTAAATATAAAGTTTTGATAAATTTCGTACATTAGTTCTTGATATAGAGTGCCCACAAAGTTTTGTCACATTAAGTAAAAAATAAAGATAATAGTTCACCATTTGGCAAAGCAGACAATATCTCATTATTTACCTTTTTTTCAGAAAAATGGAGTACTTTTGTTGCTATCTTTATACAAGGCCCGTTAAAAGTTACAAAAAATTATAATATCTCGCAAACTAATTCAAATTTTAAAATTCTTCAGGTAACTGACATAAAATTCATTTCACTGTGTTCAATATTCTAGGTGGAGAAATTGCGAAATACAAATGTACAGACGGATTTTAATATGATCGATACAAGGATATTCAAATGATTCACAACTAAATATATATAAAGAGAGGGAGAGATAGAGAGAAATCTATTGAATTTACAAGATTTATGAGAATGATAAGAAAAAAAATTGGCTGAAAAAAAGTATTTTGAAAGTCTTAAATCTGCGGGATTTAAAACAAATTTAATTTATATTATAAATAGTGTCATCTTTTTTATTGTATCTACTATTTATTCAGTTAAAGTAAAAGTGGAATTTCCATAAAATAATGGTAAATTGTTATCTTTCAAATTTAAACATTTAAACTTATTTACTTAAACACAAACACTTCGTTCTCTAAAACATTTCATACAAGAGATTATTATATAGTATTGCTGATGGATCAGCTTAATATAATTAGAATTTAATTATATCTGGTGATTAAAAACATGTGTTTATTATTGTCTGAAAGCTAGTTAATGATTGATAATATTTTAACAAAAGTTTTGTTTAAAAAATGGCGAAGGAAACAAATCAATTTTCACATTGTACACGCTATTTTTATTAAAAAACGAGAAGATCAAATTCTATATAGTTCATCTCTAGATATTTTCTTACCAATTATATTACTGTGTATTAGGTAGCTTTCATTACAAAAGAGTATATTGCAGCCGTTCGGAGGAAAGAAATTCCAAAAAATGTTGGTATATTTTCACCGATCATGACCTCCAGACCGCCAAACCACCCTCCGTTCAAATGTTGATTTATATATATTCACACAGACACACACATATATATATATATATATATATATATATATATATATATATATATATAACCTTTAATGAAACATTACCGTAACACCAACATAAACTATGAAATTATGAATTAGTATGTAATAATTAATGGACAACAATAGTGTTCCCCAACACTCTGAATATATATAACATATACTTAGTTAAAAGAAGAAGAAATAAAAAAAAAATTATTGAATGAAATTGAATGAAACTGAATGAATGAAATTTGTGGAATTTAGACAGAATTATCAAGTCCCAAATGCCTCAATACCACAAATAAAATGTGTGGTTTCATCATCATATTAGCCATAACATTTGTAAAAAAATATGATTTTGGGACTACTACATCATAAACAAAGAATTAAAATTGTGAAAAAATCTTAAAGTTCAAAAAATAAAACAATATTAAAAAAGAAAGTAACTTTACCCATAATAAAGATATGAAAACAGTGAAATTTAATCATAAAGTACTTGGATGTAACTGAGTATGTGTATAGAACATACCAAGGTCTCGACCGAGTTCAATGTCCAGCTTCATCCGCCATATTGTTTTAAAATGGCGGACATTTAAAATTTTTTAAAAATTTTAACATTAAAAAAAATGTACAAAAAATTACAAATTGAAAGTATTGTTTCTGATAAATGTTAGAACGTGACACAAGGATTCTGGAAATTTTTTTTTTACTATATCTTAAAAAGTGGCTGTGATATGGCAATTCCAGAGTTGCCCAGATTTTGAAACAATGTGATATTTCTTATGTTGTAACTCTCATGTTTATGAACCGATATGAATGTTACTGATCATGCGTACAGAACATACCAAAGTCTCGACCGAGTTTGTTGGCCAGCTTCACGCGCCATCTTGTATCAAAATGACGACAAGTTAAATTAAAAAATAAAATTTAAAAAAATGTATAAAATTTGTAAATTGAATAGGTTGTTTCGTTTAAGTATCAGATCGTGATACAAGGATTCCGGAACATTTTTTGTTTAGGCTTTATCGTAAAAAATGGCAGAGGTATGGCAGTTTGAAATTCTAGGGTGGCTGACATTTTGAAAGAATCTGATATTTGTTATGCTGTAACTTTCATGCTAAAATTTGGATTCAAATTCAGCATTAACAAAAACCGGGATTGATTCTTCTTTAACCGGATTTCAAGCAATTTAGCTTCGGGTGTTTGAGTAAAAATAGTTGAATTTTTAAGAACGTGGACTATGAAAGCTACCCTTTTCTCCCGGTACAGGCCGGAAGGAATTTTTTTACATGAGTTATTTAATATATGCTGCTGGGAAGATCTAAGCATTGATTAAAAAATATTGCATACGATGTAAATCTTCTCTGACCTCTTGGATTATGTGATATTCTACCTTTTTCCCTAAATGTAACTGCTTAATAATATCGTGATAGTTAATTTCCGGCGTAAATTAATAAAAGTTCATAAACATGCATATAAAATAAAAGATAATTTAAAAGAATTACCTGACTGCGTTGTGTCTATTTTTTCGTTGAAACCCGAACGTCTAAGTCTGAAAGATTAACTAACCGAATTCCTGACTGATTTATAACCAACCTAAAGTGGAGAAATACTTTACCCTATAAATAAACACATGATGCATAAATAATAGGAGACGGTAATTAAAGTTAATATATACATTTATCTACATTAGACCTATATATACTCGAAGTTTCACATGAATATAATTAAAACGTTAGATTCTTTATTTGGGAATTCATTGATACTATTACTGTAAACACTCATTGATTTGGGAATGATTCTTCTTGTCCCAAACATTTTTTTGTTTAATTTTTTAAAAAAATAGTTTATTATCTCATCTTTTTTATTTAAGTCTGATTAACACTTCATATGACATAAATCTTGAGATTAACAAAAAATAGCTTTACTATTTTGAGTATCTTACAAAATTACCATTCGATTAATTACCTTAACTATTTAACCATGAGAGCCTTACACGGAACATAATATTATGGATTACATGTTGTATAGCAAGGAAGGAATAGTTGGTATATAATAAGATGAATTACAGTAGAGATCAGACGTTTTGTCAACCAGAAATAAAGTTCTTGTTAAGATGGGCTTGCACATCATTGGTATGGCACTCACTCTTTATCGTATGTAGAGACAAATTCTGTCAAACTTTTGGTAATTTTTCATTAAGAATTATTATAGAAATATAAAAACACCATCCTCTAAAAGCAACAGATGAAGCCAGAGATTTACGAACTAGCAAAGTCTAGAGATAACATTTCTGTCCACTGTGAAAAACATTGTAACTCCCCATATTAAAAATCTCAAGTGAAACACTCGAGTCATATTGACAAAGCGGTCAGAAAAATCATAGTGATCTCCGTGAGAACATCATCCAGAATAAAAAAGATGAATAATTCTCAGTCTCATTGATACTCTAATGCTATAATAATCATAATAATACTCATAACAACCCTGAAGTCAAAATATTGAGTTCCCATATAAAACGCCATTCCGGGGCTCTCAAGTCTTACTATCTCTCGGCATTTGCCTCTTAGCTTTACACTCTGTCTTTCGGAATGAACAGGTTGACAGTTCGGGACAGACCCGCATCTTTAAGAGCATTCTCATATCTGCTAGATAAACCTGTACGCCGTGTTATAAATACGGGATCCACAAAACCGCCAATTTCTATTTTGTTAAAAGTCCCATTTCTAGTCTGGCTGTCGCCCTAGTAAAAAAATACATTGCTCAAATACGTTGAAAGTCTATGAGAAACATATAAAAATTCAAAAACATCCACATAAAATTTACCAATCAATTCAAAAATTATTACACAAGCAAAATTAACTCTCCTCTACAAATATATACTAGAATTTGTTGAATATCTAAATTTGTTTTCGATATACAAATTCTAAAAGTCTGGATTGCGCTAAAATCTCGTTGTCAACGAAACTAAAATGTGAAGAGAATGATAGGTCTATTTCACTTCACCATTAAAAATATGATAAATCTATTTTTTAGTTTCATCATTAAATTAACAGATGTTCTGTTTTACGAAAAGAGTGGAGCATTGGCAGCTTAAGCCAAGGGATTACGGGTTCGGATTTTTTCGGTCAGTTGCAAAAATTACATCTCATATGATTTATTTACCAATTAGAATAATTGTGTCTTAATTAATCTAGTGTAATCACGTTTACAGCGTTTACTGGAGGTTTCATTACCTGTGATTTATTCTGTTGTGCTTAATCGGATATCAGACCAGATGCTATGATCATGAAGGTTAACTGTGTAAATAAGTTCATAGCCATATTTGCCCGAGATTGCTCAGTGGGTAGATCATTGGCAGCTTCAGCCATGGGATCCCGGGTTCGAATACTGACCCTGACTTTTTCGCTCTATTGGGACGATTACATCCTAAATGATAACATTGTTTTGTATTATTTTATGAATACGTATTATTATAATATGCAATTATCATATTAATCTTATCAATAATTTCTTATAATTAAATATTTTTGCATTACCACTTCCAGTTTATGTATCCTACAGAATATCAAGGTTGCCACTTTGACATCCTTTTTTATTCAGAAATTTCAAATTTATATTGGAAATTAAGAATAGCAAATTTTGCTGTATTTAATGAGAAACATTTTGTGATTGCACGTAACAATAATTCTTAATTTGGAAGTTTCGGTATGAAGTCGCAATTTCTGAATGACGAAGGAGGCGAAACTAGTATCCCTGCTGAAAACCAGTGCATGTTTCTGCAAATTCATACGGCTTCCGTTAGTGCGCGGAAAATGTCGAATACTGCACAAAGCACGGAATGACTGCTCTCATTTTGCGAGTTAAATGGTACGAAATTATAATGCAAATATATTAGAAAATGACCAGTGGCACGACAATCAGTCTATATAATGCAGAATTGAAGTTAAAATCGTCTTATTAATGTTTCTTGGGGGTTACTAATTAAAACAATCATACGTGAATGTTAATGGAAACTCGTATAATTTAGATTAATATTATTTAAATATTTTCGAATAAACCGTAATCTGTACTGCTTTCTAAAAGTAAAAAATCGAAAACAATATCATTGTGTAATGATGTAGTTTACCCAATGAATGTATTTTTCGGTTAATGCTGTAATGTCTCGGGATAAATAAAACGTACTAATCGAAGGAAAGTCATATATACGTATAGCGATAAAAGAAGTATAAGCAACACCAAACTTAAAAATACAGATTTTTTTTTCTTTTCTTTAATTATAGCGTTCATTTGTTAAATCTTTAATTTTCTATAAGGATAATTTTATTTATTATGAATTATTTGCAGGTGATACATTTCATTTGAATTGAAAATGTTTGTAACTGATAAATTTGTATTTTTGCTTCTTCATTATTCTGGATATGAATCAATCTAGTAATTCCAGAATGTGCGAACATTTAGAACGCATCATATGAGTTTTACAAACAGCCATCTACAATTTAATAACTCGCTCTCTTTGAATGACACAGATCAGGTCAGAGAACTTCATAATAATGGCAAGAATTACTGTATGGAGTTGGAGAATTTCGTATTCATGTTTTCTCCAGGAAAATAGAGTATCGATTTTTCCAGCCGGCTGAGGGCGCTGAACGAAAGGAGTAATGTAAACCGCGTGAGTTAAAGTATCCATATTTAGTTTTAGCATTCGTTCAGCGGCCTTAGCCTTGAAGATGCGATATTTATCCAGGTAAGTGGCGCTACTAACTCAATTTTCTGTTGAAAATAAGGTTGAAGAATTTATGCGGGGGCTTAGATGTCTTTTTGCGTGGGCGTTCAGAAACCAAATGTATTTTTAGAAGTTAAATTGGAAACGGCGCGACATTCGAAGAAACTTTAGAAATGGGATAAATGATTTGCAGCAACAGGTGATCGTCTGTTGCATTCTAAAAATATATAAAGGGTGTAACAGCGTGAAATAATTTAAATAAATATTGAAAGAGCGTTATATAAAAGTGACATTTGAGTAAAAAGTTCTATTATTTTAAACTATTATTTTAAAAAATGATTTCAACAAGGGATGTGGATACTAAAAATAAATAAAAATAAATAAAGCATAAAGAAATCGCGTAATGTTTAAAATAAATACCGGCAAAGTATTATATAAAACTAGTGCAAAACTGAAAATTTAAAATATCCTTATTTAACAAAAAATTTGTATTATTATTCTAGAAAAATTATTTGCAACAATAAGCAATTTCCTGGTGCATTTAGAAAAAAAAAAAGATATGAGAGCGCGAAAAATTAATTTCCTTTTTAATAAAGTGGTAGATTTATGTAATATATACGTAAAAAAAAATTTCTTTTATGAACAAAATATGTGTTTTACCTCATTAAAACTATTTGTAACAACAGGTGATCTACGGATGCAATCTGAAAATAAATAAAGCATAAAAACCCCTATTTTTTTTTTTCAAATAAATACCAGAAAATTTTATATAAAAGTAGTATATAAGTACAATTTAAAAAATATTTTTTATTAAACAATGTATATATATATTAATATGCAAAATTAACAACATGTTGCAACAACATGTGATCTTTTAATTTCTATTTGTAAATATAGAAATGATATAACAACGCAAAGTATTAAAAATATATTGAAAAAGCGTTATATAAAAGTAATATTTGAGTAAAAATTTCAAATTTCGTTTATTAAACAAAACATGCATACACTGTTAAAAATTTTGTGCTGGTCCGATGACTTTTGGTTCTGCAGTAAGCTGCAACCATGAGATGGTGAAATCTAGTTCCAACATTTAGATCTCCGGCTGAACCATGCCTTCAAATGTTGAAACAAGATTTCACCATCTTATGGTTGTAGCTACTGAAGCAAAAGCTGATTCAACCCAGCAAAAAATTGTTTACAGCGTTTCTTTTTCAGGAATATCATTATGAAAAAACAGGTAAACCACTGACGGACTTCGAACAGCTATAAAGGATAAAACACCGCATATATTTTAAATAAATATTTAAAAAGTGTTATATAAAAGCAACATATAATTAAAAATTAAAATTTCTTTTATTAAATAAAATGTATGCATTATTTCAAGGAAATGAATTACAACTATAAATTATCTTCTGATGCATGCTGAAAATACAGAAAGGATATAATAGAGCAAAATATACTAATAAATAAACAAAAAATGTTTGTAAAAGTTTAATAGAAAAGTAATATATAATTACAAAATTTAAATTTCTGTTATTGATCAAAAAGGTGAATTATATCAGTAAAATGATTTCCAACAAAAGGTACTATTTTGATACATAATGAAACTATAAAGAAGATATAACGACGGGAACTATGTTAAACAAATATTGGAAAAACAGCGCAAAATATTTTAGCTAAAAATTGGGAAAACGTTAAATAAAATTAATATATAATTTAAAAATTTTCAATTTCATTTATTAATCACCATTTGTGAATTATTTTCCGTAAAATACATTTTAATGAGAAAATTCATTCACTAAACCCGAAAAAAATAATTTTGATTACAAAAAATATAAGAACGGGTATGTTCAGAACGATAATAATATATATTTGAATATTAAATGAATATACCGACGTTTTTGCTTGTGTTAACAATGCACGTTTTTGTGTAACATTATATTTCTGTTGATGTAATTTTGTATGCAAATTTATATAAAAGTAAACAACAAAATATGTTAAAATTAATAGAAATAATACTAGATAACAAGCTTTTACAAATTTGTACTTTTTTTTCAATGTTCTATTTTTAATACAATGATCGAAAATAATTATCATAAATCGCAATAAAGAAATAAACTATTAAAACTAATTTAATGCACTTAAACGTAAGCTTATATATTTTCATTTTACAATAAAATTATTTTATTTTAAGAAGAGTCATCAGTTTTATGGAGCCCAAATTTCAAGATTTTTTGTACGTTTTTTTTCTTTATATATATATATATATATCACAGCTTTCTTCAGATTAATTTATTAAAACCTCTGTTCAAAATGAATTGTTTGGAGACTGATTATTTTATTCTATTCCATTTGTTTATTTTTATATCAATGAATATAAACTTTATTAAAACACTATAAATATTAAAATATGTATTGAAAAAGTAAAATTTTAATACAACTGCTACGCGCAATTTCACAAACACAAAAATTTTTACTTTCCGTTTTCAATTTTATTAAAGTTAATATATTATGTATAATCCTAAGCCTAATTCCGTTAGTTGTGTAACAGATATTTTAGTACCAGAAGATTTTATGTTTAAATCATAATAAATACCCTATTGAAAAACACATTTGAAACACGAAAAATGAAATTACATGATGTATTTGACAAAAGAATAAGTATAAATTGTAAGTATAATATATTTATACATACCTGCACAAAATAAATGATATCTCTTAAAGTATGTTTTTAGAGTGCGTACAAATACCAGATTCATTGTTTTGAGAAAAACGCATTCAAAATTAAAAATCCGGTTTGTCTGTATCAAAGTACACATTTTCCATTTACAGTTAACGTGGTTGAGTATTTTCATGAGGTTTATTTCATTGAATTCTGAATTGTATATATATATATATATATATATATATGTATGTATGTACATATATATATATATATATATATATATATATATATATATAAAAACTTATTGCAAAAATTATATATATATATAAAAATATGAAAAACAAAATTCAATCTTTTGAAGATTTAAGACTCATGATTCCGCTTACATGCTTTTTTGGGTGAATTTTAATTACAACATTATAAAATTTTTTTAGTAATTCTGGAAAAATGTTGAATGAACTGAATGATACACTGCAATAAGATATGTTAATTTGATTTTATTAAATATTGCTTTATTACACAATTTGCATATATTATTAAACTTATATTACAAACAATAAAACCTCAGCAATTTCTAATTAATGATTTAAAAGTGTAAAATTCAGATAAATGCTTCGTTATTTTTTTAGCATTTGTCTTTAACTGCAATTATAAAATATTGTAAGAAAATTAACACAGCACAAATCAATGATTAGTATTGGAGGTAAGCGATTTTTCATATTTGAACAATTAAAATAACCCTAAATATAGTTTGTAATATCATAAAAACTAGTTTAATGAATTTATTAAATATCTACAATGAAATTAATTTAATTAAAGTTAATACTTTTCATTTAAGTTGCAGAAGATTAAGTATACGATAATTTAGCAATATGAGTTACTATTATTGTTTAATATTGCATTTTGATAGGCTATGAGATGGCACAAATAAATTTCTCCAATTTTTCAAATAACAGATTCACTAATTAACAATTATTTTGTTTAGCGATATGCAATTTTTTAAACGATAAAAATTGGATTTTTCCGGTGTTGGTTTTCTATATACGCCAATTTTAAAAGTTTTCCTCCAATGCAAATATCAAATATTAGCAAGCATAAAAAGTGTCAATATTTAGAAAGTCAGACAAAATAACGGAAACTTAATATTATATTTTTATTTTATTACATGGAATGGTCTTTAAAGGACTAAAATGCTCAAACCCAGTCTCTTTATAATTAAAAATATTTATGAATCTAAATCTGATTAAAAAATGTTATTAATTTTCCTTTTTAATTTTAATTAAAATTAAAATTAATATAATTTAATTCAATAAGGCAATTTTTACGGAAAGTCTTTATCTAAAAATGTGTATATGAAGATTTATATAAAAAATAAAACACATAATATGGATTGTGCAAAATAAATAAATAAAATAAAATAAAAAATTATACATGATGTTTATTTTTTCATTATGTTTTAGTGAAATGTAAATACAAACTTATCCATGATTCCGCGTAGCCGTCCATAATTTTAATTCATCATTTTTTTTCTTTTACAAAATGATCAAATGGAAAGAGATTTTTTTTAATCGGATCTATGTATCATTCATTTAACATTTTACATTATAAACTGATAATAATAATAATATTTATTGAGTAAATTTTTATAATGAAACATTGTGATATAACGAAATAATTCCAGGATGAAGTTTCAAGGCTACGTTATAAAGTTACTGTCTGTATGTTTTATGGTTAACAATTAAAATAGTTGTTTTTAAATTGATTTGAATTTATGAGAATATTGTGTTCTTATATTTCGTATAACGTTCCAAGGTTAATTGGTTATTCATTTTCTAGAAAATGTACCAAAATAAACAGAAGATATTTTATGTCCCCTAGCAATTGCTGTTTTTAAATAATTAATCCGGTTTTGAAATAATTGTTTTTCATTACAATAGTTTTGTCAAGTGATATTTAAAATAACATCTTTTTAACGAGAATATTTCTGTAAAATACGTAAAGAAAATATAGGGCATAACTTTCTGTGTACTATGCAAAAAAAATGATAAAACAATATTAAATGTAACAGTTTTAAGAAATTTTCCTTCATTTCAATATGTTTATTGAAATAATTATTTTATTTATTTCTCATTTTTTAACTAACACATATTCATTTATACTGTTACCATTCTGAGTTTCAATTTTTTATCAACAAGAAATACAATTAATTATGTAACATCTTAAAATTATAAAAGTGTATACCAAAAGTTTTCAATAAAAATGTGAATAATCTACTTCATAATAAAAAATTAAACAATTGAATTATTTAAAATTTATTATGCGCATCACATAAATGGAAGACAATATATAAATAAATGTAATAACATTCTTAAAACAATGTGCGTCACTGATCGCACAATTGTTATGAAAGCATATATCTAATCTCGAGGCGAACGAAAGAGAAAGTCTACCGCGGTGCTTTACACGTATCTTTTTTTACAGACCACGAGAGTTACGTGATGCTCGAATGCATCAATGCAGGTGTACGAAAAGAGTATCACGTCACTCTAGCGGTCTGTAAAAAAAGATAAGTGGCATGCACCGCGGTAGTCTGTCTTTTTCGTTAGCCTCGTCCAATCTTCTTTTTAAAATTTTGACTGTGTTTGTAAAGTCATCTGCAATATATGAAACCACCTCCTCCGCGTTAATATATTAAAGTAGCAAACGCAATAGTGTGTATAAATGATTTTATATAATGGTTAATTAATATGTTTGAACTGTGGTTTTATTGAATAAGTTTGTGTAAAATGAAACAAATATGTATTAAAACATTAATTTAATCAGAGATAAACGTACACAGATTATTGTAAGGGGAAACATTTCCCTACATTTCCAAGTAATAAATTACAACTTATTTATGACTTATTTTGTGGAAAAAAGTGGTGGAAATTTCCTGTGCGACAACTAAAGTCTGGAGATAAATGCCAAAAATACAATAAAAATCCACGCAAGAAATGTGACGCTAAACTAAAATTTGCATATATTCTTATAACATCATACAGATATGCACTTTGCGTTGCTTCAGTCATAAAGCTTTTAATATGTTTGCGTTCAGAAAATCGCACTGCTGTTTTTCAAATGAACTGTGCCATTATACCGAATGCTTCGGGTGCACCATATGATTCTTTCATTTAGAATATGCACTACAGAGTTTTAAAGATTAATTTTTTAAAGTCACGATTTTAGAAAATATTATTGTGTTAGAATTGTACTTTGGGCTATAAAACAGCAATACTACTTCATTACCAGTAAATGTTTCTGCTCCCATTAAAAAAATAAAGAATATTGTTTTTTGACTTTTCTTTTCAGTTCTTTCGATATATGCGGCTGTGATTTATCATTCAAAAAATTACTATTTTCCAACTATGATAAGTTTAAAGTGCAAAGTCTCTTTTCAATATCTTACAGTACTCCTCTCCTGTAAAAATACCTGCAATAAATGAAAGGCTCAGGTGTAAAGCAAGGTAACATAGAATATGAATGTTTCGAGATATTCAATATTCAAGTTTTCTAAGGAAAACTTTTAACAGAAAACTATTGTGATTGCTTCCTCTGAAATAGCTGATTTGTTAAGACTAAACCTTTAGTCTACTATGTACAACATTTTATGTCTGATATATTTTATTTTATGGACTTATTGAGTTTTATTAACAAACACAGTTACACTTGCGTAAAACATCTTAATTATAATGTTATCAATTGAATAATTAAAAGACTTCCTACTTTTACAAGGATGTAAGAATGCAATTAAATAATGTAACATGAAAATCTGAAAAAATCAAAGATTTCCGTTACCATATTATTGCACCGAACTCTTTCAAGTACTCAGCTAATGAACTACTTAGATGGTGATTAGTGGGATAGATGACAACAAAAATGTTTTAACAGAAAACACTTCATGGTAGAATTCTACAACATTTGTAAAAGAAATCTACCACGAAGATTATTGATAGGAAGAAATAAAACAGTTCAAAAAGTGTAGGGCTATAATTTCTGCCACAAACATTCAACTGTGATGATAAGGCACACAATATGTTAGTCATACGAAAAAAGCGAAACTGTTCTGAGATGTGGATGCTCTGTACCCAACTTCTGTTTATTGAAGCACCTATTCCACTGAAAATATTTCGTCATCTAAGCCATATTGTGTGCTTGTTAACCATTTTTCAAAGTCTCAATTATCTTATTTGCAGAATTAAATCGCCTATAAATTATTCTGTTCTTCAGTGGTTGGCATAACAACTGTTTTTTGTATGGTTTCAGCCCTATTTCTTTCCAAATTCACAATTCAGAATTTCACGATATTAGCAATTCCTGAGAAGCATTTGATGAAATGTAGAAGACTGTTCGTGAAAAAATGTCGCGTGTAATTCTCTAAATTATCATCTGTAGTTATAGTGGATTTTTTACCAGAACTTAACTTCTTGCATTTCAAAAAATATAGTGAATTTACATATAGCCATCAAGCCTAAAACGTCAAAAACTGATGTGAAAATTTTATCCATCTAGTAGAAAATGACCCTCCTACAGTTAAATTTACTTTGTCTGATTTTGAAATAATACTACTGTGAAATAGTGATAGAAGCTTTTCTTTTCTAAAACTCTTTTCGGTAAGATCATCTAACAATAGCTTTACTTACTGATTGATCCCTATGATAAATAACCATGCATTTAAAAGGTATTAATCATGATCGCTGACTAGTAGTTATTTTTTAAATCGTCAGTTTTGCAGGTTTACGTCCAATTGTGAAAATGTTTTAAATAAAATACATTTATGTAAAAATAGTCATTTTGTAAAACTTACGAGATCTAAACCTAATTTCCCATCTGTTCATAAGAAATAAAATACAAAATAAAAACTATTACTTCTAGATCTGAGAATTTTTAACAAAATCACCAACGGAAAAGGTGAGAAGAGTGGTTTTACACAGGGTGATCGTAAACTTTTCAACAAAATAAGCACAAAGTACCCATCAAGACGAACAGTTTTCAGATAGGGAACCAATACTGCAATCTCCTTTTTCAGTTAAAATATAAAGTAACTCTCTTAAAGCCGAACCCGGTTTTCGTTTATAACATTTACAAAAATGAAGATTTTTAAAGATATTTTCATCATGTCTATTTTGCTTTCTTTGAAATGTGATGACATGACATCAGGTGCAGTACTCGAACGCCAAGATTTACATCCTCAAAATTTCAAACTTCGCGATTCACGATTTAGAAAACAGCTGGCTGTACATATGTAACACTGATGATTACCGCCCAAGCAGTACAGAGTGCTGACTCATGGTTGGAAATTTGTGGAAACCGTTGGGAATGGTAGCGTTGGGAAATGGCAGGGTACAGAGGCCCCTCTAATTTGGAGCGTTTCTGAACCAGATTGGGAGCAGCTAACGGTTGGACAAATGTTGGGGCTTAGTTGACGAATGGTTCGTTAGCTAAATGGTGGCAAAACGGATATTTATTACTAAAAGTCAAGAGAGCACATAGTCAACTATGAGCCACAATTGGCCAACCATTTCGTGCAACTTGGGAGTGCACTTTCAGTAGTTACTGAGCACTTACTCCAGCTCAGTGATGGTATTTCACAGAAATTAATGAGAGTCTGTTGAAATTTTCGCTAGAAAATCTTCATTATTATAACAAAATCAAGTTCGATTTATAATGCTACACCCAGTATTTTTGACTAAATAAGAGGATTGTGACCCTGGGCTCTTATACGATTTTTTTATAGTGATGTGCTGCTCTTTTTATTTGGTTGAAATAGTTTACGATCAACCTGTATAAAATACTTATGAATCAATGACGTTATTTATATAATAAAGGTGGTACTAACGTATAAGACATATTAAAAGAAAAGTATTAAAAAAATAAGTTTAACTTATAAGACATATTAAAAGAAAAGTATTAAAAAAATAAGTTTAACTTATAAGACATATTAAAAGAAAAGTATTAAAAAAATAAGTTTAACTTATAAGACATATTAAAAGAAAAGTATTAAAAAAATAAGTTTAATAACCGGTCATAATTCTTTTCTATAATTTTACGTTAGTCTATAAAAAAAAATAAGTTTAATAACTTATAAGACATATTAAAAGAAACGTATTAAAAAATAAGTTTAATAACCGGTCATAATTATTTTCTATAATTTTACGTTAGTCGAACATTAAAAAATTGTTCAGATTCAAAATATATGCAGACTTGTAAATAATCAATGCAATAAATATGTTTTGTGAAAAAAAGTTATTTGGCATAATTCAATGCTTTTAACATTCATTTGAAGTGACACAGTACTATCTGCATTGTGACACTTTTTTTTCCACAGGAGTTATGAAATAATAATAATTCAGTCTTTATTTACATTAATTTTCGCATATAAATATACATTATATATACATAGATCTAGTATTTATATATGCATTTTGAAATAGATAAATTGATACATTGATGATAACAGATACAAATATTTCAATGAAAGTCCGGCTAAGAGAGCAATACGATTACTAAAGAAAATCACCTTAATACCTCTAAAGATTTTTAAAATTTTTATTTTAAAATATAAAACAACTTTACATATCAAAGAAAAACGTTTCAAATATAAACAAAATTTCTCAACATTCAACTACATATTTATTCTTTTCATAATTATCTTTGAATCAATATAATACATAAATCAGCTTAAGTTTAATTAAACACATCTTTTCCTAAAAACTTTTTTAATTTCTTAGCATTAAAATTAATTTACTTTCCTACGCCAATTATAAATTCAGATTTCCATTTCTGAAATAAATCCAAACATATATATGTTGATTAATCTAATGCAAAAGAATAAAGCAATTAGTAGATTATATCAAAAATAATCTCTCAAAAAGGTCAAAATAATTTATATAACATGCCATTTCTCATGTATATAACTACAGTAAACGACATGTTAAAATATCAAAAAACTACTGAAACTGTTTTGTACTTTAACGTATTTATAATTGTTATCTTAGAATAACATAATAAGATTAAATTAAACACTGATATATTTTTTTAATTGTGTGAGTTTCAAACAATGCAAAATATCAACCTATTTCAATTTATGTATTTAAAACGCGCGTTATTTCTTCAAAATTTAAATAATTCCATAAAGTTTACTTTTAACGGTCCATTGACGAAATATAAACTGCTTAGTATTTTTAGCATTTTTACATATTAGGTCGAATGTCGCGTATATTAGGACAAAAGTTATTTATTATTTTATCCCTTAACATTCCAGTAATGTTGATTAGAAAAAATATAAAACTTAAATTATCTCATTATTTATTATTTTGAAAATATATCAATAATTGTTCACAAAAGTCTAATTATTATTATTATTTTTATGTTTCATATAAAATAATTTAGTACAATATTTCTCCTCGTGTGAAAACTATATTGCACAGCCATACACAAACTGCGATTATTTTTTTACCATTAAAGGTTAAAATGAATTATTTTTTTAAAGCTTAAGTAATATCAGAAGGGTGCTTTTTTTTCCAAATGCATCTAAACAAATACATATTGGTTTAAGTATGGCAAAAGAATAAAATCCTTCATACAATTCGTTTATATATGCTCTTTTATTATTCCCAACAGTTTATGGCATTTCCATGACTTCACTCAGATATCGAAATCTACTTTTAACCCCTTTATTTATATATATTTTTGTTTCATTTTTGTTTTTAACACTTTTCAACTATGTTGAAAAGTGTTTATAAATCCAGTTTGTCTGTCTGGCCATCTGTCCATCTGTTTGTTTTTATTTGTGTTTGAGGATTACTATTGAACGTTTGGTATTGAAAATGAAGAGTGCAGCATTTATATTTCTTTTACACGGACACAAAAAATAATTCTTTACAATATTGTCTACGGGAAATAATTGTTTTCGTGAATTTTATTGCTGTTACGATATTTTAAAAATAATCAGACTAGTATGCATCATTGCGATGGACTACGATATACTTTCTCAAGAGTATAAAATAAGTAGAATTTACAGTTCGTTTACAGGGATGCAGAAAAAAATTCCATTACATTATCATCAATAGGGAAAAAATATTTGGGGTGCGTTTTAATGATTTTATGATACTTCATGCGTAATAAAATCTAAAAGAATCACTAAGATGCACTACAACCTGTGTTCCATAGATTGTGTAATGCGTAGTATTTATCGTTCATTTAGAGAGCCACACAAATAATTAAATTACAGGACTGACTATGATGGAGAATTGCTGGAAATTGATTTTCCGCTGTGGTATGAATTTTAAAACTTTTCTAACTTTGAGTTATTACGTGGTGTGTAGATATTCTAAAGAGCATATGCAGGGCTACACGTAAGAATTCACACACATTAACGGATATTCACAGCAATTGCTTAAAATGGATTTTTACTGAATTATGTGTTTTTAAAATTACTTATTTAGATACGTCATTACATTCTATGAAAAAATTAATTTTTTTTAATAATATTCTACTAGTGTTTGGAAAGTGTTTCATAATCCATGTCCGGTGTTTTTGTTCCCATTGTACTTTATTTTCGATGTTTCCCCAGAGAAGATTAAGGTAAAATTTACAAATTGTTCCCATCCAGTTGTTTCATGCCTTGTATAATTTTTAGTATCCATGAAGAATAAAATATTATTATATACCCTGTTGAAATTTTAGAAATGTGTAAATGCTATTTTATAGCACATAAAATTCGAAAGCGAATATAATTAAACGGTAACACTATTTTGATGTCCTGGAATTTAAGAGTTCCTGCAATTTTAGGGAATTTATTTTAAATAAAGGCTAAGTCCTTAAAAAACTCACTCCATTTACAATAATTTATTATGCATATATTACAGTCGAAAACCGTATTTTTTTTAGCTGATATATTAAAAAAGGATTTCTTGCCAGGTGAAGGACAGGATTGCTTCGAAAAAAAGTCAAGCGTTGAACACTCATTATAGATGTTACTTTGAAAAATGTAAAAAAAAAAATAGTTTTTTCAGTCCAAAAGCACATCAATTCTGAAAATATGCATTTTTAGTTAAATGACATTGGTCCAAAAGAAAATGTAAGTTTTCAACAACAAATTTCGTTACTTAACACAGAACAGTGAAATACAATATTAAAAAAATAATAATAATAACTAAAAATAATATGTATTTCACTCAAGAAATATGTAACGATTCATTATTTAAAATATTAAGCTCATTGATTGAAAATTGGCGGAGGTAGAGTATCTCCTATTTGCTGTTCTGAATAAAACATGCTTAAAGTTTTTGTTAGTGTTTATTCGCTGTGGCATGCTATGCTTCCTATAAATCCAAAATTGTCTTTTCCTTTTGATACTGAATTTTTAACTGATAAAGTATTATTTTCGCGTGTTTATAAAGAGTACTTCAAGCATAAAAAAAATTGAATTTTAAATCTTTCAACGTGTGTTACCAATTAAACTAAAGTAAAAGAAAAATATATTTTCAAAAGGAAGCCATAAAATATAATTCCGTCAAAATGGATTAAAAAAAGAACTCATTTTGTATTATAATGAATAACAAAATTTTTATTTGCCTTTATGAACTAATTGGCTTTTACTGACTTTTGTCTGGCTCTGACTTTGCATTTTCTTTATTTTATTATATTTTAATTTATTATAATAAATACAAAGCATGACCTTAATTTAAATTTTTAATACCTTAATTTTAATTATTAGAGATATTTTTTTCGTGATAACGTGTTTGATTTCATTAGATTAAAAAATTGTTATGGTTAAGTCTTTAAAAATACGAGATTTTTTTTTCAAATGAATCCGAATAATCATTTATAGTTTAATCTCTGTCTGTTGTACTCACCAAACTTTAAGGGCAAAAGTTTGGTACAGAAGTGGACTCGAAGGCAACGCTTAAATATCTTTTCAGTCATATGTCTATTTATTATAAACACTTACTATTATACACTAACTACTAATACGTAAATATATATTTTAAGCAACGTTAACATTTTAATATTAATTGCGTTGTGAATAAGGCCAATTAGCTAACAAAAGACGTTCTTGAAGATGAAATGAAATACTGTAGACAAGATGTGGAATGTTCTTCTTCAGTATTAATTGAGAAACATATACAGAAGCCTTATGATTATTAACATGATTATTACTACATTTCGTAGTTACATTATTATTACATACTTTATGGTCATTATTGTAATGGTATTTTAAAAACAATCGTGTAAAAATTCATTTTTAAAAAGATGTGTATTGTGTATTTAATGCAATAACCTTAATATCGTTAATAACGTTTAATACAAAAATTTTGTATTTAAATTTTCAGTAGAGATGAAAATGAATGAATACTACAAAGTATGTTAATTTTCTTCTTTCTACGCAGCATACTATCAACAGAGTAAAAAATGTTCAGACCGGAAATCGAACCCAGTTTCTTAGTATAACGCACCAATGCTCTAGCCGGTTAAATTCTAGGTCTGGACATTTTTCACTCTGTTGGTTGTACGTTGTGTAGCAAGTGAAAATTCGCATCCTTTGTTATATTAGTTTATTTCCAACGTAATTTCAGCTCTGTAGAAAATTTAATAATATATATATATATATATATATATATATATATATATATATATATATATATATATATATATTCCGATGCTGAGATTTAGTTTTTCTCATGCATGCCACTAAAGATTTATGATCATGAATGACTTTCCTTCTTATGATGCAAAGTTGCATCCTTGCCAGCGTATTCGAGACTGGATGTCGTCCAGAAAGCTCAAATGGTAGAGGACTAATGCGTTATATCAAGTATCCGGGTTCGATGTCTTGTCTGGACATTTTTCACTCTGATCATAGCACTCTGCGTAGCAAGTGAAAATCCACACCATTTGTTATATTCATATATATCGCTCATATCTATCTCTCTTAACATTTATATATTTATTCAATTATGTTTTCAAGTTGCGGAGGCATTTAAAATGTACTCGAGGGCCACGAAGTAACAACGACTGATCTGGCAGACAAATAATGTTTTTCATACAATTCGTTTAGTTATGTTTCCCTATCTTCCCCTAAAATTTATCGCCCTTGCATGGCATCATACAGAAATCAAAATCACCTTTTTACCCTTTTCCTGTATTCATGTTTTGTCTCATCTTCGCTTTTTGTTATTGATTCAGGTTATTTTCCATGCAAAGAAAATAAGAATTTTTTTTTTCGATTCTAATTATGTTCATCTACATGTTTCAAGTCTTATGAATTTTGCAGCACCCATAAACAAAACATCAAGCAAATATTATTCATAACCTGATTGACATTTTGAGATAATATTATTGATAACCCTATTGAAATTATGAGAATATATTATTGATAACCCAATTGAAATTTTAAGAACATATTAAAATATAACTCAGTTAACAATCATTTAAAACAAAGAAAACTCTGAAAATCACAGAATAATTTAATTTTTAATTACGTTATTGTATTTATTATCTTATGTTTGCATTTCCGTCTGTTTTGCCATTGTATTTAAATACAAGTCGGAAATTTTAATGCATTATAATAAATGTAAAACGTTAATTATTCTATATAAATTAATAGAAACATTTATAATATATTTATATTTTATTCGATTTCAAAATATTATTGTTTTTATTATTTAAACATTTGGCTAATATTAATACAGAGTTTTCATTTTTTTCCATATAAATCTGAACAAATATCTACTGAAAATAAAAGCATTTCGTACAATTCGTATGCTCATACTATCTTATCTCTTCCAACAATTTATCGCCTTTTCGTGTCAGCACTCAGATATCGGAAACACATTTTTCTATATTAATTCTTTGTTTCATCTTATATTGTTGTTCTTGATTCTTGTTGTTTACAAGAAAAAATTATGATAAAGTAATTTTTTACGATTCCAGTTTTGTCTATCCATTTTTTTTCAAGTCGTATGCATTTTGTAGTACCCATTAATAAAATATCAAGAAAATATTATTCATAACCTGATTGAAATTTTGAGATAATATTATTAATAACCCTATTGAAATTATGAGAAAATATTATTGATAACCCAATTGAAATTGTACAGTTTACAGGAATAAATTTTAAAAACATCCTTACGATAGTTTACAACACTTAAAATTGGAAAGTAAATTGAATTAAACTACAGAAAATTTATCGTTTTCTTAAAAAAAAAAAACAGTGGAATAGAAATTTTTATTAAAAACCATTATAAACAAAAACAAAATAAATGCATATTATTAGACTTTCTTTGCACTTCATCTAGCGCTACTTTTGTATTTACATACAAACAAAAATTATATCGAATAATAATAAGCATAAAACACGAATAAGTTTGAATTTAATTATTAATTTTTTTTTGTAAGCACTCACCTTTTCCCGAAAATTTGTTTGATTTTGAAAGATTAAAAATTTATTTCCTTTAAGCCATTAAGAATACCGGTTTTCTGATGTATTTGTGCAACGGAACCTGAATAGATATC
The DNA here is from genome assembly GCA_963931845.1 of Maratus michaelseni. Lineage (NCBI taxonomy): Eukaryota > Metazoa > Arthropoda > Arachnida > Araneae > Salticidae > Maratus > Maratus michaelseni. The sequence goes on along the minus strand of OZ007590.1, from coordinate 228,969,186 downwards.
TATTGATTAATCTAAAGCAAAAAAATAAATTTTTTCACACATTTCGTTTACTCATGTTCTCCTATCTTTTCCAACAATTTATCGCCTTTCCGTTTCTCCATTCAGAAATCGAAATTCCTTTTTATCCCTTTTTTCGATATTACTTTTTGTTTTCATCTTCTCTTTTTGTTCTTGATTCTGGTTATTTTCCAAATGAAGATTATGAAAAACTTTTTTGCGATTCCAGACGTGTTGTTCATCTACTTGTTTCATGTTTTAGAAATTTAGAAATTCCCATGAATAAAACACCAAGAAATGAATGTTGTTTATCCAGTTGAATTTTACATAAAGTAAAATATAATTCAATTAACATATATCTTTAAAAAAGAAGAACTTTGAAAAATATGAAATACTTTAATTTTTAATTAAATTATTCATATATTAAAAAATTAAATTAGTCATTTATTATACTTCATGGCTTTTGTTCGCACTTTCGTCTAGTTTGCCGAAACATATTAACGAATACATACGAAACCGAAATTTTAATGCATTATAATAAATGAATTTGAATCAGCTTAACTTTAATTATTAAAATTCTTCATAACATCTGTAAATTTTATTTGACTTCAAAACATTACTACTTTTATTTTGATGTTGCTAAGTTTTTAGGAAAACCAGATTCGCCATTTTTCCCATATAATTATGAACAAATATTTTTTGATAAAACTAAGGTTAAAAAAAAAGATATATAATACAATTTGTTTCTTGTATCCTCTTATCTCTCCAAATATTTTATCGCTCTTGCGTGATTTAACTAGAAGAAATTTAAATCTCCTTTTCCTATATTGATTGTTTGTTTCACCTTCGCTCTTTGTTCTTGATTCTGTTTGTTTTCCAAGTGAAAATTATGATAAAATATTTTTTTCTATTCCAGTCGTGTCCATCCACTTGTTTCAAGTCTTATGAATTTTATAGTACCCATGAATAAAACATACACAAAATATTTTTATTTACCGGGTTGAAACTGTAGAAATATCTTTATCTTATTTTATTGCAGCTACAATTCGAGAATGAACAGAATTGAAATAAGCTATATAAAATGTCGCGTTCCACAAATATTATAATGAAAATGAATTCGGCGGAAAGTCATTTAAAACAAATTACAAAGTGAAAGAGTGAATTCAGTGTTTTAAATTTAATGATTTCTTATATTAACATTGGTTATGAAAATTTTCTTTAGAATTCAATAAAATTTCTCTTTTATACATTAACAAAAGAGCAAAGCCAGAAAAAATATCAACAAAACATAATTTTACTGAACAGTGAAATTATCAACAAAAAGATTCCTTATAACCTGTCATAATTGATTGTTTTAATTAGAATAAATTTGTTTCAGAGTGATAACTTGATTTGAATCGGTTTAAGATTGTAAAATATTTCAATTAGACATTAATGATTTTAACTGCTTTTCTGTCAAATCAGTAAATTTACGATGTTAAAATATCTAAAATTACCATTAATTATACCATAAATATTGGACACATTTCAAAATTACTGTGAAAGACCATGTGTATTCCATACATATCGATGCAAAAAGACTTATAGATGTGGCCTAATTTCATTCTAACAGGTACAACTTCATGCATAAAAAATATAAAAATAATAATATAAAACAACAAATACATATATAAGGTTTTGCCTATAAAAGAACTGAAAATAATGTTCAGGCAGGATACCTTTTACAGGTACTCAACGAACACGTGTTTACAGCTCACGAAGAATATTAAATACTTAATGGGAGATTCTACTTCTTTGGGTCAACATTTTCGACTTCTTAAAATTTCCATTTTTTGCATCCCCCAAGTGATAAAAGTGTGATTGTTGTGTGACTGTCGCCCTAAAGCAGTTTCACGATATTCCAATTAGTTACACTATGTTTTGCTCATTAAATATAGCGTCGCTCGTTAAACAAAACGCTGTTCTAAAATTTTAAACTTGTTTTTCTCGAAACCATGTTTTTTGAAAAGGCCGAAAATTTTTCTAGAGAGCTATTCGACTGAATTCCTTCCTTTTTATATTAAAAGAAAACAAGTTGTTTTTGCTGGAGCGTATACCACACAAAAGCATAATTTTCTTTGATTAATTGTTCTTTTGAGGTCGCAAAAGTGAAAAAAAAGGGGGGGCGAAAAAAAATTTTTTTTTGTTCAATTGACCAACATTTTGTCCAAAGTCTACTCTTTGAACTAAATGTTTGAAATAGCTTCAGCGAAATTGTTGCGTTTTCCTAATTTCGAGACCCAAATTTGTTTCAGATGCTTGAGACCGGAAAAAAATGGTCGTGCAGCTGCAGGTACTCCCAGTCACACAAGACGTATTATTTAAATTGTTTACATAAAAAAAATTAAATATATAATTGGAATGTTAATGAATACAATGCAAAAAGTACGAAGTTTATAAATCTTTTCTTTGTAACCAAAAATAAAAAATCGTAAAAATCACATGAATTTTAGGCCAAATTTGTAGAACCTCTTCTGAATACCATGCTTTAATATTAACCTTGTGTATCTACTGAAATTTCAATATATAATTGAAATGTCAATAAATGCAATGCAAAAAGTCCGAAGGTTATAACTGTTTTCTTTGTAACCAAAAAAAAAAAAAAAAATCGTAAAAATCACACAAATTTTAGGCCAAAGAAGTAGAACCTCCAGTTTATTCCATGCTTTCATATTAACCTTGCGTATCTGCTGATATTTAAATATATAATTGTAATGTCAATAAATACAATACAAAAAGGCCGATGATTATACATCTTTACTTTGTAACCGAGAAAAAATAGTAAAAATTACACGAATTTTAATCCAAAGAAGTAGAAACTCCGTTTAATATGAGGCTTTTATATTAACCTTGCGTATCTACTCAGATGTAATTATATAATTGGAATGCCAATAAACACAATGTAAAAAGTCCGAAGGTTATATCTCTTTTCTTTGTAACAAATATATATATATATATCATAAAAATCACATGCATTTTAGGCCAAAGATGTCGAACGTCTCTTTAATTTCATGCTTTTATTTATTTATTGCTTTTATTACCTTACGTATCTACTGAGATTTAAATATATAATTGAAATGTCAATAAATACAATGTAAAAAGTCCGAAGGTATCGCTTTTCTTTGTTACCGAAAAAAAATCGTAAAAATCACTTGCATTTTAGGCCAGAGAAGAAGAACCTCCCCTTAACTTCATACATTTATATTAATCTTGCGTATGTACTGAGATTTTTTTTCACGAAATCGAATGAAATAATTTTTTTTTCAAATTATTCTTTCGAAAACAATTATTGCCTACATTACAACATTGTGCACAAAATAATTAAATTCTTTATATGACAGTTTTGCACGCACCCATTATAAAATTTTTAAAAATTACTATTTAATATATAATGGAGTTAAAAATATATTTGTTCAAATTTTTATTTCTGCAGCATATTTCCAAGTTTCAATGTTCGGTTTTATTTATTACTGTTACATGATAATAGTTTTTTTTTTCTATTAACAACAATGCATTAACTAAAAATTTCTTATAAATGCTAGATTAATATAAATGCATCATTTTCGAGAAGCCTATAATTTATATCGCAGTTTGTACTAAATGCATAGCAAGATATGCAGGCCGCAAAAATAATGCTTATGCGCCAGCATTGAGTGTAATTTATTTAATTGTATGTAAATAAAGATGTGAATCGTTAATAATTTGTTCTAGATTAAACGTATACGCCAGCGCACGTTGGACGTCTATTTATAAATAACAATATCTTCAAATAATTAGTTAATACAGCATTATTTTATTATAAATTTAGAAATTAAATTAAATACGTTCATAGCCTTATTCATACAATGCCAACTTATTAATTGCTTTTTTCTGCCTTTTACGTAAAATTTTGCATAACTCCAATTATGATGAAGTAAAAATATTCGGCCATTCTTTTTAAAGAAGAAAATTTTATACATTTGTTTATTGTGGATTTCAATTGCTTAGTTAAAAAAATACGAATAACAGAATTTACGAAAAAAATATCAATATTAATTTGTATTGTTCTTATTTTGGCGCACATTTAATTAACAAATATTTTACAAAATACATTTTTTAGAAGAAATACTTTATTATGTCTAGTATTAGAAACATATAAAAAATGCTGTTTCTTTTAAATATTCAATTATTTCTATAAAAACTAAAAATTGTATGCTAACTTTTCAAATGCTATGCTCATTTATTAAATAAGTTTGGTAAAATTTAATCTGTTAAAAAAAGATCAAAAAAACTTTTTATGCATTTCAATAAAAATGAATATTTCCAAATAAATATGAGTATGTTTAAAAAAAATTAAAAAGTTCAGAACTCTTGAGATTATTAAATAATGTCTTATGAAGAAATAAACTTTAGAGCGTATGATATAATTAATCTTTTTAAGATTTTAATTTTCCATTCGTTGTAATAATAACACAAAATTTGATTTTTATTTAAAAAATAAGCTGTTTTTTTTATATTTTCTAAAGTTTGAATTTTTTTAATTCAGTGTTGATAATTTAGAATAGTTATAACGAAATAAAACATTTTCAGACGTTTATGCGTATATACAGGATGATTATAAAGATAACTTTGCCGGTACATGAGTCTTTTGCGACCATGCCGTTCAGAGATGCCATTTGGAATGTGGTTATTGTATGGCATGGTGTCGAGAATGAGATAAAGAACAACAATCCATCTCTTACAGTTAACGGATATACAGATCATATATGGTGAAGATCATTTTGCAATTAAAGCAATTAATTATTGCCATTCGAAATTTTTTAATTTGTGTCACTGCAACTGTAACCGTGAGGGTTCGAATGTTGTCCTTTACCACATTGTCGATTCCATGCCATAAAATAACCACATTCCAATGGAATCCTTCTTGAACGGTATGTTCGGTAGGTGCTGGTATAACAGTATAGTATATACATACATATATATATATATATATATATTTGTAATTACCTTACATATATATATTTCTCTAGAATTATATTATATAAAAGTTTCCGTTATAAAACTGACAATGCAGTAGATAATTAAATAAAATAAATAACTATTCAGAGATTTATATAAACATATATTTTTTTTACAGAATTAAGGAATCACATGGGTATTCGAACGTAAAAAAAAAAAAAAAAAAAATACAAATACAAATTTCTTTACAATATAGAAACAAAAAATATAGAATAGTGCGTGAAAATGAAATGAAATTACGTAAAGTTGTATTCAGCAAACCTGTGTATAATACTACTGTAGGGAATCAGAAACTGTATCGGCATAAACCAGTAGTTCCATCGTAGGACTTACGCATCAAAGAAAATTGTCTATAATATCCCAGGTAATTAAAAATTCCAGTTTATTTAATAACTCACTCCGATTCCACGTAAGTTTATTTATCATTTTTTTAAGTAACCCCGTAGACTAAAGATGAAAATTATCTATGCAAATTTCATAATAAAACGAAAAAACAAAACAATTAATTTTCAAAGTGTTCGCATTTAAAATTTCAAAATGCAAGAAGGGTATAATTTCATTATAACGCTTTGAATGTAAGAAAACGCAATTTTATAATTAAAATCTTGCAACTCATCTGATTATTCTCGTCTTTTAGAAATTTTCTCAATTTCTGTAGCTATTTATTGAATGTGCTCCGTGTTTCTACTCGCTCTTCACACTGTAAAAAATTTTTCGGAAGGCTCCGTAAAAAAGTGGTGGCATAAAGATGCCACGGCTTTTTGGTGTTACGGTTCACAACAAAGTAATGAAACATTCCAATTTCCAATAATCAATGTACTTTTTTTATTCAGTGTCTTATTTAAGCAATTAAATTTTAAAGTTTCGTATTACAGATAAAATGAAAATTCAAATAATGAGCATAAAAAGATTTAAATTAGCTACTTACTTTATCGGTTGATATCCAAACAAAGAATGGCATTTGTTCAGATTGCATTTGTTTCTAAGTACCTAGGCAGCTGTTTTTTATTCTTCTTTAGTTATCACAATGGCTAATGGAACATAAAGCATGAAGCACGCATGCGCAGAATGTAGTTTACGGAAAAGTTGAAACCTCTCAAAAATATTGCTCGAATTATTGCCGTAATTGGCGTGTGACATAAAGAAATTCGAAATTCCGGTAAAATATGCGAACTGTTTCAGGATAATTTCCTGAAACGTTCCGAAATTTTTTTACAGTGCAGTAGGGCACATGTGAGAAACCTTTATGCATGAAACTGCTTATGCCTCTCTCAAAAACTGGCTTAAAACTTTTGAACATATATATTTTTTAAATATTAAGTACTACCAACTTTATAAAAAAAAGGGCTACATAATGTTTTTAAAACTCGAAAGCGCTACGTGTGTATTTTCATATTTTTTATAGACAAAATATTAGTGTCCAAGACTATTCAATCTGTTTGTAATGATGTACTACAATGAATTATAAAATGTATCAATGCTATCGAATTTAATCGCCAAATGTGAAAGTCTGTTTCAAAAGATTTTGTGAAGATGAAAAATAACCAAATCTCTAAGTAATAACTACAGAAAGAAATGGATTTATAGTAAATTTCTTATGGTTCTTTTTCAAGCCTCATACACAGTATATAAACATGCATTATGATATATACATTCTAAAATTAAAAATTTTAAATTTAAATTTTACACTGTGTTTAACTCGCGATAATGAGGAGAAAAAGCCCGCTATAATTGAAGTGCATTATGATAAAAAAAAAATGGATACATAATTTTGTAATGTTTGAAATTCTACGTGTGTGTATTTTCCTATTTTTTATAGACAAAATCTTAGTGTCCAAGAATATTCAATCTGTTCCTAATGATGTACTACAATGAATTATAAATTGTATCAATGCAATCGAATTTTATAGCCAAATGGGAAAGTCTGTTTAAAAAGATTTTGTGAATTTAAAATTGCAAATAATTGAGCACCTTTGTTTCACACCGAGTTAAGTACGCAAGACAACAAATCTCGAATATAACAGCAAAAATACGCGGCTTTGTTTCATATATGGAATTATTATAAAAAGTTATATTTGCAAAGAATAAATAAAAATGCCTGTCTCATGAACTAAAAAAGTGAAGTCAGTAGTCTTTGATAATGCCGTTGTAAGTACATTATATGAGAATATAAGATCACTAGAGAGTGGTAAAAATTATATGTTACAGAGGGAAGGAATCATTATTTTAGTCATTATTCCTGCGTTGGTGGAAACTATGGGGAAATGTTTTTTACTCCTGCAGAATTATGATGTAGACAAAACAAATTTAAGTTTTAAGTACGTATGCTAAATTTGGACAAAAATATATTCATATCTTACAGTCCATCGCATGACATTAAAAAATGATCATTTAGATAGTATATTTTGTTGCTTAATAAATAACGCTTAAATGAAATTTGAATAAAAGTAAAACTTCTCTTAATTAGAGAATTTATTTATATTTTTCTTTAAAAAAATTATCTATAATGTATATACATTATTGTTTAATTGCCCATAGGAATATGTTCCTCATAATTAACATATTTTTCTTGTGTGTATAAGTGTGTTAGAATGCATTCAGATTTTAAATACAAGATTTTATATATTTGTATAAGGTTAGTATCACCATATTCAATGAGACTAAAATTATATGTTACAGAGGGAGGGAATCATTATTTTAGTCATTATTCCTGCTTTGGTGGAAACTATGGGGAAATGTTTTACTCCTGCAGAATTATGATGTAGACAAAACAAATTTATGTTTTAAGTACGTATGCTAAATTTGGACAAAAATATATTCATATCTTACAGTCCATCGCATGATATTAAAAAATGATCATTTAGATAGTATATTTTGTTGCTTAATAAATAGCACTTAAATGAAATTTGAATAAAAGTAAAACTTCTCATAATTAGAGAATTTATTTATATTTTGCTTTAAAAAATTATCTATAATGTATAAATTATTTTTTAATTACCCATAAGAATATGTTCCTCATAATTAACATATTTTTCTTGTGTGTATAAGTGTGTTAGAATGCATTCAGATTTTAAATACAAGAATTTATATATTTGTATAAGTTAGTATCATCATATTCAGTGAGGCTATTTTGATGCACAATTTTGATGATCCAATTGATATACTATATATATGTGTGTATATATATATATATATATATATATATATATATATATATATAGAGAGAGAGAGAGAGAGAGAGAGAGAGAGAGAGACCATATTTTTAATAATAACTCTATCTTAATTTTATTCTAAACTAAGGCTTGTGAAAATGGCTTCAGCACATGACTACTTAGGACAACCACTATGCATCTTTAAAAATTCGTTCGTTTGGTTAAGCTAGGAACTTAATTAGAAATTTGGCTTAAACTATTATTCAGAAATAGTGGTAACCGCTACTCATAAATTTAGTTTAATGTTATAAAGGGTGACTATTAAGTTAAGTATAATGTTTGGAATCACTTGCGTTGAAATCGGAATGATAGTTGCTGAGATATGGAAACGGGGAATAGTTAGAGAAAACTTTGAAGGAGGTCCCCGGAAGGATGGGAGGGGGGGGGGGTGGCGGATGTTCAAGTGACCTTCAGCAAATAACTATCTAGGAGGATCACTATACATCTTTAAAGATTGATTCATTTGGTTAAGCTAGGAACTTAATTTGAAATTTGGCTTAGGCTATTATTCGGAAATACTGATAATTGCTTTTTAGAAATACCCCTTGAAGCAATGAATGCGGATTTTTACGATAATTTAGTAAAAATGGAACTAAATGGAGAAGTTCGGAACATTATTACTGAGATATTACTGAGAAACGGAGATTTAAAATAGCGGTATTCTGTATATAAAACAACAATTGAATGCTACGGGTGAAGCTAAAAAAAATGTTAAAATTGTTAAATGTAATTAGACCCCTACCCCTCGTCATTCCCGCAAATATATAACAAATACGTAATCTGATAAGTAAAGTTTTCTGTATTAATAGTCTCTATCATAATAATATATGTCCCGTTTTAAAAAACCTTAAACCCAGATAATTATAATGAAGAAAAACTTGCCAGAAAATGTCCTAAACAGGTGGCGTTTGTATAATTTGCCGTGAGTAGATGGCGCTACATTAGATTGGCTATATTCAGGTAACTGCAATCCATGTTGGCGGCACTATTTCGTTATAATTCCTTATCTATTCATTTATTTAATGTGTTCTGAGAAGATATTCTACACAACCAACCAACCGAAGAAAAAAAAAGCGTATTTTTAATGTGAGTTCTTCGTGCATTTTAATTAATATTTCAGAAAGTAATTAAAATATTAAAATTCTGACGTTCAGGTACACAAGGAGAGGGTTTGGACTACCTAAATCTAAATTTTCAGCCTTCTAGGTGGGCTAGATTTTCCTAACCATCGCCAACACACACACACACACACACAGAGCGAAACTTTCTTTTATTAGTATAGATTGCATTAATTTCCAACGCGTCATATTTTTCATTATTTCTTCTTTTCTCTGTTCAAAATCTTTCTTTTCGGCTCCCGTAATTGTTTTCTTTTACAATTCATTCAATGTATTTTGAATTCGGAGTATTATATTATTCCAAAATTATACAGAACGTATTTCCAGTCTTTTTTGCAGAACCAAATTACAGACATTTGACGAATCAGCAAATTGCTCTGCAATTAGCTTTCTCATTGGCTACGAGCTTTGTATTTGTCTCTACGCTCTAACTAATAAAATATTTTGCAATAGATCAGAAGAAAACTGTTTCGTTGCTTCTCTTGTCAAAAAATATGCGGCTCCAGTTGTAATAGAATTTCAATGCCGTATTGTATACAGCTTAATATATATATTTTTTTCGCTAGTTTATTTTACTGGCTCAATATTATTTAATCTGCTATGTAAAAATTTGTCAGTTGATTAAGACTGGTAATGCCTCTCGAACTATATTATTGCCTTTTATTTATTAAATAAAGTCTTGCTGCTGTAACTGACGATTTTCTTAGGAGAAATTCTAATCGTTTATTTCAGTCATTGTTTTGCATAAATCTCTCATATACAACTGCCTACTACATAATTTTTGACATCATAGCCAAACTTATTTCAACATGTCAATGATATCCTAAAATAATAGATTCTAATATCTTAAAGATTTTATCTTCAAGCATCAGTATGATCAATAGATCTTTGCTACCTGCATAATGTGGTCGCATCATATGTTATTAGCTCTTCTTGACAGTCATCTAAACTGTTATACATCCTGTACAGCAACGATTTTCGTCGACATTTTTAATACGAACACCTAATTTTGACATCATATTTGACTCTGTCAGTAAATTGTTTCTTAGGATACCAAACAGAAAGTCATTCGGTCAAGTAGTTTAGGAAATATGGAGAATTAAAGTTTCGAACTCCTAATGTTAAATTAATTTGTAATTGTTGCAACACAGATTACAATACGAATAGACTTTTAAGCATAGCTCAAAAACTACTTGGCAGAAGAAGCTGTAATTTTGGATTCACGCACTTAAAGGTTCTAAAAATAGATTTCTATTAAAATATATTCATTGGTTGTAATTTATATTTGTTTCGAAAATTATTTAAAAACTTTTTTTTCGAAAAAAAAAATAATTGAAATCTATGATTTAAAAAAAAATCGATTTCTATAAGCGTCAAATATGCAAATAGTAAATCACTGCTTATTTCGTCACTGTGAACTGAAATGTCTGAAATTCAGACACTTAAGTGTCTGACACTTTACAGACATTCGAAACGTCTGAAACCCGGCCATTTTTACCTGTAATTTTCTGACAACAGGCAGCCATTTCTGACCACTCTTTTTTTAAAAGCATTAAAAACAACCATGTTTGACCACATTGAATCCTCAATAAATGGAAAAAAATATTTGACCATAAAGCAGCTTTGGGTTTGTTCCAAAAGCAGAATCTGATAAAAACATTAGCAAAGTGGTCCGTGACCCTGCCCCTTCCCATGATTTTAGGGGCCGGAAATTTGGAATACAGCTTTAATAAAGCTGATATTTTTATTCTATTTCAATAGTACAATGTCGAAATAGATTTAAAATATCATATTTACAAAAATTGCATACCAAATTTGGGGCCCCTAAAATAATGAGAGGAGGCTATGTCACGGCCCACTTTGCCCATGCTTTAATCAGACTCTGCTTCTGGAACAAACCCAGACATGCTTTATAAATAAATATTTTCAAAAAGAAAAAAAAAGAAAAATCTGATTTAATTTTTGTATTATTATTATTTTTTACACCCACATGTAGGGTGAGACCCCCCCAGTAACTGACACTTTAAGGATTCATTCTTTTACAAATCACTATTACAAAAATTAAATCTATTTTATACTTATATTTGTTTTTGAAATGATAGTAGGGATATATTAAGAAATTATTGTTGGCAAAATTTTCAATAATTATACATTTTATTATTAAAAATTAATTTTATTCATAAATATGGTCAGAAACTCCAGTAACTGACACCATTCCTATTTTGAAACACCAGTAACTGACACAAAGTGAGCCAGTGACTGACACTTTATTTTAAAATATTAAAATGCTTTAAAAAACTTTATTCTTTATTATAAAAACAAAATACACTAATATTTATTATAAAAAGTGGAATTTAATAAGCTATACTGCATTATTAGTAATGCAGATATTCAATAACTGACATTTCTAAACCAGTAATTGACATCTGGTGTCAGACACAGGTAAAAAAAACTTAAATTTTAACGGTGTTTACTACAAGATAAATTTAATTTATTATTATGCATTTTTAAACCGTTCAAATAATAGATTTCAACTTTCTTTAATATAACCAATAACTAACACCTCTGTCAGAGACTAGTGAAATGAATTTCTAGGAACCAATAACTGGCACACCCCATTGAGCTAAATTAAATAACTATAAACCCTAAATCATGGCTCTAATATATCATATGCATCTTTTAACTAATTTATACAAGTATAAATTTAAGAAAAAAGCTTAGAATGGTTGCATGACAAATAGATTAGAAAAACACTTCCTTAATTTTAGAAATAAGATGGTTGCTTTAAAATGGCACTTTTTGATTCTCAAAAGTGTCTTCCTCGTTGCATATGTTCTTGGCCCTCTAGTGGGGAATAAATTGACTCCAAAATAAAAATAAGTGTCTCATTTACCACTAGGTTTCACCCTATAAAAATACTTTGGGGAGGAAAATATCTAAAAACATTTTTTCTATTAATATCACATTATTATTATTATTAAATTTAACTAAACTTTAAAATATATATAATAATTATATGAAATACACAGAGCAAACATAATAAGAAAATCATTTCGTTAACTTTTCAAAGTATTAAACATCAGCATTTTTACCAATCGCTAGGAATTACTGGCATTAGATGTCTGGAATATCAGATTAAAACTATGTTTTAAGAACTTTTTTATTTAGATCTCAAATTTTATTATAAAAATGAAAATCCCTTAAAAGAGTGTCTGGTCTAAATATGAATTTTATGTATCTTCTTTTTTGTCGTCATATTAATTTGTAAGATATTTTCAAGATGGCTCCGTTTCTTCAAATTTAAACATGTAGCAATTAGCACAAGATAACATTAATACAATATATTTATCAAAGTAGATTTTTTTTTCAAACAATTTTTCATTAGGATTATTAAAAACAAACAGCATGTGAATACTATAGGAGGGATAATTTCTCTTTGGAAAAGCAAACTTTATTTATAAAATATTCAGAAAGTCATGATAACTTTATTTTAATACTTTCATGATTTCTTTTAATGTTCTATATCCACCATCTGAAGCAAAAAATGGAACATTTCTCATACATAGACTTAAATTTGATAATATATAAACATTTACTTTGATAATAAAATACTCTGAATTAAATGATACTGTTGTCACTAAAAATGAAAATTCATATATAAAATTATATCATTCATACAAAGTAACTGGAAACTGTAAGGAGAGAACTTAATTATAAATATCGTATAAAAATTATAATGCTTTATATAGTGCCATATGAGCAATATTTTACTAATTTAGATCAGATGATAATCATACGAGCTATTTAGCTCTTATTAAAAAATACATAAACGTTTATTTTTAATAACCTGTAGTAAAACTTAATTCTAGTTTCCAAACCTCTTTTGTCTTTAATATACATCTTACAATATCTAATTGTCGCTTTTGCATTTTTCACGTAAATGGGGTTTCAAGTAAACTTATGAAAAAATATATACAGCAGCTTTAAGTGTAAAATATAGTTACGTAAGTAAATATACGAAATTCTAGCTTTTTACTAATTTCCATTTTAAATATCCAAACACTTTTTTGCAAAAAATAATTTAAAAAAAATCAATATAATATTTAATTTCATTTTGTGAAATTTTGTATAATATAAACTAAACATTTTAAGCAGAAAATAAAGGAAAATAATGATTTATATATTATTTTAAAAAAAATAATAAAACTATAGCTGTAAACATACATATTGTTAATAAAGTTAACTATTAACAAGAACGAAAAATCATGCGTCAAGCATAGATTATGTAGCACTTTCCAACGCTTCCAAAATAATTTTACAAAACATACCGTTTAATAAGCTAAAATATAACATCTAAGTAAACAATTTGGAAAACGCATAACATATTTAAAAACATAATTTCAGGAATTTCCAACAGATACAATATTCGGAAAAATATCCGAATGCTTTTATTCAGCCCTGTATATGATCTATAGATTTGTATATGTTAGGATGCTAAATTTTAGTTTAGTTAGGAAACGCGTAGCACAGTTTAAAATTATCTTTCTGGAGTTTCTGTCAATAAACGGAAATGTGTTCGCGAACTTTTGTGCTGCCCTGTATAGGATCTATAGAATTTATACACACCACGTAATAAACAAAAAGCGAGCTAAAATTAAAATCGCGTTTAGTAACTTAAAACGCACTTCCAGGAATTATTGTTAACAGACAGTAGAGAATTCTTTTGTGTGTCCCTGTAAATGAACGATGACTGCTATACACACACTATTCTGTAGTAAGCCTCTTGTAATGCACCTTAGATATATATATAAAAATTTCAATGCGTTTAAAATAGTGAAACATTATTTAAATAAACCGCAGACGATTTTTCTCCATAGACGTCATGTAACGGAATTCTTTTGACTGTCCCTGTAAAGTAACTATAAGTGCTATGCACACCCTATTCCATATTAAGCTGCTTCTAATGCACCTTAGTGATATATATAAATTTCAATGCGTTTAAAATACTGAAACATTATTTAAATAAACCGCAAATGATTTTTCCCCATAGACCGCAATGTAACGGAATTCTTTTGAGTGTCCCTGTAATAAAACTATAAGTGCTACACACTTCCGTTGAAATAGGGAACATGCTATAGATAACGACAATAACATATAAAAATTGCAGAGCAATCCGAGCATATTTACGGGAGTTAGAGCATGGACAGACGGCAGACGGCAGACGGCCAGACGGCCAGACGGCAGACGGCCAGACAAACCAAAGTCATAAGCACTTTTCAACTAGGTTGGAAAGTGCTAAAAAATGGAAAATTTGAATAGTAATCATGTTAATAATAATCTCGAAGTCACAACGATATGTTTCATTTTGATAGGACATAAGTATGATATTACAATGCAACTAATTTTTTACTTTTTTTCATTCCATGATAATATTATATGAAACTTAATTTGAAAAGTTTTTAAGAATTAGGTTTAATAACAATTTTAAATGAAGAATGCAAAGCAAAACTATGATTCAACCATTAATCAGATTATTCACTATATAAAAATTTTATTTATAAAATGGAGGTCTAAAGAAATATTAAGGAAATTTATTAATATTGAAAGTGATGTGCATTTATTGAAAATCACGAGAGATCAGAAGAATAAGAAATGAGCACACAAAATTTTTAAAAAGAAAAATATTTATTGAAAAAAAAAAACGCAAATACGAAATATGCATATAATTCTAATGAAAATAATTTCAATAATAAATAAATAATGTTTCATATGTGAAAAAAAAGGTCGGAAAAGGTTCCGTTCGAAATTGATAATTATCACTCTACGCGAGCTTACCTTTAAGAAAAGGTATCCAAAAACTGTACCTGTAAAACCAATTGCATGCAAATATTCACAATCTCAAACGCCATTTTTTAGAAATATGTATTCGATGTATTCGATTATTTACACACACACACAAACACACACACACACACACACACATACACACACACACACACACATATATATATATATATATATATATATATAACGATAAATGAAACATTACCAACTTAAACAATGAAATAATGATTAAGCATGTAATAATTAGTTGTCAATAAAAGAACACAACACACTGAATATGGATACAAAAACTTATTTAAAAGAATAAGAAATTAAATTAAAAATTGAATAAATGGAATTAAATGAATGAAATGAAATGAAATTTGTGGCATTTAGACAGAATTTTCAAGTCCCAAATGCCTAAATTTCACAAATAAAATGAAATGAGAGGTTTCATCATCATATTAGCC
Source organism: Maratus michaelseni (assembly GCA_963931845.1). Classification (NCBI taxonomy): domain Eukaryota; kingdom Metazoa; phylum Arthropoda; class Arachnida; order Araneae; family Salticidae; genus Maratus; species Maratus michaelseni. The sequence goes on along the minus strand of OZ007590.1, from coordinate 228,953,529 downwards.
ATACATTGCTAAAGAATATGATTTTGGGACTACCTGCTCATAAACATTGAATCAAAGCTGTGAAAAAATAAAAAATAAATACAATATTAAAAAGGAAAGAAGCCATACCAATAATATACAGAGAAAACATGAAATAGAGTCAGAAAGTATATAATCCATTTTGATTAAAAAAAGATACCTGTGCACCACATGAACCACACATGAACACAGCCAAAACTAGGGAATGAATTGCAAAAAATCATTACATGTTGCCAAATTTAGAATTAGAAAATGATTTACTATGTTGCCAGAAAAGATATTAAAATAATATGAATATTGTAAAGCAACATCAACATTAGTGCTGCCATCTATAATGGTAAAAAGTGAATATACACTGAATAAAAAGAGTAATAGATGAAAATTAATGTTTAAAAATTAAACCAAATTACTATCTGAAATGATAGCAATTAGTTAAATAATAAATAAATGAAATTAATTAATAAATATAATATCTAATTACATTAAAGTAATGGATGTATTAATGAATAATTCTATGTTAAAAAAAAAAGATGTAAGAAGGAAAAATTAATAATTAAAGCAACATAAAAATATATGTACCATGAAATGACATCAATACTAAATATTTAAATTAAGATACAAAGGATTTAAAATTAATATTAATTAAATATTGAAATGAATTAGTAACATAAAATGTTTCGTCATACAAAGTTAAAAAAATTATATAAACTTAATATAAGTGGTAAGGGTAGAACGTTTAATAAAAATTAAAACATATTATATTAACACTTTAGAAAAGTATACATTATATTAGAAGTTAATATAATATTATCCACCGTAGTTATACATCCAAATTATTAGATCAAAAACATTCTTAATGTTAATGAATATAAATTCATTTAAATTAATTAAATAATGAACATGTAAATATAACTAAATTAATATACATATAAAAATATCACATCACAGTCCATTATAAAATGTGTAATATCAAACATTTGTGTAAATCAAGATGCCCCTTTTTTTTTAATATATATATAAATTAACCAATATATATATATATATATATATATATATATATATATATATATATAGTTATATATCTATATCTATATATATATCTATATATATATATATATATAGTTATATATCTATATCTATCTATATATATATATATATATATATATATATATATATATGTGTGTGTGTGTGTATGTGTATCACTTGCGAACGACCAACATAAAAGTACCAAAAAATAAATAAAAGAGTAAATAAAAAATCAAGTGACTATAGAAAAATGATCTAAGACCATTTCATCAGGGAAGCCCCTCTGAATCCCTCGTAGAGAACATTTTCAATTATGTTTTCTGTTCAACATTGATGTGTTTCATATTTATCTTAAACAAGGGGGTTTCAAGAGGGGCAGAGTCCCCTGTCAATTAAAAAACGGATCAATTCCTTATTTTTAACATTTTTGTTAGAAACTTAGTTTTGAATATTTAATAAATAAGTTCTGATATTGCTTTTTAGATTGATATGTTTAAATGTGATCTTGGAAGATGCGTTCTGACAAAATATACTCAATTAGCTTTTTTTCATGTTCATAATCTGCATTTAAAAAAAAAGCGTAGTAGGCTGCGAACCCCAGGCACTCCTGTTCGAAAATTGAGTCCTCTGTCTTGGGTCCTCCCTATATTTCTTTTCGGTCATGTATCTGACTATTTTCAAATACTTATTTAGGGTGGGTGAAGCCCATACCTGTATTCCAGTGAGTACGCCGACTAGTGTAAAAACTTTTTGAAGAACTTTATATTTTTGTGAAAAGCAGTTATTTAATTACTTTAATGAACAATTTTTCAAGACTTGGTAAGAAGACTTGTACAGTTTTTACACACATCTTCTGATTTAATCAAATTGGTACTTCTATAAAGTAATATCATTTAATAGATGGAAAAGTATTTTAAACACCTCTAATCTATTAGTAAACATTTTCCGATTGTTCTGGCATATATAAAGATACAATTGTGTCACAGTCACTACACATAGTATGTAATTGTATCAAATTCAGACACTCAAGTGTCTGATTTTCTAAATGTCTTAATTTCAGACATATCACCACTATTCGGACATTTATACCATGATCATTATAAAACACTTATGTGTCTTAAATTGTGACATCTATGATATCTGAACATTCAGATTAAAACACTTAAGTGTCTAAATTATCTTTTCAGGCACATAAGTGTCTGAATTTAAGACTCCTCTATTTGCAGTGCAGTTTTTGAGTTTGGCTTAAATAACTACACGCATTGCAATCTGTTTTGCAACAATTATGAATTAATTTAACATTACGAGTTCCAAACTTTAAACTCTCATAATTCTTAAACTACTACACCAAATGACTTTTCCTTTGGTATTAAGTAAAATTTACCAAAAGAGCTCAATATGATGTCACAGTTATTTATTCGTTTAGAATTTTCAGAGTTTGTTACAATTTCCATATGAAGACGATACCCTAAGCTTAATTTTTAACGGAAATCAATAGAATATATAATTGCCGGTCGAATGGCTATTTCTGTTTTTTGGGACAATTGGATGATTAAAATGTATGAAGTGGTGCCATTCATTTCGGCCGACTATACGTATTAATAAATTCATTTTTGCCGCCATAATGGTATAAAAAATAGAAGCAACAAACACAAAATTCTAATTTTGTTGATTGTAAATATTCAAAAGATGGTAATATAAGTATCAGATTTAGGAAATAGGTACTATACCTACATCACAGCGAGCCTATGTGAAATCAATTTCACGTCACAAAATGTGACAAGTGTCAAAGTCACTACTGTGAACCAAAATGAGATATATTTCATTTGTTTCATTATTACTAGCTTGTAAACATCATTTTGTGACTTCACTGTGACTCTTGCTTTATGAAAAATCCTTTAGTGAAGTCACAATGAAGTACCCTTGTGATTCTTATGTGATCGTTATTTGCAGACTCCATTGTAAAGTCATCGTGATAGTTTTTTTTTTGTTACGAATCCCAAAATGACAGTGAAAGGAAGTTATCTTGTGACTCTATACTAGTCTCCAAATGCGAGTCACCATCTAACCGCATTGTGATGTTATTTTGTGAGACTCGTCACAATGTAATGTACATGGTGATTTCAGAATGGAGTTCCCAAATGCCGATCAAAGAGAATCGCAAAGGGAATTCATTATAACGTCACACGGAAACTTGTCACAAACGAACAATGACAGTGAATTCTCACTGGAGCCACAAAATGACGCTTAAATGAGAGTAAAAATACGACGAATGTAAGATTTCACATTGTGGTTCACCGTAATCACTGTGATACTTGTTACCATTTGTGACTTGAAAGCGACGTCACATCCACTGACTGTATTGTAGATATATTACATATTTGCCGCACTTCAAGTCCATATCACTTTCTTTTGAAAACGCACAATTTGTTAAATTAGCATTTTGTGTTTGATGATTGACTTTTGGACACCAGAGTACATCAGAAGGAAATTTTTTTAAAGTTATATTATTAAATATTTGAGATAATTTATTTATAGTTTATTAATAACTGTATTTATTCCATTATATCACGTAAACAATTGCTATTTTCCTATTTTTAATATTAATATTACCTGTTTTTCAGAATTTTAATCCATTACGTTCTGAAGTCCTATTAACGATCTAAGTAGCAATCACGTATTTTTCGGGTTTCCAAAAGTAAATTAAGTTGACTGTAGACAAAAATATTTGTAAAAAAAGTTTTAAGAAATATTCAAGGTGAAAGGATATAATAGATGTTTCAGTCCCAAACTGATAAATAAAATAAAATTTAACCTGCGTTTTATAAGCATTCTTGTGAAACTGCAGGAAAACTATGAAGCATAGAGTTCATAGAACATGTCTTTGCATTAAGTATTACTTCGTTTTAACATTTTTTGTTAGTATTTGCATGCAGTAATGATAATATACGTCTATACTTTTATTATAATGACTTCCTGTATGCAGGTTTTGTACGCTTTTACCACACTTATTTAATAGAATTTTTCGCCTTATTTAAATGCCGAAAAGTATTACAATTCCTACAGTTAAACGAGGTGTGTACAACTTCTGTTATTTAAATATTAAATAGAAAAATTCTATTAAAAATTGTGGTAAAAGAGTACGCACCCTGTGTATGCTGTAACATTCATTAATAGTAATAATAATAATTATAAAGTTTTCTTAGTAGTCTTTATGCCGATGGTGATTCATTTATTTCAAATATATGTTTAAAATATTTAAAATTGTGCCTATTTTTCTGAAAATATTTTTTTATAAAACATAAAAAATAAACTAGAACGTGGTTATGTCTGTAATCCTCTTGCAATACGACATTTTACAAACTCTTCCAGATTTCTTCATTAGACTATTGTCATCTGAATACTACGAAAATTATCTTATATTCATTAGATTTCAGTAAATGCCATATTCGTTAAATTTCGGTAAAACTTTTGTGATTTGGAAAACTACTTATAATATTATTAATGTATTTCTTTTTCCAGAGCTAAAAGGCAACTCTGGAAAGGATTAATGTTCACAGAGAGAAGCTACTAATTTACTGTAATATAAAAATCATACTTTTTACGTTAAATGAAATATTTTTTGCCAAATTTAAATCTTTAACATAATTTTTAGAGTTTTATCATTCACTTAGGCCAAGTAAGCAATTTAAACCTCAGTATAATTTAATTTTAAGTTTTTTCCATATAGAAAGAAATATTATTGGTTTCTCTATTTCTCTGACAAGAAAGTTGGGAAAACAGTATCTGTGTACATCTCAATTTCATGCCCCTACTTTGTAACAATAGCAGTTCATTATTCGACAGTAAATTTATTTTTAAATATTTACTACTTGTTTACTTGTAAGACTTTACTTAAGCAAATTAGAGCATCCGGTGCAATGTTACTATTAGATGACAATTTAGAAGATATTTCAGTAACAAAATTTGAATATCAGAAAGAACAAGCTAATAAATTATATATCATTATTTTAAAAAATGTCTGTGATAACGATTCTATTAGTTTTCCATCAAATAAATGGTTTTTAAGTTTCGATAATACTGGGACATAACGTTACATGCATTTGAGAATTTTTTCGCAAATGTTACAATTTTCCTTATTAAAAGTAATCATGAGTTTAAAATTTAAAATCTTCTCTGTTGAATCATTTAAAAGTATAGCGCAGGACATCAATCTCTTTTTTTAAATCGAGACAAAAACTGTGTTTATACTTTTGAAAAGCATAAAGTGTAATTAGCTTTAATTTTTAAATCCAAAATTTATTTTACGTTTATTTTATATATACTAGAACCTTTGAAATTAAACAGTTAAAGGGTTTATTAAACGGTTAAGGGAAAATTAAGGGACAATTAAGCAGTTTTAAATTAAACAGTTAAAGAAATTATTGCAGCGATTGTTAAACTGTGACGTTCTTAACCAAAATGTCCGCACTGACATGAGTCTTCACAAAATCTGAAAAGATTTCATGCCCAATGCAAAAATCTAAAATCTGAGAACAATCTTGCAAGCAAAATAAAAAAGAAATCTAGGAATGTATTTTTAAAATGCATCATAGGTAACTCATTAGCATCATCAGTGGATATCTGTATTTCAGGAATCTATTTTTTATTCTTAAATTCCAAAAATTCATACCAGAAATTCTGAATAGTAATTTTTGCTTTATTTAATGACAGATATTTCGTGATTATATAAATAAAAAAAAGTCTTCCGGAATTTCAGGAAGGGAATGTTTGAATGAAAAAAGAAATTCCTGAAATGCAGGCGTATATGCGCTGATGATGGGAATGGGTGAATTTATATATGTCTGCGATTCCCCCCATAATTTTGACTTTCAAGTCCTTAAACAATAATTTTTATTTTAATACATATTCTTAAGGGTTTTTTTATTTCTTATATTATAAAACATGTCATTGCATGATTCTATAACGGCATTAATGAGATAAACAAGTGTTGAACGATTTTGGAAAACAAAATGTAGCATTAAATTCCTTACCGTCTTTTGTCCCTGATGCCGATTTTTAAGTTTACAGTTGTATGGATAAAATTGTTTAAAAAAAATTAGGTCTATTGTTTTTTTTAAACAAAACTGAAGCTATTGTTTTACATAAATATGTAACAAAAATTTGGCTGAACACATTTTTTAGGGTTATTATTCTTTTTTAAAATCACGGCAATAATAGCATTGCTTAAATTAATATATATCTAGAAATACAATGCTGTTTTAAAATATCGAGTAATGATTGATACTCTCAAGGCTTATACTCATATACGGAATTAAGTTTTAAAATCAAGTTTGTAAATTCATTTTTTTATCATTTAAAAAAAATTGCACAAAAAAAAAAACACTACAATTTTGCCCTTTTGATCGACGATCAGGCGGTTAAAAGAATAAGAGCCACCGAATTACTATAATAGAAATCATTACTACATGTCTTCTGGTTTGTGACTTGGAGGTTATGACTTAAGAGGCTACACTAGTCACGCAAAGAAACGCTCACGCTAATATGTCTATGGGAAGGTTCTTGCGCGATTTCTCGCTCGCATTTTAATATTTTTAAATGATTTTTTTGGCATAGGATAGCTGAAGTCGATCTCTAACGTTGTTAGTTTTTACTTTTTCGATTTTGGTTCCAGTTTTTTTTATATAAGGGTACTTTCACTTTCAGAACCGGTTCCAAAATTGAAAATGTCCGCTTATAAAAAAAGCTGGAACCAAAATAAAAAAAAGGAAAAACTAACAACGTTAGAGATCGACCTCATCTATCCTATGCCAAAATAATCATTTAAAAATATTGAAATGCGAGTGAGAAATCGCGCAAGAACCTTCCATATAGACTTAACATTAGCGTGAGCGTTTCTTCTCGGGAGTAGCGTAGGCTCTTAACAAATACAATGGAACAGATATGTTACACTCACGCACCGATGTTTGGCGACTTTTTGATTGGCGTGATTTCCAATCCCGCGCCAAACCATTAACTAATACCATAGCCAGGTTACCATTAAAAAAAATCACCAAAATTTGCCCATTTTTTTTCCCTTTTTATAACCGATTAAAAATATAAAAAACGGTGCGTGAGTGTAAGACATCATAGCCAATACAATACAATCATTAAAACTAAGCATTTTGCTTTGCTAATAAACAATTCTCAGTAATATTGTTCATGGTGCCGAAATAATCGTATTCGATAGTCCTACGAAAGCAATTGGGAACATTCATGTTTAAAAATTGGGATAAGAAAATTTTGTAGTTGAAATATTTTATTCTTTCTGTAATCGTTTTTTTACATAATCAAATGAATAACGATTCACATAGAAAAGTTATAGTTTTATCCCCAAAAGTAATTATATTGGAAAAAAGAAAAAAAATATCTCAAACACTAATGATTTACTGAAATATTCTTCTGAATGTTTTAAATGTTAAAAATCATCCAGAAGTCATCAACGTCTCATTTTAAAAGTCACTGAATTTTTTAAAAAGAAACCTTTTTGCTGCTTTAAAGTTAATAATTCATTTTTTTCCCAGCGGAGCATTAAATGAATGAAACAATTAATGTATTTTTTACTTCGTTTCTTTTCGGGGGATATTCACGAATTCGGTTAATTAAGGAAATAAGTTGGTAGAATCGACGATTAAAATTTTATGAAATGAAGTCACAATATATTTTTAATGACTTTTGGAATTCAAAATAAATGTATCATAAATTCTATAATCCATTATCATATTTCAACCATTTCAGAACATATATATTTATTATAATTTTTTTGTTGTTGTTTGATTTGGAACAATTTAAATTTTTTAAGGATTAATTTCTTTTTGCATAAAGTGTTATTTTAATGAAATAATAAGAGTGGTCTATTAAATGTGTTAAAACATTATAGCAGTATTTTTCAACTGAAAACATTATTTAGCAAAACAAACAAAATAAATATATAATTAAATAAAAATATATAAAAATAAAAAACACATTTCTAATTTCATGTACGTATTTCAACAGTTCATTTCAATACTTCTAATAATTTAGTAAAGGTTGTCACGTAATAAGATTTCAAATTTTGAAAGAGTCAGTATAATTTAATATATTTTGCAATTTTTTTTCTTTATCTTAATATACTTCTATAAATAATAATCTATATAAAACGCAATCTCTTTTACAATGCAAAGCCAATCTTTTGGACCGATCTGAGCATGCGCAATGATAACTTTTGGATACTTTTCTGTCGCTAAACATAGTGTAAAACCAGTTTTGAACTGATATAATTTCAGAGGGACATTGAAAGAAGTCGAGTTGGCCGAGTGTTCTAAAGCGCCGGAAAGAGGAATTATGGTTTACTGAAGGGAGCGTGTTTTCGAACCCCGCTTCTCACATAATATATTTCTCAGATTTCGTTAATATTCTGGTAACTCAGTTCAATAATGTAAATTACATTTTATTTCAGGAGGAAAAATTATAGAATTATTTTTTTCATTATTATTAGGTAAAATTTACCATCCCCAATATATTTTTTTTCAATTAATGATTTTGTATTTTAAATTTTAAATTAAAATCTTTTGCACCTAATATCAATTAAATAAATTTATATGCTCTATCATTTTCCGTATATATGTTTTTTATTGGAATTGATCGATACTGCATATTTACTAAGAAAAATAAGTGATTATTTTTTGTTAATAATAATAATAATAATAATAATAATAATAATAAAACAAGAAAAATATTTATATAATAAACTGTGGTGCCATCTATTGGCATTCTAATGCAGTTAAATATTCATATTTGTAAAAGCCAATACAATTTTAACTTCAAAAATTTCTTTTTTCTTAAGAAAAAAAACTGTGATTGCTCTCTTTTGGATGAGAAATATTCAGTTGTTTGTATCGATATAAACGGAGTTAATATGCAGTCGATCCCTTATCCGGTTAAAAAAGGGGGAGGATTTTATTTCTTTTAGCTATTACTAACAAATATTCTGTAAAAAAATCTGACAATTTAAGGATGTTTGATCATTTTTTCTGCTGAAACTTTCAGTTGTGTCTCGTCATGTTTTGACGGGTACTATCTAGTATTTTTATAATAATTTATGTGTTTTCATTGTGCATATTTAATAGTAAATGCGAAAATTAACACTAACTAAATCTGCCGTAATGATTTTAAATGTTTATTTAAAAATAATATCGTTTGAATAATATTGTTTTTTGGAGAAATTTGTGACTAACAAAATATTTTATTTCACGAAAATTTTACATTAAAAAAATATGTCTGCTTCGAAATAAATTCATTAGAGCTATTCTGTTGTGTATACGTCAAAAATGTCAAAAAATATTTAATTAGCGTTTTTATAATACACCTTAGGATTTATTTACAAATGCATATGATACAAAATAGACAAATTTATCAGAGTTACTACCAAAACTACACATACGAGGTAGAGTCAATACATTCCTAGAATGGTCGCCTACATTCCCGCAGGTGTTCGTTGGAGGGGAAATACCTTTTTTGGAGGTTGGCAACACTGACAAGGAAAACACACAGGCATCTGGAATTCATTTCCAGTATTGTTGGCGTTAGCTGCAGATCATTTCCGACAAAGCGAATTTTTCATTCGTCGGATTTTGAAATGCCGTTTTTAGAGCAGCGTGTAAACATCAAATACTGCGTTTTGCTCGAGAAATCACCTTCTGACACGCTCGAGATGCTGAAGAACGCATACGGAAACGATTGCGTAAGCGTTTTCCTAGAGGTCAGCAACAACATCATCAAGGAAGAAAAATTTTCGCTTGGACGAAAGCGGAGGGAAAGTGATGTTGGAGGTGTTTTTCGATCACGTGGGCGTCATTCACTACGAATTTATTATTGAAGGCCAAACTGTCAATAAAGAACTTTACCTGGAGATCCTTAAAGACTACGAGATGCAATCAGACGAAAACGACCTGAAAAATGGGCAACAAATGATTGGTTTCTTTTACACGACAATGCTACACCACATCACGCGCTCTGATTGTGAAAAATTACCTTGCCAGACACAGTGTTACCACTCTGGAACACCCTCCTTATTCTCTCAATCTAGAACCAGCGAATTTTTACCTGTGTTAACGGTTGAAAATGAAATTGAAGGAACAATGTTTTATGGATTCAGATGAGATGATCAAAAATGCGACGAAGCTACTGAAGAACGTCTCACAAAATGGATTCAAGGAGTGTTTTGAATAGTTATACGAACGCTGGAAGAAGTGTGTGGATGCAGGAGGAAATTACTTTGAAGGCCAATAAGGTAAAATTATTGTTCTATTTTTTAATAATTTGTAATTGACCTATTCCGGGAATTTTTTTACCCTACCTCGTATGTTATATATTGTGTTATCCATTTATAAATAAATTTCAGAACTTTGCTGGAATTTCATCCTGTGTTTAACAGTCAATATTTATATATATAAAACACCAAAAAGTACATTTGTACTGGTTAACTACATTAATTACAAAAAAGTTATATTACCTGTATTTCAACACGATTTAATATGTAATTTACTATAACTTATCTGTATTTTAACATGGCAAATTATGCATATAACTTATATCAAATAAATCGTTCCATTAAGAAATATAACCCCATTTCTGGTGAAATTTCGTTTGTATAGGTAACAGACTGAAGAATAATGTTATGTTGAAAATAAAAGAAATATATTAGACTGTTTATTTCTTCATGTTATTATGCCCGTTAAAGAAGAGCGAAAACAAAATTTGGATCAAGTATTCACCAAAAATATTATTACTAAAAATGTTATAAAAGATCCTTTATTTATTATGCTCAAGGAGTTTTGTTTCGAAAAGATCTATAATTCAGTCAACAGCAATTTGACATTATTTAATGCGCGTAAGTAATTTCGTTGTGTCTAATACATTTGAACTCTGATACATTTGTAACCATATCGTTGCAAACACTTCTAATATTTGACGTCAAACTTAGTTGCGGATCGATTACAGAATATTAGGGAAGATTTTATTGGATGCAAACTAGAAGTTTGTTTTTATACTAGAATCAGTTATCTAGGATTTTTTCCAGGTTAATGGTAACATGATTGCCGCTGGTATAGAAAATGACGTTATTTTAATTTTATTCCAACAATTCATCTTTAAAAATTCACATTTATATTAAATATGAAAGTTAAACCCAATTCTTTGTGTGCAAATAATTTATTACGTTTTTGCCTGTATCTACTCTTCTGGAATACAAATATAGGAAACTGTAGTAGACCTGCCAGTAGACGATGTATATTAAGATATATATGTAACGCAGAGTGAGATTATATTTAAGCTACCAGAATCACACTTAGTACCAAGATGAGAGGTTCGGAGTTCAAGGAATAATAAACGAAAATTAATAACCCGAACTTTATTTAGGTCAATCTCTCAAATAATTGTAATGCTCTCTTTTTTAGTAGTGTGGTGACTGGAGAACCTTTTAATTTTTAATGGTCATAACTGTCACAATTTCCTTCAAAAATCTATTATAAATGATCAACTAAAAGAGTCGCTTCTTAAAAGCCCGAATTTTGACTAACGCATAAGTTAATATAATAGCGCAATGGTGTTCGCATCATGTTCAGCAATGGGCAAGGACTTTTCAGGGGAAGGTCCATATTACTTTAAATACATGGTCGAATTCACCGTTTGTTTTATTCAAGGTTTATTTGGGAAATGGAGCAGTGCAGAGTGTTTAACCTGTTATTTAAACATAAGCCACATCTGCAAGTATGTAACTTCAATGTACAATGCTGTTCACATAATAGGTATCATATATCCTGATGTTTCATGAATTCTGATGGCAACAGATATGTGTCCTATTATGTAGATATAGCCATTATACCGCGCACCCTCCGTCATTGGGTCGACATACCCAGGCTATTTATGCATAAAAAATGTCCACAGTTTATACTTATCCAAGAATCGTCTCATAATATAAGTTTAATTTGATGCAAACAAATAAATTACATTAAATTCTTATTAAAAAAAATTCTTTCTTCATTATAAATTATATTATTTGAACAGCTGTCAATTCCCTTCTTCACCAATAAATACATTCACGTGACCGTAACTGAGTTTATCTGCGTTTTAGGCTTTATTATGTATGCATTGGGTGCACACATAGAATTATTTATATCTGATGTTGTATGTACTTGTATATGGTATTTCGTACGAGAAACGGTATTTCTTCAAGATGTTTCTATATTTTTTGTCATAAATAATGCACTGGATGCAAAATAAGTAGAAAATACACATCGAGCGTTTTTATCCGATTGTTTTAAAAGTAAGAGTCACGTAAACTTTATCTGATGTCAAGAGTATACTAAAAGAGAATGCTCACTTTTTTATACTGAATACGGTTTTTCAAATATAACAAATATACTTTAATATGAAAAAACGTACTCTGATGTCATTACTTTATTTAAAATATTGTTATAATTTCGAAAATTAGAGAATCAGGTAAAGCATTACTTGAATGTTATCATTTATCGACAGTATAAGGAATATTTAGAGTTATTGAATTTGCAGGGCAAATTATACAGCAGCAGAAATTTTCTATGCAAGATAAATGTCGTTTCAAAAAAATTTACAACTGCACGAACATACAAATTTTGAGAAATAATAAATATATTTAAATTTTATAATATTATATATCTCTGAATTGCAAATCTGTTAAAAATTTGCAGACTGGTATGGAGCTCTGAAATGTAATAAATTCACACTCATGCGATCATATGTGTTTATTGTTAAATAGTTAATGAAGTAAAAATATCTTTATAATTTTCAATAATAAAATAAATTAAATGCTACACATTATTAAGCTAAATATACTCTAAATGAATAAAACTAACGTGTTTTTTTAATTAATTTTTAAAATACAAATTCATTTGCAGAGAATATAAATAATTTTTCCGATCATTTTAATTGAGAATAAGCAGTAATTATGTAGTTTTGAAAAGACTAATGTAATTATGCACCGTTTTTAAATGTCAATGGATTCTATTTTAACTAAAAATAATTTGTAAGCACTTAAATTAAATAAATAATTGAATGTCAGTTTGATATAAATTACTTTCTATGTCAGTGATTAACTCGCATTCTCTTACATTTACTCTAATCATCATTGAAGTAGCCTAAAAGTTTTTCTTCGTTGTACAGTTGTTCTTTCCTGTTTGCATGAACACACATATTTTGTTTTATAATCTGATTATAGTAACTTATCGATTGATGAATAGAGTTTTATTTTTTTTCGCTTTTTGAAATATTATTTTACTCTAAAGTACAGGGTGATTCATAAGTAAATGTACAATTTCCAGATACTGTGAAACAAGAAGTGTTTAAGTCACGTTCCCAAAATGCAAGCCATAAGGTAAGTGTACTCATAAAGTACTTTTACCAATGCCGTGAGAAGTGTGACATAGGCGATAGCTAGCGTGTCACGCAAATATCAGTAGAAATGGCTGCATCTGCAGTGGAGAAGGCATTTTGTGTTCTTGAATTGAGCAAAACGGAATCTGCTACCATTGTGCAATGGCTTTTTTGAACACGATTTGGAAAAGAACCTCTAACCAGAAAATCCATTTATGAATGGTTTAAAAAATTTTAAACTCACATGACACACATCAAACCGGTAATCCATTTCTGTCCACTTTGCATAAACAGTCCGTAATTTCAATTTTTTTTAAACCAATCATAAATGGAATTTCTGCTTAGAGTTTTTTTCCAAATCTTGTTTGAAAAAGTCCTTTCACAATGATGACAGATGACGTTTTGTTCAAGTCAAGAACACAAAATGCCTTCTCAACTGCAGACGCAGTCATTTCTACTGATATTCGTGTGACACGCTAGCTATCGCCTATGTCATTTCGCATGGCAGCGGGGAAAAAAACTTTATGAATACACCTACCTTGCGGTTTGCATTTGGGGACCGTGCCTTAAACTGTTCCTGTTTTACAGCATCTGGAAGTTGCATACTTACTTATGAATCAGACTGTATAATGTTCTCCTAAACAAATGTTTTAGTCATTCCGAATATCAATTAAGAGTGAAAAGCGCATAAAATCATGTTTTTTATTAAATAGGTTATTTTTTTTCTGATAGGATTTTATGCAAGTAAGCGAAATTTTAAACAAGAAGAACTAAGTACAATCAAGTTGACACTTTGGTACCCCCGTAGAATTTAAAATATCAACATAATAACGTACTTTATTACGGGGTGGTCACTGATAGACTGTTAAGCTGCAAAAGTATTTCTTGAAATAGCTTGCACCATCGACTCTTTTATATGTAAAATCAAATTTGTTTTGTTTCTATGATAAACTAAGTGCAGTCTTAAAAAACAAAATGAAATAGTAAAGGACTATATCGGTTTGGCGAGTAGTTATATTAGGCAGCAAGTGTGTTCCTGAAATTTATTCTGGAAATATTTTGGATCAGTGAACACTAAAATATATCCTGAATTATGAATTTGAAATAAAGGTAATAAGCTGCTTATCAGTATTAACATTTTCGGTTACAGAAAATCAATGAATCATTCGGTCTACTTCACTAGATATCAAGATGTATTTCAGTATTTAGAAACACATCTTTGTTTAAACTGAAAAGTGTAAACAGATTCAGAAACATTTTCTATGCTCACAGCAATTCACATCTAGAAAGTTATTAATTACTTTACCACGGACTGCGCATTTAGCGAATTACCAGTATATTACCAATGTAAACTTGAACATCTATATTATATTAAGTAAATATCAGGAACACATGAACGTTACTATGTAATTTCAAACGTTCGTGATTTTGGCTTAGATTTTTAATTTTGTGTTTGGATGAGTGTTTGCATGCAGGGATACACGATTGAGTACAAAGTATAAACCTGTATTTTAAAAATTAGTGCTCAATAAGTTAAACTCCCAAAGTGCATTGCAGATCTTTTAATGTCAGAAAAGTCTCAGAAACAGCAATACAGAATTTACCTACATGTTCCATAAAACAATGTTCTGCCGTTCTCTTATCTTACGTAAATATATCATGCCATTAAACCACAGAATATTGAGCGTTTTTATTTGAATGCATAATTTAAAAATATGCCTATGCATATTCTATTTAAAAATATATACCAATTGTGTGATGTCACCTTTCAAATTTAATTTAATATTTAATAACATTTAATAAAAAATATAAGTTGAATTTACATTTTAAATAATAGTTATTAAAAATATGAATTCAAGTGTTTTTCCTTCTTTTATTTTTTCATTTTAAATGTTAATTTTTGAAAAATTGTACTCGAAGTATTTTTTAATAAACACTAGCTGAGGACAACCCGCTTCGCTGTTTTTGTTTTGGTACATTTATGCAGTTTTTTTCTATATTTAATATAGAAGAAGTGCATTAAGAACATTTCTTTTTTTGTTTCTTCTTTTACTTTTTAGAACGCTTTGGTCAAATATGAAGATCACTTTCAACCACAATATCTCTTACACTCCCACAAAATGATCCTCAAACATTTCAGAAAATTCTCGATCCTTCCGTTCCATATGTAAACCTAATAAAAAATATGTAAATGTATGCATATATATGTAACAAAATATATATGCATTCATAAAATATAATGAAAATTTAATGCATTCTCGAAAATTCTAGTACATTCAAGAAAATTCTAGTACATTCTAGAAGATTCAAAAATTATTTAGAACAATTAGGTCGAAATATGAAAATGCTCAACCAATAATGCCACCCCGAAAATTAAGTCAACCATTTTTAACCACCGTATCTCCCTAACGCCTACAGCTACCGACATGCAAACACCACAGTGTACGATGGAAGACTTGAGGCTACCATCAGAGAAGTGGTCCGCGCTAGGTAGTTGTGGTTGCAAAGTAAAATATACGGACACACACGTCTATTTATATATACTAGCTGAAGACAACCCACTTCGCTGTTTGTTTGTTTTTTTGTACATTTGTGCAGTTTATTTCTATTTTTAATATAGAAGACGTGCATTAAAAGTCATTTCTTTTTTCTTTTTTTGCAATTTTCCTGTATTTAACACTTTGGTCGAAATATGAAAATGCTCTAGGTCGACCATTTTCAACTCCCACACCCCACAGTTACCGGCATACAACCATCCCAGTTCACAATGGGAGACTTGAGGCTACTAATACACACAAACACCTGTGGTCTGCGCTCTATAGTTGTGGCTGCAAAGGGAAATATAGTGACACACATTTCTATTTTCATATTGCAAATGCCCTAGGTCGACCACTTTCAACTACCATATCTCCCACACCCCCACAGCCACCGACATGCAACCACTACAGTGCACGATGGGAGACTCAAGGCTACTACCACATGCAAACGCCAGTTGCCTGCGCTGGGTAGTTGGGGTTTCAAAGTGAAATATACCGACACACACGCCTATTTTTATATATAGACTAGGGGGCTCTGCCCCCTGCTCGCTACGCTCACCAACCCCCGTTCTAATTTCACAGCCTCTTAAAACCTGGTAATGTATCCTGTTTTAAAAAGATGATGATGATGATATCACGGACGGCGACTTTCTTCTGTAATCAGGTTATAAAGCTTTTTCATTTAACTGGTTATAATGCTTTTTCATTTAATTCATCTTTTTTTTTTTTTTTTTAATATTCATGTGAAAACACAATTTTTATGACGTAATTTTCTTTATTTCCTGCTTTCAACACGTGATCATTTAATTATTATTTTAAACTTTCATTATTGTTTTTAATAGTCTCGCGCAAATACATTTTTTATTTGAGATAAAACATAATCTTTTGCGCTTATTTAGAAATTGGCAACAATATAAAAAAATGACTTTTTCAATAAAAGATTTTTTACTCGTTTTTTAAGAATTTTTTGAGTTTTTATAGTCCGACCGTGATAATTTTTTTTAATTTCTGAAAGCTTGTTATATTTCGCGTCTGGTGGTATGATTTTCGAATCCGTAGGATGGCTAGAAAAAAAGTAATAGCTCCTCAAAAAAGTCCCTAGTGAAAAAGAGATGAGAATAACCCGGAATATCTACGCAGAATTTGATTGGTCCATTTCTAAATCGTTTTTGGCTCAGTTCCAGATTACTTTTTTTTAATATAGAAGGATTTAACACTATTACTACTGGTGTCAATTGGTACCTTCAAAAAGATTTCGATGTAATGTTATTTTATTTGTATTTTTTAGAAAAAAAAATTACAAATCATTTTTAATTCATTAAAGACTAATTTTTATACATAGTAAGAGAAACATAAACCAATTCTTAAAAAGGTGTTTTTGATATCGATTGAATTAATGTTAAAACTAAGCAAAATAATGTAGATTTTATGGCTATTTAACATTAAAATATGAAATTCTAAAATGAAAAATAATCTTGTCAAATCAGCATTAATAATGGATTTTAAATATTTCATATATTCTTTTTCAGAATTACAAATTTGCTTATCAAGTAAAATTTATAATGAAACGATATCGCGGTTTAACTAAATTTCTTTTTTCACTTAAAGGATTCTTTAAGCTGAAACATCAGAAAAGTGTATCGAAAAATTGAATCGGTTAACTTGCGACAAAATCGGATCAATTAACAGAAAAATCGAACTTGCATTGTGAACATAGTTTAAGGAAAGGTATAATAAATAATTATCAAAAAGATAAACAAAATGTGGCAAGAAAATTCAGTTAAAGATAGAATTTATTTATAAATATTGATTTATACCTTGTGGTTAAACGTGCGTTTTTATAGTTTAAAAATGAAAATAAGAAAAAAAAATTATATATTAACTCTTAACCGCTGAGACAAAAATTGTAGCACAATTACTGTAAGCGGTCTCTGAGACCTCTTAATGTAAAGATGAATAAACGGCTGTATTAACGGATAGGATACTGATTCTGTACTAAACTTTATATACCGATATGTAAAATTCACCTATTCAGAAGTGTCTAGTTATAGCACTAGGGCTCCAAATTAAACAAAATTTCATTCGTATCTATAGTTAAACTGAAAATTACAAGAGCAGTTAAGGGTTAATATTATTAAATAACAGAAATAAAATTTTACTATCCCTACAAATAAAAACAATTTGCCGTCATCATCCTTTCTAGGAAAGTAATTTATTCAGTACCATTTATGAATTCCGTTTAGATTTTCATATACATTTAAAAGCTAATATTTAACAGTTATGTATTAATTTTAAGAGTGTATAAAAATTGCCATTTGGAATATAAATATTTGTTCATTAAGATGTATTAATATTACAATATTTTTTTTAATTTTCCTTACTTAAATAGCTTTTTGTAAAATCACGCTTGATCATAAAATTTGATGGTGTTTCTGGTACCAATATAAGATACCAGACCATGCTCTTTATCTCTATTAATATCATAACATTTTCATCAACGTTTAAAAACTTAAATATGATAGCTTTTTATTTTTAAAACTCATAGTTACAATAAAACAACGTGATTAATTCAATGATGGGAAACGATATTTTTTAAGAATAGTTTTGGTCTTATGTTATTTTCTCATTGTAATCGGAAAATAATAGTGTACAGATATTTTACTCTATAGATAAAAAGTGTACTTCTAAAAACCATAATATTCGAAAATATAATACAATGTTTAGTTGTGGAGCAAGTAATATAAAAAAAATAAGAAATTTAAAAAAGATTTTACTGACAGAAAGGGTATGGCGTTTATATATTATATAAATCTTTGTTTAATAAAACTTCTGAATGAATGATAAATCTCTCTTTAGTATGAAAGAATTTGTATATGGTTTCACACTTCTTACTTATTTATAATATATCACCGATATTTCATTCATAATTGATTTCTTTTATATGAAATTTTTCTTCTCTTTTTCTTAATTCTGAATTGCGTTTTATCGGCGTTATTCTAATATTATGTTTGCTTTGAAAAATCATAAACTTTTTCAAATGGGAACAAAGCGTATGCAGCCCGATATTTTTTTTAAATACTATTTCAATTAAAACGTGATAAAAATGATTAACACAAAATCTAAGCACACTATATGCAATAAAAGTCAAATAATCAATTCAAAATTATTAAAAGCAAAATAAATATAAATATTACAAAAATACAACAGAATCTAACATTACTAAATAGATTTTATTGTTAGGTTTTCTTTACATTTTTCATTCGCAAAAATTTTACATGTGACTTCATACATCCATATCTACGAAATTGAAATCATCCATGCATAAAAGGACGAAACAATCAATATTGTTTTTACTGGATTAGTTTGATGCATGCTGTCAAAAGAAATAAAAAAGGAAAAGATTCAATTCAGAAGTGAAGCTTAAAATCTTTGTTTCGTTTGCTCACGGATTTCTTTACGTTGGATCGCTCTTTGTTCTTTCGTTTTGATGACAGATACGATAGTATCGAGAAGTTTTGGAATATTTGTGTTCCAGACATGCTATTTTTACTTGGAATATATAAATATGGAATTTAATGTTTTATATCTTTATCATACAAATGTTTTTACCAAAAATGTTCAGTAATTAAAATACAATTTTGATTTTTTTTCAGGAATTCCTTCTGATGAAGTAGGAATGTTTTAATTGAGAGCAATACTTTTCTAATGTGCACCAAGATTAAAAAAATAAAAAAATAAATAAATTAAATTAAATTAAATAAAAGATGCATTATCTTTTATTAGCTAGCCGTTCAAAATACAACTACAAAAAACGTGTCTTTTGACCCTCGAAAATGTTTTCTTTCAAAACGAAAATGCAACTTTTGAAATTGGGGGCGTCTACATATTTACTGACTTCTTTATGGTAACACCGATTTCAACAACATATTTGAGTTCCTTGGAATAAAACAGCTCAAAAATATGCACAGTTTGTAATTTTGTTTTTCCTAAATATTTATACAGTGAGAAAATGTCAAGATTTGAGGATGCTAATGTTAAATCAACGTGACAAACGTATATGTACATCTCTCCAAATGAGGTAAAATAAGCAGACCCACACATATTACAGACATTTTTTCGATCGAAAAACACATTTTCAATTACGAAATTTATTATTAAATTCATATTAAAAATAATAATTGTGACCTACAATATTTTTTTTCTAAACATTTATATAGTCAGAAAATGTCAAAATTTGAGGATGCTAATGTTAAATCAACATGACAAACTAGATGCACCATCTTTTATTAGCTAGCCGTTCAAAATACAACTACAAAAAACGTGTTTTTTGAGCCTCGAAAATGTTTTCTTTCAAAACGAAAATGCAACTTTTGAAATTGGGGGCGTCTACATATTTACTGACTTTTTTATGGTAACACCGTTTTCGACAACATATTTGAGTTCCTTGGAATAAAGCAGCTCGAAAAAATGCATAGTTTGTAATTTTGTTTTTTTCTAAACATTTATATAGTGAGAAAATGTCAAGATTTGAGGATGCTAATGTTAAATCAACATGGAAAACCTGTATGTACATCTCTCCAAATGAGATAAAATAAGTAGAGCCACACATATTCCAGTCAGTTTTTTCGATCGAAAAACACATTTTTAATTACGAAAATTAACAATAAATTCATTTCAAATGAGATACAATCAGTAGACCCACACATATTCCAGGCAGTTTTTCGATCGAAAAATGCATTTTCAATTACAAAAAATATTAATAAATTCATATTAAAAATAATAATTATGACCTACAATATTTTTTTTCTAAACATTTATATAGTTAGAAAATGTCAAAATTTGAGGATGCTAATGTTAAATCAACATGACAAATTAGATGCACCATCTTTTATTAGCTAGCCGTTCAAAATACAACTACAAAAAACGTGTTTTTTGAGCCTCGAAAATGTTTTCTTTCAAAACGAAAATGCAACTTTTGAAATTGGGGGCGTCTACATATTTACTGATTTTTTTTATGGTAACACCGTTTTCGACAACATATTTGAGTTCCTTGGAATAAAGCAGCTCGAAAAAATGCATAGTTTGTAATTTTGTTTTTTCCTAAACATTTATATAGTGAGAAAATGTCAAGATTTGAGGATGCTAATGTTAAATCAACATGGAAAACCTGTATGTACATCTCTCCAAATGAGATAAAATAAGTAGAGCCACACATATTCCAGTCAGTTTTTTCGATCGAAAAACACATTTTTAATTACGAAAATTAACAATAAATACATTTCAAATGAGATACAATAAGTAGACCCACACATATTCCAGGCCGTTTTTCGATCGAAAAACGCATTTTCAATTACAAAAAATATTAATAAATTCATATTAAAAATAATAATTATGAGCTGCAATATTTTTTCTAAACATTTATATAGTCAGAAAATGTCAAAATTTGAGGATGCTAATGTTAAATCAACGTGACAAACGTATATGTACATCTCTCCAAATGAGGTAAAATAAGCAGACCCACACATATTACAGACATTTTTTCGATCGAAAAACACATTTTTAATTACGAAAATTATTATTAAATTCATATTAAAAATAATAATTGTGACCTACAATATTTTTTTTCTAAACATTTATATAGTCAGAAAATGTCAAAATTTGAGGATGCTAATGTTAAATCAACATGACAAATTAGATGCACCATCTTTTATTAGCTAGCCGTTCAAAATACAACTACAAAAAACGTGTTTTTTGAGCCTCGAAAATGTTTTCTTTCAAAACGAAAATGCAACTTTTGAAATTGGGGGCGTCTACATATTTACTGATTTTTTTTATGGTAACACCGTTTTCGACAACATATTTGAGTTCCTTGGAATAAAGCAGCTCGAAAAAATGCATAGTTTGTAATTTTGTTTTTTCCTAAACATTTATATAGTGAGAAAATGTCAAGATTTGAGGATGCTAATGTTAAATCAACATGGAAAACCTGTATGTACATCTCTTCAAATGAGATAAAATAAGTAGACCCACACATATTCCAGTCAGTTTTTTCGATCGAAACACATTTTTAATTACGAAAATTATTAATAAATTCATTTCAAAGGAGATAAAATAAGTAGACCCACACATATTCCAGGCAGTTTTTCGATCGAAAAACACATTTTCAATTACAAAAATTATTAATAAATTCATATTAAAAATAATAATTATGAGCTGCAATATTTTTTTCTAAACGTTTATATAGTCAGAAAATGTCAAAATTTGAGGATGCTAATGTTAAATCAACGTGACAAACGTATAAGTACATCTCTCCAAATGAGGTAAAATAAGCAGACCCACACATATTACAGACATGTTTTCGATCGAAAAACACATTTTTAATTATGAAAATTATTAATAAATTCATATTAAAAATAATAATTATGACCTACAATATTTTATATAAGCTGAATGAGCGTCGTCCAAAACATCAACATGTATGTTTACAGTTCTTTCCAATCTTTATTATTCCAGATATAAATAAGTTTTATTTTTAGGCTGTTTAAAGAAACCGTATTCTGTTATTGATTATTCGCATGTAAGATAATCTTAAACGGCTACGAAACTACGACGTGTTGCATTTTTAACACTTTCCAACCTAGTTGAAAAGTGTTTATGACTTCGGTTTGTCTGCCGTATGGCCGTCTGCCGTCTACCGTCTGTCCGTGCTCTAACTCCCGTAAATATTCTCGGATTGCCCTGCAATTTTTATATGTTATTGTCGTTATCTATAACATGTTCCCTATTTCAACTGCAGTGTGTAGCTCTTATAGTTTTTTTACAGGGACACTCAAACGAATTCCGTTACATTACGGTCTATAGGGAAAATCATTTGCGGTTTATTTTAATGATGTTACACAATTAATTTCAAACACATTGTAATTGATATATATCACTAAGGTGCATTACAAGAAGCTTAATATGGAATGTGCTGTGCATAGCACTTATAGTTACTTTACAGGACAGTCAAAAGAAATCCGTTACATTACATCTATGGAGAAAAGTCGTTTGCGGTTTATTAAATAATCGAAATTTATGTATATCACTAAGGTGCATTACAAGATGCTTACTAGAGAATATTGTGTGTATAGCAGTCATCGTTCATTTCTCGGGACACACAAAAGCATTCTCTACTGTCTGTTAACAATAATTCCTGGAAGTGCGTTTTAAGTTATTGAACGCGATTTTTAATTTAACTCACTTTTTGTCTATTACTTGGTTTGTATAAATTCTGTAGATCATATACAGGGCAGCACAAAAGTTCGAGAACACATTTCCGTTTATTGACAGAAACTGCAGAAGGAGAATTTTAAACTGTGCTACGCGTTTCCTAACTAAACTAAAATTTAGCATCCTATGTAGTATATATAAAAATATATAGATCATATACAGGGCTGAATAAAAGTATTCGGATATTTTTCCGAATATTGTATATGTTGGAAATACATGTTGGAAATTCCTGAAATTACGTTTTTAAATATGTTCTGTGTTTTCCAAATTGTTTACTTAGATGTTATCTTTCAGCTTATTAAACGGTAATGATTTGTAAAATTATTTTGGAAGCGTTGGAAAGTGTTACATAATGTATGCTTGAGGCATGATTTTTCGTTCTTGTTTATACTAAAATTAGTTTATTATATACTTACATATTTCTTTCTCTCTATTTTTTTTTAAATCTTAAGTTATTTTGTCTATACCTATGCATTTTTTAACATATTTTATTTATAACTATATTGCGATTTAAGAAAAGTACATAAACTATATTTTTTCCCGTACTGCTTTTACAAAAGGAATTGAAATATGGTGTCAAAATTATATCTTAATATTGAAAAAACAAAGTTGGTACATTTTATGATATGTGTTAGGTCCCTATTTCAAAAATTACATTTTTATCCTGAAAGAAGTCATTATTACGAGTCTAATGACATCTTTTTTTGTTATGTTTTTGGGAAAAGATTTGTGAATAAATGGATTTATTAATTTTCTTTTTTGATTATGACACGCTCTGTATAAAATGCTGACAAAATTTAGACCCAACTTTTAAAACTATTATAAATAAACAAGTGACAAGATTATTTCTGAAATAAATTTTAAAAAAAAGTATTTTTAAAGGTGTTCAACATTGAAATTAGCAACAGCGTTGTTAAAAGTAAAATCAGATAAAACAAATTACCCTTTTGGAACTAGTCTATGTTTATAAATTTCCACGAAGACGTGTATGTATAACTCTTCCATTTATTAAAAATTAAAAAAGTGTTAATTCATAAAGGTTATATAATATTGTTTTAATTAAAGTTCTGTAAGATTAAGAAATAATTATAAATGTCCCAAATTTTAAATATACAAGGTTTTATTTAATATTGAAGCAAACTGAGGAGTGATGACATACCCCACAATCAGACAATCAAATTTTACAATGAATATCGAGGTTCCTATCTATTTTTTAAGTCAAGAGTACGGATTGCCTCACTGAAAACTTTTTGTTCACAAATTCGACGATAAAGAAAATATTGCACTGAATCTTTCAAAATATTTGTATTGTTTGGTCTGAAATATGCTAACGTCATACCAAATAGTGGGAGTGGGCATTGTCCTTGTGTAGTATATAAATTGTCTGGTAGGTTCATTTTTCAAAATCTGGCTGATAGAATATATGGTGTCAGTAGTATAATAACCGTGCAGGTGATTGTGCAATTTGACAGGTTTTTTTTTTCGATCTACGTACGCTATTAAAGTTTCATTGAATATTTTGTTCATGTTTATATTTCTGCTAAAAAATTCTCCATTGGGCCAAATGTAGGATTGCATTTTTGTTTATTGCTCATTCTCATCTTTGGTTAGAAAATATAAATTAAGCAAGTCATGCATGCTTTTTTTAACATTTCTTTTTATGAACTAAATTATCTTTGCTTTAAATATGAAAATATTTAAATTTCAATATTTGAAATATTAAAAAATATATAATCCAAAAAAATTGTCCCAAACATCAAACTTATTAATTGAAATTTTTATTTTTAAAAATTGGAAAGCTTTAGAGCAAAGGGGGTGATTATTATCTTATAATTTAACTTCTCTATTTCTTTATTTATTTGGCACTTTAGACATAACAGAAACTATTTTTTATTAATTATCCTTTTTAACACTTTCCAACCTAGTTGAAAAGTGTTTATGACTTCGGTTTGTCTGCCGTATGGCCGTCTGGCCGTCTGGCCGCCTGTCCGTCTGGCCGTGCTCTAACTCCCGTAAATATGCTCGGATTGCTCTGCAATTTTTATATGTTATTGTCGTCATCTATAGCATGTTCACTATTTCAACGGAAGTGTGTAGCACGTATAATTTTTTTACAGGGACACTCAAAAGAATTCCGTTACATTGTGGTCTACGGGGAAAAATCATTTGCGGTTTATTTAAATAATGTTTCACTGTTTGAAACGCATTGAAATTTATATATATCACTAAGGTGCATTAGAAGGAGCTTAATATGGAATAGGGTGTGCATAGCACCTATAGTTACTTTACAGGGACAGTCAAAAGAATTCCGTTACATTACGTCTATGGAGAAAAATCGTCTGCGGTTTAATTAAATAATGCTTCACTATTTTTAACGCATTGAAATTTATATATATCCCTAAGGTGCATTACAAGAGCCTTACTACAGAATACTGTGTGTATAGCAGTCATCGTTCATTTACAGGGACACACAAAAGAATTCTCTACTGTATGTCAACAATAATTCCTGGAAGTGCGTTTTAAGTTGCTGAACGCGATTTTAAATTGAACTCACTTTTTGTCTATTACTGGGTGTGTATAATTTCTGTATTTCATATACAGGGCAGCACAAAAGTTCGCGAACACATTCCCGTTTATTGACAGAAACTCCAGAAGGAGAATTTAAAACTGTGCTACGCGTTTCCTAACTAAACTAAAATTTATCATCCTGTGTAGTATATATACAAATCTATAGATCATATACAGGGCTGAATAAAAGTATTTGGATATTTTTCCGAATATTGTATATGTTAGTAATTCCTGAAATTACGTTTTTAAATATGTTATGCGTTTTCCAAATTGTTTACTTAGATGTTATCTTTCAGCTTATGAAACGGTAATGATTTGTAAAATTATTTTGGAAGCGTTGGAAAGTGTTACATAATCTATGCTGGACGTATGATTTTTCGTTCTTGTTAGAATTAGTACCAAGAAGCAATTGGTATTACCAAGGTACACCGTAATTTTCCATTCAGCTCTTCACTAGTATTCGTAACTTTCGTATTCGTAACTTTCTTAAATTGTACAGTTCCACATGCTCTTACAAGATGTGATGTGGGTATTTTTTTTAACTTTGAAAATTCTACTTCATTTTATACTTCTTTTTCCAATATTTTAATCACTATATTAATTATATACCATTAACATGTTTATTATTACTGAAATGAATATTTAATAATATAGGTTTTCTGAATGAATTATATAAAAGTTTTGGTATTTCTGTCAAAATAAATATATCTTCAATAAGTATACTTTCAATTATTATAGCTTAGCCCTAAAATAGATTTAATCTTAAAAATGTCTTTACCAAGGCATTTTGTTGTTATGGTGAGCACGCTTCAAAGACAGTGTAATGACAATTGTAGGCAGTTTTGAAAATACATTACTTCTCCTTGTCTACAATTGCTATAATTTTACTATATATATAAAAATCGCGAATTAGAGCAAAAAAAAATTTAAACCATAGTTTGCCATCATCTGATAATGATACTTCCATCACATATTGCAATGTCATATTGAACACAAAATATGGTACTTCATTGAATATGTTTTTTTTAATATTATCGTCATAATCTTTAAAGCTATTAATCCGAGGTTAACCTGGACCAATACAGTTGCTTTTTTTAAACTGAATAGGTGTATCGTTACTCTGATTTGCAATGCAAAAATTGTCTGTCTGGATGTGTGCAATCACATTTATATTTTAGTCGCCATATGATCCCACTTGCCCGATAAAATTTACACATTATATAGGATCTTAGATCTACAGCGAGATTATAAGGTTAAATGGACAGCATGCATATCCATACTTTTATTTTGCAATTAATATTGCTTCCACAATGTGAAAAAATAAAACATGTAGATTTTTATCATGCGCTCTTACACTATAAAAAATGACCAATGTTTCTTATTTTATAAAAATATGCTGTAACCACGAACGAAAATATAATAGAATCTTCTGAGCTATCCGAAATTTCAAATAGCATGTTACATTGTCTTTTGAATCCCCAGAAACGAATACATTTTCAAAATTTAAAGAATAATTTATAAAAACAAATTATTAAATTATTTTTAGCTGCCCGAATTTTTCAGAAACGTTTCCGAAGGGTTTTTATAGTGTATTAATGAGTGTCCTCAGCCAGGAATACCGGTGTTTCGAATGCTATCCATTCTCAAGTACACGTTTTCAGCCGCATAAATTAATTTATACATGAAAGAGTAAAGAAATAATCTTAATTTTAATGTTGTTGTTAACGCTGTTAATTTTGCATGTTTGTCTGTTAAACATTTTTTTAGCATTAAAATGTTTACTTGAGCATTGATAGCATTCGAAAAACCGGTATTCCAGGCTGAAGACACTCATTAATACACTATAAAAACCCTTGGGAAATGTTTCTGAAAAATTCGGGCAGCTAAAAATAATTTGTTTTTATAAATTATTCTTTAAATTTTGAAAATGTATTCGTTTCTGGGGATTCAAAAGACAATGTAACATGCTATTTGAAATTTCGGATAGCTCAGAAGATTATATTATATTTTCGTTCGTGGTTGTAGCATATTTTCATAAAATAAGAAACATTGGTCATTTTTTACGGTGTACCTAAAGCAGTGGCAGCACTAAGTTTTCTATAACAGCCAAAATCTGATAAGAGAGGTGAGATCGAAGGCGCACGTACATTTTTGCTATCATATGACTGTATATTTGTAATGATTTACAGATATATGTGTTGTATTTATAAATGAGTAATTATTAATTTTAACCAATGTTAGCAAAATAATTTTAAATGCGATAACTATTTATTTTATTAATTGCAAATATTAACAGAATGTTGTATTAACAGAATATGTTTGCAGGATTAATAGAAACTTTATATTTACATAACTTATCTAGGTTATTAAATTTTTGTGGTGCGCGGTCAAATCTGTTAATAGAGATTTAAAGAATTTTTTTGAAGATTTTCGTTTGTCAGGAAAGACTTTTGTATTCCTTTTGGATTATTTGCAATCGATTAAATATCATCTTGGATAGAAATGTTAAAGTAAAAAACATCAAATCTTCTTAGCACAAACTGCTAAATTTGGAACATATTTATAGGTAAGTCCAAAATCCAACACTCGTATTGATGCTGGGGCCATATTCATCCAGCGAGCGTATGAGATAGACCGCATAGTGATTACCACTGCCATAAAGATTTGAAGTCAAAATTTGGTAAATAATAAAACTGATTGATGAATACATAACAAATCATTGTTTCTTAACAAGTTTTCAAACACTTCCTCAGATTTTGTCGTTAAAAACGTATGGATGGTTTTAAATAGTTAAATTTCATTAATCCGCTTAAAAAAATGATTTTGTATAGCAATTGTGAAAATCAGTTAAATTACAAATCGTAACTTGAGTTTGATAATAATACATTTAACAGATCAATCAAAAAATATTTGCGCATTAGATATTAACATATTAATTAGCATGCATTTTTCGGATATTAAATCCTTTCTTAGATAGCCTAGTTTTGAAACAGTTTTTGTAAATCAATTGTCACAAAGAAAGGAATAACGTCTAAACATGGCTGTAATTAAAAACTATTAATTCTTTTATCAATTAATTCTTATTAAAATATCGGTTTACATAGCTCTATAAATTTATGAAAGTATTATATGTTAACCAAGTTATTAATAATCACGTATATTTCTCTTGATTTGGTCATTTAATATTGTGTCAAGGAAGTTAAAAGTTAAGCATAAAAATTTTTATCGTGCCACATTCACTTGATTTGCAGTCGCAATTTCGTAAGTGATGACATTGATTGATGAATGTAACAACATAGAATTATTTTTTGATTGACGTGAACTATTCCAACAAATGCTTCTGTAAACACCATATGTAAATTGTGAATACTTTAATTTGAAAAATGTGCTTTTAAACGATTTTGAAGAAAAAACGTGATAAATCCATGTAATTACAAGTCTGTACGTATAACTTAATTACCTTACACTGAAAAAAAAAATAACAAAATATTTTTATCATTTTCATAAACGTTTCATTGATTTCTTAAGCAACAAAACAGATTCATTAGTGGATTTCTTTTCACATGATTATTAACATATAGTTCAGGACTGGAAATCCGGAAGTCTTGCAACCGGCCGTGTTAGAGATTTCGGCATTTTCTGGATTTGAGATCATTTAAACACTTGCGGACTTTTAACTTGAAATAAACATATGTTTAAAATACAGATTATAAATTACTTAAAGCTTACCGATCATCTTCATCTGTAAACAATCTAACATATATATCCGCCCACATAAGAATTATAACAAAATACAAATTTATTTGCATAATTTGCACAAAATAAGAAAATTACATAGCTAATTAATTATTCTAAATTAAATCGGCCCATTTTAGTTTTTTATATTGTTTTTGGTTGCTTATTGATAAATTTTTATTGAATTCTGAGGACTTGCAATAGTTGTGTCTCGGAAGAAAGAAATTGGCATTCCACATCATAGATCAACTTTTTTGAAAATTTTATGCAACGCTCAATTGTAATTATGTCTTCATATACTTGCTTATCCTCTCTGTTGTTGCAACTTTATTGGGGGCGATGCATACAATATTAGAATTAGTAAATTTTTGTACAGCAGATTTATCCACATCGGTATCCAGATACCTATCAATGATCCCTTCATTGAGAATAATTACTTCACTGGTAGAATTTATTCACTATGCCTCAATGCCCGAAAGCAGGCATTTTTCACATCTTATGTGTCGATTAATTGTACAAAAAAATGTAGAAATACATTTGGAAATGTCACATTCTTTAATTTAAAAATCACGATACCACGGATAATATGATCGACGAATGAAAAACTTCGGGATTATGATTTTTTTCGTTCCTATTTTCTGTATATACACTGTAAAAAATGAGTAATAACATTTACGAACCATCAGTTTAAATTCATTTTTTACCCCCAAATTTGGAAACATTTTACATTATCTTCAGAAACGAAAAGGAGAAACAGTAATCAGAGATATCTGTAACTAGCTGGATTATAAGATGAATAGTGATTTTTTTCACGAAATGTAACGGTAACATAGGGGCCACTTTATTTAGGAAATTTGTTATTAGATTTTGGAAAGACATTCTGCTCTGAGGTATATCTTTGGTACTTCTCCAGTTATTTTCTGATGATAAGTAAAAGGTTTCCAGTATTGCGAGTAAACAACAATGGTTATATTTAATTTACACACATTTTACATTTTATTACACAAGTCTTCAGTAGGAATAAGTTTGTTCTACATTTCTTAAATGTAGATTTTTCTGAGAATAATAAAATAATCCGTTGTAACGAGTAGCTCGCGTTTTCAATTTTCGTTGTAACGGAACTCAACCGTATTTATAATACGACGATATATCACTACAAACTTGAGCTAACCATTTTTCTGTAACAGCAAAACTGTCTTATATTTTTTAATCTTTGGCGAAAAAATCGCCTATTGTCTACTGAAATCCCCCAAAAATATATATCTGTTGAGTAGATACAGAAACTATATTTATATATAGATGTATCATATTTTTGGATTCAATCTGAATATTTCAACTTTAAAGCATTTACATTGCATCTATAACACTTTTTTCTTCAACTCGGTTTTGCTATTGCTCAACTATAAAAAAAATAAAAAATGTTTAATTTGCGATTTTTACTACATTATCCATAATGTAATTATAATTCATGTCTTATTTATACTAAATAGAAATAAATTCATTTAATGATCTTATTGCTGATTTAAAGATTTCTCTATGTCTAATATTAAACATTGTTCTGTTATCTAAAAAGTAAAAGAGTTATTTTTGTTCAAAGAGTTATAAAAAATACCAAATGTCTTTACTTCACACATTTGTGCTTTTCTCTGGGAAAATACTTATTTGCTATTGAACTTTCTTAAGCAAAATGCGTGTTTTGCTTTAGCTAAATATTTCTTTCGTTTATTTCTCCGCTTTTTGCTTGTTACTAAAGCATTAAATGCGTATTTTCAAAAGGCAAAGGGACAATTATCTGATTTGTTTTCTTTGTGCATTTATTTTATTTCTCAGAAATATGTTTCGACAAAGAGCGGATTATTTTAATGAAAAAATTATCATATAAAGAATGCCCGTAAATAATTTTGATATTTTCTATGTACATAAATAATTAACCGTTTTAAATGATATTTTTTTCTGTAATGGCAATCATTTAAGTTATGCTCGGAAATGCGCTTTACTGTTACATCAATATCGCTACAATGATGTGCTTTTTTAATAAAAGCAAAATTTTTCAAAATTTCTAGAGGTGGTAGTTAGGGAACTCAACAGCATACCAGTAAATTTTTCAGTGGTCGATCTCGATATATAAAGGATTCACATTACTTAAATGCATATGTTGGCTTATGAATATCAGAATTTGTAAAGAAAAGATATAGTTTTAAATACGGTTAAAAAATATATGCAATAAAATGCGGATATACAATATAAAGGAAACATATGTGTGAAATGCAAGTGTTCATAAAACTACATGTGCTCTACAAATTCAGCTTATATACGCATTGTACAGTAAAATTCGTGTAATTTATGAATTGTAGAACTACTGTACACTAAAAACATAAACCTGTTAAATCTAGTTTAGCATGTGTTCAAAAATTTTTTTTAATGTTTTCAGATATTTGAATACTAATATAATTCGTTAACACCGTACTGACCATGTCAGCTTTTGGACAAAAAAATCCCATTAACTACTATATGGCTTATTTTTAGAGTTACATATAATCTTCTTGTAGTTTTCTACTCGCCCCAAGTAATTTTTGAAACAATAATGAATTTTTTGTTGTGTTCTACCATTTCAATTAATGCCTAAAACTCTTTTAGTTTCAATTAAGCGTCAGTACAATTATAAAGGAATAACCAAACAGTAAAGTGATAGTTAAAAAATAAAGCTATAAAAAAAAATGTACCGAATCAAAAGTTGAACTTTACAATGTATGAAAAATTCTTCTGGCCTGTACCGGTGGCAAAAAGGAGGCTTCCCTGTTACTTGTTTTTAAAAAAATGGCGAATTTTAATCAAAGACACGAAGGTAAAATGTGTCAAACCCGATTATACAAGATTCAATCCCAATTTTAATTAATACTGAATTTGAATGAAAATTTTTCCAAATAAGTCAGTTATATTCAAGTTGGCTTCATTTAAGGCGATTTATTTTTAGTCGCCAAATTTCGCGATGTTTCACCAAGTATTGGCAAACTTGGTGAGAATTTAACGCTGGCGGATATGACTAGTTTTAAGCATGTGAGATTAGCAATAATGGTTTCAAAGTAAATTTGCTGGGAACCACATGTTCTGAAGTTCATAAATGAATCCTGATTATAATAAAAATCGGTCTCCTAGAACTTCAAACTACTATATATCTGTCATTTTTTAAAGATAGAGGCAAAACCAAAAAAAATCTGCGGAATCCTTGTGTCAAGGCCAAACACTTAACCCCTTAACAGTTTCGGGTTTTTTTTTCGACACAATAAGCTAAAAATAAAGACAAAATACCACTTTTTCCATACCAAAATATTTTCCTAAAATAATCGAAAAATGCCTGCCCAATTAATAAACCGAAGATTATTGCTAAAAATTAGTGATATCCAAAAGCTTTTAGTAACGTAGCAAACAAACTCTTCTTGCCCAAGTGACGATCGGGAAAAAGTGTTAAGTAGTTAAAGGTAAAATGTTTTCTATTTCTATTTTGTTTGTACAACTTTTTGAAATTGAAATCTTTATTAAGTGGCCGCCTCTTTCAAACAATATAGCGGGTGAAGCTGGCCACCGAACTCTCTCGAGATTTTGTAAGTCCTGTAAACATGCTCCGTCATATCCAAATCCGTCCAAAAATACGAGTGATACAGCATTACAAAAAACATATATATATATATATATATATGTGTACCTGGATGATTCTACTGATCTTAGCATTATGCCAGTGGAATTATGAAACACTGAATTATTATTTAAAACACATGTGGGTGCATCCAGGCTGATGAGTACATGTGCATGTGTTTTTCCATGTCCAATTCATATTTGATTCTCATGTGGTCCAATTTTCCATTGTGTATGGTTCATATTTAATTTGTTAATCCATTTGTGTTTACTTAGTTGCAACTCCAATTTATAATTTTTTTCCCCCTTTCTCTCTATTTCTTTTTTCAATATTCTTTTGGTATGAGTAAAATTTGGCTAATTACCATTGAAGCATCAGCTATGGTAATATTATGTTTGCACATGGTATTTATTAGCTATGTGGTATTCTGTATACACAGTATCATTGATTATCTCTTTGGAGATTTAAGTAGAATAGAACTTGATATGTTTTTTGAAATTCATAGATATTATAATTATATATATATATATATATATATATATATATATATATATATATATATATATACTAGCAAGCTTCTCATGCTACGCTGATCAGTTTCTAGTATATATATATATATATATATACTAGCAAGCTTCTCATGCTACGCTGATCAGTTTCTACAAACAAAAAATATCTGCGAATTTGACCTGGTGTTCTTTTTATTTCATATTGTGTATTATACATGCCGATGTTATAAATTACAGTCTACATGCTGCAATGTGTAATCGAAAATTTCGGTGCTTTTCTATTATATCGACACCATTGTTGCCAATTATAACATGTGGCGCAAATCGAAACATTTGAAAAAAATTAACATTGGTGCGAAAGTAATCATTTAAAAAATATAACTTTTGAAAATTACAGAGTTTCGAAAACTTTTTTATTAAATCCATACTAATATATACTGAAAATAAAAGAACAACTAAATATTATACAATAAAATATTTTTTCAAAATTTCCAATTAAACTGCAGACGTGAAATTGTAAGTCATGTTGTCTCATGGCACTGCAGTAAACATTTCTTTTATGAATCCGCAAAGTTATAATTTAATTCAAAAAATATTTTTATATTAAAAAAATAATAAGTTAGAAAGTTTTGCATGCTTACGATTAAATATATATTTTTTAAGAGGATTCGCGTTCATTAAATAGCAAGTCACAATGTTTGGCACGGAGTGTAATAAGAATTCTTTGCATGTTCAGGGTTGAAATAAATAACGCTTTAGAATACATTTGGACAAGATGTTGGTATAACGAAAAAGTACCAAAAGGTATCCAAAAAACTTTGTGTCAAATTACACCAATTCTCTTTAGACCCGATTATTGAATAGGTTCGCTTTGAAAACATAGAATCAACTTAACCCGTTTTTAAATTAATTATTTACAAAATCACGCCCGGTAACATACGCCAATATGTAATAAGATTATGTAATTTACCTCTTTAATCAATGCATGCGGTACAAATTACACCTACTTTCCAATCAGGATCAGAAGTTCCGGCTGATGGAAATATGTCTGTCATTTTCGGGGTATTTTAGTTTGACCTATGAAATATTATCAAATTCAATATTAGCAATATTTCTAATATTATTAACAATCCTCGGAGCAGTCCTTTTTGTATGTCCAGTAATATATATTTTTTAAATTATTCTCGTGATAGCTTACTACAACAACTGCAAGGAAAACTGGTACATATAAGTTAGCCGCGCGCATGTGATAAATAACCAAATAGTGTTTCCATCGCCATAAATCCTGTTGAATTCATTTAATTTAAAATACATACATGTAAAATACATATATTACATACATTTTATTAAAAATACGAAAGAATATAAAAAAAGAAATCATACTATAAACCAAGACAGTCTATTTCATCATTAAAGTATTGTTTCTAATTTACACACAAAAAATAAAATCTGCTATTGTCGAGAAAAAAAAATGCTAATAACGAGATTTGCACCCGGCGAACATAAAAGTATAAAAATAACCTCATCATGTAGTGGGTTTATACGACATTTGTAAAATGTCCAAACTGAATAATTTTGTTATTTACACCCAAGTTTGGCGTCAGATATTAGTCAGGATTTCATTTTAAGCGAAGCTCTTAACCAAAATCTGTCAAACGGAATGCTCTATAGCTGAGCAATGTAAAACAATATATTATATATATACTGAAACAATCTTTGAAAAATCATCAAACTAAAAGTGCAAGTCCCATCAAAACCCGTTTATTAGAACTTTATAAAAAGACTAATATTTGATAAAAGAGGATACCTGATTACAGTTTTTTCCCTATAATTCTAGAAGTAAGCAGCGTAGAATAATATGTTATATAATAAAACCTTCCCTGGAGAATTATGTAACTAACAGTAAGTCCATCGAAATCCATTCGGTAGAATCTTTTAAAAATGCTAATATTTTTTAATCCGGTTCATCTGATTGTAGAACTTTCCATCATAATTTTAGAACTAATCTACGTAGAACAATATTTTAGATGCTAAAACCTTCCCTGAAAATATATCTATCTAACAGTGTAAGTTCCATTAAAATCCATTCATCAGAACTTTAGTTATAAGCAGCCGGAACGAAATTTTATATATATAGTAGAAGTAAATAGAAGTAGATTGCTATTTATATAATTTACATGCGAATTAAACAAAATACTCCAAAAATGCTCTCGTACACTTGAAAAAACACCATTATTGTGGACATTGCTCAGACCGATGTCACGATTACGCCTATTAGGCTTAAAATCAATTTTTTTGTTAACAACAGTAAAATCAAAATCGTAAATAAACAAATAACATGTAACTCACAAATACAGTCATTTTGATAATTACATCGGCTAGTTTCTTCTGTAAGTCACATTATGGATGAGTTAGATATAAAAAAAATGAAAAAATAACAAAACAAAAACAAAATTTTTACTCAGATTTTATCTAATCAAATTCCCAGATACATTTTCTTTAACCTGACGAAAAGATGAATCGCCTAATATTTTTTCAATAGCAATATTTCACATTGAATATTTTTTTAAGCATTACGAACATTACTTTTCATGTTTAAATTAAATATTTTCGTTTTATAATATTACCAAAAGAGTTTTATTTTTATTTTTATTTTTAAATAAAATTAGTAACAGTTTTTTATGTGTTTTTTATGTGCTGTTTAAATTCTTTCTCCAACAAAAATGGTTTCCAAAATTGTCCAATAGTAACATTTTCGTCCAAAATAACAGATATTTCCCTCATAATTCTATAACTAATCTACGTAGAACGACATGTTATATACTGAAACATTTCCTGAAAATGTTATCTATCGAAAAATGTTATCTATCGAACAGTGCAAGTTCCATCAAAATCCATTCAGCAGAACTCGAGTTATAAGCAGTCGGAACGAAATTTCTCTCTCTCTATGTGTATTTTATATATATAGTAGATATACAGGTATAAGGCAAAGTATAGGAACACCTGTGAAATAATCCAATTTTTTTATTCGTAAGGTTTGGGCCCCTTAGCCTTCATTACAGCTTGCATTGAACGTGGGATTGATAAATAAAAGTCGTCCACACAGTTCAAGGGAATTCGAACCCAATCCTCGTGTTTCGGTCCCGAGCTGAGGTAGTGTGCGTGGAAGAGGAAAACAGAGAACAGACTTTATTCTCTAAAGAACCCCACAAAGACTGAATAATGTTTATATCAAGAAACTGAGGACACCACGTGAGATGTTCCACCTCATCATGATATTCATCTGACATGTTTGAGCACAGCGAGCCATGCGAACAAGAGCGTTGTCATCTAGGAACACAGGACGTTCTTCGCGAAACAGAAAATATGCGAAAATTCTGCAATAATGCTCTTGTGTTACCCACACCCTTAGTACTAGGAGTTGGCCCCAATCTACGCCAAGATATTGCGCCCTACACCATAACAGAGGCCACTCCTTGCTTCACGGTAGGAAGCAGGCAGTCGATAGGAAATTGATTCGGCTGATGTTCGTCAGAAACAAACACACGTCCGGTGGTCTGAAATAATGTGAATGATAATTCGTGAGACAAGATGACCTGTTCCCATTGCTGTAAGGTAAAAAGTTTTTGCATTTCTGATTTTTGTACAACTTTTTGAATTTGAAATCTTTAAGTGGCAGTCATTTTGGAAGAAGTTGGTACAAGAAGCTGGACAACAAACTCGCTCGAGATCTTGGTAAAGTCCTGTAACCCTGCTCAGTCATATCCAAATACGTTCATAAATATAAATGTCCAGTTTTGGTGGTTTTTAATCCACTGTTGCAGCATCATAACATTCCGAGACGACACTAACAGCTTTAGAATAGCCACAATACCACGAATGGTCGCAGCATGTAGATCCCGTTTAATAGTTTGGGGGGGGATTCGGGGTTTTGGAGATGGGTGTTCATCTTGGATGTTATCTGCGGTAATGCACTCTTGAATTTTCGGCGACTGTCCTGTCCAACGTTCGGCAATCCTGGTCGGTCAGCTTTGTCTTTCGCTGAGTGTTCTGCTTGACAAAGCTCATCTTTCCCAGGTTTGTGCAAGCAGTCATAACCCTTGACACAGTGCTCCTTGAAACACCGACAAGGTTGGCTGTTTTCGACATGGAAGCTCCAGCGAGGCGAGCTCCAATGATCATGCATCTTTGCAAATTGGATAGGTCGGACATAATGACGCTTTTTGTTTGAACAAAATTGTCTCATACAACTGTCACACCGCCATATGTTCCACTGATACCTTCTCTTTCGCCGCCATTACATGGCAGACTGCTCTGACACGTGGCGGGGTTGTGTTAGACGACACATTTCGAAATGGGTGTTCCTATTATTTTCTCTTATACTTTTATTCGTTTTACATTTCTAATTCGCACTAAAATAA
Organism: Maratus michaelseni; assembly: GCA_963931845.1. Lineage (NCBI taxonomy): Eukaryota > Metazoa > Arthropoda > Arachnida > Araneae > Salticidae > Maratus > Maratus michaelseni. The sequence goes on along the minus strand of OZ007590.1, from coordinate 228,915,383 downwards.
GATTAAGCAATTGTAAACTTTATGTTTCCAAAATAAACTTTAAGAAGAATGAAAACAGACTTCACTAAATTAGTAAAAATCAAATCATCATCTACTATATATATAAAACACAAACGGAAATTTCGTTCCGTTCCTTTATAACTCGAGTTCCGCTGAATGTATTTTGATGGAACTTGCACTGTTCGATAGATAAATTTTCAGGGAAGGTTTTAGTATATAACACTACGTTCTGCGTAGATTGGTCATAGAATTATGATGGAAAGTTCTGCTATTTTGGACGAAAAGGTTACCACTTGTTATTTTTTGGCGACCATTATCATTGGTGAAAGAATTGAAAGGGCTATATAATTTTGAAAATAATACAAACACCTAAAAAAATAAAAGAAAAACTTACTAATTTTATATCAAATAAAATAAGCAAAACAGTTTTGAGGAAAAATAATGTTATAAAACGAAAATATTTAATTTACACGTGAAAGGGTATGTGCGCATGTGCGCAATGCTTAAAAAATATTCAATGAGAAATATTGCGACTGAAACTATATTTGGCGATTTATCGTTTGCGTCAGGTTAAGAAAAATGCATCTGAAAATTTTATTAGATAAACAATTTTATTTTTGAGTTGTTCTTTATTTTTTTAAATTTAATTTAAATTTTTATCTAACTCCTGCGTCATGTGACTTATAGAAGAAACGAGCAGATGCAATTATAAAAATGACTGTAATTCTGAGTCCCATGTTATTTTTTTATTTATGGTTTTGATTTTACTTTTGTCAAAAACTTGATTTTAAACCAAAAAAGACATAAGCATGACATCGGTCACAATAATGCATCTTCATATTAATGGTGTTTATTTCAAGTGTACTACAACATTTCTGGAGTAATTTTTTATATTCAAATGTAAATTATATAAATAACAGTTAATAATATAAAAACAGAGTCAAATATTTAAATTTTAGTGCAAATGTCTGCGACACACTAATTATTATCACACATTTTTAAAAAAATCACAATTCATTTCTTTTTAGTTTTCTTTTCTTTGCATATCTTTTCTTCTTTTTGAAGGTTTAGAACATATTGCACTAATCTTCTGTAATCGGGTCACCCGCCAATTGGCGTATTTACTAAATAGTTGGAAGTTTTTTTTATATTTGAAAAGGACTGTTGGTGGTGAATCCGATTCCAACGAATTTGTACTCAGTGATTAGTAAGTTTGTGGTTTTTCATTATGAAGCAAACGGACAAAAAAATATTTACTATTACATACTACTGTGGGCAAAAAAATAGTAAGACTTTGTTCATAATTTAAAAATTTTTAATTTATTCTTCCAAATCTATTTCGTCCCCCTCAAAGTAATCCCCCCCTGGCCCCAATACACTTGTGCTAACGTTTCTTCCAATCCTCGAAACAGTTGTTCAAGTCAATTTCCGGAATAGCCTTCAATGCGCGTAGCGATTCACGTTTAATGTCTTCAATTGACTCAAAACGGTTTCCCCGGAGCGGTCGTTTGAGTTTGCTGAATATCCAGAAGTCACACAAAGCTAAATCAGGCGAATACGGTGGTTGCGGCACGATATTGGTTGAAAATTTGGCGAAAAACTCACGAAGAATTAATGCAGTCTGCGACGGTGCATTATCGGTGCATCTTTCAAAATGGTTTTCACTGATCCTTCCGATATTCTAACGATGCCAGTAAGGTCTCTGACTGTTAATCGTCGATTCTCAAGCACCAATTCCTTGATTTTATTGACGTGTTGATCATCAGTTGATGTTGATGGCCGTCCTGGATGTGGTTCGTCCTCAACGCGTTCCCGACCCTCTTTGAATAATTTGTACCGATCAAAAACACTTGCTCGCGACAAACAATTATCACTGAAGCCTTTTGCAACATTCTGAACGTTTCGGTACCAGAAATTTGATTCCGCACACAAAATTTAATGGAACTTCTTATTTCACTCATTGTAAAAATCGCCGAATGCACTTTTTGTACTTTAGAAAGACAAGCATATACTAAACACTAATGATTATTTTGATGTGACATTTGGCACAGATGTCACTGACAGTCATACCAACCTAGAAAAAAAATATTTCGACGAATGGGTTTTCGCGCGAAATTTAAATTAAAAAGTCTTACTATTTTTTGCCCACATTAGTATGTTCCATCCACATTTATTTTATTATCACTAAAAAAAAAAGAAATACTTGCAATGTACGAAAAATACTTTGAAATGCCAAAGTGGTCAAGGAACAATATTTGCTGATTCATCATTTTAACCTAGATAAGAAAAAAAGTACCTGGAATTCAGATTAGGAACAAATGTGATTATTATAAAGCAATTTCGGCGAACGCACAGCCCTACACGCTAAACTTAGTGATAAATTGACGGATTATGTACTAGGGCGTATCGAAAAAATCCAAATTTCTTAGATCTTTTAGCGGTAGTGCGGAAAAGTTGTGAACTGCCTTTATTAAAAAGTGTGCGGAATCTTAAAACTGTGTGTTGATATCTTCTGTCGCCTCAGTGGGCCGAAAGTTCCAAAAATTGGACTAAAAATGATTAAAATACAAAAATTAATAAATAATCACAGATTTCGTTCATCGGTTTGGGGTAGTGCTTGCAAGTTACAGTTTTGTAACAACAACAGCTATAGAAAATTGTAGAATTATAGGTTAATATCTTCTGTCGCCTCCTCGGCATCGAATTTTTGAAATTTTGATGCAGTTTGGTAGTTTTCTGCATAACTGTTTACTACTTGCACAATGCACAATCGAGACAGACTGGGTTTGTAGATCTGCCAAAATAGTGGAACACCCTTATTTTCACGCCGAGAAACAACAACAGCCATAAAAATTTTTAGAATTATACGTTAATATCTTCTGCCGCTTCATCGACACCAAATTTTGGAAAATGAAGGCAAAATTTTAAATAAATACACGTCACACTTACCTCATTTTATTGCGAACACAAACTTAATTTTATCTTTCGAACATATAAATGACAAAAGCTTTACTGCTTGTAATCATTTTTGGTCTCAAATTTTGACATGTGTTTTCTGGATTCTAGTGTCGTTCTAATAAATATATCCCTGTTCTGTATCCCAACTGTTTTTCCGAAGGCTTCAGTGACTAGTTTCACAGTCCGCTCAAACGCTTGTGTGTATGAAGCAAATTTAATAAAGTCCCAACAATACATTGGTATACTGCCCTGTATCATCTTCAGAAATTCTTGATAACTGATCTCTCTGAGAACAAGAGACGATATCACATAACAAGCTTGCCAGTCAATGAGATCTACATAGTCTGTAGCTCCAAAGTTAACAATAGGATTAACGAATTTGCGAACACAATTTCCGTCTTGGCTAATTTCTCTTGCCTTGATAATCCGCCGATCTGCAAGGGTCCTAATACGGCACCTATCATCAGATAACATGGACAAAATCATTTTTATTTGAGCCGCAAAGTAAGCGTTGCAAGAAATAACTGGGTTGGTTATGTCACAATACTTTTTCGGCAACTACCGAGATGAGCTGATGAAATTCCACAAGTGTCTAGTACCATTCTTTATGGAATGACGAATCTTAATTTGGAACCATGAGAGTGCGTAGACTCTTAGAATGAATACAAGCAATGTTAGCAACTCATTTGATGGGTCTGATGTAGATATAAATAACCTCAGTATTCGATTGGAAGTTGTTAGCCAGTGGGACAAATTCAACGTTCCCGGTTCCCGGATAGCTAGATCAGAACAACAAACGCCAGGCAGCTTGCATTTAATACTATTAAAAGCAACAACTGAAAGCTTTTCGCATCCTTTGAGGTTTCGTCCAATGCCTCCGGTGTAAGATGTGGGGCCAGATGACTTGCCGTCTATGGACTCAGGTGTCTTAATGACAACTCATGGAAATGAAGTAAGCAGATAATCCATTGGAATAGCCTCTGAAGTTTCAATTCAAGCCTGCGACTCCTGTATTCACTACAGTACCGTCACACCCGATTACAATAAAGTTGCTAAAATCATCCAATAAAGCACTTGTTACGCATTCTTAAATGCTATTAGATATATCAAGACTAGATCCGCTTTCAAGTTAACATGTCCCATATACTTAGAACCAGGCTCTGATACAATACAGAAATGCACTTCTACAATTGTTCTTTAGAACTGCTTGTCCTCGAGTGTTTCCGATGTTAAGGTTTTGTCATGTCGGCTATCAAAATAAAGGCCAGATACAGTGGAAAGATTTTCATTTGATTTTAAGACCAATTTTTTTGTAAATTCTCGATTTTTCCCTTCATATTTTATTTTTGCCTGTGACGAGGCTGGTGTCTGATTCCGATATTAAACCCAAATCTTGCATAAAACGCGATGCAATAGCAGCCGTGGCTCTGTTGGAGACACCACAGCTTTCACTGACAAGAACTGTGTTGTCCAGTTTTAAACGCATTTGAACACTCCTTGTGGGTTCCCACATTATCTTCACTATTTTGGCAGACCGCCAAACCCAGTTTGTCTCGATTAAGTATTGTGCAAGCAGTAAACAATTATGCAGAAAACTACCAAAATGCGTCAAAATTTCCAAAATTCGATGCCGAAGAGGCGACAGAAGATATTAAACTATAATTCTACAATTTTCGGTGGTTGTTGTTGTTACAAAATAGTAACTTGTAAGCACTACCTCAAACAAATGTGCTAAATCTGTGATTATTTATTAATTTTTTATTTTTAATAATTTTTAATCCAATTTTTGGAACTTTAGGCCCACTGAGGCGACAGAAGATATCAACCCACAGTTTTAAGATTCCGCACACTTTTTAATAAAGGCAGTTCACAACTTTTCCGCCCTACCGCTAAAAGATCTAAGAAATTTGGATTTTTTCGATACGCCCTATTATGTACGTTATGGGGTTTATTTAACAACAGACTGGAGAATAGTGTAATCTTGAAAATAAAAGAAATAACAAGGCTTTATTTCTTCTTGTCATTATGCTCATTAGAGAAATGCAAAAAAAAAATATTATCGCTATTTTAATTTTATTCAAACAATTCAGCATTAAAAATATGGTTCAATATTTTTTTTTAAATATAAAAGTTAAACAGTGTTCTTTATGCGCAAATAATGTATTACATTTTTGACTGTATTTACTCTGCTGGAATACAAAGATAGAACACTGTAGTAGACCTGCCAGAAGATGAAGTATATTACAAAATATAATGTAACGTAGAGTGAGATTATATTTAAGCTACCAGAACCACACATAGCACCAAGCTGAGAGACCCAAAGTTCAAGAATTAACAAACGAAAATGAATAACCCGAACATTATTTAAGTTCAATGGTTAATCTCTGCAATAATTATAATGCTCTCTTTTTTAGTAGTTCGGTGACTAGACAACATTTTAATTTATGTTGGTGATAACGACCGCATTTTTCCACCAAACTCTATACTATAAATGATCAAATAAAAGAGTTGCTTCTTAATAGCCCGAATTTTGTCTAACGAATAAGATAACATAATAGCGCAATGGCGTTCGCTTTGTATTCAGTAATGCGGACGGACTTTCCATGTAAAGGTCATTATTACTTTAAAATGCAAGGTCGAATTCAACATTTCGTTTGATTCAAGGTTCATTTGGGAAATGGAACAGCGCAGCGGGCATAGCCTGCTAGTATCTGATAATTTGCATCGATCATTTTTGTAACTTTAACATTTTTGTAACAATTTTATGCAATTCTATAACCTATTCAAAGAAAAATTCTTCTAATGTTACAGAATTTCATTAAAAACACTTAAAAAATTCTTCTAAAGTTACAGAATTTCGTTGAAAACGGTTAAATTAGTAAAATGCGAACATAATTTGATCCATTCTCGATCGAAAGTAACAACCTTCCCAATGGTTAAAAAAAAATTGTACTATTTGTGCAAACTTTACATTTAGTAGCCTAGACATAGAGGGCCAAAAAATACTCAGGTTCGATCTTAATTATACTATTAGTCAGAAGGCCAACGAAAGATTGCTTTGACTATGGCCTCAAAGCACCTCAATTTGGCTTTGACTGAGTGAGATAGATAATCTATACGTTAAAATGACTTTTTTTATAGTCATTGTTACAATCACTACACAGTAATGATGTATAGACAAACACAAGTGCTTTTTTTCTTTCTTTTTTTAAATTTTTACTTTTCATCGAAATATTTCAAGTAATGTGCTGTCATAATTAAACATTTCTCCACGATGGTGTGTTTCCTTATTAGAATTCTATATTATCTTCGAAGGCCTTGGAACGGCAATAGAGGTTGATGGTTGGCTGGTTGCATTGGGTCCAAGAGCGCATATAAAACGAAAGAACGAAAATACGGTTCCGTACGTACTAAATATAAGTAGATAATCAATTCTTAAAGAATTATACATTATTTTATTTGTATTTATTGCGTTGAATGTCTCATTGTTAAAATGTCTAGAATTTCGCACAAATTAAGTAACGGTACAAATAAAAATAAGTATACTATAAAATAAGTATATACTATATCAGAGTTCTTACGGGGCATTGTTTTGGCATAATAGTATTTCCTGAAAGTTAATTTTGCCTTATTTAACTACAAGATTCTGAGATTCAATAAAGTAAAAATTTCTTTATGGAAATAGTGGTGTCCAAAGTTAAGCACCTGAATTGAATAAACCCTGTATACGATTTTTAAGCCTTAACTAAAATTTTTGGGTTTAGAAAAAATAAAACACGACCCATGCTCCACTCCACTGTAACAATAAAGTGTTCACAGAAAAACACGAAGGTAAAAATTAATCCCTTAAATTCAGTTTTACTTTTTCTTTCTTAATTATTGGTAATTTTTCCGCTTAAATGAAATAACTATATACTAATTAATTTTCAGCAGAGCTGAAATTACGCTGTAAATCACTGAAATACAAAGGATGTGAATTATCACTTTACTAAACAGCATCTTGTGCTGCAAGGTTGTAGCCTAGCCATATAAGAGTGAGTGAATGCTACACCGGATGTCGTACGGATGGCTTAATTGGTAAAGCATTTGGTGCGCTATACCAAGGAATCCGGGATCGAACCCTGGTCTGGACATTTTTTCATTCTGTTTCTTGTAGGCTGTTTAGTAAAGTGGTAATTCACATAATTTGTATTTCAGTAATTTCCCACGTAATTTTAGCTCTGCTGAAAAATTAATTAGTACATAAATATTCACCGATACTGGATTTGGTTTGTCTCATGTATGCCACTAGACGTTGGGCTCATGACCGACATTCCACCTTGTGCTGCAATGTTGCAGCCTATCCATATAAGAATGAGAGAATGCTAGACCGGATAGCTTAACTGGTAAAGCACTTTGTGTGCTATACCAAGGGATCCGGGTTCGAACCCCCGTCTGGACATTTTTTCATTCTTTTGGTTGTACGCTGTTTCGTAAAGTGATGATTCACATCCTTTGTATGAAATATCTATTTATTAAATCATCCTCTTATGTGTAACAACGATTTATTAAATTACTTGCTTATATGAATCAATTGCCTATAGTATCATCTAATATGTTTATTTACAAAACGGTCCTTTAATCGTACAACATATTGAATCAGCGGTCATTGAACCGCTAGCTTATAATAATTAACGTTTAATTGAATTTGTGGTTTTTAACTAATCCGCTTATTCCGCCAGCATAGACTGTTGATAGAATATTTTTATATGATTGAATAAACTATAAAATTGTCCACGTATATAATTCAAATGTTTATTGACTAACATTTTTATATCCATCAAGGATTAATTTAATCAATGATAAATTACATCATTCATTCGTAAGAATCAACTGTTGATATTAAATTGTCCGGTATCATAAATCAAGAGTTAATTAAATGAATGCTTAATTAAATTGTTCGCATATATGAATCAATGGTTTATTGAATCAATAGCTAACTAAATTATCGATTTATATGATTCAACACTTAACTAGTTATATGATTAATTAAATAATCCGCTTATCTGAATTAACGGTTGATTTAATCATCCGCCTATTTGAAATCAATGTTTAATTCTTAAAAACCGGAATTTCTTTAAATCACACATTTTAATTTGTGTGTGGGGTTGGGGGGAGAGGTTTGCAATTAAACAAATATGGAATTGATTGTTTTTTCTTTATATCTGTTTTAAAAAATCCTGGAAAATATTCGTAGGTAGTTCATTTTAATTTCAGTTCATTGAAAATGTTTTTCAGTTTTTGTTTTATTATTCGTTCTCGAAATAATTTAGTAATAGTTCTATCATTATAGCCATTGTTTCTAGCAATGGTATGTATGGTGTTCCTTTCATAACTCAATGTTTTTTTCAGTACACACTGCATAAGCTCTTTTTGTGAAATATCTAAAGATTGAGGTTTATGTGAAAATGGGACTTGAGAATTAAATTGTATGGTAAAGTGGTTGGGAATAATTTTGCAATAAACGGATCTTTCAACGCATTGGGGAGTTTTAGTTTAAAGCACATCATCAGAAGAAAGAGTTTAGTTCTATTCAATTTTTAAGGTGAATTTAATATGGGTATCAAGTTGATTAAGTTGGTCTAAGAAGATATTGGATAAAATACTGTTGTGTTGCCAAATGAACAAACTGTACTCTATATATTATTAACCAAGCATGGGTCGGGTATCAAAATTTTCAAAAACAGGTTTTTTAAAGATTCGTAAAATGAATTCAGTCAAAGTACTAATGTGGCTAAACCCATTGGAGCCCCAGTATTTTGCATATACAATTTATCAATAAAAATGAAATAATTGATACGAATTATAATGTTAAGACAGTTTTTCAATGCTAAACCTTCATAACTTGGTTGATACATATGGTCTATGATGCTATTAACACTTTTTAAAACTTATTCAGTGTACAGTATGCTCACTAAAGTCCCTTGCCACCCTCTTAACATCGTAACGGTTGCTGCTATATTCATAAAAGTGGTGTCTAGGTATAATAAAGTAGCTATGCGCTACTCAATGAAACCGTCTACAGCGCCACCTGGTGGAATGCTGTGGAGTTAGTATTCCTATCTCGAAAACGGAAAAAGATAGGGAAAAAAGTGATTTACAAAGTTGTAGAGCATCATCGATTTAGTACGAAATGTCACCTTGTGGACATTAATGCGAAGAATAGAACGGTTAAAACGCGCATTTGTTTTTTCGTGATTTCCTACACTGTGACGTGACAAAACGATCATAGAAAAAAAAAACTTGTTATAATAATGTACCTTTATTTTAGATGTTCAAACTTTTCACCGTCAGCTGCAATGCATATTTGGATCCTTGTTTGAATTTCACGTTGCACACGTTGAAGCATAGATGGAGGCACGTTGGCACAAGCGTCCGTAATGCGTCGTTTAAGGTCCTGCAATGTTTGTGGAGGGGTTGCATACATCTGCTGTTTCATAATTTGTTGTTTCTTTCTTTCTAAGATCGTTTTGTCACGTCACAGTGTAGGAAATCATGAAAAAACAAATTCGCGTTTTAACCGTTCTATTCTTCGCATTAATCTCTACAAAGTATCTTTTCGTACTGAATCGATGATGCTCTACAACTTTGTAAATTATTTGTTTTCACTATCTCTTTCCGTTTTCGAGATAGGGATGCTAATTCCGCAGTTTTCTACGAGGTGGCGCCGTAGACGGTTTCACTCAGTTGCGCATGGCTACTTTACTATACGTAGACACCACTTTTATGAATATAGCAGCAGCCGTTCCGAAGTTAAGAGGGTGGCAAGGGACTTTAGTGGGCATACTGTATATTGAAGGTTAATAGGAAAAACGAATAAAAGTGAAGAAATTGATATAAATTATAATGATAAGACCACTTTTCAAAGTAAACCTTCATAGCTTGGTTGATAGCGTACATAAGGTCTATGATGCTATTAATCTTTTTTTCAACTTATTGAGTGCCTATTGAAGGATTAACAAGAACGAAAAATCATGCGTCAAGCATAGATTATGTAACACTTTCCAACGCTTCCAAAATAATTTTACGAACCATACTCTTTAATAAGCTAAAAGATAACATCTAAGTAATCCGAATACTTTTATTCAGCCCTGTATAGGATCTATGGATTTGTATGTATACTACATAGGATGCTAAATTTTAGTTCAGTTAGGAAACACGTAGCACAGTTTAAAATTCTCCGTCTGGAGTTAAATAATACGGAAATGTGTTCCCGAACTTTTGTGCTTCCCTGTATAGGATCTACAGAATTTATACACACCACGTAATATACAAAAAGCGATTTAAAATTAAAATCGCATTCAGTAACTTAAAACGCACTTGCAGGAATTATTGTTAATATACAGTAGATAATTCTTTTGTGTGTCCCTGTAAATGAACGATGACTGCTATACACACAATATTCTGTAGTAAATCTCTTGTAATGAACCTTATATAAATTTCAATGCGTTTAAAATAGTGAAACATTATTTAAATAAACCGCAGACGATTTTTCTCCATAGACGTAATGTAACGGAATTCTTTTGACTGTCCCTGTAAAGTAAGTATAAGTGCTATGCACACCCTATTCCATATTAAGCTTCTTCTAATGCACCTTAGTGATATATATAAATTTCAATGCGTTTAAAATAGTGAAACATTATTTAAGTAAACCGCAAATGATTTTTCCCCATAGACCGCAATGTAACGGAATTCTTTTGAGTGTCCCTGTAAAAAAACTATAAGTGATACACACTTCCGTTGAAATAGGGAACATGCTATAGATAACGATTATAACATATAAAAATTGCAGTGCAATCCGAGCATATTTACGGGAGTTAGAGCACGGACAGACGGCAGACGGCAGACGGCCAGACGGCCAGACGGCAGACGGCCAGACGGCCAGACAAACCGAAGTCATAAACACTTTTCAACTAGGTTGGAAAGTGTTAAAAAGAAACAATGTCTAAATTGTATATCAAATACTGGTTTATATATATGCAAAATTACGCCCACATTGATACTCTGTAGGGAAACACTTACACTCTATACTGCAAAGGCACATCATCCATTCCTCTTTGTATATTTGACAGACAGATGTATAAATTTTATAATTGCAGATTTTGAAACGGTTGATTAAAAATGAGTTACAAGAACATCAACTAGATAAATTTTGAAATATATCAAGAAATCATCTAAAATCATCTGATCTATTAGTCTGCCAGTGAAATTCTTAAACTTATCCAATAAAGCCTTGAATGATAAAGAATCCAGTGTGCATATATTATGATCCAAATAAATATTTTCAAGGAAACCTGAATTAAAATAAATTATTTCGGAACTCAAAAGCATAGTCCAGTCTACAGCAGGCGATCATTAAAAAGGACTTAAGTTATAAAATATTTCATTAACTCAATAAATTAATTAAGAAATCGAAGATATTAAACAAAAGTGAAATAAATACGCTGGAAAACCTATAACTTGATTCAGAGATAATCTTAAGTCAGTTTGACAAGTTGTATAAACTCGCTTTTTTTAATTAGTGATGATTACAAATACAAGATGTTTAAATGTATTAATAAGATGGACTTTGATTATTAAAAAAAATAACTAGGATCTGCAATAAAATGGTTGAATTAAAATGACAACGGTACAACAACAAAAACATGCTTACTTCGCTTATCATATGAAGAAACTCGAAAAGGTTAATAAATTCGTAATTTTTTATACCATTATGAAAAGTCCTGCTCCATATAATTTATTGAAAAAACTTTCGTGGCCTGATTGACAAATATTCTACCGGAATACCGATTTTATGGTCAATTCCATAAATGAATCCTTCAACGGATGGACATGTTCAATTACCGAATAATTTTTTGGTGACAATATAATAAATTATAACACCTTGTAATAGTATATTACTTTTAAATGCTAAAGGTGTAAAATTAACAACTATAATATAAATTAAAATAACTTTTATTAGTTGTTTTACATGTTTCGACTCTTTCCGAGTCATTTTCAAAAACAAAATGAGAATATTCTAAAGCTGCACGGGCTTTGAGATTATTATTTTCATGTACTTTTTTTAAAATTACGCACGTTATCTATTATTTTTTACTTGATTGTTTATTTTCATATCTTTGACCATGGAGTAATTCTAGCCACAGTTTCGGTAAATTAAAAGATGCCGCATCGTTACATATTGTATTTTTGCGCGTGAGTATCTCTATGGTTTCTCTTATTATGGATGGATAGTATAAACTGGAGGGAAATATTATTTTACTTTCAGAAGAAACCATCCAAATAAATTTCAATGAAAGTAAAATAATATTTCCCTCCGGTTTATACTATCCATCCATAATAAGAGAAACCATAGACATACTCACGCGCAAAAATACAATATGTAATGATGCGGCATCTTTTAATTTACGGAAACTGTGACTAGAATTACTCCATAGTCAAAGATATGAAAATAAACAATCAAGTAAAAAATAATAGATAACGTGCGTAATTTTTAAAAAAGTACATGAAATAATAACCTCAAAGCCCGTGCAGCTTTAGAATATTCTCATTTTGTTTTTGAAAATGACTCGGAAAGAGTCGAAACATGTAAAACAACTAATAAAAGTTATTTTAATTTATATTATAGTTGTTAATTTTACACCTTTAGCATTTAAAAGTAATATAATTATTTGGTGGTCAGTTTAGACAGTGTTACCTTATAACCTCCAATGACGACTCAGGAATTTGAAAAAAAAATATCATGATAGACCCTGTGGAAAGTAAAAATGTACGTTCAAAAGCTTCTTATTCTCATAATTAGTAACATTTTTCACCTTTATTGCTTAATTATTGCTAAATTGCTAATTAATATTAAATTATTGGTCCATTATTGGTCATCTTTTAAGTTCTGCTACAGAATTTGTCCTATAATTAGTGTGAGCCATCTCTGAGATATCTTTGAATGAATAAAAGATGAATAAAATATTCGAATAACAGATAGTATACTATTTATGTACCAATGTTTATGTAGAGCAATAATATAATTAAAATTCACGCTTTCAGAAATCTCTAGGGAAAGTGCTTATGATTGATAGTGCTTGAGATTTTTGCTTGTGAGGAGATGTTAACTTAATAGTAATTTGTAATTTCATTACTTTGCAGTCAGATTCTGCTCAACTCTGAAGCATAGGGATGATCACTAGTATCATCTACCATTACCCCCGGAACTAGTACTCAATTCTCTGTCTGTCTATAAATTTTTTCGAATTGGGAATGATTAGATTTTCTTTTCATTTTTGGGGGGAGGTGGGGAGCTAAATTAACTAGAAAGATAGCATCAAAAAGGTTTCAACTAGTGTTTCACCTGCAATACGTATCCTTGAACTGAATTTACAGATTTAAAATTATGTTTAAGCTTTAGTGTCTAATGTCAGATACTTGAAGACAACAACCAGTAAAAGGTTCTATTTACAGTATCTTAATTTAAATATAAATGTTCTGTTAACTAAAAGAAATGGTGGATGCAAAGTTTTTATTTCATTTTATCATTTCTAATAATACATATTACTACACATTGTTTACTGTTATCCTAATTATTTCCTGTCATATTTTAAGTAGGTTAGTCTATTATTTTAATGTTCATTATTTCAATGAATAGCTTTAAAAAGGTTTGTAACAAAACTTATGGAGGTTTATGGATACACATGTTTGAAATCTTGTATTTATGCATGTATGTATACAAATACAGAAACAGATATACAGTCAAATGGAAATCTATTAGATTAAAAGTTTTGATGGTTTGATTGAAGAATAAATACAAAGAGATTCTAAATATCATTGTTTGCATCAAATACTGAATTTAAACATATATATATATATATATATATATATATATTACGATGTTAATGTTTATAAAAATTTCTTTTAATTTAAATTTTTAATACATTTTAAAAATTCTTTAGGGTTTTATAATAATTATTATTTTTTTACTACGTTAATGTAACTTTCTAATAATGTAATCACTTTAAATGCGAAAAAATATGATTAAAAAAGGAGATAGTTATCATAATTACAGAAAAAAATTCACTTAGCAATCTAAAGTTTTCAAACATATCATTACGATAACAAGAAAATCTTTCCGATAATTGGAAAGTACTCTTTAATAAGAAAATATATTCGCCGATTTTCCTTTTGCTTCTCGTTTACTAAATCAAGCTAATTTAGCATATACCTTGTATCCCCCACCTTTTTATCACGCATTTAATTTTGATGTTACGGTCAGATTTTATTTCTGGGTAATTTGCGTTACAAATTCAATCTTCGTTCCACTCCATCTGGGTAATTGCACTTATGCAGAAATTTAATGGAAAGTCGATAACTGGGATTAAGGCTAGGGGTTGTATTTATTTTATGAAAAAAATGGATGGGAAATTTAATATTTCTTGATGGCGCAGTCTTAATTAAAAAAAGTATTATTTTATAAAAAATATATAGAGAGATAATACTACATTTATTTATGCATTAAGATTATTGATAATTGTTGACAAATTAATTTTACAGTAATTAGTTTTTCCTTTTTATTGACGTTCTAATTAACATTTTACATATTTATTCCAATTTGTTAATTTTAGGCAATTTATAAATTAGTATGAAAATGGATATCTTCTGTAAAGTCTACTTTTCGTATCTTTTACTCTGTTAAAAATTCTGAGTTTCAGCCGCATTTTAATGTTGTAGTAGCTGCAGCTATATAAAGTGGTGCAATATTTTATGATGGTTTATTACTTTAGTGGAACCATAAAAACAAATCACGTAAAAATAAAGCTAATAATTAGACATATAGACCAGCGGTTCCCAACCTGGGGTACGCGTACCCCCAGTGGTACGTGAGAGAGTAGTTGGGGGTACGTGAAAATTACATCGGTAATGGCGGATAACGCAAAAAGTACAATTTAAAATGAAAACGGAAAAATAAATCTCTCAATTTTTCGTTTACAAAGAGACACCTGTGTAAAAGTAAAATGGAATATTTGTATAAAAGGAAGAAAAATGCCTAAACTTAGTAATTGGTTGATCATTTGTTGCCTTTATCTCTTTTCACTTCTAATAAAATCTTGTGATTTCACATGTGTCCTTCCTTTTCTTTTTTTCCAGTCATTCTAGAAATATCTAAGACAGAACATGAATCGTATCGGGGCTTCAGGTTTCGACAATTTCATTTGAAATCTATTTGAGAGCAGGTATGTCAATTGGCCAGTACTAGAATTACCTTACTTGCACTCCTTAATGTGCATTGTTTTGTGACAGGGCCGAAACTAGGATTTTTCACACGGGGCATGCATGAATTTTGGCGCATCCCTCCACTACTTTCTAAAATAATTTTATAAACAGAAGTTTTCGATTCATTGCTTTTATTTTTTATTTTAAATATGAAAAAATTGCTAGAAATTATATAAACCTTAATATTTTTAAGTTTGATCTATTGCAACAATTTCGTTCATACATATATACATAACGCAAGTGTTGTCATCACGATAAAATCCGAATTACTGAACCAATTCTAACCTTGATTGGGACAGTAAATTGATCAGCCAGTATATTGTATGAGTTCGTTAATCAAGTATGTAGCTTTTATAGTTCATTTAGAAGGATACACAAAAGCAAGAAAATTCAAAATTCGTCATTACGAAAGCATCCAAAATACTGAACCAATTCAAACATATTTGAGACACTCCATAGATTTCGTAAGTATCTTCGATGAATTCGTTAATCAAGTATTGTTTAGCGCCCAACGTGGTCACTTAATGAAAAAACAGCCGTATTCAAAGCTAAGAGTATAAAATCCAAAATACTTTACTTTTGGTTGTCCGATTGCAGGTCATTTTTGTCCAAATTTCGCTCTTTGTTTGTATCGAAAAAGTATGGAATACTGTTTTGGCTGCTCCTTTCACACAGGTGTGCGGATCATATGCCCCCTTTGCTTCCCTCTAGTTTCGTCACTGCTTTTTGAGTGTTTAATTTGAAGTCTTTAGCTAATATTTAGTGTTTTAAGTGACTTTATTTTGATATTGTGTTCTGATTCAAAATGGATAAGTGATTGAAAAGTGGGATTTTGAAGAGAACTGCATTTAATATTGGTAACTAGCATAAGGTCATTACTAATGAATAATGGCAAAAACGTTTGGGACGGGTTTATCTGAGAAGGGGTACGCATAAATGAAATGACTAAGCAAGGGGTAAGTGAGAGAAAAAAGGTTGGTAACCACTGATATAGACGGATACCCGCATGGTCTAAAGCAGAATGTTGTGAATGCATATAAATTATTAAAATTCATAAATATACAAATAAATATAAATATATTGCTTGAAGGTGCGTAAAAACATTTAAAAACATTTTAAATCACATTAAAGTCCTTTTAAAATCAAAAAGTTTTCAACCGACCTTACTCGGTCATCATCAGTGAAAAACCTTCACTGAACATTTTTCATGAAACAAATTCATGAAGCAGTTAATTTATAAACATAGTACAACACTTTAAAGTAAAAAAAAAATTGAAAGATAAAAAAATGAATTAAAGGAATAAAAAATATCAAATAAGAAACTACAAAATCAAGATTAGAAATGCAGGTATTAGTAGACATTTTCTTTAAAACTGATTTTCCTAGATTCCACATCTTCTGATAAGTAAACTTTTAATAAAATAACAGACAATATCTAAAATTCAGTTTATTTAAACATTGTCAATAATATTTCTTTTAAAATATCATATATGTTTAATTCAGAAAGTTAACTTTAAACTTAATCAAATAGGCTATATAAAACTTTACAATACATTTGCAATAATGGAAAAACTTTTCTTAATTTGAATATTGCTTTTCTGTCGATAGATTAGTCACAATTACTTTCAGTTATAGAAAAATGTTGTTAGCAAAAGTACAAACCAAACTTGCAGTGTTAAATCAACATTTTCTTTGTACAAGTTTTGAAGATATCTCTACTTATATGCATATTTATTAGCAACAGAGATTCATTTCTACAAGATAACGGTCAAAGTGTTATAACCAAAGAATTTGGACTTATTACGTCATTTTTTTTATATTTGCTGTCTGGTATGAAGAATTTGATTCGGGATTCTTTTGGGACGGGGTGATTTTTGTTTTCTTCAAACAAGGGTTAAGGTGTTATTATTAAAATGTTACCGGTGAAACTTTTGTATGCCATAAATTTAATTTTTTGTTAACGTTTGGTATTTTTCGATTATATTTTCATTTTAAATTCATCTTAGTAACTTGTATGTGTAAATAAATTTTCCAATGAAACAGTAGTAAAATACTTTTTATTTCTGTTATCTAGACCATAGCAATTTTTAATTAATAAAAAAAAGACGTACCGCTATTTAAAATTTAGATTTTAAACCTTTATCAATAAAATAATATATTCAAGGATTTTTTTTAAATTTAAATTTAAAATTTCTGCAATGCAAAATTGCTTAGATTTTAAGTAGGGCAAAGTTACTATTGTTAACTTAGTATAATATTATCCTTATGGAAATAAATAGATAAATCAATCATTTCAAATAGAACTTTGAAGATACCAGTTACAAACAGAATTCAATCTTTTCCGTTTTGATGTTAGAAAATTCACATTTATACCGCATTTCTTAACATAAAATTTAAACAACAATGTTAATTTGCGTGATTTTCAATTTTATTCAACCTGCTCTATCAAAAAAAGAAAGTATTTAAATGAACTATCTTAAAATGCACTATATCCAAAGTCACTGGAACTGATTTATGTCTGATGTGATCGATAAACATGAGGTCCGGCCACTAAAATTGTAACATCATGAACTAATAATTGAATTATCTGCATATTACTGCCATACAAATATCATCAATACATTTCAAAAATACACCCATTGCGACCCTAAAATACAATAATTTGTAACATAAATGTAGAAAATTCGGTAATATAAAATGTGTAGAGCATCGTCTCCAGTTAATGTTAATATCACTTTAAACTATGGAATGTAATTTTCAGAATTATTTTTATATCTATATATTAGTAAGTAGAGAAATACGTTTATATACGTATTTACACTATTAAAAATTTCGGTTTTACGTTTCACCAAAAGATGGTACAAATGTATCTGCAACCATAGTATGGTAAAACATTTCTCCATACTTTGGTCTTTCTTTAAATAGTTTGGTTATAGATTGATCCATAGTTTGGGAATGATTTGGTAATAAGTTGAACCATCGTTTGGTAATAAGTTGAATCGTCGTTTGGGAATAGATTTAACCATAAACAGAATTTTGGTTGTACCATACTTTAGAAATAAGTTGAACCATAAACTCAATTTAACAGTGTTCATACATTTTTATGGCAACAATCTAAAACATTTGGTTCGAAACTGAAACCAAATAAATTATATATATTTTTTAACTTAAGGACAAAATTCATATCTATATATGAAGAAATTAAATTGTCTGTAAACACAAATCTAATTTGAAACAATCTGTTTAAGGCATTTTGTCTGCAGACAATTTATCTATTTTGCATACTTTAAAACTTTACAATTACGAAAAAAAAAATGTTTCGTTTCAATTTCAAAATAAATGCTTTCAACTTTCTTGCACCAAAATGCATGATCATTGCATATATTTAAAGTGTAGTGTTTCAGACTAAAGTGACTGGTTGTCATAACTCTCAAGTAGTAATAATTTTGTGCACCATTTAAAACATACTTATCTAATTGAAATATTTACAATTTAGTGATTTATGTTTGTCAATTTTTATTACTATCATTCTTAAAAAAATTTTCAAGACTATAAATAATGAATATTTATTTGTTAAGCTTTAAAATGCAGTGTGTTTGATCCAACAAATTTGTTTCGTAAAACCGAAATTATTATTTAACAAGATGCTAGAAATTACTCAAACTTGGGCTGAGAATTAAATTTCTGGCATTTCTAATGCAGTAAATCAAGTATTACGTAAACATATGAACATTTTGTGCGTCTATGGCTTTTCGAATTTTTCTTAGTATATTTGTACATTATTACATTACAGAACAAATCTAATTTCTTCATATATGCATGATATTAAAAAAAAAAAAACAGATAAAATAAATACTATTTTAATTTAAAAACGTGAATTAATCCACCTTCTGAAGTGTGTGTTAATAACACGTGCGCGAATCTTTACATATGTTACCTTTCTTTGATGAACAAGATCATTTTAAAAATCAAATTTACTTAAACTACTAACAATAAATATTGCTCGACAAAAGCACCCCGAAATGAAAAGAAAGAATCTGCCTGAATCTTTGGAATACATCAAAAACCTATGTTAGAGTGTTTTTTGCAAGTGCAGTTTTTTAATACTGAAACATAAGAAAGATAGAAATGGACTAAGATTTCTTGTGCCGAAGAGAAAGCAAATAAGAAATGACAGCCGGATGTCTCAGAATTATTATTTCATAACTTCTCCGACACGAACAAAAATTGACGTTGTAGGCGTATTGCTTAGATAACGTTAAAGAGTGCCTTTGGCAAAGATATAGGATAAAGATAATAGAAATAATCAGAAATCTTCAATAATTTATAAATAAATATTTCAGTGTGACATTATAAACATTCAGGTCTTATTATCGCTCTAAATTTGTTAGTTTGAGAAATAACGTTTATCAAAGTTTAAAATTTATTTTATTCAATTTGCTGTAAAAATATTAAAATAGTGCAGTAGATTACATCTCTCTATTTATGTTGTTTTTTCTACACATCTATCGTTAAAACTACTAGGGGGCTCTGCCCCCTGCTCGCTACGCTCACCAAACCCCGTTTTGATTTCACAGCCTCTTAAAACCTTTGTAATGTATCCTGTTTTAAAAAGATGATGATATCACGAACGGCGACTTTCTTCTGTAATCAGGTTATAATGCTTTTTCATTTAATTCATCTTTTTTATTTTTAATATTCATGTGTAAACACAATTTTTATGACGTAATTTTCTTTATTTCCTGCTTTCAACACGTGATCATTTAATTATTATTTTAAACTTTCATTATTGTTTTTAATAGTCTCGCGCAAATACATTTTTTATTTGAGATAAAACATAATCCTTTGCGCTTATTTAGAAATTGGCAACAATATAAAAAAATGACCTTTTCAATGAAAGAATTTTTACTCGATTTTTAAGGATTTTTTGAGTTTTTATTGTCCGACCGTGATAATTTTTTTAATTTCTGAAAGCTTGTTATATTTCGCGTCTGGTGGTATGATTTTCGAATCCGTAGGATGGCTAGAAAAAAAGTAATAGCTCCTCAAAAAAGTCCCTAGTAAAAAAGCAATGAGAATAACCCGGAATATCTACGCAGAATTTGATTGGTCCATTTCGTTTTTGGCTCAGTTCCAGATTACTTTTTTTTAATATAGAAGGATAGTGATTTAGTCGTTTTCACTTCAAAATGTATCAATTCAAAATGCAGACTGACAACATTTAGCGAAATTTTAACTGCGTGTATGTAATGAGATACTTTATACACTCAGACCTTCCAAATTGTTTGGCAAAATACGCTGTTTTTTTTTTTTTTTTTTTTTTTTTTTTTTTTTTTTTTTTTTTGGTCGTAACATAAAATAATTGTCAGCCAGTTTATTTTATAAAATATAATAAAATGTAGACACTATTATTTTTATACAATTATTTTATTTGGTTTTAAATTTTGAAATGTTTCATAGTAGCATGTTGCACTTTACATTAAAATATTAAAATTCAAAGTTGTTTTTTCTTACAAAAGAAGTTTAATTTTAATAACTATACTTGTTAAATTGAGATTGGTTCTAAAATTTCTGAAACATTAATTTGTTTTATAATTAAAGGAATAAAATGCTAAAATTTAAAGACAAAATATTACAAAATTCTTTTAAAATCTGTTTGCATCATTTTACTGACGTATTTAATCCAAAGCTTACATCGATTTGTTAAATAATAAAAGAACAGACTTGCATTATCTAAAAATGCGTAAATTTGGAAAGAGATTGTTTTACAATTAAATTTAAATAATCATTTTACTTAAGCTTTTTTTAATCCAGTTTCTGTATTATCCGTTCAATTCTCTTTCTAATAATTAAAAAATGAATTCAATTCATTCCGACGAAACAGTCTTTTTTAATTTATATCAACAATACCATTTGCTCGTTTGCAAGTTTATAACTTAATATCTTTTGACAGGTGTAACAGAAATTTAGGCTAAACAAAATTAAAATTCATTATCTGAATTCATCAGACATTCTTTCGCGAAAAATAATTTGCATTCAAGACACAAATAATTTATTTCCTTTTCATAATTTAATTAAGATACGGAATGCAGAAATCTAAAGAGATAAATGAATTACTGAAGCTTTGCCCCATAGTCAGGAACTTAAAGGCAATTTCTGTTTCGCCTTTCACGAGCCATTATTTTAATGGCGATGTTGTGGTTAATTAAATTGATTGTATTAAGAAATATTTCATCCGAAATATTTTGTTCCTTGAAATGTGTTAAAGATTTTGGTTGATATTCTTAATTAAAGTAGAATAATTCAATAAACACCGGCCTTTTTTTATATTATTTCTAGATGGAATATAAAAAAAAAAGAAGAAGAATTCATAGTTCTAGCTTTAGGCAATTTCGCACACGTTTAAGCAGAAGATATTTTATTAACCAGAAAAAAAATGCAATTTGTATTTTGCACAATGCTTTTTAGGAACTATGCAATATTTGTAAAAATACTAACTGACATGTATTTTTTTAAGAATATGGAAAGAAAATACTCTCACACACATATATGTAATTTTCTCTTTTATGTAAATCAAAAAGGCCTCGTAGATTAATTAATACACCAGGCTAGAATAAAAAATATGTGTTCGTGATTAGAATTTTCAATAGACAAGAAAGGAAAGACTCTCGCACACCACACATATATGTACATTTTTTCTAATATGTAAATTAAAAAATCTAGACGATTTATTTATGCACCAAAAAAAAAATTGTCATTGATATTTCAACTGAAAACCAATTCTTATATTTTCATTTTATATATTCATTCAAACTGTATCAGCTGTAAAAGAATTTGATTTTTTGAATATTTTTTAAAATTGTACCTCTTTATTAGTGTTTTAGTACTTGAAGTTGCATATTTATTTCAGGCGCAGTAATATTATAGTTATTTTACTTACTTTTGATTTGAAGGCTATTCTTTGTACTTTTGTGTTGACTGAAGGAATGACACATTTGATGAATTTAAAAGCATTGTTATTGCTTTGAAAAGTAGAAATTATTTAAATTATTTTGCGACAGAAACATAAGAATAGTATTGTAATATTAAACACGTTCAAATTTTAAATATATATGATTTTGTACTGCATTCGATTGTTATAAAATCACTATTTTTAAATTTACTACGCAGAATAGGTATACTATTTGCGTTATCACTAATAAAGATATTTTCCATTGTCCATCTTTCTTTCCGTAAACAACAGTTTAATTTTTTCAATAATAATCAGAAGGTATTAGTCAAAATCCGATGGAATTAAAAAATTAATAAGGAACTGATAAATTTACAATAATCCTACAAAAGTAACGGACATGAAAAATCAGTCTGACATTGTTTAATTTAACTACAAAAGCGGTTTTTATTTTGAACCATATTTACTATAACACTTCTTTTATTAATTGCAACTGTTCAAATTAGTGAAAAATTAAACTTCATTTATTTAATCTTTACTTTATTTAAAAATAATTAAATTTAACAAGGAACTATTAGATGAACGTAGAATAAACTTACAAAATTATTTAAAATAAAAAGTAAGTCTTACACTTACTACTCTAACTCCAAAAAAATATTTTAAACAAAACATGTGTACTATATTACTATTTATATTAATTTTAATGTTTCACATTATTAAAAAAATAGGACTTGATTCATTTAATCAATAATTTATATCATATTAAAATAACCTGTCATATATATTTTCAAGATAACTAATCACAGTAAAGTAATAAATTAAAGCTCTAATTCTACTCTATGTAATTACGAAATACCAAATCATAGAACATATAATCATATAACACAATCATACTGAATTTTTAGTTTTATCAATAAAAAATACAGTTCAAGATAAACATAACGTCATTTTCACCGGCACAAACTTTTTATATGTGCTTTTCATACTTTTGGTCCATGTATGTTTTAATGCGTTATAGATTACTAATAAATATATATCCAGAAAAAATTGACTTCATGTTGAACTTTGCTAACGCATTGATTTTTGTACTACATGAGCATTTGGAAGAAAACTTAATCTCAGCACCGCCAGAGTAAAAAGTTTTAAAATGTACGTCATTCAGAGGCATTTGTGGAAAACCTTTCAGTTTTGACAATGAAAATTCTCGCTTCTTCTTAAATATGATGTAATTTCCACAGGCTGAAATATTCCCGTTCTTTTCGAGATTAAGGGCCTTAAATGCAAAAAGTCAGAATGCTTTCACCACTGGAAAATGACGTTTTAAACATGCATTGTCATTCATAAAACTGAGACAAAAACTGTAAACACATAAAAAAAAGTACTTTTTCCCTAAATTTCATTTTTACAGTATAATGTTAAGACCCTACGACCTGAAAGTCAGTAAAAGAGAAATGAAAAATAGTTGAAAATAATTTCGATACATTTTCGCATTGAAATGTAACAGTTTTTTGAATGAAAATACGTGTTTTTTCTGAAACATGACGTCAACGTCACTTAGAACATTATGTATACTGTTTCTCCGATTAGGTTCTTTAGCTTTGTAGTGAAAAGGAATGGGGGGATTGAGATTTAAGAGTACATTGTGCTTACTCTCGGTATACGTGGAATGAAAATACAATGTAAATTGCTGCATTTTGGTGCACCATAGTTGCAGTTTTCAAATTGGAAAATTCCGTTTTCAGTCGAATGTCTTTTGAAAATGGTGTCATTTAATTGCAATTATTGCAAATTCAAAGAAATTTTACTTCGAAAAAGAGATTTATTTAATCAATCGAAACGCAATGAGTTCGTTTTGGTTACCACCTCCTAATGTACGAGTTTGAGTCAAATATAAATCGGAATATTTGCTCCTCGTCTATTTAGAGAATACCTAGCAGCTTGGCAAACTGGAGCACTGGAAACCGATGTGTTACGAGAGAAAACCCAATAGGTGACCTTTATTCTTTCCGTTCCTTCCTCATTACAGCCATGAGTAAGCAAGAGGTTTCGTCGTCTGTTGCGCAACTAATTATAATAAAGATTTTGACGAAGGAAAGTGTTAAACCATCCGAATCCTTGACTCGGTTAAAGATGCAGTTTGGCGACGCTAGACTGCTCGGATCCAAAAGTTTGATTGGCGAGTGAAAAGTGGAGAAAGAAAGTTGAAGCCTGCTGCCAATGGTAGATGTAACAGACAATGAAAGCCATCTAAAGAAACAAAAGATGGATGCCCATCAGTGATGTCATCCTTCTTCATTACAATTGTAGGCCTCACACAGCGATTTACACTCTTCAAAAGCACAATTGACACCATGTATATGGTGACTGTAAGGCATGTATGTATAAGACATATATTTTTCTAATGTTTGTCTAGGCTCCTTTTATTCGTCCTTTATTTAACGCAATGCTGTCACATCATATGTCTTGTATTGTTTCCAAAAAATGTTTTTTATCGATTTATATCTGAAAAGCTGCTGCCACGTGTCGTGTTTACTCCTAAAAACTAATTTATAGACTCCTAAAAAGGGATTTTTTTTAAATTAAATGAAGAAATAATTACTGAAAGGCTTCGTAACCTGCTATATTCTTGTTATTGATGGAAGCAACTTTCCATCAAAATAGACCACAACTGACTCTAACTGTAATGTAATGTATTTATTTCTTAACTACCAGAACCACCTAGCTTTTACTGTATTAACCATGAAGGCATTATGCGTAAAATAAAGAAAAATGAATTAATATGGCGATCACAATAACGGAGCTATGTACTTTCCCACACATAAATCGTTAAAAACAATTAGGAAACAAAATCTACGGTACTTTGACACAATCATAGAAAAGAAAAGCCTCGGCTTTATAAATGTGAATGTGCATTTTCGTTGGTGCATGTAACAGAAAAGTGTACGATTTCAATGACAATACGAAAACAAAATAAATAAACCAAATGGAGCATTTAGCGGAACTCTATTTCGTATGGACTTTATATGATGAAAAAAATAATTTTCCTAAGAAAAATGTTTTACGCAAAATATCTAATAAAAAATTAGCAATAGTCGTCTTATTCCTCTAATCTTTTTGGCGTGAAATCACTACAATAGCTCTAAAATAGCTGAAATACGTGTTTAACTCTTTTTTTAGCAGATTGTTTTAGCTGCATTTTATTCCCCTATCTAAAACTGGAGCTGAGGTATGCCGAAATGACTTAAAACTTCCAACCCCCATTTAACTCCCTTAGTCGTTGAATTTCTAAAATTGTTGAAATACGTGTTTAACTATTTTATAGTAAATTTGTTATGCTGAAATTCACGCTCCTATCTAAAACTGCTGCTGAGATAAGCCTGTTAAATGTACGATCTCCTTAGGAGGTGATTTTTCAAAAAAACCCTTTTATTGCTTGCCTAGGTGATAACTTCAATGTAAATTCAAAATTTCAGGAACCTGACTTCAGTTGTTTCAGCTTTCCGTTGATGAGTCAGTCAGTCAGTCAGGTGTTATTTCTTTATTATATTAGTATATACTATATTTATGCACACTCCGCACACAGCTTTTGACAACATGAAAGAATTGAAGATCGATCTGTAGGGGAGACAGGGGCAAATTTTTCAACTTTTTATAGTTTTATTTTTGTATTCTTTATTTTTTATCTATTTTGAAATGAATAGGATATCATTGTATTCCCTAGAACTTTATCTACAAACTGACATAATTATTTTTCGAAAAATTAAATATAGTTTTTGACAGAAAATGGTTAAGTCTGATTATGTTACGTTGGAAAATGTGCCCCGTATTCGGGGCAAGTTTTCCAGCCTACTAAAAATGTACAGGAGCAAATTTTTCAACTATGCTTTAAATGGTAAAACACAGATAATAAATGTTGCTTCTTAATTAATATGTATTTTTATTGTAAACTAAAAAGACATAATAATAGTACATAGAGAAACTAATATCATTGTCTGAATCAAAATGAACGCAAACAAAAAATGAAACATTCCTTTTGGTGCAATCCTCATGCGCCCATTTCTTGCATATCGTGCACCACATTTTTTTTCTCTTAGAATTGGAGTAAAGTTCAAAGCAATACATGGAAAGACAATCTTCATCTTCTTCATCACTTGAATGTAGGTTTTTGATACATTTTTTTAGGCGCTGATGTTTTAAAGCATTTTACATTTGAACACGTAGGACTAAACAGCTTCCTGGCTGGGATTAGATTTTGTTTTTGTTTTTTTTCGCTCTTTTTATCTGATTCCTTTTGCAGTGACCTTTTTTTTAGTTAAATCATTTTCAATTTTCAGCTGATTTTTAACGGCAGAATCAACCAGTATAGCTGACTTCATTTTTTCTTACTCGCTGTGTTTGCTTCTTAGGTGCCGCGTTCTCAAAAGACCTAACTCTTCTGGTGTAAGGAGAGTTTGTTTGGATGTAGAAGGAACACCTTCTTGGTAAGCAGTAGGGAAAGTTTGAGTGGAACTGGGAGGAACAGCTCCTTCGGAAGTGCTAGCCTGCGTTGGTGTAGAAAGATTTGATGCTTTCGGTGGGTTTGACTGATGTCTATGAACAGTCGATTGTTCTGGTTTGAAGTCTGTTCAAAATTGTTGGTACTTTGAAGATTTGGTACGGCGGGAGCTGGCCTGTCAGAAAAGTACGATAGAAAAAACGCCGAGTCTGTAAATACTTCAGGATACAGTGAGAAAATTCCCGAAACTTTAAAACTCGCCATAATATTGACTGGTGTTAACGCCAGTAGAGCAAAATCAATATTTCCTAGAAATTAATTAAAGAAAATTGTTTTTACGAAAGTGGCTGCAAAACCATAAATAGAAAAATATTATTTGTCTAATTGATTACAGGCATAATTAACATAAAATGGATTCAATAAATGAACCCATATTAGAAAATAGTTAACTGTTTTTATATATTTGAATTTACTTTGGTTTTTAGTGTGGTAATTCTACTTAAATGACTAAATGATCAAACGGGTTCGTTCCATATATAGTTATTTGGCTGATTTTATTACACAATAAATACATTTTGGATTCAATAAAACTAGTTGATTTAGGACGGGGCACGTTTTCCAACGAGACACGTGTTGGAATACATGCCCCGCATGC
The DNA here is from genome assembly GCA_963931845.1 of Maratus michaelseni. Lineage (NCBI taxonomy): Eukaryota > Metazoa > Arthropoda > Arachnida > Araneae > Salticidae > Maratus > Maratus michaelseni. The sequence goes on along the minus strand of OZ007590.1, from coordinate 228,888,026 downwards.
TGATGGAAAACCTGCCCTGTCGCCTTATTTGACCTTTTACACTCCCTCGAAGAATAGCGGTGTAAGTTATTTACAAAAGAAACTCATAGTTACGTGAAGTAAAAAAACCCTTATTAGTTCATGCAATGTCAAAACAGTAAGTTTAACGCTAGTACGTTTATTTTGCGTTTTAATAAATACCTGAAATTTTAATAAAAGTTGAATAAATGAAGAAAACAGCTATCCAGACGAAGTGACAACAGCTATTAAACTGAAACTTCCGCAGATGGTGTGTGCTGTGTTGCCACTTCAGCCTATTCACCTGCTGACGTCATTTAGCGGCTCATTTACAAATTAAAGAGAGTTGGAAAACTTCCCCCTATGAAAAATGTGCCCCGATCTCCTCTAACTAAAACTTCATGTTGTGACCCGAAGTTTCTGCAATTGCCATTAAAATGCGTTGTCTCAAAAAATCATTATAAACTTTTAAAATTAAAATAATTTTTCAGTTTAAACAAAATTAATCTAGTTACAATTAACATCAAAATATTTTTTACTTACTCACATATTCTATATCCAATCTTTAACTCATTTCCGCATCTTCATCAATTCTTCTTATTAGTCTTTTTCTGTATTCAAACGTTTTGGATTATTTCTTCTTTCTCAGCAAATACCTTATCAATTCGTCATAAACTACTAATTCTTCCTTTTTTTCTTTGTTATATAATAAATAGTCTGCCTTCTTCTATGTTTGTAGCTTCCAAGCTATCGGTGTGAGCAATATCAAATAAGTCCTCTAGGTTTTCCTTAGAATTTTCTTCATATAGCTCCCGGGATTTGTTCTGCCTTTGAGAAGATTTTTGAAGACTACTCCATCGATTATAAATGTTCTTCAGTTTCACAATGCAATGCTGACATTTTTAAAGGGAGTCCTGGGTACAGCATTCTCAAAAAATTAATTTTTTATTTTTCTTTCTTTTAAAATACTACAAAGTTAAATAAATTAAATAAAGAAAACTACTAGATTTAATTTATTACGATTGTATTTCTAAAAATTTTATATTCTATGATTTCTACGACTGTACTTCTATTTAAAAAATTGTTATATGTGCTGATTACACCAGCACATATAACAATTTTTGTAATGTACTAACCGTTCTACACTGCCCGTACCTGTAACTTTAAGTACATTTGCCTCAGAATGGCTTCTGTCCTAACTTGTCATGTTTAAAAGGATATGTCTAAGATTTCTTGCTAGATTTTTGTATAAAATTTTGTTCAGAGGTTTTATGTTATGTTTTTACTACATTGTCCTCAGGATTTTTAAGGAGTTAATACATATTCTATCATATCTGCAACATCCAATATTTTCATATAGTTATAACTACATAATATAAATATATACAATATGAACCCTGTTCTATTACAGGAGTAATGTAATTATTATTCCTTTCTTAAAGATTTAATTGAGAAGGACAAAAAGATTAGAATTGTTAACAAAAACATCATTAAAGGGTATGCATAAGGAATAAGATTCTGATGTTTGCAGTAATATCTACAGATGGTAAGCTTTAGCAACAAAATCGCAAAATTGAGAATATTTCATTAAATTTTAGGTAAGAGTTATTTTAATAATTGTTCGTTTAAACTACAAAAAATATGAATACAATATAATTTGTGAGTGTATGTACAAAGTGTTCTAAAAATGATACTCTAAAAGTAAAATTCTATAATTCTTCTTCTATAATATATATAAAGATAAAATAAATTATATGTTTATAAGGGAGCTTATAATTTTTTTTAAATTTATTTAATGTCTATAGATGTCGTCTCAATTAATAAAATAGTCCGAGACAGAAAATATCAAAACGAAATCACTATTTTTTTAATTTAAAATATATTCTACAGTTTTTATAACAAAATGACACATGACGCATATAAATACCATATTGAGAGCAAAATATATAACGATTTTTTGTAATATAATCTGCAGTTGCTGTGCCTACGTCCAGCATTTATATGTGTTTATCTCAGAAGGTATTTCTTGAAATGAAAACCAATTTATTTTGATAGATAAAATTAGAATATTTTGTCCGTCTATCACCGTCCCGCAGTGGCGCGGACGGTAAAGTTCTGCTCTTGTAAGATCGCCGAAAGTCAAGCAGCATCGACCACGGTCACAGTTTGGGAGGGTGCATCGTCTATCCTCTCTCGTCTCCCTCTGCTGTGGGACCGTGTACGTTAATGGAAGCTGGTGCACGGTAAATCTGTTCGTGGTTCCAAAGTCCTCCAAATTCTATATAAGCGTTACCTCTGGGGGTGCCAATCCAGATGCAGGTCTCTCATCTGGAATTGGTTCAAAATTAGGAGACCTTTTTGGAGTAAAGTCAGACTTCTAGCCTTGGGTGCTCCTGGTATCTTGTACTAACAGAAGCTGCTCCATTTCCCTTTACCATGATTCTGGAGGTCTTCGGTTTCGTGGGGATGATTTAGCAGTACTAAACCATCTGGGATTAGAAACAACAGAAACAGAATATTTTGTACAATGTTTTTCCGTTACATATTCTTTAAATTGTCATTTTTATTTAAGATTTTAGAGAAAATTTTGAAAATATGATAGACGCTGTAAATAGTACTAGTGCTCCCTATTAAACGTTTATACGAGTATCCGTATAATACTTATTATACGGGGTGCAGATTTTGGATACGTATGATACGACCAAGGCGGTTATGTGTGTTATATGAAACAGTATATACGGTACAAGTTATATACGGAACTTACACTAGCGGTTAAAGGTATAAACGTTTCAAATGTTTTCGTTCATTGCATGAAAAAACATGCCTTTCTGTTGCTTCTCTGTGGATCAGAGACATTGAGAAACACCCCATGTTTATGTGCATTCTCCTGGTTTATAGGGGCCATCATGATCCCTTCATTGTTTAAACAACCATGATGGCCTCGAGTTTAACTGAGTTGCGGTTCCTGTGTAGGTAGCTGGCCCAGAGGTAGCTTTGACGCTACCTTTCGCATATCTGTAACACACGCATATAGCTAATTTTAATTGATGGCGTGGACATTATTTCGCGCGAAACGTTATTTTTGCATTCGGCCGCAGAACACAAACTTACATTGACTTTATATTTTATAGTGATCCAAATCGCGGGAGGTTTCATAATCATACTTTTATTTTATTTAATAATATGTTTCTTCTATATTAAAAATATTTTGAAAATACGTCTTGCAGCAAAAAAAAAAAAAAAAAAAAGTCATTTTAAGCTTGTGTGATTGCGTTCTAAAACCTGCAGTGACGATTATTTGTCAGACTATAAGTAATCTATATTTATAGGTACTCACACAAAAAATGAAATTTGTCAAGTTTAACGAAAAATCTTAAAACGTAAAATCTTGTAATACACATACACTTTGTATAAAAAATACCACGAGTTTTATGGTTAAAAAAAAATGAACTTGCGTTATACTTTAACGCAGAGTAGAAAATATTAGCACCGTGGAAATAATCACATTTGCGCCCGGCGCACGTAATCTTGAGTATACGCACAGAAAAATAAAGATTTTTTTTAATTAAAAAAGAAAAAAATATACTTAATAAAGATTGACAATAATTCTGAAACGTGTATAATTGCCTTATTTGCTCAAAAAGTGTTTTTACTTTCGTTATATATTTACAATAACCGTTAATAGGGGAAAATAACAGGATGGTTTGTATGAAACGTACTAAGCAGATTGCTAAACTAACGCCACCGATTTTCTATTTGCTCTCCGTTCAGTGACGTAAGACTGATGAGGTCTGTTGGTATTAAAAGTAAATACTATACTTGAAGTATACGCATACATGAAATATACGTATGCTTGAATTATACGTTTAACCGATACGCTCGTATACTTATTTTGATACGTTTAAATGTATAATTTAAGGTATACGTATTTGTTACATACGTATTATACGTATATACGTATATTGGTTAAACGTATAACTGAAATACATATCGCATCGGGAGCACTAAACAGTACCCATTTAAAAAACATTTCTTTAAAAAATTATTCATTTATTTTTAAATTCATACTTTTGTAAATCCTGGTATGAAATTATAATTTATACTTTTCTGTTCTCAAAAATGAAAAAAAAAATCGGCACAGAGAGCTTTAAGAAGCTGCTGCTTTAAGAAGACATATAGAATTTCAAACATGGCTTTGTAAAATTATATTTAAAAATTTAAAAAATAATCTACGCTTGGAAAATATAAATAAATATATATTTTAAAAATAATCAAAAAATAATCATAAATAATAATTTTAAAAAAATGTGTCCCGGACCAAGTTAGGTTTCACATTTAAGAAAGCTTAAATTATTTTAAAAATGTCGAAAATAAACTTTTTTGAGCTTCAAATGCTAAACAGAATGACATTTTAGTCGGATGTGCCAATCCTAAAACTTTCTTCTATCTCATACAAATTTCACATATATTTAAAACGAATCAGCACCATAACAGAGCCACCTGTTGAGCCGTTTACACCAAAACGTAACCGGCATCTTTTTATGTGATGGTCTAACAGAATCTGAAGTTACATGAAATTCTATGCATAAGTTCGTGAGATATAGCTATCGTAGAACTCATGAAAAAAGTAGTATAGCAGCGCCACCTGTTGGGGTGCTTACACCAAAACGTAATCATCGTCTATTTATGTGAAGGTCTAACAGTATCTTCAGTTTGATAAAATTATATGCTTTAATTCTGGAGATATAACTATCACAAAAATCTTGAAAAATGTAGCATAGCAGCGCCATCTGTTGGGCGATTTACACAAAAAAATAATCAACCCCAATTTACATCAGAAAATAATTGAATATAACGTTTTATTAAATTCCGTGCTTTAGTTATTCAGATAGAGCGCCCACAACATTTTTGTGACATACAGACAGACTCACAGACAGACATTTTCTAAAAGCAGTCAAATCGTGTTCAGGACCTTCTAAAACGTAAAATTTCATTGAAAATCGGAATCTAATACTTTCTTCTTATAAAGTTAGGAGAAAGTAATAAAAACAAAATGAACATTGATACCGACTTAACAAGTAAAGTTCAGCATTCTTACAGCTTTAGGCTGCACAGCGGTATCATTGACTGAGGGGAATATCCTGAGCTGAAGAATTGTGAAGAGGGAAACGATAAATGTTGATTCCCGTTTCAGAAGAAGGCAGCATTAATTTAAAAGGAAAGGATCAGGGTCCATAAGCCGCGTTTTTGGCCCATGAAATAAGACTATAACTCGATTTTGTTATACTGACTTAATTATTTCACTTTTTGATATGAGAAGGTTTATCCTGTACAATTTCAACAATAGTTTTTGTATTTTGTTCGAATTTATACAATTTACACAAGCTCAAAGCTCGTATTATTCGTAGTTTTTGATGAAAAATATGCAATTTCTCTTAATTTTACCTCATTTATTTATATGAGTGCAGACGTGCAACACTTTCCTCTTGACATAGATTATAAAATACATCAAAATGGACAAGATATGTAAAAATAAAAGTGTTGCAAAACTGCGCTCATAGTAAAATATTAAAAAATACATTAAAAATTTAAAATTACGAGAAATTGCTTATTTTTTATCAAAAACTACGAATAATACGAGCTTTGAGCTTGTGTAAGTTATATAAATCCGAACAAAGTGCCAAAAATATTGTTGAAATCGCACAGGATAAACCTTCTAATATTAAAAAGTGAAATAATTAAGTCAGTATAACAAAATCGAATTTTAGTCTTTTTTCATGGGCCAAAAACACGGCTTATAGACCCTGTTCCTTTTGATCACAGTTTTATTTTTCTATTGCTATGTGAAACTTGAAAAAAAAATTGTCTATATTTCTGAGGTAGGCACCCACAGTCTGGTTACGGAAGACAAAAGTTCAGTTACTTACATCATAACAGCAAAGTGGAGAGTGATGACTTTTTTTCGCACAGAGATAATAATCGTCGATTTCGCACAGACATAATCACCAAAAATGTGTTATTTGAACATATATTATGAAATTGGCTTAAAGATGAGAACATGGCACATCTGAGAAAATTATGTTAAGTTTCTTTTATATATAAAAAGAATAGATGAAATACAAAAAGTACGATTCTTGAAACCGCAAATATATATAAAAATGCAGACATGACAACCCAAGGCGGAAACCATTACAAGGTTGCAGTACGAAATGTATATGTACAGATAGATAGTCTTTTAAGGGTGAGTCATACCGCGATGCAATTTTTTTTTACGCAAAACAGCTAGGCGTACCTGAGAGTGGTAACCGATACTCCGTCCAAGGTTCTATGATAGTAAATGAAAGATGTTCGCATGTATGTATGTCCATTGGCGATGGGTACGAAAATCTACCATACGTAATTGTCTGGGAATTTGGATAAGGATAGTCGAAGACAGATCCTGGTGCACCTGATGCTATTTTTTTTCCTTATTTGTTCATGTACCAAGATATTAATTCAAAACCATAATAAACATTGTAAAATATGGTGAAAAGTCGCAGCGAAGTGGCCAAAAACTGTTCCACAGATGAAGAAGTGAGAGCCGGAAAACGTGAAAGTTTTTCACGTCTTTCGAAGAGCACGTCGACTATTCGAAATATGATAAAACAAAATATTCATGCTTAAATTTCTTACATTATCCTTTTTAATGGTACTATCTGTTTAAAAAATATTAATATTAGCCCTTTCAAAAACATTATTTCCAAAACGTCTTTTTCGTGTTTCTCTAAATATTTTGTACCTCGCATCCGGTTAATTATTAAAATTAAGAGAAAATGAAAAATACCAGTCTATATCTACATACATTTATGTTTCTAACGGTGCAATTCATTCGAAAATATCCATATTAACTCTTTAGTATTTTTTTTTGAGAGAGGTTTTAGCGATTTTTTTGCAATTTTTAAAAATCTGCATCTTTATTATGAAAATAATACGGAATAAATTAAAAATACCCAGTTACAGATAATACATTCTCCTTTATAACCATGTCTTTGTTTAAAAAATAATAATATTTACTATTTGAAAAAAAAAATTGGAAGTAATTTCTGAAACTTCTTTGACATATTAGCCAGACTTTCTTTTATCTCTTTCCGATCTAGAATGCTCTCGGAGAGGTTTTCGTTTTTGCTCATGAGCTGGGAAACCTACATCTTCAACAGAGATTATTTTCTGTTTTAAAGACAGAGTGGGGGGAGGCGTTGTATATTGTTTAGGTTTTCTCAGGAACTTTTTATGAGAATTGGAAGTTTAATGTTGTAAACATCAGAAATTAATCGTCAATTACTATAATGAGACCCCTTTTGCTCGTTTGGCTTGATTTTTATTTAAAAATATAAAATCTATAAAAATAAAAAAATATACATAATTTTTTTATTTAAAAATATAAAACGCCACCCACATTAAGTCCGTTTCGAAATATTTTCTCTTATATGTATAAATTTATTCAACACTGATTTTAGGTATAGTTGAGCTCTGGCCTTTCGTTTAAAAATATAAAATCTAAACAGACCGGAGTGTGCATAGCATTTCCGGTGTAGCTTGTTTAAATCAGTGGGTAGCTGTCGAAGTTAGTGGGTACACCAACTGTCTGTTCCTTACGATAGATTTTCCTTTAAAAACATAAAATCTAGAAATTCGAGGTTATACGCTACCGAAAGCACTACGCGCCCCGACATTAGTTTAGTTTGAAAAGATTTTCGATTAAAAATGTAAAATCATTCAACTCCGATTTTAGGTATAATTATTTTTATTATCACGGGACCGGGCAGTTCAACTAGTATACAAATAAGATTTATTATCACTTTAAGCGCAAATGCTTTCTTCAAAATGCATTTGTACCAACTAGATTAAGATTTAAACTTTTGTTTCTTTTTTTCAGTAGGAAAATGCGTTTACAGCTAATGAAGTAAATAGAATAAAGGTGGAATTTACAATATGAAAACTATCAATTTTAGATATGCAAAATACTGGAAACAATTTATTTTAGCAAACTAAAAGTACGTGTGTATAAAAATAACATTTAGTAAAAATTTATATTGTTTTGTTATTATAAAAGTATGTTATTAAATATTTAAAATATAATATGTGAGGTTTAGTATCTCCGTCACATATTTTCTCTAGCAACAAAAGAAGAAGGCTTGATGAATTGGGATGGGAAAAAAATATCTGTGCCTTTTCCAATTTAACATACATTAAATACGCACAACACAAATGACAGAAAGATCATTTTCTTGCAATATACTATTTCTTATTAAACATATATGAGTTCATGTAATAAGTACTAATCTGCTATTAAGTTAATAATTGAGTTATTTCTATACTTTTTTAATGTCTGAACTCACAATGCATTCAGCTATCTAAAAAATATGTCACGCATTTCATTCTAACCTTTATTTTATTAAATGAAGTATTGAATTTTAAATTTCAGGCTTTCTTTTTGGGATCACCTGTGTATTATGTGTAATAAATTCTAATTTAATTAAGTTTTATACTAAATGAATCTTATTCTTCTTTATTAAACAGAAAAGTTTTCATGGTGTTTGAATGGTCAGTATAATATTTTTTTTTGCAATTGAATTTGCTTCTTATTTCTGGCTGTACTACACAATTGTTTCCCTGGTGGTAGATGAATTCAAGGATATGTATAGTTTCAAGTTTCACAGAAAGATATTAAATTTCATTGAAAAAAATCTTTAATTAACATTTTTTTTTCATTATAAAGAACATTAAGTTTTCAGTTGAAATATCTAATTAATCGGAAAAGTTAATCGGAAAAAAAAAATAATATTCAAAATACGAATTGCGCAAATAAATCACTATATTTAGCATTAAAAGAGAGATACAATTACCGTCAGCGCAATTAATTATTTTATGTTTATTTTATCCTCAACACGATTGCTAATAGTAAAACATATAGGTGTTTCTCTATAATTAAATGAAAACATTTTTAAACCGAAATTATGTTCAAAGACAGTTTTTTAAAACAAAACTATTTAACTATTATTTAAGTAATAAAAGAGGAATTCCGTTATCCTTGACTTATTTCACTAATTATAGCTTCACATTATGAGCAAATCCACAATTCACACCCTAGAGATAAGGAAAGAGGAAACATTGTCTGCTTTTATCAGAGAAGTGCCTTGTCAATTATTCTTGTATCTTCTCTTGACATTTAAATGACATGCAAGACAATCGTTCACTTTATACGATAGAATAACTATATATTTGCTACTGATTTATGTTTCATTTCTATTTATTGACTTTTATTAGAGGCGTTAGGAAACGAGATTGATGGTAGTAGTAGTTGTTAAAATATTTAATCATTTTCAAGCATAATAATTACAATCATATAGAAATTATATGTTTACAAGACAGACACCGGGTTCGTCAAAATATCGTACAAACTATATATGTAAAATTTCAACTTCGCTACAATATATATAAGCCTTTATTTATATGAAGTGGTTGAGATGATAAACTCTAAGCTCTTACACACTGCAATATCATTATAATTTTATTATTCGTGGTGATATCGCAATCATGGCAAACAGAAGTAATCGCGGCGAGCTTAAAACAGTAAGGATTGAAAAACAATGAAGATTTCCTGATGATGATTAATGAACACACTTAGTTAAGAAACATCATTTTAACACCACTCTCAGACACTCTGATACTGCACTAAATCGAAACAGAACAGAAGTTTTTTGCTTTTTCATGGCAGTAATTTTAGATGAATAGGGCGTTTTGATAAGAAGAAAATTTGTATTACATTTTACTGGTGGAATGGTGCCCCGTCGGTAATCAGGTCCTAAGAGCTACCTGTGTTTCGTGATTGCACCACCTCCTTCATTGTCGACCCTATTTTTCTTTAGAGAGACATATCCAGAAAATGGCTGTAAAACGTTAAATGGTTCTGATTATATTTTGTAATTTTTATGCAAAAGTGGCTAAGAGTAATAAATTATTTTTCATTTCAAGTTATATATTTTGTACGCTGATGCGTCAATTTATTCTATAGACGGAGCAGACTAAACTTTTACCTTAGTAACGATGTTCGAACTTCTTTGATCTCTCGTTTGAAATAAATCGACATGAAAATTTTATTTTTCCACTGCTTCTAAATTAGGTCAGCATTATTACCATATCTATGCTGCTTAAACTAGACGATTGAATACGTTGTTTGTCAGCTCAAATTGTAAGTTTCATTCTACTAGGTATTATTGTTGAATCAATAATGGAATGGAAGGCTTTCTATTAAACTTGATCTTACTATAAGCAGCTTAATAAAATGTGGCGACCTCAAGTTTCGTGGAATGTTATGCAGAATGAATGATGTTTCTTATTTTGTGCATAGGTATAAAATCATGTCGACTGAAAAAAATGTCGTGTCATGGGAGAAACGAGCAAGATTGCAAGGCGAATACCAAGTAGAGACGAACTAGTGCAGGTAAATTTTGCCGTGATGATGTTCAATGACATGGCCGCTATGATATTGTCAGTCTCAATATTAAGCTTGTATCGACGTTATCATACCTTTCCAGATATGATGTGGGAACAAGTAGTGAAATCAAGTCGTGGCAATAGATAATTCCAAAGAAGAAATAGAGTCAGCAAACCACTGAATTTCTCCTCAGGTAAACAAACGTAAGATGGGATATCTCTTCTTGGATATTAACAATGAAATGAACTTTAGATACTAACATTGTCATACGTTAGCACATAATTTAAATTAGATAACATAGCAAAAAAAAAACTAGCATAAAGTCAAGCTAAGCTGTTTAAAATACGGTATTAACATTCAACTATAACTGTTTTGAGACAAGAGGAACGACGAAAAAAAATTCTCCACTGACCCAGTCCAAGGTATTTTATTAGTTAGAACACAGAGATACAAATACGCAATACGATAGAAGGGAATAGCCAATCAGCGTCAAATGGCTATAATTCGGTTAACAATAAAAGGCGGGAAAAACACTTCTGGGAAAATAAAAATGGTCCGAATTTGAAATAAATTGAAAGAACTGTAAGAGAAAAAAATATGGGCGCCGAAAAGAGATCCCGTTTCTACGCTGAATATCTGGCAAACGGCGTTCTGTGATTGGTGTCTTGCCGCTGTCATATACAAATTTCTTCCGTGCACCCCGATCGTCTATTTTTGGCCGTTCGCAGAGCTGTTTTTTGTGCATGCATAACGCGTCCGTTTTTTTAAATACACGTACACGCTTTTTAAGTCTTTAGCATTCTCGCATGAGCTCAGCATTTTGCGACGGAGTGGGCTTTGCCATTCAAAAATTTCGAGTTTCTGTGCCTATAATTGTAACCTTAGGGCCACTCTGTTGTCGTTCACAGAATCCCGAGCTCATAACTCTGAATAACTATTTCTGAAATATCATGTAGATCGGTTGAACGGACCGGACGCTACAAGTCCATATATCGGTAAAGTTTTTTGATGACCACCCTGTATATATATATATATATATATATTATTGTATTATATACAATTTATATTTATTTCTATATAAAAATGGATAAATGCTTATTTATATTAAATCAATTGTATAAATATTTAAATAAAAGTCTCTGGTTTATGAAACAATGAATAGGTTGTCAGAAAACATCTATGAAATTTTTTCTACTCTTTCCAAGTTCATTTTACCTATCTCGCAAAGTCCCCTGTAAAAAAAAGTACAAATTAATCTATGACTTAACAAAATTCGAGTTCATGTTTTTTTACACTGTCAAAAGCTGCTTCACGATATTATGTTGTTTAAGTTGAAATGTTCATTTGGGATATATCCACTCAATGTAATAATATTTATATACGAAAGTTCGCAATCTCACCTTCCTTTCATCCACATTCCGTGATTGCGTTTCAGCAATGCAAATAATTCTCGCTGTTTTAACAAAACAGATTATCAAACCATACAGATGCGACTGTTTGTACTTTTGTTTCTAAGACAAAAAATAATTATGTAATTAGATTTTTTTTATTCTGAACATTTTTATTTTTATTTAAATTAAGATTTACAAAGTAAACGTATCGATATACAAATTATTTGAGAAATATATCTGTAAATGTAAAACTTTTTACAATTTCAAATGTGCTTTTTAAGAAAAGCTAGTTTTATGAGCACAAATATTAACAATTATTTCATCAGACGAAGTATTCATATAATTTAATTTCCGCTAACTTTTTCAAATTGGAATAATGCAGAAACATTTATTTCTTTAATCCCGACCTTATTAGAAGTTTTTAATATAAAATCATGTGTTGCATGTGAAAAGATAATAATTGTATTCATATTACTTTTCGTAGCTGTTTATTGCACTACAAGCATAATTATAAATTCTAAACATGTCTTCTGTCTCAAACCATTCCCCTTTATACAAACGTCCAAACTTGAAGAATGATGACGAAATAAGTGAGGGGTTAAATCTGACAAGTGAATCCAAAATATGTTAGACAGCGTGGAAGAGGCGAAATTAACTTTGTATTCATTTTAAGCATATTAATTTACTTTTCAGGAATTCCAGCTATGAGTTGAATTTTTCGTTAACAAATTTTAAGAGGAAATGCGAAACACCTTCCGACGAAAACTACATTGATGAACAACGTGGGATAAACACTTTATTTAATGAATTTAGCACAGTTTTTAACAAATATGTCTTGTTTTCGTTCGTACATATAGATACATATGTATGTCTTCTGTATGTATACGTTATTCAAGCGAACGTTGGATTTTAAATAGAACAAAGATGCGAAATTTTATTTTGGTATAAAAATGTATTGTTAAATTTTAAAAATATCAATATATTGCCACATACTTTATGGAAAGAGTTGAGACTTATAAAGCTAAGAAATAAAAATAACATATGTTATATTTCAAAGGCATTTTTTCAAAAACAATTTTCGCAGTCTATACATCATTGAAATATTTTAAGTTTTCTTAGTTTTCGTTCACAATTCTTAATATCGCTGGAAAAAATTGGTACATATTGAAAAAAAAAATCTTCTATTTCTGGATGCTGTTTTATTAAAATACTCAAAGTAGCAATAAAGACTATTAACATACAAAGTTTTATTGAAAATTAAATTTTGAGCATTTTGTTTTTGTAATTATATATATATATATATATATATAACTGTCAATCGAAACGAGAAATAGATAAAAAAAAATCAGCATGTATCAAGTATGTCATTTACCGATGTTTTTGAACAAAAATTTAAACGCATGGCATATTTTAAAGATGTTTAAACTGTGTTTTTATTTTAATGAAAAATGTTTTTGAAAGCATTATCATGTGTTATTTCTATTACTGACCTTCATGAAAAGTATTATAATATACTTTTTGACAGTACATTGATACATCTGAATATTGATTAATACATTTTCACAGAAAAACATATATATATATATATATATATATATATATACTAGTATACAACCCCCGTCAAAAATGACGCATTATTGATTTGCGTTCATAAGACTTTTATAAGACTCAAATAACATATGTTATTTTTATTTCTTACCTTTATAAGTCTTAACTCTTTCTATAAAGTATGTGGCAATATATTGATATTTTTAAATTTTAACAATACATTTTTATACCGAAATACAATTTCGCATCTTTGCTCTATTCAAAATCCACCGTTCGCTTGAATAACGTATACAAACAAACAGCATGAAGGTTTTATTATTGAAAGGTTTGTATTGTAGAAAAGTACATTTTAAAGCCGGTAGATGGCGCCAAAACAATATTGTTCGCAGCAGTGTTTGTTTGCTTAATTCATGGGGATATAAATAGATTAGGCGAAATTTAATTTATGGCATCCTCAAGCAAAAATTGAAAAGAAAAACATAAAAATTCTAATTATTGGTTTGTTTAATAAATGTTTAAGTACACCTCTTTCATTTCTTTCATTTAAATAATTAAAATAAAAAATAGATATTAGCAATTTCAAATAATACATTAAATGTAATATTTTAAATTAGAAGCATTGCATATATTTACAGAAAACTATGTAAATATATGAAATACGACAGATCAAAATGTAACATAGAGAAAATAATGCTAGTAAACTTACATTTTGCCTTTTTTTCACTTAACATTAATTTTTCTGGTCTTCAAAGAAGCCCACCTAATGATAGCATCGTCCAGTTTGATAAAATCCCCTATTTCACTTTCACATTTTAAAAGCATTAGGCTGTCAAGTCTGTCATCGCTCATAGTAGTTTGCAATGCATTGTTTATCATTTTTAATTGGCTAAAGGTTCTTTCATTAAATGCAACACCATAAGCTGGTGCGAATGTTAAGATACATAGTTTGGAGGCTTGATTCAAATAATCTTTGAATTTCTTGGCATGAGTGAAAAGTTCGTCAAGTGAGTTAACATTATGATTTGAGCATAAATCAAATATTATTTCCATTTGACTCTGCAAGTCATGTACATCAGGTCTTTCAGATAAAGGAGGAAACATATAAACAACTTTTTCTAAATTAGTGATACTCAAATTTACCTTGTTGAATGGTAATTTAAATATGGAATGTATTGGTGCAATATTATCCTGAATATATGAAACATTGTTATTTAAGCCCATTATTAAAGTGTCCAAAATTTCTTTAAATGCTTTCCTTTAAAATATACGCATATCAATGTACATTGCTGGGCTATTATTATTATCTACTAGCTGGCATGCCCGGCGTTACCCGGACCCGTGATAATAACCTTACAAATACCTAATATCAATGTTGAATGGTTTTATATTTTTAAATGAAAATCTATCCAAACGAACTGAAAGACAGTCGTTATAGTTATTTCCGGTTTAATGTCAATTTAATTTCTGACGTTTTGATATACTAAACTTTCAATTCTGATGAAAAGTTCCTGAGGAATTCTAAATAATATAAAACACTCCCTACCTTTCCTCTTTTAAACTCAAAATAATATACAGTTTTGGCAAATTTATTAATCCCATTCGAAAGAAAAAAAATTCCAAAACCTTGCTTCTAAGATTATTATATTAAAATTAATAAAAATCACACACTCGTGGCATCATAATTCACTTTTATATTTTAACAGAATAGTAAGCCTACTATAATTTGTGACTCGTACTATAGCCAGTATACGTCAGGACACATGGCTGTTATCATTTTCTTTTTTCACGTGAAGATTTCGCTACGGCACTCCATTGTGAAATTTGGTTTTTTTTTTAATTCAATGTTTGAAAAACGGCATTATCATTAGATTTGAAATTTATATCAAGAAAACTACAATTTTTTACCTTTCTGACGAAGTTTGTCTAACAATTTTCTGACAAATACTTTTCGAGCTATTAATTTTTTCAGCAACTTAAAATGTTTTATTTTCCTAGATTAATCTGTGGCAACGATTATCGATAATCCCAGTCGTCAGCAACGCATAGCTTTTTATTAAAGAGGATTCTCTTTGGTGGAACCATTTTCCTATGGTTCTTTCGGAAGTCGGGAATAGCATCTATTTCCATTTTCTCAGCAAATACAATTGAACTTCTTATCAGATTATCTATTCCGGTGGAATCATCACTGATAGTTTGTAAGGTTTAGTCAGTCCTTTTTATGATATTCATGCAGTCAATGACATTGAAATTTGGTATCTTCAGGATTTCAGTTAAAATTTTTATTTTACTCAAGATGTTTTTCATGAAAAAAATGATGCAATGAAATAAAAAAATTTTACTTTCTTGTAAATACCAAATGCTTTTGTTCTTGTAAAGAATCAAAAGCCTTTTCTTGGAAAATATTTTCTAGTAATTCTATTATCATCTCAAATGATTGAGTTAAAGCTTCGAACGATTCGGCTCTTGCGGTCCATTTGGTTTTTTTTTTAATTTTCAGTTGAACTGCTCTATCAATTTTCTCAACATTTGACTGAAAATGTCTCTTTGAACTAAATGTGAAAAAAAAAACAGAATTCTGCAAGGACATTAAACAAATCTTGAATTAATATGCTAACTTTACAAGCATATTCTAGAGCAGTATTAGAATGGTGATCTTGACAAGGTATGTAAGTTACATTGTGATCGACGATCTCAGATATTTGTTTTGTACACCATTGAACCACCCAGACATATTATTAGCAAAAATCATAAGACTGGAATGCGAGATTGGAATAATTAACTTCTATTTCATTTAAGCACTGTAAAATTAAATCTGCCATTCCCTTTCCAGTCTTGTCACTACGTTCAACCGTTTTGACCAGTCTCTCTCTATTTTACCTTCATTACTAACAGTTCGGATAACAATAGACATTATATCTTTGTGTGATAGATCTGGAGTTGTGTCAGCCATAATTGTAAAACATATACTATTTTTTATTTCAGAAATGATTATCGGACGAATTTCTGATGCTATTAAATTTATCATTTCATTTTGAGATTCTGAACTCATGTATGTAACATGATATGGTCTAATTTTTTTATTTTCAAACCAGCATTTAATTGTAGAATTGTGCCTGTAGATAAGTTGTATCACTTCGCAAAAATTCCCTTTATTAAAATCATCTGTGTTTGACTCTCGAAAAGCTAATCCTTGTTTTCAGAGTGATTTACAAGTATCCATTAAAATGTTGATAACTTCTCTGTTGTGAATTTGAACTTTTTCCTCCTCAATCAAAACTTGTCTTTTAGATTTGTCAATTAAGACATCAATATGCTTTTTCTTTACAAGGAAATTACAAAAATCATGCAGAGCAGACTTATGAGCTTGAGATGAGAAATGCTATTGGAGTTTCCCTAATTTATCTTTTCCACAACTTTTCATTTTACCCCATACTTTTACCCCGGTTGAAGTCCAAGCATCTTCCTTTTTTTCACGACCATTATCGACAGTAAAAAGACAACATACAAAGAAAAAGCAGCATGCATTGCTGTACTGTATTCCAAATATTCAAATTCTGTATACCAATGGGGATTAAATCTATTTTTTCCATCAGAAGGAAAATGTGCTAATTTAGGTTGATGTGGACCTAATTGAATTAAGTAATTTTTCTGATTTTCATTTAAAGTAGATGGATGCAGGCCAGGATCATGATTAACTATTTTGGAGGTACTTCCGGTGTCTTCAATGGAAAATTCAAACTCATTGCTCAATTTGATCAACACTCTCCAACCATCTTCAAGGACCATATCACAGCATTCCTTGACTGAAGAGATTGAGTTTATAATCTCAACTATTGTCAGTTTCTCGTTTACTGTTTCTAATTTATTATATTGAGAAAATATATTTTTGTTCTCAGTTATTTTTTGAAGAATAAAAGAAAATTTTCCCTTAAAGACACCCAGTCCGATTTATTTTCATTTTCTTCTTTAGATTGGCTTTGAATTGTAAAACTTTTGACATCTCATCTTTTTCGTAAACATCTCATTTTGAAATTCATTATCTTTTTTAGATTGGCTTTCAGTGTTGAGATTTGCAATCTCATTTTGAACTTCATTATCTTGTTTGGATTGGTTTGAGCAATGAAATTTGAAATCTTATTTTAAAATTCATTATCTTTTTCAGATTGAATTTGAGTCGTGAAATTTACAATCTCAAGTTCAAATTCTCTTTCTTTTGAAGAATCCATGTTATATTGTGTAAGACGCGGATTTTCTTCCTCGGTCACAACCAAATATTTATCAGTACTTGTGTACTTGTCTATAGGGAAAGGAAAATCTCTTATTTTTTTCAGAATTTTTATTCATGTGCAATACTATTACAGTGCATGTCGACTTTTTAATCGTTTGATGGACTGCTTTCATGGTCATAT
Source organism: Maratus michaelseni (assembly GCA_963931845.1). Taxonomy (NCBI): domain Eukaryota; kingdom Metazoa; phylum Arthropoda; class Arachnida; order Araneae; family Salticidae; genus Maratus; species Maratus michaelseni. The sequence goes on along the minus strand of OZ007590.1, from coordinate 228,870,204 downwards.
TTTTGTTCTAGTTTCACATCGTCCATCTTTTTATTTTTTCGAGCAGAAACCTCGAATGTATTTGTAGGTGCTCCAAATTCCTGCACAGAAACTCTATTCCAATTGTGAATGGTTCTTTCGTGCTGAGATTTATAGTCATTATTAAATACAGCTTTAGAGCCACAACATTGAACTTTATACCTCTTTGGTTTCATATTTCATAAACACGTAAATATAAATGAACCAAACACAGATATATTTCCGCACACAAATTAAAAGAACCAACGGCTTATGTATTTACATTTTCTGATATAACACCTTTTTTTTGACAGTGCAGAGTTAGGGCGGAGTGGGGTGATTATTGGTCACTTTTCATAAAGATCCATATAACTCAGTAACTAAATTGATTTGAAACAAAAATTTTACATTTGCAGAAAGAGAATCTAATACCTAACAATCTTAATTAGTTTTATTATTTTTAAATTATATATAATATTAATAAAATTTAAAAATGCCTGACCAATAATCACCCCGCCAATGGGGTGATTATTGGTCATTGTTTTATGATCAAATATCAACATTTTAAACACTCAAAAATTTAATAAATGATTGAATGAAACATTTTTGGAATAAATTTAATACTTTATATTGTTTGTAAATATAAACAGAGTTATGAAAAATGTCATAAAATAAAGAACATTAATAAAATGGTTGGAGCTTCAAATATATTTCACAAAATAATACATTTATTTACAAAAGACTTTTTTGTATTTATGGTATGCAGCTTGCATTTCATCTTCCTCAATCTGAAATGGCCCTGTACCATAGAGTCTAACTGGTCCATAAAACACAAAGGAGCACTTCACTGGCGCAAGATCCATTTTCTTTGGCCAGCGATAATTTCCTGCAGACTTTTCCAAAAATTTGCAAGACAAAATATCATCCTGAATACTAATAACACACCTGATGCACCTGTTGAAAGTAGACAGCATAGTACTTCTCTACACATATGGCTTTATGTATTTTCCTTAATTTATTTGTATCTGAAATATCAGAATCTTTTTTTGCAGTTGCGGAATTACTTCTTCTTCCCCCGTTTCTACTTCCATATTTATATCCCTACCTTGTGTGCATTGTTGTGTTTTATTTCTAGTCTCAGAGGATGATGATGCTGCATCTTCAGCTGTATTCTTGTTTAATCTAGTTTTACTTTTCTTTTTTGATTCTTTTTCATATTTTTCACACAACTTAATGAAATCCTCGTTGGTGATAACTGCTGCATTTGTTTCTATTTCTCCTTGCACTGGATTTACATGTGCGTAGTACAATTTGCGTACGTTGACTGAGAAGTGAATGAAATGAACCCCAATATCTCTTCAAGAAATGGATAAACAAAGGTTCAGTTATTTCAAATGTAATTTGTGTTATGAGTTGCTAAAAAATCAAAACAATGTGGTTCACTCTTAAAGTATTGCCACATGAACTTAAAAAAACTTTTGAATGCAGACGCTGCCATCTAAAACTGACAAATATTAAACATTTCTGCACTATTTGTGAGTTTATAAGTAATTTTTAAGCTAAAATTACATGACCAAGAATCACCCCATGCTGACCAATATTCACCTCATGTTGACCAAGAATCACCCCATGTATATGGGGTGGTGTTTATCCCTCTATTTCCCTAATATATATACTCATACAGTGTTTGTAAGCATACATACATATTCTATGCATATTTCTCTTTCTATATAACCCTTCTAGATCATCATGTAGCTAAATTTCATATTACAGCCGCCTTATGAAAAAAAAAGCATGATTTTGTAATCCCTTATTTTTTGCTCAAGTTTTATACATAAGTCTAGTTAAAATATTTTTTCTCATTAAATTATGTTTTGAAGCAAAAAATCGTTTGTGTTACTGAATAACAATGAAATTGTCTAACATCCAGTATATATTTTTCTTTTGATTCTATCATTTGTATTAATGAAAATTTAATTGACCAATAATCACCCCATGTTGCAAGTGACCAAGAATCACCCCGGTCTGCCCTACCATATTTTTTTCTGGCTAACTTTTCCGATCTTGTTGCCCATCAGCGTTTGGAAGCAGGTGGCTACTAGAAATGAGACGTACTCGAGCTCATTCTTTCTGAAACTGAAAATTTCATTTCTTCACAAAAATAAATAAATAAATAAAAAAGTTCCCCCTTAAAAATTACTTTTTCCATTACAAGTTATTTTAATGATGTTTCAGATCAGAATGAAGAAAAAACATGTGTTTTTCTTTTCTAGTATTAGAATATACTATTTTAAAATAAAATGTGTGATATTTAGAGTTTAATGTTTGGGATTGACGGCGACAACCAAAGCCTTTGTATAACTGCTCTGGCGACGATATACGGCGCTAATTGGAAAATATGTAAAAATTGTTTTGTTGAATTTTCGTTTCTGACAGTTGGATAATTTTTAATTGAAATGTTTATTTATTTATTTGTAGAGATCTAACGCAAAATGAATATTTTCTATTGTTTTCAGTCAAGCAACATTACTTTAAGGTTTGCGAATTTTTTGTCTTCTATTGTGTACGAGTCACAATCGCTCTTCGTATGAAAATAACGTCAATGATTCTTAAAAGCAATCACTCATGTTATTTTGATAGTTTTCAGAAAGGACCAAAGTTTTGGAGGAAATACAGGGAGTGGAATAGAGTCCGCTCTTGATGGATAGGAGTAGAGATATTCAGATCTGGTAGATGTATGATATTTTCGTAGTACCGAGAATAACAGAATGAGTCTGACTGCTTTCTTGTTTATTGTTTTTGCACTCAGAAACACAGAGATAAAAATAATTTAAAAAAATCCTATTTTTTTTATTATTATTATTGAAAAAGAAAAGTCTTTCAAAAATCTAGAATTTCCCAACTCTAAGCTCAAATTTCCCAAGTTCACATATATTGGGGGACAGAGACTCCCCCCCCTCTTAGTGACGTCTCTGTTTTTCATTGGAAATTTTTATGTTATAAAATAATCAACAAATATCACTTAATCAAACATTCAGTGTTTTACAATTTATTCATTTTGTAAAGTAATTCAAGTGTATGCCTTCTTATTATTATTTTTCAACGACCATATCACTATTCATATCTTTAAAATGTTAAGTGAACTAATCATCTTTAAATTAACTTAAAACATAACTCTTTCTCTCTTGGTATTAATTATCAATCATATTTCTTTGGTTCAGTTCTTGCAGTTTAATAATATATTGGTAATTTTTAGCAAGAATTTCCCTTAGTGCATATTGGACCTTCTGGAACCATATTAGATCGCCAATTAATAGTATACACTGTTTTTAAAGTTAGATTATATAGAATTGTAATACTTCTAGGTTAAATATAACGTATAAAATTTTTATAACGTTAATTACAATTAGGTAAAGACCGTATCGGCCGTCTGTCTATTTTCTAGACTTAGATAATTGCCTGATCCGTCTGATCAGCTTAAAATCTAAAAATACTCCCTCGCAGTCCATCTGACCACGGTGAAGTCTAGAGCTCACTTGTAGATCTCACAGTATAAAACGTACAGCTCATCAATTTCTATCATTCAGAATTTGGGGTTACATTTCACAAGCCTCATTTAAAAATTTGCTGTGCCTTGCGAACCAATGTTTAGATAATGAACTCTTGCGACCACATACATGGCTTCAGATTTTGCTTAGAAATATTGAATTTCTTTTTAAAGACCTTAGCAAGTAATCACAAATTTTAAAAGCTCTCATGAGTTTTAAACACTTTAAAAGAGTGATTTTCTTTTTCGAGAATAACGAATATCTTATTCTGTTTAGTCAGGGAAGAAAATTCCTCAATTATTTTAAATAAGTCCATTTATTAAATACATAATAAATATCATACATAATATTTAAATTTTAATACGAGATTAAGTTTCCATATTTGCTCAAATATAAAAATTTTCCATTGTTTTTCTGCTAAATGGTAAAAATTGAATGACTGCTTACAAAATAAATGAAATTTTGTACCTCATTTATTTATATTTTAGTGTACCTTTAAAGTCACTTTCTTACGAGTGAAAATTTGATGTCAGCAAGTTGTTTAATTTAGATTAAATCAACAGGGTTATGTGTTACCATTCTTGTGCAAAGTGAATTCAGACATATGTACTTATCATCAGACTTATGCATGATAATGTATGATTTACAACGAAAACATTTGGTTAAATTAAGATGTTAATCTTAGGCAGAAACAGTTTCTCTTCAGGAATAATTTTAATTACAGACCGGTGTATTCAGCTTCGAAATGTCCAAAATAAAATAAAGGTATTCAATGTGCAGAGGGCATGAAGTTGCATTTACTATCTTAAATTAAGTTTCTAAAAGTGTGGATAATAATTCAAAATTATTTAATTGCATGACTCAAGACTCCTTTTTCCGTAATGTTTAAAGATATTTTTGAATTATGTATATACTTGATACTTTTTAGAATCTTCCTGAATTTTAGATAAAAATTTATTTATTCTTTTCATTGTCTGAAATATTGATCTTTAAAGAACGTATAAAGAACAATATATTGAAACTTCATTTAAAGTTTTGTAACAGCTTCTTCAAAATACTTTAGTATTCCTATATAAAAACATTTTATTCATAATATTCCTTTGACATTATTCGTTATATTCCAATTTTAAATGATAAATGTATGGCATTTTTTTTGTTGCAAAATTCATGTATTTATTCCATAAAATAAAAACTTTTATTGAATTTTTTAAATATTATTTTTTAACACCTTATTCAATTTAGATAAAGATATATTTATTCTTTTTCTTTTTTGGAATAATCGTTAAGCATATAAAGTTTCTGAATAATAATATCTTAGAATTATAATTTAAAGTTTTAGAAGAGCTTTTGAAAAATACATTTCTAAACAAAAATATTTTAATAATATTTTCTTGTTATAAATAGTTAAATTATAGTTTTAAATGAGAAATACGTGACGAATTCATTTTTTGCATGCAATATTCATCGATTTATTTTATAAAATGAAATGCTTTATTGCAGCAAGTATTTGTTAAAGTAAAATTTCAACACAAAGAGCACGCCATAAATCATTGAAGTAAACTTTTCTTTAATGCAAAAATGAAATTTTAAATGGCAAATCAATTTATTTTTTAAGTAAAAAAATTAATTCACAAGTGACGAAAAGAAAACAATGCAAAGACACCAACAAAAAATCTTTCTAAATACAACCATTTAGGATATTAAGCTAAAGTTACATATTTGATTGATTGCATGAGTTATAAAGGAATTCAATAGCATTTTATTCTATCAATCTCTGATTTACTTATTTGTATTTTTTATTTTGCTAAAATTTTAAATTTGAGAAATTTGTATCATGAAGATAAGTAAAAAATGATACTTTCTATGAATAACAAACAAGTGATTGGATTAGAGTTGCAAAAACTAGAAAAAATCCGGTTTAAACTTGGGAATAAACCGGGGTTTTTGGAAATAAACCAGGTCTTTTGGGAATAAACCGGGTCTATTGGAAATAAACCTGGGAATGAACCGGTTCTTTGCAACTCTAGATGGGATGAACAAAAAGAAGTTTAAGAAGAATAATAAATAATTATTACTTTTTAATCACTTTTTAACTGGAAGGAATATTCTTCGAATGTCAAGCGTTACAAACAACTTTTTAAATTCTTTCAAAATATGTATGTAAAGCTGCTTGCGTATCATACCCTCATCTCAAAAGATGTAATGATTGCTATTAATTTGTGGTGCTCAGTCTGCCGAGTACAATTCAAATGTCAAAGACGAGCATTACAGACAAGAAGGAATCTGTTATTTCTTCTAGATAATCGTTGTTTTCAAAGGATGTTATTCCATCATTTATGAAAATAAAAATTAATAAATTTTAATTGTTTAACGAAACAATTTTTAAGAGATATATATTATGAATCTGCCTGAAATCTTACATGATGTAAGAAAAATACAAAAGAAATGAAGCAGCGAGCTACAGGAGTACATGTATTAAATGAAATTAAATGAAAAAAAAATAATTTAACAAATTACAATAACCATTGGGAAAATGCTTCGAAACCTTAATATATATATATACATCACTGTATATATATACATATATATATATATATATTACCGTACTTTCGTGTTATAGCGGCCCCCACAATTATGATTATGCCAAGGTTGGAGTTATGCTTTCGCCAAGATCATCTTATATATGCATCCTATATATGCATATATATATTCCAAACATTCTATATGTGCCATATACGTCATTATACACATCTTATTTACCTCTTATATGTCGTATATACATCATATACACATGTGACATATATACATCATGTATTCATTATGCATGCATCATATATGATTATAACTTGGCCACATACGTCACGAAATCTTATATATATATATATATATATCATACATTATTATAATGTCATACATGATTTATAATTTGGCGATTCATCCTTGGGGGCCGGTATAACAACGAAAGTACCAAATTTACAATATATTATTGAAAACAGAAACAAAAATATTTTATCGGGTCCTTCCTACAATAACTTTAACTCTTGTTTATATTGATGTCTGAGCTAAAGGTATTTTGAGGAAATTAAAGTTGAAGACAACGTTTTTTGCTTTATGAGACTATTTCTCATCCGATGTTAATTTTTGAATTCGGCATTTTTTTCATATCTGATAGTTTGCATCTATCCTTTTTGTAACTTTAACATTTTTGTAACGATTTTATGCATTTCTATTGCCTATTCAAAGGAAATTCTTCTAAAGTTACAGAATTTCGTTAAAAACGCTTAAAAAATTCTTCTAATGTTACAGAATTTCGTTAAAGAAGTTAAAAATAATAAATTGCAAGCATCAAAAGGTCCATTCTCGACCGGAAACAACAACTATTTTCCCAATGGTTAATAAAATTTTTATTTTGCGTAGCTGACGTTGAGTTTTTAATATGCAGATTTGCTTGTTTCTCATTTATGAAATTTACCTTACTGACGCTAACAAAGGATGTGGATTTTCCCTTTGCTACACAGCGTACAACCAACAGAATGAAAAATGTCCAGGCTTTACTATTTAAGCATTTGGTGTGCTATATCAAGGTATCCGGGTTTGATCCCCGGTCAGGACATTTTTCACTCTGTTGGCTGTACACTGCGTAGCAATGGGAAAATTAACATCCTTTGTTAGTGTCATTAATTTCCGGCGTAGTTTCAACCCTGCTGACAATTTAATTAGATATAAAAAATTACCTTACTGTTTATGCAAGATAAATCATAATAACATTTGTTCTTTATTTAATAAAAACAATACTTTTAAAATGTTCTAGACATTTTAAAGGAAGATTTATGAATACACATTGTGTGAATTTTTTATTAATTATTTTATAAAGATTTACATTTAAAATTCTTTTCTAAAAAAATTCTTGAAGGTATACCTGTACAAATTTTTCAGATAAATAAAAGCAAATACTTATTCCGTAAAAGAAATACGCTGTATTACTGCTAACAAGGTTCCCTGCTTTTTTGAAACGTAAATATACCTTTCATGACTATACCAAAATATATTTTAGGTGTTCGTATCAGTTTCGGCAAAAATATATAACTTAACTTAAAAATTCTACGTAATGGATTTAAGTTCTATGATAATATTTGTAGAATATATAACCTTAATATTTCATCAGCGAGTAGCTAAATCATTATTGAAACTTAATATTTTAAAATGTTTCGTATAGGGTTTAATAAGCTGCAAAATTATCAAAATTGCATGTTATCTACTGAACATGTTCTTAAGTTACGGAATATTCTAGCATATATACAAATTCGGAATATTATTTATGGGGTTTAATAAAAATTCATGATGATCGAATTAAGCACTATTTTGAGAATTGCATTTTGTTGATTACTAGGGGGCTCAGCCCCCTACTCGCTAACGCTCGCCAACCCCCCGTGAATTGCAAAGCAATTCACATTGAGACCGCTACGCGGTCACAGCTCGCTCGCCCTTTTTAATTTTTCTAGTAATTCTAGCCGGAATAAGTACTACAATAAATCATTTGAAAATATGAAATTGAAAATTTTGTAATGTAAAAAAGTAATTGAAAACTCCGTTGAAAACACAACTAAAAATGCATTTAGTTGATGCTACTAATGGACATATAAACAATTTAAATACTATGAAAAAAAGGATCTTGGAAACATAATTAGTTAAAAACTTATGGCACCTATAATATTGTACAGCACGACATTCATTAAAAACAAAAAAAAAAAAAAAAAAAAAAAAAAAAAGGGAAAAAAAAAAAAAAAAAAAAACTACGTGTTAGGAAGATAGCTTATCATCAATGATTGTTTAAATTTCGTTCGACATTTTATTATTTTAATCAAGTATAGATTTCTGCAAAAGAAATTATTTTTACTTCAATAAAACAGCAACAGATGGCAGCAGCACATTCTAGAAAGTTTATATTTTATTATCTTCAATATTTTGTGTGAGTGAAATTCGTAAATAAATTCTAAATAAGAGTTGAGAATTCATTTGAAATTAACAATATTACTCATAATTAAAATGAGGAATCATCTCAGACGCTTTGGATTACGTTCATATTTTATTTTTAATAATTGCTAACTTGAATTTCACTGATCTGATACTGACGACATATTGGAGGCGGAGCTAACACAATCTTGTCTGTTCATTGGTCTGAGCTCTGGGAACTACAGTTGTTGCCAACGATAAGGTAGAAATTCAGCCCTATTTCCGCGCCACGTAAGACAAATATATATATAGATGGTTTAATTCAGCCTAAAATTATTTTAAGATGCACATTAAATATACATTGACGAAAATAAGATATCAAGGTTAGTTTTATCTTATATCGAGCTTTAAAAATAATTAATATTTGTTATTTAATTATTTTTTAGTTTTAATTGTTAATTTTATACGACAACATTTATTTTATTTCATTGAATATATATATTTTTTTATTTTAGGAAAATAAAAAAGTTATATAATTTATTTAGTAAAAAGTATCTCAATTTAGTTTTAATAAAAAAAAATGTGCGTAGATTTGGTTTATTAATCCTTTCTCTGAATGTTTTAATGAGATTCTCAGAAAAATAGTAAACAATTAGGATATAAATTTTAAAATGAAATATGTCAGGTTTTTCTCACAGTTTATGCGCACTTTTAAACATGATGCAAGATAATAAATTAGTAGAGATTAAACAGATTTCTCAATTTCTTTTTGTGGCAACGTATCATGAATAACTGGCCTTATTTTATTTACGGATTTAATGCTATCTAAAAAACGCCATGAATCTAAAGTATAAGAAAAGAAAACTTTGAACTAAAATCCTAATTTCAGTTTGCAAAGTAACAAAATATATATTTTTACACCTCAGTTGTTTATGATTTTCTATATTTATTTTACACTTTGTATTCTAGATGAATTGTTTGCCAATTTATTGTTGTTCATATTTGAAAGAAAATCCTGTAACAATACGCAGTTTGTTTATTTGAATTCTTTTTGTTATACTATTTTATACCGCAATATAAAATTTCATTATTCTATGAAAAGAACGTTAGATATGAAGTATTATATTTTTCCATATTCTTTAATAAGAAGAAATAGTTTTGAAATTCAAATGAATTTTCTTTTGTAGCTATAAGAAATCTAATAGTAAGATTGTTTTCATGGAAATCCAAGCTTATGCCATTGCTTGCTGAAATACAGCATGGTTAAAATAGAAATGAGAAATTTTAATTTAATATAAGGATCCTGATGCCGTTTTCACATATTTACCGGTAATTCTACAACTGCTATTACTTGATAATGGTATATACTACACATATTCAATTATCATAAAAAAATCGTGATTAATTGTTGATTTTACAAATACGTGATTTAGATGTGATTTGGATGTGATTTGTATTTATTAAAAAGTATATTGCAAATTTAGGAGATTTATTAAAACACATATTACAAATTTAATAGGTTTATTAAAAAATATATTACAAATTTAACAGATTTATTAAAAATACAGAGTAGAAAATTTGTTCTGAAGCAAATGTCACTCTTTTTCATAAAACATGTATCCCTATTTATTGGCGAAGTAATTATTTTATTTTTACTTTTACAACTGTAAAATATCTAATAGCAAGATTGCTTTTATGCAAATCCATGAATATACCATTGTTTTCCAACATTCCTTGATATCCAACAAGTTTAAAATTGCAAAGAAGAAGTTTTATTTTAATTTAATATGAGGATCTTTAATGTTGCCGTTTTCACAGATTTTCCCATAATTACACACTGCATATTAGAATGGAAATAATAATTGTTTTGAGGAATGTTTGAACATGTTTTGGCAATTTTCTTCTCCATTCTTAGAAGAGAAAAAAAGTAGTAGCAGTAAAAATAGTACTTTTTTTTTCTTGCAACAAACAGATCGGAAATTACAGACACACATTGTTTAGCGTATTTTTATGAACAATGTCTTGGGAGATGTGGAGATACAGACGTAGTTCCCTAACATATTATTCTAATTAGGCTGCACAAATGTAAAAACTGAATCTGATGAAATGAATCCCAAGACATTAATTTTACAATCCAGTTTTATTAAAAGAAATTTTAATTAAAAGAAAGTGTGTTCACCTTGAAAGTGCATATACCAAAAGAATTGCACTTGCCATTTAAGTAAAAACACTGTACAGAATACTAAAAATGAATACGAACCCAGCTAAAAGTCTATAATTCTCAATAATTAATCATCTTCGCCACACACACTACATTATACATTTGCATTATGCCTCAGGTTCTCGCTCACCACTAGCAGGAGGAAATGAAGAAATTAATTATTAATGAAAAAATGAATGAATTGCTACACAAATTTAACTAATTGTCTTTTGATTGTCTATAACTGTTAAATTTACAGGTATGTATCACAATAACATGTAATTTAGATTTGTAAAAAATATTACAAATCTAATAAATTTATTTAAAAAAACGATAGTAGAAAATTTGTTCCGCATATGTCCGGCAATAAATGTTCTAATCGCTGAATAGGCGATTAAAACTTGGTAAACTTGGTAAGGTGTTTTAACAAGACTCTCTAAAGTCGGAATTACGCATTACCTCTCTCATTTAACTGATTCGTCATTTCCATATATAGTACAGAAGCTCCGTTTATTTTTTCTCTTTTTACAAGATATATGTTATCAGATTCTTGACATCATTTTGTAAAAAAAAATATTGAGTGAATTAACTGAAGGGTCTATTGTTAGAATTGCATTTGATTATTATTTGCTCAACCTGGTGATTTGTGAATTTTGTTAACCCTGCTATAAATATTTATATTTTTCCAAGCAACAGTCTATCATTAAAGTACAAAGAAAGTTTTAAATACAGAATAGAAACTGCATACATAAGTAACGCAGCCTAGTGCCTATATATTACGAAAAATACATAAATGAAAAGAAATAAATATCTTGTAATAAATGTTGCAAAAATTTCTAACTAATCCTGGACTGTTTTCCCAAATAAATACAGTTTTAATAAATGTCACCAGAAATGTCATGTACAATGGTGTTTCAAATTAGCAGATCACTGATTTAATATTTAATCTAGATAAATCCAACTATGTTTCACTCAAGCGAATCGCAGGTAGATTTTTCTTCCGAATTTTAACGAATAATTAGAAAAAGCTGGCAAATTTTGCTATTCGTGGAAAAATATAAATAATTATGTTTTAGTATGCATATCGGAATTATAATATTATTAAGTTGAAGAAGTAAACATTTAAGTAACAAGAATTCGAATAGAAAGAATTGTTTATTTTTCGGGAAAAGGCGAACCTTAAATAAGAAAATCCAATTGTGTCAGAAAATGTGCTTTAAGTTTGAAACAATGTATAAAAACAATGTATAATGTTATAGAACAATGCATCGTAGGCCATTTAAATTAAAATATTATATTCAAGTATTACATTTGGAGTAAAACATAGAAATATGGGTTTTAAAATTTGGATTGGATAGCAAAAACTAATATAAACGTATACCATAGATTTTTATTTTATTTGTTAACCGTCTAATTCCCATGGTAGAATACGTTCTATAAATTCAGAAAATCTGAATTCATACCAGAAAATTTCAATAATAAATTTAGCTTTATTTAATGACGGAATGTTTGTTATTAATTGCATAAAATATTGTTAAAATTTATAAAGATAAACTAAATGTAAATACATTGCTTGAAGATGCATAAAAACATACATAAAACATTTAAAAGCACATTAAAGTCCTTTTAAAAAATTCAAAACGTTTTCAACCGAAGTACTCGGTCATCATCAGTGAAAAACTAATTGCTGAGTTAAGTTGTTGTCTTTTCGCGTTTTCTTGCTTGCCCGGAATAACCTATTTTACTTCAAGGGTTTGGAATATAAGGTGGGATGGGAAAGGTAATCAATGATGTATTAATTCATTCCAGACTGCGTGGATATCATATGATAATACATCGTTACAGACTATTTCTTTTTTAGATATTATTTCTAGAGACTCTCTTATCATAGCTTCAAGGTGATTATTTGTGCGGAATATAATTTTGTATCCATTGAAATCTACTTTTATAGGTTCAGTTTGTGTTAATCTTGCTAACGCAGTTTAGGGGTCTATTTAATCTCAGATCTGCTTCATGTTCTTTTATTCTGTCCTGAAATTTCCTCAGTGTCATACATACGTACATAAAATCTTTGTTATCTTTCTTGAATGGTATAATATATACCACTGATCTATTGATAGCCTGGAATAAAATATATTTAATATATTTTTATTTTAAACTTCATAAATGTATATGGAATATCTGAAAATCTACTTAATTGGAAACAGTGGTGATATCATATATGTTACCATGGGCATTAGATGGTTGAAGTATCCATTCAAGAAAACTTCAAAAAATAATTAAATGAATTTTCTATTTTTCTCAAAAATAGGAAGAAAATTGCATATATATCCAACACAAGGAAACCACTTCAATTTTATCACAGCAAAAAAAATTGAAACTCTCAGAACTGTTACTAACAGTTACGACGCAACGGCATTATATTTTTTTTTAATATAAAGTAAAAATTTAAAGTGTTAGGTAAATTATTGGGACTTAAATTTATATGTTTTAAACATTAAACTGCTTAGTTTTCTGCATTAATACTATGCATTAAACTGTATAGTTTTCTGCATTAATACTATGCATTAAACTGCATAGTTTTCTGCATTAATACTATGCATAAAACTGCATAGTAGTTAACATTCAATCTGTGTTTACGTGTTTGATGAAATTGTAATACACATGCATGGATTTATATTTGGAGAACTTTAAGTATGAAACAAAAATTTTAGTTTAAAAACGCTCCTTTAGATTATCAATAATTTTCCAATATAAACAAAATCACTTTTTATATTGCACATAATTTTACCTGCTGAATATTTGATGCATTTTATAACTCATTTTTTGCTATTGTAATACATTTAACACTTAAAGTTGGATTAGATTTAGCTACAATATACACGCACATAGATTATTCTCTTTTCAATCTGTCAATTCACATAAAGATTAAAATATACATTATCTTATCTCATTTCTTCTTTGGACTATTCGTAGCGGATTTCTAAAATCACAGCACTTTTATTTAGATAATATTCGCACTTTAAACATACATACATGTTAGTTTTAATTGTTAGTTGTTTCTCTAAATTTTTAAATTCTAAATCATCTAGTTTGGTATATTAAATTGGTAAGTAAAGTTATTCAAATAATTCATTTTAAATGCATGCGTGTAATTATCCAATTTTGCGTTACATGGAATTTATATATATATATATATATATATATAATTAAAATTGTAATTTTCCCTTTCCTTTGCTTATTACTGTGAATATATTTGTTAAACTTTTATATTTTAACAAGTTTTAAATTAAAAATAACATTATTTTAATGAAACACAGTATAAATTACTAATGCATGGAAATTTCAAAATCACTGACTCTCTTCAAAATAGTAAATGAATAATGCACTGAGTATAATTATCATTGAATAAAAATTAAGAAACAAAAATTGAAAAAAATCTTTCGTATAGAATGCAAAGTCCATTTTCCTTTTCATTTGTTTTTTAGGGTTCAATACTTAAAAAATAAAAACGGAACCATTATAAGATCACTCTTGTGTTTGTCTGTTAGAGCCTTTTTATTCGTAAACTACGGGACGTGGAACATTCGAACTTGGGAAAGTTTTAAAGCCTATTATTGCCCACATATTTTCAGATTATTAGTCATTCATAAATATGTTTAGGTAAAATTTAGAGGGTGAGGGGAAATAAGTTACTTGAAGAAAAAAAAAAACTTTATAAATATTGTGTAGGGTATCGTTCGAAAAAATTTCTAACTCAAATAAATACTTGTTTTAATTTTGGAATTATTTTATTATTTATAATTTATAATATATCTATATGTGTCTATAAATAATTTATATATAATTATTTATAATTTTGGAGATAATCGTCGAAAGTGTATTGCAAAAGTGGCCCTTCTCTTCTATTTCCGAATCTACTGAAAATAAAATTATGGAACAAATAGGGGTAGTAGGAGTTTGTTAATTATTAAATAGTAATCAATAAATTAAATGTATGGATCCCTTTGAACACGAGTTATACTCGTACTTCTCCGATTTTCTTAAGAATTAAAGCTGGTTTTGACGGTTAAAGTTTTTTTTATTGTAATGAGTCAACAACATATTTCTATTTTTGAAAAGATGTTGTCGAGATACAAGTATTTTGCATAAAAGAGTGATACATATAAGGTAATTTCCAAAAGTCATTTATATATATTTCCCAGAAGGTACAAATACCTGTGGAATGTTTGTACTGATGATTTTTTTGAAAGTGATAGATAACTATGTCTTATTTTAAAAATGTAGCAGTATAAAATTCCAAATGTAAAAAAAAAATATTTAATGCACAATTGATTCATAACTTTGTATACATTCTTTACAAAAAACGAAAATATATTAAAATAATCTCTGATTTATTAGATATTTTAAATATATATATATATATATATATATATATATATATATATATTTAATTTGTGCTTTATATAATTTATAAAATAGAATACGACACACTTTGAAAACTGAAAGCACGACAATGTAATAAAGTATATTATTTAAACTATTCAGAGTGATTCTTTAAGAATTAAATAAAGAACATAAAAATGATGAATGTTAATATAAAATTTCAAGGAATGAATATAAAATATGCAACGATCGTACACAGATTAGAATTTTCAAGGAGTATGGCACCACTATTTCAAATTATAATTTTGCATCTTATTTAATATCATAGTTAGTAATATTATTTGGCTATTAAATATGGGAAAATATTCTGTTACGAAATTCTGGTAGAAATATACCCACTCTTTAAAAGTTCTTTAAAAGAATAGCATTGATGTTTTTTTTTGTTTTTTTTTCTTTAAAATATTATGATGTTTTCCTCTCTTTCAGATTAATATATGTGATAGTTGGAAAAGAGAACTTATCACTTTGAAATTGCTATTAAAATTAATCTCTACAGAAAATTTCGAGCCATTACCTAAGAAAGGTATTTCTTAAACACAAATTTGAAAAAAAATATTAAAATCATCAAAATTTGTAACTAAATGTAGCTAAAATATTATAATTAAAATAAATATTAATTATGAATATGTTTAATTTACTAAATGTCTTTACATAGTAAATGCAACATATTGAATAAATTATTTACCAGTAATTAAATAAAAGTATGTATACGTACAGTGCGTTCCAAAAAGGCAGGTCCACACCGAAGTTTTATTATTTTTATTGAGTTTATTTTACATTATGATCATAAATAACTATAAACCTTTATAACAGAAAATTATCCAAAGTTAAAATTTGTAGCAAATATATTTACAAAAATGTAAACAGTATATGAAAATTGTATGTTGCAAAAAGTCCAAAATAAATATAAAAATTGCTTTCAAAGAAAAGTTTTCCTTTTTCTTCTGAAATATCTATATCTAAAAATATATAATGCAAACTTTTTATCACTATTATATCCGAAGTACTGATCCAGTTCAAATCTAATTCGGAAAGTGAATTGATCATACAAGTATCTTAGATGAGTTCGTGAATAAAGTTTGTGGTTCTTGTAATTTGTTGACAGTGACTCAAAGAATGCAAAGAAAAAAAGATAAGGGAACTTTTGTCGTAACGTTAACGTCCGAAATACTTAACTAATTCGAAACTATATGAGCGGTGCATTGATCTTGCGAGTACCAAGCATGAGTTATAACATTAATAAAATATACAACTTTTATAGTTCCTTTACAGGAACACTGTTACGGCTTCCCTTGGTCTTGCAGACGACTTTAGCTCATTCTTTCATAATTTTGTTTTTGCCTCATGGCAAAGTCTCCCCCGCATTTGTTGTGAATTTCGCACGAATAATTAAACATGGAATAAACCGCATAATGGAGCTATTTTATTAGCTAAAGAGACCATGGGGTAATTTAGTATAGTAATAAGAAGTCATTTCTTAATCATAGTAAGAATAGTATAGTTATGTCATTTATTAATCATAGTAAGAATAGTGTAGTTATGTCATTTATTAATCATAGTAAGAATAATATAGTCATTGATGTTCTTCAAGTGGTATTGTCCACTCATTGATTATCATATTGTTCGAAACTGACTATGGTGTCAGCACTTTGGATTTAACCTAATGTAATGTAAATATGTATATAAACATTTTAGTAATTTAGAAACTCTTTGCATTATTCGCATCAATGCATTACATATTTTTGTAATACAGTCCACTCAATCAATAATTTTAGCGCAGTGTCAACAAACACCCAAATTAAAAAGAGAAACATGCAACAATTTTCATCACAATAATGTGCAAAATACTGAATAAAATCGAATCTAATTGGGACAGTATATTGATTGGATGAGTTTATTAAAACAATATGTAGCTTTTATAGTTTGTTTATAAGGACAACAAAAAGAAAGAGTAAAAGATTCAATACTCGTCATCAGGATAATGTTCCAAATACTGAACCAGTTCTAATCCATATGGGACAGTGCAATCACTTTGCCTGCATCTTGAATGAGTTAATAAAGTATGTAGCTTTTATAGTTCATTTACAGGGACACACAAAACAAGAAACTTGCAAATATTGTTATCCCATTAGCGTCCAAAATGATGAACCAATTTGAATTTAATTCGGGCAGTGTATTTATCTTAGACAAATTGACAAATTTGTTAATCAAGTATGTTGCTCTTACAGTTTTTTTTTACAGAAACACATAAAAACTTTCGGTGGGATCCATTGAATAGTTAGGGTTATAATACAGCCTACACTCGATTTTTAAACTATGATTTTTTTAATTAAATTTTTGATATAATTTTCACATTTTTATTCAAATACATTTCATGAACCTAATTAAAATTTTACCTGAAAATACACTTTCTCGCCAATATAGCGAACTTAGAATGAGTGAAGAATATTTGTTTCATTTGAATTAAATTTTATATATATATATATATATATATATATATATATATACAGGTATTTCATAAAATATGGGCAAAAGTTTACAAGGTATTAGTATACATCCAAATAAACAACTTTCACCAAAGAATGTATGGTCGGAAATAAAACACAAAGGTGCTGGCGCATTTAGAAACTTGATTCATGCAAACGTATAAGCTCCATTGCTGTTGCGAGTTATCGGAAGAAGAACGTCACTAAAGCATGCAAATGTGATATGGGGAAGAAGAAGTACGCATATGCAAAATTTTGCCCCGATTAATGCATAAAAGCCGCTGATCCGAGTGTGCAACCCTCAATCGCGGTAGGAAAGTATCGGAAGATATTGCCCTTCACTAATAGAGAAAAGGCTAATATACATTTTATCTAAGTAACTGCAAATGGAAATGGCTCAGAGGCTCAACGATTGAACGGAGAGTGACTTGCCTTTGCCACTTAATCATTTTTGTGTTTTGGCCTCGTATAACAACATCAACTTCGGCGCCCTATGGCACCTGTCGTTTTAATTCCGACCATACATTATTTGATAACAATTGTTTATTTTGATGCATACTATCACCTCTTAAAATTTTGCCCATCTTTTATGAAACACCCTGTATATATATATATATGACCGAACACTTTCATTCCCGTCATAATTACAGATTTATTTTCAGAAACTATATTAATACACATTGAAGAACGCTAATATAATTATATGTCTACATATCTATGTATTTCAAATTGATGTACTATATTAGTGCTGGCACTGATTTTTGAACAAATATTTAAAATATTTTATTAATAATTACGATTTTATTTAAATTCTTTCGAGTAATTATCTATGCTAGAGCACATTCAACTTATGTAACAAGTTTGAACAAACCGACACTTCAAACTCATAATGTCGCTTTCGATACTTTATTTCCGGTTCTTCCATCCTCAAGTAATTCCACATATTTGAATCTCCACCAATCTTTATTTTATGAGAAGTGGTATGACGGTATCAGTAAAAGTCATTCCTTAGTTAAAATTACTAGACCCGTGTATTAATGGAATATGTGATTAATCAAATTTATTTTAATATTTATTTGTGTAATTCTTCTTGGAAAAATTCTTTGCACACGCGAATTTAACTATTAAAAGGACAAATTAAGGTAGAATTTATTAGATTTGTTTTCAATTAGTGTATTTCAACTACTATGTGTAAGTTTATTTCTCGATTTTTTCATTTTAGAAATTACAACATATATAATAGACTGATTTGAACTGTTGATGCATTAAATGTATGATAATTTATCTAATATTCAGTGCGATATCTTACGTACAACTTATATAATATTTGCTTCTTATGACGCCCTTATAAAAAATGCAAGCGACGCTAGTACTCCCAAAATTATCACCATTATTATTAATACGCAATAACTTTTGTGGTGATTGACGGTGGTAGATTTTTGTCTCAGACTAAAGGAATAAACCAGTATTTCAGAAGGGTTAAAAATATTCGAGGGGTATATATTTGAAATGAATGTATTTTCAAAACTTATTTATTGTATATATGTTGCTCTATGAAAGTTTTTAATAATTATTTAAACCTCTGTAGTTTAGCAAGTGAATTTTAACTTTATTAAACAGATTCTTTATTTTTAAAATAGTAGATACGAGAACACTATATGGCTAAAAGCAATAGGGCACTTTCGATTTTAGACAATTTGTCAAATATTCCACGAACAGTTCATTGAACTTCCGGAATGTAAATCAAATTTTGACCTCATATTTTCAGTAAAAGTTTTGTAATGAGGGTAATTAGAAACCAACAATAAATTGTACAAAAATCATAATATTTACTATCACACTCTAACAGAAAATTCTGTCGCTATAGAATGTTGTTGTGGATTTGTGTAAAAATAACGTCTACGTCCACTAAGATATAAAAGTTTCTTTAAAAAGTTGAAAAAAAACCTGCATGTTTTTCGTTTCTCATACATGATTTTAGACCAAATGTAATGCCAATTGTCAAAGGGGCACTTGCAAACGTATTAAAGTGTAGTAGAAACATTATATTGTAATTAGAAAAAGAATTAATTTTTTATTTTATAAGGTGTGAGCATTTATATGAATTATTATTTAAGCTCGCATGCGCAAGCGATATCGTAATGGTTTTATAATTTGATGGTAGACTATATAAGGAAACATATATACAGTGCTCAACTGGAAATGAGGAAAATTGGGATAATATTGACGATACAGTGAACTGAATTTCAGTGGCTTTCTAAAAGTCTATATCAGCGTGCTATCTTTAAACGAATGAATTAAAATGTTGTACACTTACGAGGACACACAGTCATGTTATGCAGCGGTAGATCATTTCGAGCCTTTTATGTTACTGAATGATTGATAATATTATCATTTTTGTTGAATTTGTTGTTAGCTCCCTAATTGTTATCAAGACTACATATTCACTGAAAAACATGAACGTACTACCTTTAAACAAATGAATGAAAATGATGTACACTTACGAGGACACACAGTCATTTTAAACTGCGACAGATCATTTCGAACATTTTATGTTACTGGATGATCAATAATATTATCATTTTTGTTAAATTTATTCTCAGTCCCATAATTGCTATCATTACTAAATATTCACTGAAAAACATGAAGTCAGACATGTTCCAAAAATTTACAAAGTTCAAGAATGATTGTATAAACGAAAGTGTCCATTGACTTCAGGCTATATACTGTATTTTATTTTTCTAAATGCAAGTGCTTTTAATTATCTTCACTAACAATCTGGAGGAAATGATTAAAGACTAATTTATTTAATCTAAATATAGAATATATACATGTTTGAAAGAATATCACTGTGCTCCTAATAAAAAAGAAACGTATTCTATATAAAAAATACATCAGTCAAAATAATATTTATAATACTGAAATCCTGTAAAAATTAATAAATTAAAGACGTTTTATGAAGTGAAGTTTTTGACTGTACATTTAAAACTATGAAATGTTTTTCTAAAAAGTTATTATAATAGCCATTGTGTTCCATTTCATTTTTTAGTTTAGTTTTCTCAAAAAGGAGAATTCACTTATCAATGAGATAAATCTTATTAATATGATATGACATACTGAAATCATGCAACAGCTGTTCTCCATATCATCCTTTGTGCCATTTCATATTAAATTATTTTTATTTTACTTGGAGATCAAATTATTTCACGCACATCCTTTAATAAACTCGCTTCGTTTCATCCGATAATAAAAATAAAGTACAACGCAAATGATCATCGACAGATTTCCGTCAAATATATGAAAAACTGTAAAGCAAATGGTGCTTTTAAAATTTGCTTATTAGATTGATCTGTGAAAAATTGTTTGGGATAAATTGTGATAATGATAAAACGAAGTAATATATATATATATATATATATATATATATTTATTTATTTATTGAAAATAACTTTATCATGTTATTTTAAAATAGCCCCATTAAGATATAAATCTTCTTTTATGTCTATGTATTAAATATTATAAAACCATGTTAAAAGTTATTTTATCTGCATGTTCGGGAAAAGAAATATGTTGAATAGATGCTTCTATGTATAGTTTCAGTGGCTGCAATATCTTACAATTAATACAGAATAAAATAAAATAAAGATTTTTTTGCCTACCATATGTAAAACTTATTATGTATATTGTATAGTAAAGTGAATAGTAGAAAAAAATATCCTATGAAATTATTGGTAGAAAAGTTAAGTAGTATATGAGAAAACATTTAATATTTCAGATAAATATATAACGAAACGCTTAAAAAATAAGTTATGATAACGAATCTTCTTATAACATCATAAAAAAAATATTTTTTTTTGTCATTTCAATTTTTATGGTACCGTTAATGTGTATTTGAACATTTAAGAATGCCTCACGGTTGATCCGATATGAAAATTCCTAAAATTACGGTCGTACAAAGATACCTGCGGTAGCATGTATTTAACTCTGTTTTTCCACGATTTTGCCACGAGAGCTGTTAAAATTGTGCTAAAGGATTTACAGGTTTCTTCTTTTAACGAAATTAAATTATCTGAAAACTGTATATGAAAAAAAAAAACATTTTTCTTCTAGTTATAGCAAAACAATTGATCAAGTTTTATGGATTTTGAAATTAATTATAATGTTTTCATTAAAAAAAAATTGGTTGATCATCTATAACCTATAATCGAGAGAGAACATAATAGGCAGTATAAAAAAAATGATGACACAAAAGTGTATTACCTGGACTTCAAAATCATGTCAAAACTAGTTTTTGCAAGAATAATTTTCTGGTATATTATTAAAACTTTTTTTTATTATTTTTTTAGAAGTAACAAATGTTTTCTTTTTTAAATAAAATATAAGTAAATAATTGTTAAAAGAAGTAATAAGTTAAAATACGTACAGGATTTCTAATTCAGGATCAAACTTCAAACATTTTTTGTCATTCCAAACCTTTCTGGGAATTGCATATGCGTGAGTTGCATATGTTTATCATATTCTGCACATTTCGAATAAGTACGTTATACTTAATGTGCCATTATCATTATTTACTGTCAATCTACAAAAAATTTAGTTCATGTTCTACTTTGAAATCTATGGAAATTCAACTTTTAGAATATCTTTTTGCAGCATTCGAATTTTCAAAAACCTACATTATGCTGGTTTGATAACTTCTTTTGTGGCCTTACTATTTCTTGACCTAACGCTTCTGTTCGTAGGCTTGCAATTTGAGGTAAAATTTATTTCAACCGGAAAAGCATGTGAATTTGATAATTTAATCAGATAGACTATTTGAAATCCTACTGTTTTATTTTGATTTCGCTGATTGGTTTGATAATTATGAGGAAATATGCTGAATGTAAAGCTAAAAGGAAAAAGAACGAAAACCCATGCGTCCAGCATAGTTTATTAAACACTTTCCAACACAGTCATAATAATTAGAAAAAAAATTCCCCTTAAAAAGTTGAAAGATGATGCCTAAGTAAGTAAATTGGAAAACGCATGACACATTTGAAAACTCAACATCAGGAATTACCGGCAATAGTCGAAAAGCATCCGAATTCATTCGTGCAGTCCTGTATAGAACATATAGATTTGCATATATACTATATATACTACATAGTATTCTTCAATTTATTTCAGTTATTAAAAATCCCCTTCAGAAGTTTCCGCTAATAAACGCAAATGTAATCGGTGTGTTCTATGCAGTCCTGTATAGAATCTTTAGAATTTACGTGCATCCAGTAATATGCAAAAAATTACTTAAATTCAAAAACACGTACCACGATTGAGAACGTACTTCCAGTAATTATTATTGATATATAGTACTGTACCCGAGTTATTTTGTGTGTCCCTGTAAACGAGCGATGAATGGTATGCACACCTTGAATAAGCATGTTGTACAGCCCCTCTATTATATATATACATATGAATTTCAATATGTTTAAAGTAGTGTAACATTATTAAAATACACTGCAAATGATTTTTCACCTTCCAACCATAGTTGAGATACATATATTTAAATGTCCCTATAAATATGCGATGAATGCTACACGCACTATATTCTATATTCTGTTCATCAGTGCTACTCTGTTCACCATTCTATATCCTGTTCAGAACATCTTGTCGTGTGCTTCAGTGATACATATCGCTTTTAATGTATTTTATATAGCCTAATATCATTAAAATTCACCGCAAACGATTTTTCCTCATACACCGTAATGTAATGGAAAATCTTTTTTAGTGCTCTGTGTATGAACTATAAATGCTACACACTTCATTTTCAATACGGAATACGCGATAGTAAATATCAATAACACATATCAATTGTATGATAATCCGAGTATATTTCTGCGAGTTAGAGCACGGAAAGATACCAGATAAATAAGATACCAGAGACCTCTCAAAACAAAAAATATATCTAATAATAAGCACCAAGAAGAATATTATTTGATTTAGAAATTACAAAAAAGACAAATACCGATCCAATAGACCCAATATACCCTATAAAAAAGACAAATATATCTTAATCTACGAAAATGTACTACAACCACGAAAGAACATATATAATAAACTCTTCAGAGTTGTTCACGATTCCAAAAAACGTTCTTTATTTTTAGAAACTTCAGAAAGCAATATACTTTCAAGATGAAAAGAAGCAGTTATAAAACTAAGTTTCTTTTTCTGCCACTGATTTTCGGAAAACTTTTTCGAGTAGTTTTTATGGTACATTAATCAGTTTTCACAATCCGGAATGTGGTTTTTTCGGGTCCTATCAATTATCAAGGAAATATTAACATGATCAACAAGCATGTTTTACAGACTAACCTGATAAATTAGCAACATTAACATTAACATTAAAATTAATATTATTTTGTTACCTTTGCATGTATAAATTCATATACGCTTTTGCAAAATCTTTACAATAGCATCCAAAAAAAAAACAATAGCACGCAAAAAAATCGATATTCGTTTTGAGAAAACTGATTAATCCATTATAAAACTACTCCGAAACGTTTGTGAAAACCTGCGACATGAAAAGAAGATTTTATAAATGTTTCCCTAAATATCGAAAATATATTGTTTTCTGAGGTTGCTAGCGATAAAAAATACTTTTCAGAATCTTAGATAAATATGAAGAGGTTTTGTGTATATATTAACTTCCTGGTTATTGTTTGTAGATTATGAAATAGTTGTCTTATTTTACAGTGTAAGGTCACAATTATTTAATGATCGATCAACGTATCTCACTCCAAGACAAATCTGATTTTCGTTTCCAAATGTAATATTGTGCTTGTTAACAAGGTTTGTAACACACCCTTCGTTTTGTGGGAAATTTGTAATTTTTTTGTGTTAAAAATGCACAATATTTCGTCGAGTGATACCTACATTTTAAAATATACCTTAGTGTTTTTTGGAACGGGACGATAACTACTTTTAGCAATTATCTCAATATTTTCACATTTTATACAAAACAACATTGTAAAATTAAAATAGGATATAAAATATAATAAAAATAAAGCAGTTACAGCTCCATAATGCTGCAAGTTAGAAAAAAAATCATTTATAAATCATTAAAATCTTATAACACAACGTTTAAGGTATGTATTTTAGAATAAAAAAAATATATTAAAACTAATGTTATTTCTGAAAATTTAAGACATTATTTAAATGGTAAATGGGTTTGTAGAAGTAATATTTTTTTTTCGAATTGAAACACATAGCATAAAAATATTCATAAGTATTATTTTTTTTTTATTTAACAAAATAATGAATAATATAATCTCGTAATCTAAACGTTTATATATATTTGGTTGATGAAAAAAAAATTGAAGAGAATAAGATAAAAATTAAGATAAAAACCGCAACAAAACTTCACCGTTTAATAAAGCGAAATACGATGTCTAAGTAAACAATTAACATCTAAAATTCGGAAAAGTACCTACATTTTTTGTACAGTATTGTATATGACATATAAATTTATATATATATACTACACAGTATTCAAAAATTTAGTTCAGCTAGGAAACGCATAACACTGTTAAAAATTCACCTTCAGCAATTTCCGCTAATAAGCGGAAATGTACTTGAGATTTTTTGAGCAGTTCTGCATATGATCTTTTTTATAGAATTTATACATACCATGTATCTACCTTAAATATCTTGAAGTGTACATCAAAGAGGTATAGCAATTTTAGTATGTTTGGCATCGTGGAGCATCATTGAAATATCAGAAACAGCAAATGATTCTACGCCGAACGTCGGCCAAATGTTCTAATCCGACTCCTCTCTCTAAGGCGACCTCACTCCCCAAGGTTGGCAAAAAAGGATTTTTGTCAGTCCGGTAAAGCGCCTCTCAACCATTGCATCCCGACTACTATTGAATCAGTTTTGAATATTTTACCTATTGTCGATCATTGGATCACTTGGTAATCTTTTGCCGAGTGCAGTTCGATATCATATGATATTTTTATCGATTAGTTAGATATCATATAGATATCATAAAGGAAAAATTGTACACAAATATAAGAAAATACCCGAAATTATAAATAAAAAATTATTTGCTCTAAATGCATATCATAAATTATGAATTAGAAAATACTGAGTTAATAATGTAATTTTTTTAGAAATTATATAGGTATAATTTTGGGAATTGCGAAAATACAGCTCTAGAACTGTAATTAAATGAAGTAGGACATTTAGAAAATAATGCAATAGTTTTGGAGATTTTTTTTCTAAATTTTATGATGTAAATTGTTGGATACAGAAATAGATCATCATATTTCCTTTAAATAGTGAGAAATTTAAATTTATGCTTTATTTAAAAGCTAATAAAAATAACTGAACAAAATGTTCGTTAAAACAATTATTTAGATATTTAAAAAAGAGAAAATATATTAATGAAGGGGATATTTTTTGCTGGGAAACAATGTTAAGTAAGAATATTTTTTTTCTTTTTTAAATATCTAAATAACTGTTTTAATGAATACTTTGTTCAGTTATTTTTCTTAACTTTTTTTAAAAAGCATAAAATTAAATTTATTTCTGTTTAGAGAAAACAAAGATGATCTACTACTGTATAAAACAATTTATATCATAAAATTTATAAAGAAAAATCTCAAAAACTATCCCATTTTTTTAATGTCCTGTTTAATTTAATTACAGTTCTAGCTATGCATTTTCTTAATTTCCAAAATAATACCTAAATAATTTATTGAAAAAAAATATTAACTCGGTATTTTCTAATTTCTAATTTAAAAAATGTATTTAGAGCAAATAATTTACAGTTTATAATTTCGGATATTTTCTCATATTTGTCAATCTAAATCAATAAAATAACATGTTTTTCTAACTGCTTATTACAAATATATCAGTAAATTTTAAGTTCCCTTTATGAAAGTATATTTTTATTTATGAATGACTATAACTAATAATTATTTTTTAAAAATAAATCCCCTTTAAAAATTTAGATTTCTTTTATATCGCCTATTGGTAAATTTTCAACATATTGAAGTTTACTCATTTGTGCATAAATAATGTATTCGCACCAATAAACGCATTTTCCTTTGGATGTATTTTGACTTGCACTGTCTTTTCGTCTGTTTATTTACAAGTGCAATTTTGTCTGTCCATGAAACGTGAAAAGAGCTTTATGAGGGGTTGTGAGATAGAGATCTTGAAGGATATTAGTAGGTTAATGTCACGTGATACATTTCACTAAAGATGGAGGATATAGTGCCGCGGAGACAACCGCTCCCAGTAAAATAATTCAACTTTGGTCGTTTACAAACATCTCCCGACTACACACTTACAGTATGTGCCGATTGATTTATTTGCAACATTAAACAGATTTATTAAAGATGTTTGCCTTTTGTTTACAACTAGAGAAATCGACATTTATTGTCGAGAGGATATTATGTGAATTTCTCTTTACGATTACCAAAAATTTAGCCACCTCAAACAGTCATTCTTCATAGACCGCAATGTAACGGAATTCTTTTCAGTATCCCTGTAAGCGAAATATAAAAGCTACACACTTAATTTTCAATACCGAACATGTCATACTAAACCTCAATAACATATATGAATTGTCTGGAATTTCGAGTTTTTTAAGCAAGTTAAAGACTAATCAAAGTCGTAAACACTTTTCAACGTAGTTGAAAAGTGTTAAAAAGGCACTTTTTATGTTAAAGTGTGCCTCGAAAAGTTTTGTAATACAAAATATGTATTAAGTAAGTAATAAGCAGAATACGTTGTGAGAATAATGAGTTATGGCATTTTTAAGGGATACTGAGTAATATATTTCAGTATACCTGGAATTGAACGGCTTACTGTAAACTTTTTACATTTCATTTCTGCAGATCAATTGTAAAAATTTGATCTACTCAAACCATAGAATCAAGAACTTTTAGATCTTAAATGATATATTTTTATATACACAACATACTCTGGCGTTTTGGAATAAAACACGAACTTTCCTATTTACGATTATTTAAGGAACGAATATTTTCAAAAATATGCAGATGCATGGTTTGATCTGAAAGTATTAGTATTCTACTGTCGTAAAAACAGCGTTTTGTGTAATATTTGTATAAATGTCATAAGAAATTAGAAAAAAAAATTCTGAAATAAGTGGATTTTAGAAAGAGTAGCTAAAGTAAGTAAAAGCTACTTTCCATATATAAAATTACAACAAATTTCGTGTAATTAAATGATCATAAAGTAATGTTTGTAATGTCGAAATGAAAGTTAATTAAGTATTAAAAAAACGCAAAATGTCTAAAGAAAATTTTCTCCTGCGAATACTACCAATTGAGTTTTAACTTGTGCGATGTAAGAGAACAGGAATGATTTAAAATACCTCCATTATAGCATAAATATAATTTTTAAGAATATTTTTTAATATAATCTAATTTTCAGATGGGATGGTATAGCAGGAGAAACTGCAAATTTTAAAATTTCAAATTACATTTTTATTCTAAAAATATTTTTAAATGCTTCTAAAGTTTTGAAAGAAACTATCGTAAGTTGGTAGAATATAATAGCTAGAAATAATGTTACAGTTAAGAAATATTTAAAAATAAGTAATATGACTAATGTATATTACTAATTACTAACTAATACTTGTAGTTTGTAGTCATTTAAGGTATTATATTATTTCTTGTTTTTTGTGCTATTGTTTTTTCCACAACCCAACAACTAGTCTTAATACCAGATATTTTCGTCCGTTTAGTATAAAATCCTTTTAATTCTTACAGTTTTGTATTTTCCACCGCAGCACACTTAAAAATGGTTGCAAATCCTTTATAATATTAAAGCTCTCTGAGCGATATTAGAGTTTTGAATTATTAACGGAAAACTAAATTAATCCACTTTATACAAAACTTGCTGATGGAATCACTTTTCAATTCTTGCAAACATATCATTAATGTATTTATTTTAATGAACAGTTCTGATACTCCTCGAGATTTCTACTAGATATCAAAATTTCGAAATTATACTTTTTAAATAATTATGCGATTATTCTCCGTTAGTTATGTTGAATATGTTGACATGTGTTTCGTAAAATAATTTTATTCAAATTTTATAGTCTTGCATCAAATGAAATTTTGTACAGACTTCAGACTATTAGACATATTTCTAATTTATTTTAAAATGGAATTATTATTTTTAATTTGAAAATATATAGTATTCAATGAGGATTTAGAATGAAACGGATTTTTTTAAAATAATAAACAGTCGGCACATACAATTGATTTATTAAAATATGTATAATCGTAATTTTTTTAATACAGTGAAGAGCCATTCAATTAAGGATAAATAAAAGTGTTACAAAAAACTGTTCTGCTCCTTACTGCGTATTTTCCGAGGATACCATATGATATATGTAGTATAAGCCTCTATGTATATATATATATATATATATATATATATGTAGATATTATATATATATATAGTAGTGCTAAATGTATAATACTTCCAGAGTGAACTCATCCGGATTCCGATAATCTTTCGTCAAATTCAGCCATTTATTTTAATTTTCAGAGAATTATTTTTTTCAATAAATCTGAATATTTGTGTTAAAATTAATCTAATCTACATAAGGTTAACCTTTTTCGAAATATTGTGAAAAACAAAAAACAACTTAAGTGATGAGCGACATCGTAATATGTATATTTTTTATATATATCTTGTGTTGAAAACCGTATCACCAAGCAACCAGAGATGGTAAACAATATGCGATTCATTTTTTTGAGATTCATTAAAATATGACCATGGTTGCAATAATTTTGCTCAATGGCAGTATAAAACATACAAAACTAAAAGCATTTTTGCAATCATTTCACGATTTCAAAAACAATGCTTAGTTGTGAATGTTTCCGACTCATTCCTTTGAGATTCATTAACATATAGACCATGGAACTCATTCGCAATATAGTGATCTGAATGAACTCCATGCATTAATACTTTCTTTAAAAATGCCAATTTAAGGCAAGTGAAGGTGTGAATTAAATGCAATATTGTTAGAATTTTTATATTCAGGCTGTTTTAATTTTTTGTTCACCGCCATGAATGACTCTTGAGAACGACTTCATTGCTATTCCTAAAAAGTATATTCTGTCAAGTGACATCACGAGTAAATCTTTACTGTTTAGTTTTGTTTTACAATCTTATAACGTGCGTTTTTATTTTTACTATTAGCTAACAAATTTATTAGGCTGAAGTCTTACAATTTTTTTATTTATAAGAAATTGAAGGTCATAGATTATTTTTACATGCAATGAAACACGAAAGTCCCATTGCGTCGAGCAAGAGATGCAGAACTCCATCGTTCTCGAGATCTTTAAAGCCGTGTAAATGTTGAAGTCGATAAACACTATTGAAGATGGATGAACTTTACTTGCCAGGTCTGTGGTTCCAAACATTTCAGAGCTGAACGCCCGCCTAACGGAAAATTTACAAGTTTCTACCGTAAAGGAAGAGTGAAACTGGAGAAACCTATAAATACTGAGGGAAATATTTTGTCATACCCTCATTTTTTGTTGAACTTGCTTATGGATCCGAGCAATCCTGATTATAAGAACTTTGTGATATAGTTCTTCTAATTTTGTGAATGAAATTCATTTGCATATTCAATGTCATTATTTTACCAATTCAATTAGTAATTTTCTTGCAAATTAAGTTTGAATGAAAAATGGGTTGTTTTAATAACTACTTTACCCCACCTGACCTTATTAATCAG
This sequence comes from Maratus michaelseni, assembly GCA_963931845.1. Taxonomy (NCBI): domain Eukaryota; kingdom Metazoa; phylum Arthropoda; class Arachnida; order Araneae; family Salticidae; genus Maratus; species Maratus michaelseni. The sequence continues at coordinate 228,839,811 of OZ007590.1, read as the reverse complement.
ATAAGATAAAATTTATTACTTCATAGTTCTTTTTATAATGATATATCATTCTTTTAAAAATGCAAACACCTCATTCTGACAGGCTATCTTCCAGTATATGTATAAGCCTCTACAGAAAAAAACTGTTAAATATACGATATTTAGAAAAACTGGCAATTTAGACGCCTTCGACTAAAGAAAAATAATAGGTGACAGTAATAAATGATAAAAATAAATGACGAGTGCCACTTATCAATTGATGCCAATCCCCTTAACGCTTATCCTGGGTCAGAGAATATCGTGACTGAAACATTGACGGTTCGAATCAAGTAGCATGCAATGATACGTCTCGAATGCAACTGCTTCGCGCTTAAATTAAGCTAAGAATATGGTGACAGGCTCACGGAACCATAGATATAGAAAGTCAGGTTGGAGGTGTGAAAAGTTATGGGGGCAAAGTATAGCCAGAGGTGTAATTTCTTCGCAATGTTTGAGATGTGAGGTAGGGAAAACTACTGAAATACCATACAATCTGGTGAAAACCGGATACCCTAGTTTGACTGAAACTGAGCATTCCCGGAGCGGCTTATGGTTGAAATACGTAGTGCTAGGAAAGAAGTAATATCCATTGCAGTATTCCCATGTTGGTATTTGTGTAGTTTTTGATTTGGAAAGTTTATCTGATAATTTTTTGTTTTAACGTTTACTAGTTTTCTAAATGTGTTTCATTGTGTTTAGCATATATAATTGTGATTTATTTCTCAGAAAGAAATTGTTACTAGTATTTATAGGTGTACCTTTATGACTTGCTTTGTGACCCACATTCTGTTCGGGTGAAGCCGGATGTCCTACATACGATAATACGTAGAATATATTGGAAAATAATAATTTAAGAGCCCATAAACAATGTTTAAAGGAAAGACAGTCAAAATTACATGGAAAAGAGTGATTATGATTTTCATACAACTTTTAAACATGTGAAATCCTTTTCAGCTATCGTTTAAATTGTAATAAAAATTATTATCATTTTGTCTTTAAATATTAAATCATTAGACTTATACTTGAAATATGATTAATTTAGTTCCTTAGTTAAGATGTAAAAAAAGTTATATTGTTCCTTTAAAAAAAAATCTAATTTTTAATTTTATGTAAGATAAGTTTTAAGCTTATGTCCATGCAGTTTTATTTCGCCGATGGTGTAAAACCGAAAGATTTACCGTTTCATAAATAATCATTTAAAAATTACATTGTTGGGAACTAATTGTATATTTAAAATGATACAATGGTATAAGGAAATGTTCAAAGTTTATACGGTACGCAAAGTTACATTAAATTATGTTGGAAGTTTTGATTTCAAGAAGTAACTACCGATGACTTTTTATCTCACCTTTTGGGGTAAAACCGGATAATTGAATATTTCAGACATGATCATTTATGTATATATAAATATGATGAACTAATTATACATTTAAAATTATATTATTGTGTAAGGAAATGTGCAGAGTGTGTATGCAAAGATTTTTATCTCCACTCTCCCCTACTTATACAAAGCACCCTCTCTTCCTCTAAGTAAATAGATTGTAATATGAGTTATCTCTTTTACATTTTCCTGATTTCTCTTGCACCCGGGTAGAAATAGAGTTTCAAGAGGTATAAAGGCTCTTGTTAATGTTCCGCTGTCAATCACATGGTTGCAGGAGAATTCCACGGAAATTTGCTTGCTGAAACTACTACCAAGCAACCCGTAATTAAACCTCATTCGATATTACAGTGTTATTCTGGAACATGGCACACCATATCGCATCAGCATCCGTAGCTGATTTATGGAGATTTCAAGCAAACGTTTGCCATGTCTTACTTCTCAAATATCTAAGCACTTCTGCATACTTACTGAATTCATGCCTTGTCATGTGGCAGTAGTTAATAAGGTCACCAGAGCAGCAACTCGTTACTTATCAGGTGTCTCTAATTCAAATGGAACTTCATTGTAATAAACTTCCGTGTACACATTAAAAATTTGTAGAAAGTGAATTACGATTGTAAAAAATATTTCGATATAACATATATTATACGCCAATCGGTTACATAATTTATTTCTGTAACAATTAATTCTTAACTAAATAATGCTAAATGTGTACTGTAAATAATTTTCCATTTACCTCACATGAGAAATAAATTTAAATTAGCTCTTTTACGAGACTACTCTATTTTTTTAAATCTAGATATTCTCATATTTTTAAATAATTCTAGATATCGAAAAACCTATAAAGCGATAAACATAAAAATACGATGAGAGTCGAATACAATGGAAAATAAAATTTCATGAGTATAAAATTATTATTAAGCTTTGTTTATAAATTATTAGTAATTAAAATGCATTACAAGAACATAGTTCATAATACATAAAATATGAAACAAAATAAAATAAAACTTTGCGTTTAATTTACTTAAATGAAATATTTTGGATATATAACAATTCACTTCACTAAACTGACACAAAAAGTTATTTGAATAAGCCTCATTAATTTTATTCCAGGTGTCTTTTGTTTGGATATTTTATGCGGAATCACAAAAGAATTGACAAAATTCATGTCTGAATCCGTAATTCTTTATTTCTTAAATTTTGTAATATAACTGGAAATTTTATTTGAAAAATCTGGAAAATTTTCACACGATGCTTAACAGCTTAGTTGAACTTTTGTCTGATGGGTATTAATTGCGCTCAGTTGCGGTGAAAGAGTTTTGCATGCATGAATTCTTTCAGACTATCTGTCACTTAAACAAAGAACAATTGAAATTTCTCCATGAGAAGTATCTCCTGAAGTTAAAGAATAATATTTATTACTTAAACTAATCGGTAAGATTGTGAGTTGTTACGGGGATTATTGAAAGATACGAGGTAACAAAATAAGCTTACTATAAAAAGCGTTTGAAACCCATATGTTAAATGAATTATATTTAACAACAGTAAAACAAAGTAAAAACGAGTAAAAACAGAAGTAACAAAATAAGCTTACTATAACAAGCGTTTGAAACCCATATGTTAAATGAATTATATTTAATTTGGTCTAGTTTGATATATTATACTTTGCATTTTACATTGCATTTACACTGCATGTCCAGAACGAACTATATATATATATATATATGTGTGTGTGTGTGTATGTGTACCATTTATTTATTCGTTACAAAGATGTGGTAAATCTTACACAAAAATACGATGGTCGCATAGTTGTTAAAATGCTGGGAATGGCATAAATTGGAAGACAATCGGCAGGTAATATTTTAACTTGCATAATTGCATGGCGAACACAAATTCAAGAGTTCGATGAAAGATAATTATTGTCTATTTTTTTAAAATGAGTACAGGCATTAGTAGATTCTATACTCCGTGAATGGTCTCCGTAAAAAAAAAAAAAAAAAAAAAAAAAAAAAAATCGGTCATATTTTACCAAATGTCCTTACAAATATTATAGACAATATTCCACTTATCGGGTAAAACAATTATAAACTAAATTCCATTATTTCAATAAAATTCAGCAGGTCACTCATTGGTGATTTCGACATATTATTAAAACAACTGGAAAGGACAGAAAAAGGCTGCTTCTGAGCTCGCTCAGGAAGCTTTATTGCTAATGCACAGATATACAAAAGTTGTATTGCGACGAAGGTTCTAATCAATGAAATGCCGCCCTGGAAACTCATATGGTAGAAGAAACAAACCTGATGAACATTTTAAAACACGATATTCTCCAGATTTCCAGGCGCAATTTCCATGCACTTATTTTGAAACAAGTTTTTTATTTCTTTTTATGTATTTTACTAACGTTGCAATTAGTTTTGGTATAATATATTCCTGTTTTCCATGGTGCTACACGGAACGCTACATGGAACGTATTAGATCATATATAATGTACAGCTCCACATGATAGCATATGACATATATTATTTATAACATTCATATTACATTTAATTCATAACAATCTTATAACCAATACAAATTTATAATAAAAGAAAATACAATATTATTCTTACATTTAAAATTATAAAATAATAGAAATTAAAACAAATTAAGAAATATGAACGCAATAAGGCTTAAAGAAGAAAAATTTAGTTATATAATTTGACTAGAAATTTGTATAAACGGTTGAAAAGAAATTGTTTTTATTCATTTAGGTGTTTTTAGGTTTAAATGGGAGTAAATTAACCTTTAAAAAAACACAAATAATATCAAAATACTGATTACTCCGTCATCTACAGTCCACCGCTCGGCCAACAGAGCTATCGACGTACACACCGTTGGTTTCGGTTAACACATTAAATAAACTACCAAATGAAACTCCCTTTTTCTTAAACGCATTATAACAACTTCTCTCAGTGTAATTATATGCAGGAGAAATAAAATTAGACACATATGTAATATTTTTATTATATATCATCGACTAAAAAAGGAAATCCGCCGAGCCGGATTCGGACCTGCGACCTATGGATTTTTGATTAAACAGTCTTCTACAGTCCACCGCTCTGCCAACTGAGATATCGACAGACACAGCCTTTGATTCGTTTAATACATTACATAAAATTCCAAATGGAACTTCTTTTAGTTTTAAGCGCTTTCTTACAATTTCTCTCAATGTAATTATATATATGAGAAATAAAATGAGACGCATAAGTAATATTTTTTTATTGTATATCATTGACCAAAAAAGAAACTCCATCGAGCCTGATTCGACCCAGCGACCTATGTATTTCTGATATCTCCGTCTTCTGCAGTCCACCGCTTTGCCAATTGAGCTAACGGCGGACAAAGCGCTTGTACGGTGATAAAGTGAAATCACCGAAAATTTTCGACCCTTCGACCCCCCTTAGTGTCTGAATTTCTAAAATCGCTGAAATACGTGTTTAAATATTTTTTATTAGATTTGTTATCCTGAGTTTCATGATTCTGCCTAAAATTTCTACTGAGATATGGTAAAATGACCTAAAATATTTGACCTCCAATTTAACCAACATTAGTTGCTGAATTTCTAAAATTGCTAAAATACATGTTTGTCTATATTTTTTGTAGATTTGTTATCCCGAATTCCGAGCTCCTAACTAAAAATGCGCTTATATATGGCGAGCAGGCAAAATGACCTAAAACTTTCGACCCCCATTTAATTTCCATAATGGATGAATTTCTAAAATCGCTGAAACATGTGTTTAATTATTTTTTTAGTAGATTTGTTATCCTGAATTTCACGTTCCTACCTTAAACTGCTACTGAGATATGGCGAAAACGTGAAATGACTACAAACTTTCGACCCGACATTTAACCCTCTTAGCAGTTGATTTTTTTTTTTTTTAAATCGCTGAAATATGTGTTTAATTAACTTTTAGTACATTTGTTATCCTGAATTTCCCGCTTTTAACTAAAACTGTTGTTGAGATATGGCGAAAAGGCAAAATGACCTAAAACTTCAGACCCCCATTTATCCCCCTTAGTGGTTGAATTTCTAAAATCGCTTAAATACGTGTTTAATTATTTTTTAGTAGATTTGTTATCTTGAAATTCACGCTCCTATCTGAAACTGCTGATGAAATATGGAGAAAATGTGAAATCACCGAAAATATTCGAACCCATATTTAACCCACTTAATGGTTGAATTTCTAAAATCGCCTGAAATACATGTTTAACTATTCTTTAGTTGAATTGTTATCCCGAATTTCACGCTCCTACTTAAAACTCCTGCTGAGATATGTCGAAAAGACGAAATTATCTAAAGCTTTCAACCCTCCATTTGACCCCCTTAGACTGTGAGTTTTCAAAAATCCTTTCTTAGTGCGCGCCTACATTGTGTAAAGAACATGACTTCCAAATTTCATTGTTCTAGGGCAAACGGTTGAGGCTCGGCGTTTATTATGAGAAAATGAAGCTACTCCTTTATATGTAAAAATGTGTACATAAATTGCATCCGTAAAAACTGTTTTAACCCTGTATTTGTGTGACGCAAGCTGCGCAACCTGTCTCCTGAGTTGGTTTGTTTATTAATTTTGTAATTTATTTGTTACTTCTGTTAATTTTGGTTAATTTTTAGCTGGTTACGTTACATTGTTTCTTTCAGTTAGTTAGCTTCTTTTAAATATTTTCTATCTATATTTTTCATTTTAAAGTTTAAATTATGTGGTGCATTTTTAGTTTAATTTCGAATTTTTAACTATATGTTTATATGTATACTCATTTAATACGAGCACGGCTAAAACGAGTACACTGTTAACGCGAGCAATTCTCCTGTAAAAAAAATGTTTCATCATGTAAACTATATGGAAATTTTCACGCTTTTTATGAGCTTACAAAAGCAGGATCTCATCAAATCCTAGTAAAACATCTGTTTATTACAATGTAATTTTCAGTGCAAAGTAACGTAAATTTAAGTAAAAAATCTCTTTGTTATCAGACATTATTCTCTCTGAAGGATAATATTTCCCTATTACTGCTGTCTGTCAAAATGTAATAATTTATAAGTTTTACTAGTAAGAATTTCAACCATCAAAGGCATCTTCACGCAAGAAAATGTAAAGGAATGTCTTGATATTTTGAAAGAATTAACAAAGGAAGGGAAATATAAGGTTTAACATACAGCCTCTTTGTAAGATTTATAACTGAGCCATTTAGAAGAAGGATCGTATAAGAAAATATTTATTTGTTTCTTTCTTTTATGGGCTATATTATGCAGACCTTTCGTTTTTCTTATTGCACCGTTAAAATGAAAACAATATGTGAAAGTAATAGCTTGAATATTGCAATGAGTATCCTAATTTTGAAGATCTTTTCCGGAAAAGAGGGAAAGATCAATTAACTGCATTAGTATATGCCGTTCATGTCCTTTTGAATTTTTAGTTATTTTGAGGCTTTGACTATAATTGCGTAAAGAGAAGATACGTCTAAAAAATGACACTCAGAAAGGAAAGACTGAATATATTATGTCAACTTTATGATGTTAATTTATTGCTGGCATGGAAATAATTAGATCAATTATTAGTAGGAATTAATTTAAGTGTGTATTTCTAAGATTTTTATTATCTACACGGATATCACGAATAACGGTTAATACAAAAACTTTTATAAATGCTTCTCATTTTACCCGAATTCGAATGTATCTGCTGATTATGTTTCTGTGCGCAGACCTAACATATAACAAAATGAAATGGATTTTGACACATTTGTATGCTTAGTAAAGTATGCGCATTAAGAATTCTATTTCATCTCAGTAAAAGCCCGATATAAAAAGGAGAATCAAAGTGAATCGACTCTATTTAAACAAAACTCATAAAGTTTGTGTAGCAACCCTGATACAGATCAATATTTATAATAAATTCCCTCTTCGAGAATCCGAAAGCATATTTAAGTTTATTATTAGCTACTTATTAAAATTCAGCTGCTTAGTTTCAAACAAACGGATTTACAATGAGTATCTGACATTTTGTTGCAATACAATTTTTTTTTTTTTTTTTTTGCTTTTTGTTTTTTATTTATTGGGTGTAGATATTAAAAGGAATGTTCATCTTTCTGAAAATTTCAAGACTGGTTTTATTTTCTTTTGCATTTTTAACCTTTTGCTTACGGGGGGATTACCGTAATCCCAAGAAAAATAATGTTGAAAAATACGGGGTTGGGATTACCGTAATCCCGAAATTTTCCACCCCTCAAACATGGCGTGCAGGAAGTAATCAAGAGCGTTAAGCTCAACAGGGGTCCGACTGCGTATCGGAGAAGGGAAATTACGTAGGGAAGATATTATTTATGCTAGGGAAACGAGGGGGAAATTTCCGCAGTAAAGAAAGTAAACATTGTTTACTCAGACGTCTTCAAGCTTTTTCTGTCTCACTTTTTCACTTTTTTGTTCTTAGAATGTTAAATCTCTCTATCTCTTTTTTTTTTTTTTTCAGTTAATTGAGAATAATATACTAGATGTCTTTAAATTATTTAAGAAACTTTATTTATTAAACTGAGCGAAAATAAAATGATTATACATATTAATACTTGAATAAAAATACAGTTTAAAAAAAAAAACATTTCTTAATTTAAAATTAATCAAATAAAAATAATTGTTTTTGCACAGTATAAACATATTATGAAACGTTTAATTTTATGCGCAAACACAACTAAATAGCTAGGTTTATCTCCTGCATATGCAAATGTATTTTGCCTGTTTAAGAATGGCATTAAAAATTAATCGAATTCTAGAGTTATTTACAAGTAATTTTTTCCGCAATCGTCTGATTCGAGCAAAATATTAGTTATTTTGCAGAAAATAATAAATGTTACATTAATAATTCCTTATATATTTTACAAATACATGAATATTTTTTTAAAAATGTAAATGAATGGGCGAATGAAAGTACTAAGCACTTCTCAGTAAAGTTTAAAAGGCAACAGCTATTTCTAAATCCTATAAAGATCAACTGTTATTGGCGTACGCTTTTTCTCGAAAACATCTGAAGCGATTTCAATATTTTATTTTTTTTATTAAGACATTTTTTTGGAAAATTCATTTTTTTAATAAAGTTGTCAAGTAATAAAGTAAAATTAAAAAAATTAAATATGTGAAATCGCGTAGCTGTTGCACTTTTTATTTTTATTTTTTGCAAACGATCAATTTATAGTTTAACAAATACCAAAAAATTGCAAATAATGACTATTTATTATTATTTTTTTTTTTCACTACAATATTTTTACACCCATTTTAAAATCACTTCAGTAATTGTCGAGTAAAAAAATACTTCAATATCAACTAATATCAATATGATTTAAAGTGTTGTTGCCCGCTTATGTATTATTATTTTGGGGGTGAGGAAAACAACAATAAAAATTACTTAGGCGCAATATCTTAAAGGTACGCTTTTAAAATTAAGAAGACATAATTGAAATTCAACAGAGCGCTATTACATTCCTTCCCTTACGGGAAAAATTACGTTGAGTTATTGGAAAATAGCACAGCACACGCGTAAAAAAGTACACCTTTAGTCTTATTTTCTTTTGAATTTTTCTTGAAAAGACTTTCTCCTGTCTTTTAACATTCAGTTTACCACACCAATAGATTTTTTAGTTATCTCCTCTCATTTTATCTATTACAATTACTTTTTTACATCCATGTCTGGTGTTAAAGGGGGCGAGGTCAGGTGACTGCCTGCGACAAGAAAAACAAAGGGGTGGAAAATTCACAAAATAAAATACTTAGCGATAACTTGATATATGTATTTTTTTTTTCTTAAGAATATGTCAATTGTTGAGGTGCAGAAAAAAACATCTCACTCATTGTCAAATGGCTACTAAAACCGTCCCTGCTTTTACCCCCCCCCCCCCCACCTTCCCATCCAAACTATTTTCCCTCGTCATTTTGCCATTTCTAAACCAAAAAATGCCGCCATTTTTTTTTTTTTTTTTACATCTAGATACGGCCGTAAAAGTGGTCGGGCGACTGCACGGAACCCTAAAGACTAAGATGTGGGAAATTCACAAACTAACAAGTAATAACTTAAGGTGGTTCTCAAATTCCTTGCTGAACAACGTGAAACTTTCTGACTCATTTTCTAACTCATTTCTAACGTCAAAAAATTAAATTGGAAGACCTAACTATGGAGGTGATTGGAAATCGTAAATAAATTACTTATAGAGTGAAAACGATTGTTGTCACATGACGACCAATTTTCTCCTTTCCCGCGTTACCGCGTCCGGAAATTCTATTTAAATCGCCAACTTTGACAGTATTTTCTCAAAGAAATTTCTTTCTTTACCAAAAATAGAAAACGCCATTCGATTACATAATTTCTGAATAAGAACATCCTCAATTTATTATTTGATTTACACTCAATTGTTATTAAACTTAATCACTCGAATTTAATTACATTTACTTCACCGAAAAAATATAATTCACAGCGCTGTATTTTTAAAATAAGGTTCACATTTGCATATAAATTTAGTTACCGAAAATGATCTATTTATTATTATTTGATTTACACTCAAGTACTGCAAAACGTAATCACAGAAAAAAATCATTTCAAGAATCATGACAGGAAAAGATAATTTTCATCTCGTAGTATGTCATTTAAAACTTATTTACAAACAAAAAATTACTTCATTCAGGTAAACTTTCTTTCAGGGAAAATAAAATCCCCAACGGTCCCACGAACCACTAATGATGACCAGATGTGCCTACTGGTTGCTTACTGATTGCCATACTCTGAACACCTGCGGTGAAGAATCATTAGAGAAGGGGGTTGAAATTTTGAGATTCTCCCGTAGTTAACGCATATGTAAGGAATTTATTTCCCGTAAGCTAAACGTTAAATGTTCAGAAGATTAGACAAAAGCATTACGTCATAGAACTGAAATTGGAATTGATGTCATGTTCTAAGCAGAAACTCGGATTATTCTAAAATATATGTTATTGAAAATTATATTCAAATGTATACAATAATTAAAATTATTTAAAAACAATATTTAACAGAAATATATAAAAATTTTATTTTTTCTTTCAAATGAGTTTTTTAAATATTTTCAATAGTTTGTTGCTGAATCGTTATTTAGTCCTGATTATATTCATACTATTTTTTTTATATTATCAAATGAAAGTGTATTTCATTTTCTAATGATGCTATGTTTTACATTAAGATCTGTTATTTCCATATTTATACACCATGTTGCAATACAATTGGGTTTTCCAATTCCAAAAGAAAATTCTGAAATATTTTATAATAACTGCATATTTGTATTTAGCAGATGTGTAACATTTTCGTATGTACTTTATTTGGTGTAAGCTTTTCATTCATTTTGAATTTTATTAAAAACTCTGCTTTGAACTATACCTATTGATGCATAAGTGAGATCTTTTTTCTTTTTAAACTCATAACATACACATAAAAATTACTTATTCAAAGTATTGTGTTTGCATTCAGAATTTTCTGAATATATTTTGACACATTGCAGTTTCCACACAATAAACCTGAATTTAATTTAAAATTTAACTTGGCAATTAACTTATGTTTAACTAAAGTCCAAGCAATAGAGAGCATATAAGGGCTCGTCCCTAGCAAAATTCATGGTAGTTCTGGAAAAAGGCTTACTTTATGTTTTTTGGGTCGCTGAATCCGAATTTTTAACTTCCCACCAAAATTTCCTCCCCCCAACTTTTTGTAAAAAGCCCCCCCAAATAGTTATTTTTAATACAATTTTTTTTTTTAGTTTTTGGGAAAAAGCATCTAAAAATTAAGAAAGTAGATAAAATTTGCAACAAATAAAATGCATGACCATATGACGTAGGATGAACGAGGAGAGGGGGGTGGGGGGCTGACTCGGAACATGCGCTGCGGCGCTGCGTGCACTACGTTAGGCAATTCTGCTTAACCACTCACATCGTTGTGAAGGGTGTAAATGCCGTTATGAGAGCACTGCATTAGGAGCGTAAGTGGATCGTGGATCTTGGTGGATTTATGTGCCGCCTCCACTTTTGAGGATGAATTTTACTGGATTTCGACGACGCCTCCACTTTGGAAAACGGATTTCAACGATAAGATAAGAAGCGTGTTACAGCAAGATAAGAGAAGTTCGTCCAACCTTTTTTTTTTTTTTTGAGGAAATGAGATTTTTTTGACTATGTTAGTGTAGGGGATTAAATGTGGATTCAAAATCAAAAGTATGTATTCAAATGAGGCGAAAGATACAGCATGTGCATCGATATCAGTTATGTTCAAAGTACAGGCACCAATTTAAAAAAATAAAAAAATGCACATGCGTTAGAGTAAAACATGTTCAAAATACAGGCGCCCATCAAAAAGAAACTAAAATGCACACGCGTTAGAGTAAAAATTATGTTGAAAATACAGAGGCCCTTCACAAAATGTGGGATACAACCCCTGTTTGAATAAAAAGACTCTTTCACAAAAATCCAATGGTTACACGTTATGTTACGGAGACCCTTCCTAAAATTAGCTCCCCCCCCCTCCCTCCTTTTTTTTAGATACCAGTGATGGTCAAGATACAGAGGCCTTCACAAAAATTGCACACGTCAAGTTGAATGAAACGGCGAGTTGAATGAAAAAGTAAATTGAATGAAATGGCCTACGTTCTCTAAAGAACCCTTCACAAAAATTGGATAGATCCCCTTTTTTAAATAAAAAGACTCAAGTTCTCTAGAGGCCTCTTCACAAAAATCCAATGGATTCAAGCGAGGCTAAAGATACAGCAGGCACATCAATATTAGTTATGTTCAAAATACAGGGATCCGTCACAAAAATTCGTCGTAGGTTAGCGTAAAAAATACAGGACCCTTCACAAATATTCTACGTAGGTTAGAGTAAAAAATACAGGGACCCTTCACAATGTTCCTTGTTAATATACACATATAGCTTATACGAAAATGAAAAATAGCTCTACCTTGCTCATCAGCAGAACACACACAGGATTCTCAATTGGATTGAAATATAGAATGGGATTTCAATGGATCGCTTTTTTTAAAAGTGTAATGTAAAAAATAAATATTGAAATAGTTAAAAGTTACAGGGCCCTTAAAAAAATTAGATAGCTCACATGTTTAAAATAGAAAGGTCCCTTCACAAAAATTGGATAGTTAAAAAGCTATGTTACGGGACTCCTTCACAAAAATTGAATGGTTACACATTATAGATATTGAGACCCTTCACAATGTGCCCTGTAAAAATACTGCATGAGAAGGGAATGCCCTAGGGGAAAATCAATGAGTTATATTGATATATGTATACTGTAAAAATAATGTATGTCAGCTTATAATTCTGCAAAAAAAATCAATGATAGGTTTTACACAGAATGCATTTTTTTAAGTGTAATGTGCTAAATAAAATAAAAGTGGATATATTCGAATTGACTGATTTATAAGAAGCATTACTTAGTTTATATATATACCGTAGGCTAATTGAGAAATCCGGCTCTTTTCAAATAGCCTAGGCTCTTTGCAAAGAGCCGGTCTAATTGGAGTATCATTTTCCTTTTCCCAATCAGCCTGATGTTTTTCAGGCTTATTGCAAAGAGCCTAGATAGCGTTAGGCTAATTAAAAAATGAACATGCCTATTTAGAAAATGGCCAGTTCTTTGTCAAAATATGGTGTTGTACCCAACTCGAACTTGAAAATTCCATTCAAAGTCGACCCGAAACCGACAGAATAATTCCATCGGACCGTAACCCGATCCTAAAAGGACAAAATAAATTCCTTCGAGTCGCAACCCGACTCGAACCAGAAAACTCAAGTTAACCCGAAATCCGACACGAACCCGACAAAAAAAATATCGAACCGTAACCCGATCCGAACCCGACAAAATAAAGTCCTTCATGTCGCAACGCGACCCGAACATTAAAATTCGATGTTAACCAGTAACCCAACCCAAACAAGACATAAAAATTCCATCGAGCCGTAAACAGATCCGAACCTGAAAATAATAGTTAACCCGAAACCCAACCCGAACCATGAAAAAAATTCCATCAAACCGTAACTCGATCCGAACCCGACAAAATAAATTTCTTCGTCTCGCTACCCGACCCGAACTTGAAAATTGAAGTTAATCCGGAAGCCGACCCTAACCAGAGAAAAAAAAATACATTGATACGTAAACCGATCCGAACTCGACAAAATAATTTTCGCCGTCACGCAACCCGATCTGAACCAGAAAATTGAAGTTAACCCGAAAGCCGACCTGAACCCGACAAAAAAATCCATCGAACCGTAACCCGATCCAAACCCGTCAAAATAAATTCCTTCGTGTCTAAACCCGATTCAAACCAATAAATTCAAGTTAACCCGAAACCCGACGCGAACCCAATAAAAAAATCTATAGAACCGTAACCCATCCGAACCCGACAAATTAAGTTTCATGGTTACGCAACCCGATCCGAAACTGAAACTTTAAGTTAACCCAAAAACCAATTTGAACCTGAAAATGTAATTTAAACCGAAACATAACCCAAACCTGAAAATTACAGTTAACTCGAAACACAAAGATGAAACGCAACCCGACCCGAAGCTGAAAATCGAAGTTAAAACCCTTCAAAAATTTCATCGAACCGTAACCCGATCCGAACCAAACAAAATAAATTCCTTCGTGTCACAACCCGATCCAAGCCAGAAAATTCATGTTAACCAGAAACCCGACAAAATAAATTTCTTCGTTTCTGGTTTGGATCGGGTTGTGACACGAAGGAATTAATTTTGTCGAGTTCGGATCGGATTATGGTTCGATGAATTTTTTGACGGGTTCGGGTTTCGGGTTAACTCCAATTTTCAGTTTGGGTTAGGTTTCGGGTTAAATTAAATTTTCAGGTGCTGATCGCTTTTGGGTTAACTTAAATTTTCAGTTTCGGTTGGGGTTGCGTGACGACGAAATTTATTTTTCGGGTTCGGATCGAGTTACGGTTCGATGGAATTTTTTTCTTGGTTCGGGTTGGGTTTCGGGTTAATTTTCGGGTTCGGGTCAGTTTGCGACAAGGAGGAATTTATTTTATCAGGTTCGGATCGGGTTACGGTTTGATGGATTTTTTTTTTCGGGTTTGGGTCGGGTTTCGGACCAACTTGAATCGGGTTATGATACGAATAAATTTATTTAACCGTGTTCGGATCGGGTTACGGTTCGATGAAATTTTTGACGGATTTGAGTTTCGGGTTAACTTCGATTTTCACTTTCGGGTCGGGTTGCGTTTGGACTTTGTGTTTCGTGTTAACTTTAATTTTCAGGTTTGGGTTAAGTTTCGGGTTAAATTAAATTTTCAGGTTCAAATCGGTTTTTGAGTCAACTTAAAGTTTCAGTTTGGTATCGGGTTGCGTGACGACGAAATTTAATTTGTCGGGTTCGGATCGGGTTACAGTTCAATAGATTATTTTATCGGGTTCGGGTCGCGTTTCGGGTTAACTTGAATTTTCTGGTTTGGATCGGGTTGTGACAAGAAGGAATTTATTTTGTCGGGTTCGGATCGGGTTACAGTTCGATTGATTTTTTGACGGGTTCGGGTTTCGGGTTAACTTCAATTTTCCGTTTGGGTTAGGTTTCGGGTTAAATTAAATTTTCAGGTTCGGATCAGTTTTAGGTTAACTTAAATTTTCAGTTTCGGTTCAGGTTGCATGACGACGAAATTTATTTTTCGGGTTCGGATCGGGTTAGGGTTCGATGGAATTTTTTTCCTGTTTCGGGTTAACGATTATTTTCGGTTTCGGGTCGGTTTACGACACAAAGGAATTTATTTTATCGGGTTCGGATCTGGTTACGGTTTGATGGAATTTTTATGTCTTGTTTGGGTTGGGTTACTGGTTAACATCGAATTTTAATGTTCGGGTCGCCTTGCGACATGCAGGACTTTATTTTGTCGGGTTCGGATCGGGTTACGGGTCGATGTTTTTTTTTTGTCGGGTTCGTGTCGGATTTCGGGTTAACTTGAGTTTTCTGGTTCGGGTCGGGTTGCTACTCGAATGAATTTATTTTGTCCTTTTATGATTGGGTTACGGTCCGATGGAATTTTTCTGTCGTTTTCGGGTCGACTTCGAATGGAATTTTCAGGTTCGAGTTCGGTACAACACCATATTTTGACAAAGAACTGGTCATTTTCTAAATAGGCATGGTCATTTTTCAATTAGCCTAACACAATCTAGACTCTTTGCAATAAGCCTGAAAAACATCAGGCTAATTGGGAAAATGGAAATGATTCTCCAATTAGACCGGCTCTTTGCAAAGAGCCTAGGCTGTTTGCAAAGAGCCGGATTTCCCAATTAGCCTACGAAATATGTATATATATATATATATATATATATATATATATATAACGGTAGGTCTGTTAAAGAAGAGAGGAAATTTTATGTATGAAAATTTTAAATAAGGTTTGAATGAGTTAAGGATTAATATTGAATGGCAAATCGCACAATCCCCTTGAGGTATTTTGTAGGCATGAATAAGATTACGTTTTAGAATTATTCAATGCTCGAATAAATATGACTAGCACAGTCTAAAAAATAATACTATGACTCAGAAATTTTTTTGCAACGACTAGCGGAACACTTTTTTTAATTACAATTTAAATATTAGTATTAAAATGTATGTTTAAAATTGTATGTGAATTGTATATGAATTATTTTTAGATTAATATTAGATTACATAGTAAAATATAAAATATTCATGAAAAACTTTTTCAGTAAAAGATTCAATAGAAAGATTCACTAAAAATATAACCAAATAAAAAATGTTTCAGAAATTATTATACTATTTCACAATTACAAATACGCACAAACTAATATAAGAAAGTATTATATTTTATATAAAAATCCCCAATTTCTGGAGAAAAAAAATGCAAATGTTATTTATTTCAAATAATAATTTAAGTTAATTTAAGTGAGGGATCTACAAAATGAAGTAAAATACGCGTATAGTTTAATTAATTAAGACAATTCTTAAAGCAAATATTTTTCCGTGCTCAACAACGCGGAATTTAAATTACTGCAACCTCTTATTTGTTGCATTGAATGGTCGACACTCAAAGGGCGGAGTCCAGTCTCCCGTTCAGTTTCAGCTAACATACCTTTCATAAATGGACTAAAAGAAGGTCTAAAAGAAGATGTTTCCCAAGTCTCTACTCGTAATTAAAATACCCCTATAAGTGGTATGGGTAGTGACAAGCTACGGCTGCCGAAAGCAGTCGTACTCCACCGCCGAATGTCCACCGGTGGTGTCCACCGCCGAATCCAGATTCTCGTGAATTCATGCGAGGGCGCGACCAATAAAGGGCCGGTTTACCCGGTGCACCTCCACAGGAGGCGCTTTTTGGCCGGAGGGAGAGACTGGGGCTTGAGCCTCCTACGCCTCTCGACCCTTTCCCAAATGAATTGATCACAGAGGTCGATGCAACATGCGGTAGAGCCCAAACTTAGAGCCCACCACCACACAACACTTGGGCTGACATAGAAGTGATCCGGCAGATTCGTAGTCGGAACCCCATAAGAGGAACCGAGTCCTAGACCAATGCCGAATCACCCCCAAGACCCATTACTGTAATCGCAACTTCCGATTATCGAGTCCAAGAGAGGGAAGAAGGGACTAGTTCATCGGTTGCGGCGAGCAGGAGGAGCTTCTCGCCAACCCGCGACCTTTGAAGAAAATCAGTCCCTGACGCATAGATACTCCTTGGCTAGGGTTTCCTCCCCGCCCAAATGGCTTTTCTTCCGGTGAGCCCTGTCGCGAAATGCAGGAGGTCCCCGATCGACTCCATTTGAGAGGATCATTCACATATAAAAACAACACACACAAACCCAAACCGAAACATATCACAAAATTGTTAGAAACAACGGAAAATTAGTTTTAGACCCACTGCCGGACTCTGAAGGGTATGGTAAACTCCTTCAAGCACTCTAAAGAAGTGGACCCGATCGAGATTAGTTGCGTGAAAGTTATGTGAAGACTCCTGCTAATCCAACCGTCAGGCACAGAACGCTCTGAATACTACTCGTAATGGGTCCACAATACAGTGACTTTTATGACGTGAAATTGGAGATAAGTGGTGCGGAGTTGCTGCATGATCGCGCTCCCCTCGACCCATATTCCGATACTAGTGCCCCCCTTCCTGTTCATCCTATGTCAAAATGTCACCTAGCTTTTTTGTTGCAAATTTTGTTTGCTTTTTAAATTTCTATGTATTTTTCGCCAAAATAATTACAAAACCAATTTTTTTTCGAAAAATCTATTTTCTGGGAGGGGAGGAGATGTCAAAATTTGGGAGGTTGCCAAAAGAAATTTTGGTGGGAAGTTACAAATTCGGATTATGTGACCCAAAAAACATAAAGTAAGTCGAATTTCAGAACTACCATTTATTTTGCCAGGTAAAATCCCCTTTTACCTGGACTATTATAAATGCATTTTTTATGAATAGTACGCATTTTTTAACAAATAAGTACTAAAACGTGTATTTTTATAATATTTGATAGATATTTGTTTGCTTTACGGCATGACTTGATACAGTGATAAACACAACATTTTATTGTTGAAATGTATATATATAAAAAAATCTACATGTACAAAAATATTTTATAAAATTATTTTGTTTTTTCAGACATTTTTCAGAGTCAGTTTCTTGTGTATAATTTTTTTTTTTTTGTGGAAAATAAACCGTTTTCCAACTATCACATTTTGATGATCTATATAATTACTAAATGCAACATTGAGAAAATATGAAAGTTAAAATGAGAATTTTGATGTTTGTTTTATTATTTCCTACAAATTTAATCCAGTCATGGTGAGAGAAATGGGATAATTATAATAAATGTCTTTAATATTAACATGAAAAGGAAAAGTGAATACGGAATAGGATTTATTAATCAAAGAAACTTAATATTTATTAATAAAAATGATTTTTTCTGAATGATTATTAGTTAATCTCCAAAACAAAGTTGGTTTGATGAGTTTTTTTTTCTTTCTTTTTTTTTTTATGAAATTTTTTAAATGCGATAGACATTGTATAAAATGAATTTCTTAAAAATCGTTTCCACTATAAGATGCTTATGTTTGTAGAATTTCGTTTCGAAATATTTTGTTTAACATTTTTTAATTTTCGGCATTGGCCTTTCTTTATTGTTTGCTATAATTCGTTCACATTCAGTCTCATACATTATATATATATATATATATATATATATATATATATATATATATATATTATATCAAATGTACACCAGGTCTACGAATATTTATTGAAACGAGAATACAAATGAATCCAGTGTTAAAATACCAGACAATATATTTAATTAAAAAAAATTCCAAAAATATGTGTTAGAAAATACACAAAATCATAAATATTAAAACGTGTGTTTTTTGTAGATTTGATAGATTTTTGTTTGTTTTACACATGACTGCTGTACAATTACTCGGTACATTGATAAATGCAACAATGTCTTAAAAGAAAAATTCTCTGTAAGTCAGATTGGTGAAATTTGTTTAAAAAAATGATTTTGCAACATGTACAAAAATATTTCATATATATATATATATATATATAGATGATAGAACATTTTTCAGAAACAATTTCTTGTGTATTTTGTCTTTTGTGCAATACCCCACCGTCCAAATAAATAAAAAATAAAAATAAACAAAATAATCCGTACGAAAGACTTTTTTGCCACAAATCATCATATTAAAAGGCAACTGTTGTGAATCGATGAGCAATGACGTGAAGTTTTAAACATCCAGATTAAAATACACTGGTGTCCAGAAAATAAGGGTCAGTGACCAATTTCAGACGTTTCGTCGAATATCTACTGCAATTCATGAGGAAATGCCCGACATGCCCTTGAACTTTGAGGATGTAAAGAACATGTTTGACTTCATGTTTTTAAGTAAAGATTTTGTCGCGAGGAAAAATAAGGGTGAGGGCAATAATAATTTTAATAATAAAATAATATTTTCGATCACCCAAGTAACAGAACATATTAAAATTGTCTGTCACTGTAGCAAATGACTATGTGGATCCTCTTCAACATTTGTGTGCATTTGTGCAAGCATAGCACGTATATTCGTGAAGATGTTAACGTTTCTGTGAAAAATTCAAAAAGTTTTTTTATAGCATGCAGAGTTTTCAGCCAAATTTAAAACCGTTTTCCAAAAACTTGGCAAAAAATCGTAAAAATAGTATACTGTAATTAAAATATCAATATGTTTAATATTTGATGAGATATGGGTATTTGTATAAAATAAATTTTAACTGCGCATGCGCAAACTACAGAAAACAGTTGTTGTCATGATTTGATAGTTAATACTATACAGCAAAGCATATAAAAAGACCAGTAAAATATCGTGAAAACTCAAAAAGTTTCAGCAATAATTGGTAAGTTGAGAAGGAAATCCCATATAATCCCTTATGTCCAAACATCGTCAAAGTTTAAAGGCATTTTGGGCATTTCCTCACGAGTGTCAGTAAGATATTAAGAAAATCTGAAATTGGAAACTGCCCTCTAATTTCCGGACATCAGTGTAGATATTTTAAATAATGCATTAAATAACAACTTAAATTTCAATTACATGTCCCGATTATTAAACATTTGTTGTCACTTAATGCAAAATATACCTTAAAAAATTTAGATGAACAACTTATTTTTTACATGGTTTAATCATTCGCAAATAAACATACGTGCACATCATGTGCAGATTAAATATTTTCAGTGATAAGTAATACAATAAAATAAACTCAAGATCTCATTACTTATCCTGATAATTTAACGTTTGTTATCACTTAATACAAATCAAACGTTACAAATTTGATATGAAAAACTCATTTTTTTACATGGTTTGCCATCCTCAAACAAACGTACGTACACATAATGTTTAAAAAAAAATTAGAAATTTGGGATTATTTTTCCTCAGCAAGGTTTCTAGCCTCACTTTAGACTCGAAGTTTTACTGGAGGGTAGAAGGGTTTTCCTATACTGGTGCTTTTAGTTCCTATGTTTCTGTATGGCCATCCATAAGTGCGCAATTTCTATAATTTCTGTAAACTACTTTTACAAACAAAACAAGTACTGCGAAGTAATATTTCACCTTTTGTCAAATATTTCTAGTACCGCAAAATTCTGGTTATATAGGTTGACATTCTTTAGCGAATTAGCAATCTGTTATTGCAAAAGTACAAAGAAATAGGAATTCTAATAAAAAGATAAAAAACTATAATTCATTTAGCTAGTTATTTGATAATTTTCTCACAACTATACTTAACTATATTTTTATAAATCGCTATCGATAGATTAAAAAATAATAATTTTAACGAGTAAAACTACAACAACATTTTGTATCACATTAATTATCATATAAAAATTATTGTGTTGAAAATACTAGGCACGCTGTTATGCTTCGGAAATTTTTAAAGTGATCATTTTGAATTCGGATTATCATCAAGCATTTAAAAGTACAAAACTTCTTCACCGTGACATATTAGGAACTCAGTAAACCGTTAATGTTTCCCATTCTCATAAAATTAAATTTTAACATATTCACGATAACAATTTCTATTTAAAATTCTGACATCGATTTTATAATTTATGACTTTTGAAGTCAGTTGTACTTAATAATGCTTTTAGAAAACTAAATAGCGTTTAAAATAAAATTATTGTTGGAATAAATGGAATAAATTAGAGATAAATGATGTCGCTGTGCTTTTAAAGAGTAGCTTATTAGCTATTTTAATTCTGCAGAGATCTTTAAGTTCAAAACATGTTAAGTTATTAGTGAGTTTATAAATAAGGTATTGAATGTGTATTGTAAATGTATGCTTTTTGATGTTTAAATTGAAATATTAATAACGTTTAAATAATATTCTCGCTTAATTTTAAAGACAAAGCAGCAACAGTAATAATACTAATTATAGTAATAATAAAAATAATAATTATAATAATAATAATAATTATTATTATATTTATTTATTTATTTATTAACAATAATTTAATTAATAACACGTTCCAAATTTTTTAGACTAATTTAATTCCTTACACTTGGTGTTGCTATAAGATTGGTCAGATTTTAATAGGTGGTAAAAGCACACTAGTCACAAACAATATATTCTGTCAAAAAATCAGAACATCCTTCTCTATTCCAAAACTCGGATGTTTTTCATAACTTTAACAATAGTAAAGATATTTTAACGACATTTTCAACTGACTTATCTTATTTTCTATGAAATGAGATGTCCTCATGAAAAGTTCAAGAATTGCACAGTTACTAACATACGTATTAAGTCAGCTAGAATCTAAAATATACAGTGTAAAGTTAATACTATTTGACTGACGATGGTTGACATTTACATCATGATATCATTAAATTGAACTCATATCAAGGTAAGTCTGTTAAAATTGTAACTAAAATATCTTTATTCTGGCTTCAAATAAGAGCAAGACACACTGACTGAAAAACTCGATTATGAACATGAATCCTTATGCATAATCTTATTTATATTATAATCTACCACATATCTAAAAAATTTCCAATAATTTTTACAACACAGTATATTTTGAAACATTTTCTTGCATTTAAATTTAAATTTAACGGAATCACTCACAAACACATCCGAAGAATACTTTGAAATATAAGTAGGACTCTAAAAATTATTTAAAATGCTGTAGATTCCATGACCTAGTTAAATGTTACAGTCTAAGTTTTAATCGCTCAACTTTTTTTAAATATTTTTCAAATGTATTTTAAGCTTTACTAATTGACATAACTTGATGTTATTTATACTCGGTATACCAAGAGACACTTCTAGGGGTGATATGAAATGCTTGTACCGGAAACCGGGGAGACAATACACCCATTTGTTCAAAAAACAGGATATCTCACTAGAAACCGAAATCATTTTCGTTCATAATTTTAACAATAATGAAGATATTACAAAGATACATTAACAGACGAACCCTTATTTCTGTCAGATATAATGCCATTTAAGTAAATAAATATTACAATTTGCGTTAAAAAAATCTTCGAATCATTAGCTAGATTATCCACAGTTTAAAATGTGACGGACAGTACAGACGGTGATATCACATTTTATAACATTTCATAGTTAGCAACGTTAATTTGCAAAGTTAATCTGATGAAAATTTTGCTAATATATCTTCATTTTTTTAAATATTGAAAAATCAATTCGGCTTCAGATTATAGTGAGACAACCTGTATTTTTGACTGAATAAGTTGATTGAATCCCTTGTTTCGTGTACAGAATTTAGAGGTTTGACGTTTATTATCATCCCACAAATGTCTGACTTTCAGTTCAGATACACCTTGCATTTATTTCGTACAAAAGTCTACATAAACAAGTAAACAAAATCAGGATTATAAAATTTGTTGTTTTTAGATTTTATGTTTAATTCAAAAACGTTTGAGAAAGCTGCAATAAGAAATATATCAAGTGTAATGCCTGGAAGATTTTAAAACTCTCTCTCCGGTACTAATAATACTTACACAGGAATTCATTTATATTTTATTAATGTTTATTTTAGGTCATTACCTTCATAAAAATGGTACAAATATTTCATATATATCGGTATATTGTTGTTATAAAAACGGCTGTCTAAAGCTTAACGTTCAGTTTATTCTAAATCATCCTCTTATACTGACATTAAAGATGATGGGTATCATTAATATTTTTCTTCTTCAACAACCCATTTAGACTCTAAAATGTATGTCATATTTCTATTGTGCTATATTTATGTACGTACAAAACTGCATAATATTTTAAAGTTTCCAAGTACCATTTATTTTTAAATGAGATGCAATGACGGCAATGAAACTATTTACATGAAAAATCTTGCATGAATAAATTTACACTAATTTAATTTTGAACACTTGAAAATGTATTAATGTTTGTCATGTTAATATCTAATAATAATTTAAATGTTAATATCTATATAAAACGGAGGAAAAATAATATATAAAGAACGATATAAAGAAAATATGTGCAGTAAAATAATTTTTAGTACCTGTACTGTTTCAAAACTAATGAAGTCGGCCGGCATTGTGTAATCGAAATTAAAATTTTAAAGTTTTGGGGTAACGCCGTTGTGTTTATTGGAGTATGCGTTTAGGCACAAATATTTGCTAGATTTTTTTTCTTTAATAGTTTCAGGCATAAAATTTCAAATTCAAAAAGCACTCTGAAGGCAGAACAACTAACAGAAGTTAAGGTTAATAAACATTTTTTTTTTAAAGAAGCAGTGTTTATTTTGAAACTTGTGACAGATACATTACTAATGATCTCCTTGTATACCTTTCAGTTATTTTTTCAAACTCCTGAAAAATGGCGCTGTTTTAGAGTCATAACTATTTTACAGTTAAAGTACTTATGATACGCTTAAGATCTGTTCAATCGTTTGTGATTTTATTGAGTGTGAAATAATTTTTTACTTTGAATAATACGTTTGCCTGTGTTGTTTAAATGTAGCAGTGTGGTGTTGCTTAAAATGTTTTTTTTCCTTAATTCCTCTCCCTTCTTTCATGAAAATGCAGTCTAGATATTGACATATTCTGTTTATGATTATAGGTATATGGTCGAAGCGTTTTATCTCTATAATATCAAAAGCATTTTTGTCTTAATCCTACATTATTTGTGCATAACGAGGCACTTCATCACACCACTTATCTCTCCAAAACCACAAATATCAAAATTTTGGAAAAACAGTTCACTGTTAGTTTTTTCCCTCATAGTTAAACCATTCTGCAGTGTTAAGTAATTAAAATAACCAAGTATTGTTCTTCTTAACTCAAAAAAAAATCTTTTCAATGTTGAAAATAACTTTACGTTTATCCATAAAGTGGAGCTATTGTACTTCAACAGTTAATCAGAACATACAGTTCTGTGTACTCTCAATATGCTGATTTACAACACAAATGTATCTGTCTGCTTGTATAGTAATTATAATACTGGCAAAAATTTAAGAGATGGTAGGTATGAATCCCGATTCAGTCAAGAATATTTATCGTATCTCGGTTTCCACTTAAAACAGAGATCTTTGTTTGTAAAAAAAAAAAAAAAAAAAACTGTAGTATTTTTATAGTTAAGTAATTTACTAGCTGTAGGTTGAATATTTTACCAGTTTATTGTTCAATAAATTACCAGTTCCCAGTTACAATTTTACAAGTTCATTCTTCAACATATCACGAATTTCATGGTTGAACCTACACAACTGTATTATTTACGCACCACGAGTTTAGAGCACCAAGTGTTTGAACAAAATTTCATCATCTTATGGATGCAGGTAGCTATTGCAAAACCAAAGATTGGTTCACCTTAGTGAGAAATTTTTAACAGTCTGTTCGGCCGATTATTTCCATAAATTCGGTCGACCCAGTTGCTAGATCTAATCACCTAATTTCATAGCCAGGTTTATGAAAGCAATGTTCCTAATTTCATAGGAAATTCACAACAGATCTGTAGGAAATGAATTTATTCTTTCAATTATTTTCACATTATGTGGAATATTCAAAATATCAAAATATATTAAATGTTTTATAACACATGCAATAAGTAATAACACATCATTATTTTTTAATAAATCAACTTAACTGAAACTACTTATGATAAATATTATGTATAAGAAAAACCTGCAAAGTTAATAAATAATACTTCAATATAGTTAGAATTAAATTCTTATTTCACTTTTATAAAATTTTAAACCTGATAAGTCTATTACATTGAATCCCGAAAAATGCCATTCTCATTGTTCAAAACTTTCCTCAGCTTTATATATGAATATCTCATTTAGGTATCGTGATGAATGCAATCGATACGCACTACTGATTTTAGCTGATCCACTAAGTGTGAGATACTTAACGAGAAACATCTTTTGTTCACGAAATCATCTCAGCTTATTATGCACCGTGTTTTCCGAGATCATCATTCATTTCATGCAAATGATGTTAAGTTAGCGTCAAATGCATCAGGTTACTTAACACACACATTTTCAATAAATGAGCGTGATGACTTAAAGAAATATCTAAGCAGAACTTGGAGAACTGATTAGAATCTATTTACATGATTAGTGATTTAGAATGAATTCTTGATATATGTTTCTGAGTTTATAAATCATATGTTATATGCATTATCTAAGGCGATAATATATTCATATTTATTGTTGATTTACGTATTGTATACTTTGCATTATTAGATGCATTCATTAAACTTTTGATTTGATTTCTTTTCCTTTCAGTATTAATGACGAATTCGATCAGTTTTGGAATAATTTATTTCATTCAAATAACTTGTAGATTGTGAAAGTTATGAATACATTTAAAGATTCCATGCAGAAAATGTAAATCAAAATTAGTTCTTTCAAATCGTAACTTTAAAAATTTCCACATTCTTTAAAAAATATGACAATAATTCCCAGTAAATACATTTTTAAGTAAGGTACTTCAAAAGATTTTTTCATAAATTAGTGAATGAACATATTGTGTTACCACTTTTCTAATACGAATTTGAAATTTTTATTAACAAAAACGTAATTTCTAGCAATTCTAGAAGTTTAAGTAAATTAAAATAAATTATATTTTATATTGAAGAACAACTAGGAGATAGGTTTGTGGTTAGTGGTTATGTGACAGTATTTTTAAAACTTTTGATATAACTAAGATTTAAAAAAAGAACTTCCAAATTTAAGTTTAATTTGGATTTTTTTGTAAATAAAATGTGAAATAAAAAAAATATGGTATAAAACTAATCATTGTGACTAATCATTGTTATCTTTGAGATACCACAGGTTTTTGTTTCAAGAAAAATTATTTTATGTTATTTTTTTATTATTATTATTTTCTTTGTGAGTGCAATATAAAACGTCTGATACTTCCACTATTTTTTATTGATCTAAAGTCCACTAAGAATAATTTTCATATAACCTGTGTGTAGACAATATTTAAATGCAATTTGATGCATCGTTTTTCACAGAGTGTTTGTCACAGTTGGTTGGAGAAAGTTTTATTTTTCTGAATATCATTCTTTTTTTAATAAATCAATTTCTGTGAAAATAATTAAGATAAATAAATTTTTTGAGAAAAAAATTCAAAGATAATAATTAAAATTTCAATGGTTATAATTAAATTATTATTTTATTTTTATCAAATTTTAAACTTGATTAATCAATTACATTTAGTCCTGAAAAATGCTATTCTCAAAATTAACAGTATGACCTATATAATTTGCATTATTTATTTGGAGACTATCTTTTTTGAAGAATTAAATTTAACAGATCCAGTTTAATGCTCGTTTAATATTATTGATATTCATTTCTTTAAAATAAATTATTTTTTTCTAGTGTTACAAGCGCATCACAAGCTTTGAATGATATTTGATTTGATGAATGATTAACTTTGCATTTTTGTCTCATAAAAATTCTTTATCTTAATTATTTTCGCAGAAATTGATTTATTAAAACAGGAATGATATTCAGAAAACTAAAACTAGTATTTTCGTTCTAGATTGAACTGTTGTATTTAAAATGTGCTTAGAATTCCTATTTTCTGAATAAAAGAGAAACTACTTTCCTAATCTCAAACATGCTTTATCTCTCTCTCTCTCCAAGTGAATCCAGCCATAACACATAATCTTTATTTGGATTTTTAAAAAAAAATCAAAATGTCTAATAATACAAGTATATAAACTCTTCGCAAACCTTTCTCACTACAGATCGACCAATGAACCCAATTGATTCTTCGAAATTATCCTTTTTTAAGGAAAATTATACAATATGTAGAACTACTAGAGGTTAATCAACACTTAAAAAAAAATCAATTCACACTAATTCACGTCTCCCAGAACACCTTTCCCATTCTAAGTCATACTGATTATTATGCTGACGACTAAAGACAAGGTCGTCTTTCACACCCATGTGGGTTTTGTGTACATTGCTATATATAATGCTTTAGTTTCATATTTGTGTTTTTTAGGTAGCTTTCAATACAAAAAAGTATAAAGCTACCTATTGCAGCCGTTCGGAGGAAAGCAGTTCCGGAAAATTTCGATATATTTTCACCGATCATGACCCCTAGACCCCAAAACCACCCTCCGTTCAAATGTTGATTTATATATATGGATGGAGTAATATATATTCACGGATATAATTTTGTTATAAGTGTATTAAAACCAGAATTATTTTGTGTGTTTTTGAATCATTTTGTGTTTGGGTGTCATCGATGGGGTTGTGTTTTAAAAAAAGTGTGCTCTCAACTTGTCTTTCAAATCATTTCTCTCAACTCGACTTAGTCAACATGTATGATGCATTGCCATGTGGATGTGAATATTATGCAGAAGTTGTGACATTTTAAGGATTCTGTATAATTATTGTGAGTAAAATATTTTATCTACACTTTACTTGTTCATATTTCCAATTTTATTATTTTAAAACTGTTATCTCGTGGTAATTTCGTGAGGTGTTAAATACAGTTTTTGGGATAATCGATGTGAGTGAAATATATTGTATATTCTTAATGGTTTTTTATTTCCTATTTAAATATTTCCAAATTTTAATATTTCCAATTGTTGTCTGGTAATAATTCAGTGTACCTGGATGATTCTACTGATCTTAGCATTATGCCAGTAGAATTATGAAACACTGAATTATTATTTAAAACACATGTGGGTGCATCCAGGCTGATGAGTACATGTGTATGTGTTTTTTCATATCCAATTCATATTTAATTCTCATGTGGTCCAATTTTCCATTGTATATGGTTCATATTTAATTTATTAATCCATTTGTATTTACTTTATTGCAACTCCAATTTATAATTTTTTTTCCCCTTTCTCTCTATTTCTTTTTTCTTTTTTCAATATTCTTTAGGTATGAGTAAAATTTGGCCAATTACCATTGAAGCACAAGTTATGGTAATATTATGTTTGCACATGTTAATTATTAGCTATGTGGTATTCTGTATACACAATATCATTAATTATCTCTTTGGAGATTTAAGTAGAATGATAATAGAGCTTGATATGTTTTTTGAAATTCATAGATATTATAATTATATATATATATATATATATATATATTCGTTGGCCAGCTTGGTCCGACATTTTGTTTCAAGATGGCGGCCATTTAAAAATTCATAACTAAAATAAATATGCAAAAAAATTAAAAATTAAAATTTTTTAATTACGTTTTAGGCCTTGATACAAGGATTCCAGAGCATTTTTTGGTTTACCTCTATCTTAAAAAATGGCTGAGATAGAGCAGTTTGAAATTCTAGGGTGGCTGACATTTTGAAACAAAACAGCACATTAACGCGATTACTCGCAAATTATTTTCTTTCATTGTTGTAATAATTTTCCCAATCATACGCATAAAACTGTATATTCATATCCGTTAGCGCCAAATTTGGCAAAATTGGCGACATTTGGCGAAATATCGCCAAATTTGGCGACCAAATTAAGTCTTCATAAATGAAGCCAATTTGGCTATTGCTCAATAATTTGGCGAATGTCTTATTCAAATTCTGTATTAACGAATCTTTTGTAAACGTTTCTTTTCATTTTAACTTGCTGTTTTCGTGTAACATTAACTAAAATTTTAAAACGAAGATATAGGAAAGCTACCTTTTCCTCCCGGTACAGGCCGGAAGGACTTTATTTTTAAGCACGTGCCCTGTATATTTTGCAAAGTAAAGGTATTTTGTAAACTCTATATCATATGTAAACTGAATATTAATTCCAATATCATATAGATATGTGCAGATCCACGACGCATATAGTTGCCTCGAGCCAATTAGTCATGGCCGTCTCATGGGGTGCATCTATGTTTCTTATGTAGGTTCTTATGTAGGCATATTATGTAGGTATATTATGTAGGTTGAATAAATAAGTTATGTAGGTTTAATAACGAGCTGTTAAAAGTTTGAATGAAAAACATCTAAAATGACCAACAATAAACTGGTAAAATCCTAAAACATAAAGTGGTTACAGATATCCTTTGTAAACAAGCGATAATCAAACTTCGACCTCTTTTTAAAATGGATCTAACGCACTATAGTATCAAAACATGGACAGGCATTATCATATGGCATCGCCTGATTTATAGGCAAGTACCTAAACACTAGACAAGCAGGCAGATATCAACGCGCTATCAGCATATGCGGATAGTATAGAAATTTTGTTACGATTGGCTACTAAATATTGTAATTGGAATGGGAAAAGATGTAGCGTTGTTTAAGTTTTATCATAACCAAATCATTCAAAATATCAAATGAACCCTATTTTTGAGTTGTGCATTTCTTCCATCAACAAATTGTTTAACATTGAATGATTTTTTTTTTATTTATTATTTTTTTTTACCTTTTTTTTTACTTACTTCAACTTGTATATAACAACATGATATATTATTCTGGTATTTACAAGAGCTGAAAGTAGTGTTAATAACCCTGACAACTCTTTGTGAGACAAGTAAAAAATAAAAATAAAAACAATGCATCCATGCTAGGGAATATATTCTTCTGCGTGCAATTTTCACATTTGTTCTTGGCTAATGTATAAATAACTTTATATGTTTCATTTTGGGAGATGAATAATAGTAAATAACATGATGTGCATTTTTTTATACTGATAAATATTTTGTATAAATATAAGAATACACCATAAACTATTTTTCCCCTTGCTATAAGTCTAATGTGGAAGATTTTTCTCATAGTTTTCAAATTTATCTTTAATTTTCTCATTTATAAGAAATAAACATTAAAATAACCATACAAAAGATATTACAAAGAAATTTTATTAATATATTATAACCTTCCCTTTTCCAAACTGCAATTTATCACGCAAAATTTGTAGCAGCAAAACGTTATGAAAGTTAAGCTACTTACTGACGAATTTAATGCGTAAAATATCGCAGCAAAAAAATAAGGTATAAAAGGTATATTAAAAATAACAAATTCCTTTGGTATTTAAAAACATTGCCACAATCCTTTAAAAAAGGAAAAAAAAACATTATAGGAACCAAATGTATAAGAATTCGAAAATTAGACAACAATTATACACCTTATTTTATAATATTTTATAATGTGACGTTTAAAAAACTGTTAAATAAATAAAATTTTATTCGATCCATAAAACAGAGGGTTTTTTTTGCTAGCGAATTACAACGTTTTTATAAGTTATTTGTAGAATTGATTAAGTACAATCTAATTATAGAAAAATATCAATTGTGATAATAATTTCATTACTATTCGTTTTTTGCTCACTGTTGTAATGTAATTAAATATAGCTTAGAAAGAACATTATTTGCGTTTCTATTTACAAAGAACTACTCATAATGTATTTTTCTTTCTCTTTAATGCGGCAGATACAAAATATGATTATCACAAGCGTAATTTGATTTGGATATCATGTAGCAGTTTTGAAATATTTTTTGTCGGAGGATAATTTTGATAATTATTATTGACTGTGTCGTTCATTTAGATTTTGTCCTCAATGTTATTTGAGTTAGAATATATTTTTATTCGTATGTGTCATAGATGCACTGAATATTTGCAATAAAACAAAGGAATATTTTGTACATTATGTCATACATAATCTCTAATTGTTCATTGAAAGTTTTAATATTAATTCAAATTTGAAGTTTTTTTTCTGGAATCAAAACGTGCTCATTTTCTAGATCTTACTTTTAGAAGGTATGCTTTAAGTTTGAGATAATCTGAAATATTGATAACGAACAGACGCATCAGTTACTCGATTCTACCATACTTCATTTTTCACAATTTTTTATATTAAAAGAAAAAAAAACCCACAGAATATTTATTCTTAACGATTTGTTTTTACTATTGAAAATGTATTTTTTTGTCACAAATGTTTGTTTTATTCCCATTTTCGTATTTTTTTTTGCCTACACTAATTAGCATATATAAACCTAAATTAGTGTAAACAGAATCAGCTGTTAACAAAAACTGAAAATTAGTGGTTAACCCCTTAATCACCATATTCAATTTAGTGATGGTATGCTGAATACCATCAATGTTAAATTTCGTCAAAAAAACAAAACATTCAAAAATACAAAATTCATACCGGAAATCATAAAAGAATAATTTTAACTTATCCAATCACGAAAAGTCTGTTATTATATAAAGTACAAATTACTACTATAACAGTCTCATATGAATTCAAAATTTTAAATTTAAAAAAAGGCCAAACTGGCAAACTGGACTTATGCACTTATGTCCTGGTATTACAGATAGAGGTTTTCATGACGTACGTTTTCATAGGTACGTTTTCATACAGATAGAGGTTTTCATGACGTCACAGGTACGTCGTGGTGCTTAAGGAGTTAATATTTAAACAACTACTCAATAGTATCTGTATATTATAGTTGTCTTCAAAAGGTAATGTAAATACTAGTAAAACAAAATTTATTCCACTAAATAAATTTTCATAATCATGACATTTATGGTTTTATTGTTTCGCATTTCTACATAATATTCAATTCTTTGAAAACAAAGAAAAAGATACTTCATTAAATTTATTAACTAGTTACATCTTATTCCTCTATTGTTATCGTTTTTTTAATTCTTAATACAGAGACCGACATTTTATTAATTTTCTCTGCTTATATTTATGAAAAATATTATATTAATTTTCATGAATTTATTTATTATGCAAAACTCGGAAAAATAAGAAATTAATGTATTTTGACATAAAATGTGCCAAAAAATAATACTCATTATTCGGTTTTAAGAAATTTCTTGAAATGTATATATATATATATATATATATATATATATATTTAATTTTAGCGTTTCAGAGATAAAAGTTAGAAATAAATTTTAAATTTTAAAAGCTTAATTTCTGTTACTTTTGTGTATAATTTTAAGATTGATGAAATGTTGTTAATTTCATATTCTGAAAAATGAAAAATTCTTTCCAGGGTACTTTTCATCTAAAAACATTAACAATTATTTTAAACATTCAGTATCTATAAACACGTCCTTACACATCCGTACAAGTTAGTTTGATACTTATATAAAACTATAACTAAAACAAACATAATTTAAAGTAATAAAATAAATAAAAATCTTTTTTACAGTTAAAGTGTCTTGCTATGTAAAATATTTATTGAAAAATGGTAACTATTTATAATTTAAAGAATAAAATTACATTTAATTGCTATATTTTGGAAGATTTCAGTTATTACATGTTTTAAAAGTCTAGTAATTAATTATATATTTTAAAAATAAACAATTATGTGAAGTAAGAGAGAAACTTCGGAAACAATTTCACATTGAAATGAACTTTAATTAAAACCTAGTGTATCATAAAATTATCGCTAATTAAATTAATTTAGTATGTATCAATAAAGCGATTACGTATCCATATAGGCTGGAAGGGAATGAAATGAATTATATAATTTGAGTGACATAGCTTTTCTGCTTTTTAAAACTAAAATAACTTTTAAGGGGTATTTACATTACTAAAAATAATTTTCAGTTTTCATTTATTTGTATTGTAATTTTATCATAAATGTTTATATAAGGCTATTTTTTAATTAATGAAAAAATTACATAAATAAATCGGGTTTAATTATTATTTTTTTGTTTGAGCTGATTTTTACAATAATTGTGATTTGTCGTCTTTTATATTAAGATACTAAAATTAACTCGTATTTTACATACCGAATTATTAATGATTAATAATGCTTAAAAATTATTAATATACCACGTTTTTATATGTTTGATTTTTAGTTCCTAAAATGGAAATTCAAAAACTACAACATAAAATAAACTGTATCAAAATTTTACATTGCATCTTGCGTTTCTAATATGGAATCTATCTGTGCATGTCTATTTCGGTAACTCGAATTGTCACTCTGCGGCAGGATATGTGACAGGTTTCGTTTTTGCCCCAGATTTTTATGCCCCCAATGAAGATTGCTAATTTAAGAAAAATAGTAATATCATTAAAGTAGTGCCATAGTGTTACTCCGAATATCTCAAATGTTACTAAGGCATTGGCGAAAAAACGTTAGGTTATCTTGATTTGAGTATATGATCAAATTTTGAAATTGAAATATGTCAGAAGTTCAAAAATGTGGCTTGGCACTCTCTTGCCCCGATCACCTCATATATGTTTTGGATTGTTTCTATAAAATTTATTATAACTAAAGAATTGTTAAATGGATTTGATACTATTATGAAAATTGATATTTCGGTTAATATAAATGATAATACGATTGGTGAGGAATGGTTAATTGCATAGTGTTAGTTGCAAAGTGTTTATGACTTCGGTTCGTCTGGCCGTCAGCCGTCTGGCCGTCAGCAGTCTGGCCGTGCACTGACTCCTGTAAATATGCTCAGACTGCCCTGAAATTTTTGTATGTTATTGTCGTTGTTTACTATAGCATGTTTTCAATTTCAATTGAAGTGTGTAGCACTTATAGTTTTTTTTACAGGGACAGCCAAAAGTATTCCATTACATAACAGTCAATGGGAAATAAACGTTTCAAGTGCATTTTGATGACGCTACGTCATTTAAACCATAATGAAATTGATATATAATTATGAAGCGCATTAAAATATGCTGTAGAATATAGGGTTCAAAGCATTTAATATTCATTTACAGGGATAAACAAAAGAATTCTATTACACATCGCTCTATGGGGAAAAATCGTTTGCAGTGTAATTTTGCGATATTTTACTATTTCAAACATAATGAAAATTATATGCATTACTGAGGTGCACTATAAATTGCTCTCTTTTGTGCATTGCGTTTTTTACAGGCACACACAAAATATATTGGTTACAGTACATGTGCGATATTTACAGTCTATGTGTGATAAGTGCGTTTTCAACTTTGGTTTGCATTTTTAAGTTTAACTAAATTTTTTCATATTACGTATGCGTTTATAAACTCGGTTGATCATATACAGGGCTACACAAGGGAATTCGTAAGTATTATAGACTATGGGAGTGAATCGCTTAACGGTAGTTTTTAATTGTGTTTACGCATTTTCCTGCTGAACTATATTTTGTAGACTAATAGAAGTTTGTGGAATATAAATAAATTCATATACAGGGCTACGCAAAAAGATATACATTGTCGTTTATGGTTGGTAATTGCGGCGAGTGAGTTTTAAGTTGCCTTTTAGCTTAATATGTGGTGTGTACAAAAGTCTTCAGAGAATATACAGGGCTGTACAAAAGATTTCGTGTGCATTTCCATCGATTGGCGAAAATTGCTAAATGTGAATATTAAAACTGAACTAAATTTTATCATGCTATATATCCACATCTATTGATCATATACGGGTCTACACAAAATAATTCGACAACTTTTTGGCACTAGAAGGTAATTTTGAAAACTGTATTTTTCAATGTGTTGTATGTTTTTTAAACTGTTTACTTACGTATATTTTTTCACCTTATAAAACGGTGAAGTTTCGTTACAGTTTCCTGTCTGTGTTGGAAATTGTTTCATAATCTATGCTTGACGAATGATTTTTCGTTCTTTTTTATTTTTAATGAAACTCTATTTTTTTAAAGAAACTACTATTTTTAAATTTCATCCATCATGATTACGGCAAAATTATTGCTTGCATTTTCTCTAATATTAAAGACATGTTACTTATCTAAATTCTGTAGAAGTCCAGAGCATTTATATATATGCACTGAACTTTACTGCGGTTTCAGGGTATTGATAAATTTATTAAATTTCTTTTTTTCCCCAAAGCAAAGCAAATTCAATATATACATGTCTTTATAGTATAAATATGTTTTTGTCCAAGATAAATTCATATTTACATCGGTGTCAATGTTACTAGAAGATTCTTCATTTTTTTATTATTTCTATTACTTTTCCTTTTTACTATTTACAGAAACGTTTTAAAATCGGTAAATTCTTATATGTTAATATTTTTAAAATTTCTCTTTCTAATATACTTTTAATATTATATTTTAAAGTATTTAGATTTAAATTCAGTTTAATTTTTCTTCTTTTCTTAGCTGAAATTTCAATGAATACAAGTGACAGAAAATTACTAACAAGTATAACAAAATATCCACTTATCACAGAGCAATCAAATCCAATCTTATAAAAATAACCTAAATCTACCCCTTCTATTGAAAAGAATGACCATATTTCACAAATATGAATGAATTCTAAAAAGGAGCAAAGTATGTAGGATTGCTCTAAGTATTAATCGGTTATCATGCATATCATTTTTGGTTTCAACTGTTTGCCAAAGAATATAATAATTATTATTCTACTGTATTTATGCATAAAATACAGTGTAGTTAAACTATATATCACCTAGTTATGTCATTAACAAACATAAAAAACATATAATTCATAATTCGTACATGTTGAATAACAAAAAAAATTGCAAAAAAATAATTAGCGCTTTAAACATGATAAGTTTCTAATATATATGTGTGGTAAACATTAACAAACTAATGCACATCATTTTATATTTGTATTAATGAAAAGTATAACTAAGATATACATCGAATAAAATACATTTACAGGGAATTATGTAATTATATAATTTCAGAAATCCTGTATACCATATTCTGTTAGATACCGTCTATTGGATAATTTGATGCAATGCATCTACGCAGATGCATTATATTGCAATTTACATAAAGCACTTATCGCTACTAATGTGAATTAAACAATGCTTTATGTTAATGCATAATAACTATAAAATAGTAAATTTAATGAAAATTAAAAATTAATTATTAAATTCAGACGTTTGTAAAATGATACATATTTCTTCTGATTCGAATTCCAAAAGAATATTAAATTTAAATAAATATAATGTATAAAGTATACACAATTGTTATGAAACGATGTCTAGCTTATCATTTACATTTTCTGCAAGGTAACTATCAATTTGTGTATATCTTATGATTGTTTATATTTTATTCAGTCTAATTAGAAATATATTTGAGTGACTCAAACACTAAGTTTCTCAAATATAATTTATGTAGAGTGTCCTCTCAAAAAAATATAATGGAAATTTTGTAAAGATTATAAAAAAATTCAAAAAACATATCTATATATATATAATTTCTAAATTACAATATATGTTCAAAGATTCTTCTGGAACATCTAGACATCCATGTGCATGGCTAATCATGTTCACAGAGACACGTTTTAGCATGTCTTGAAAACCACCTGATGCAACATTGGAGCCTGTTATGTTAGCAGCTAAATTAGCGTAGAGAGTGGCGTAGGCACATTCTTTATGATCATTACGAAATCGCCGCATTACACGGTTAATTGTTTTTCAGGATTGCGCATACTGTTCACCATACTTCTCACTTCTTTCGTCGATTCCTTTCTGGAAAAAATATTTCTATTATTTAACAACACTCCCAGGAAAAACACCATGTTCACGTACACAGGCATGCATGCATATGTCGACATTATTTTGAATACGCTTCTCTGGTCCATTTTAGCTGCTAACATAACAGACTCCAATGTTGCATCTGGTGGTTTTCAAACGACTCTTGCTCGTGTTTTAAAAATGAAATATACTAATAAATACTAATAAATAATCATGTGATTGTCTTTCTTGGGTTATTGTGTGATCATTACGAAATCCCTGTATTATTTGGTTAATTGTTTTGTTGTAATGTGCATACTGTTCAACAGCCTTCTCACGAAATAGCCTTCTAACTGCTTTGGCCGAAATTTTTGTGGTAAAATACATTTCTGTAATGTAACCATAATGTACGGTAAAAACACCATGTTAATGCACACAGACCTGCGTGCAATTCTCAGTATATTTTATTCTGAACTCCATTTGCTACGCCAATTTACCACAGTCATAACACATTCCAATATTGCACAGGGCGGTTTTCAGAAGACTCTTACGTTTGTCTTACAAGCTTATGGATTACTTAAATTCCCAGTAGCGCTTGTTTGGAACACTTGGTATAAAAGATAATATCATATGGTGATCCTAAAGTTTCCTTTATTACATGGATAATTATAAACCAGAAAATCTAGTATTATCATATATATCATTTATGTTGTCAACATCCCTTTTTCTATCAATTTACGAAACGCACAACAACGAATGAGGTATCATTCGAAAGGTTTTTAACGCGGCTTTTCACATAGTACACTCACATTTCGATAAAACATGTTTATTTAATAAAAATTCATGTTAATTAAAAATTAAATCGGCATTGTTTTCATAAATGAAATGTAAGGTTTTCCTGAAATTAGTGTTGCCACAAAAATAAAATACCGCATTATAAGAGGCTCAATAATGTTTATAAAATAAATAAATAGTACCAAAAAGATAAAATATAATTTCTCCACACGGATTTGTTTTATGTTTATTGTTAAAAAGCAAAATTGAAATTGAAATGTTTAGAAGAAAAAGACACCAACGATTGATCAAAGCAGTGGTATCTCACATGTAGAATGAAAGGTACGCTTTGTTATATTAGATTAAATTGTGTTTTATATGTATTCAATTTATTTTCCTTTGTTCCATGTTTTTCCCGAAGCAGATGACGCAATCCTCTAATGCAGTTAAAATACGATTGTTATTTTTTCCCCTCACGCGTGATTTTTGATATTTTCACTCAGTTTTTACTGTATCTTTGATGGAATAAATGAGATGATATTCTGGCTTAACTAATGTTGTTTTCAGATATTTTTATGCTTAACTTTTCTTTAAAATTTAAACCTGCATCTAAAAAATATTAGATATTAATAAAAAATATTACACTGCAGTGCGAATTCTTCACACGGGTCCATTGGTATTACGATAAAAGGGAAAAACATTCGTTAAAATAAATAAATTAAAAATAGATTTTTCGCATGATTAATAAACAATAAAAATTGCAAGTCTATTTTTCTCATTTCTTTTACTTAACAATGCAAAATATAAATTATAGTAAACGTTAATATGTACAATTTTTTAACAATAATTAAGTAATCTTCGGTTCTAAATATTACAAATGTTTTATTGTTTCGCTAAAATAGCTCACCCAGAGAAAAAGTGAATGCGTTCGTGAATTTTTATTAAAGGGCCATTCCATTGTGACGGGTGTGACATCCAGACAAAATTTCAAGAGTTTATATCTATATTTTGGGAAATAAATTAGCATTCTTGGGAAAACATAATTAAAATATTTTTCAGGGATTTCTTAGCTAATTAATTTCCCAAAATATAGATATAAACTCTTGAAATTTGTCTGGATGTCACACCCGTCACAATGGAATGGCCCTAAAAGAAATGGAAGTAATTTATAATATATATGGAATATTTCTTTCAACTTAAAAAAAAAAAAAAAAAATTAAAAAAAACTTGTCTTATTTTAATTTACATGTTCAACATTTTAACATTCAATGAAAATTTTAATAATTTTTAAATTATTATTTTTAATTTCTTCACCAAATGTGAAATTCTATTTTCTTTTATAAAATTAAAAAGTAGTTCATTACATGCTCCTTAAAAAATAACTAAACGAAAAACTATTTAAAAAGAAAATACTATGATTTTTCAAGGTGCACAATTTACAACCATATAAATATAAAACAATATAAATATAGCGTATAAATATAAAAAATATAAATATAACGTATAGGGACAAAAAGATATATATACAGCGATTGAGACTCAAAAATCTTCATATCCGTTTCTTTAATGCTTAATTTCAAAAGTGGAAAAGTTCTCAAACAGATAAAAGAAAGAAAAATAAATAAATAAATAAATAAATAAAATAAAATAAAGAGTTTTATACAATGCAACAATTAACTTCACTTAAACAATTTTTGAATATTATTTAGCTCTTTACAATAGTGAATTGAACAAATCTACCAGCCTTTATCTCCATTTTAATCAACGAGGAAGATTTCGAGTAACAAAAGACTTTTCATTTATTCATTCTAAGTTTTAATTTCTCAAAAAGTAATTTTAATATTTTTTTCTAATGAGTAATTGTGTAATAATTTCAAAGAATTTTATTTTTTAATTTTTGACAAAAATGCTTCATAGAAATGGAATTGTTGTTGGAATTATTATTATATTTTTATTATATTAATTTTGATTTCAGAAAACTATACCTATAGAAATATCTACAGAAACCTATACCACTTTGAAAAATATTATTGCTTTTTATTAATAAATATGCTTATAGTTAATGACTTACATTTAGATTAATAAGTCTTATTTTATAAAAAAAATATATCTATATTGAAATGAGTATAATTCAATATTGGATGTATTTGCATCAGAATGGAAATTTCTAGTTAATATTTGATGAAAATATTATTCGATGTAATTTTTTTAAATATAGCATGCTGTTATTCCTAGTTTTGTACTAAAGGATTTTTTAAAGGTTAAATTTTGTTTTTTATCTTTTATATTATTTTAAAAAAAGATAGAAATGAATTTAAATAAAAAAATCATTTAACGTTATATTTAAATGAGGTTCATTTAGTTCAGAATATTTTAAAATATACACTGTGTTGATGACAACTTAAACACTTACAAAGTTAATGTTTATTTTTTACCGAATCTTTTTTTTATATAAATTATATATATATATATATATATATATATATATATATATATATATATATATATAAGTATCTCGACCTATTTTGATTCGTATTTTTTATTTTTCTAATGGTCAGGAGAAATTTCAATATTTTTGATACCTTCATTTTTAAGTTCAAGTACTGGAAACGAATAGCTTTAGAAAAGAAATATGTTTTACAACGTAAAACAAGACAACTTTTAGAAAAATATGTTGTTTGGCGCTCTGGAAAGTTCTAGATCCAATTCAAATAGGCGTTAGTGTTTTCATTTCACAAAAAGACGTATAACAGTACTCCTGCGCATTTTTTGTCTTCTTAGTTGTTTTATGACCGTTATATCAGTGAAAATATTTTGTGATTGGGAAACAGGTGCATTGACACACCAACAAAACGCTTTGTAACTGAACTAAATTTCTTAGATCATAATATTCAAAATTGACTTTTATGATTTGACAATTTACGCAGCAAAAAAACCTTCTTGCACGTTTTCTCTGTATAACGATAGTTTATAATCTGTACGATACTTCTTATAACTTTTCAGACATAAAGCGGAATTTCAATAATTATGATTTTTATAGATTGAATTTTTAAGTCATCACAGAAAATAAACATTTTTTGTAAGAAATACATAAATAAGTCGTTTACTGCTGTAGAAAAAAAATTATATATATATATATATATATTATAAGCGTTGTGATATACATATGCGTTTACATGATATTCATTGTTTAAACCACAAACATATTGCAGTTTTAAATATTATACACTAAGATATTAAAAAAAAAAAGAAATACGTACAAAAACTAGTCGTTGGGGCCACCGTAATAATTATCCGTCATGGATATGCATAATATAAAATATGAAAATAGAACATGTGTAAACTATTTACAAAATGCTATTCATTTCGAATAAAATCGTGGCGTGATGACGTCATAAACCTTAAATCGAGGCTAACGAAAAAGAAAGGCTACCGCGGTGCTTTACGCGTATCTTTTTTTACAGACCGCGATAGTCATGTGATACTCGAATCCACCAATGCAAGTGTACGAAAAGAGTATACGTCACACTAGCGGTCTGTAAAAAAAGATAAGTAGAATGCACCGCGGTAGCCAATCTTTTTCGTTAGCCTCGCCTTAAATGCTCTATTACTGAATTGCGTAAAAGAAACATCCTCACAACTCCAAAAATGATAATCATATTAACTAAGTGTTTAAGCGTCTCATTTCCAATTAAAATATATCTTTGAATTGCAATTTGAATGAAATACAGGGTCACGAGAAATCGAAAAGTGTGGAAAATATGATTCTAAATATCTCGGCAACTAATTATTCGATCGACTTCATTTTTTATGCAAAATTTATGTTTTTTAATTGTTTTTCATATTTACTCCTTAAAATAAACAATTTCGAAAAATTTTATATGCCTTTTATCAAAACGATTATTTCGAGAGTCCGAAAAAAATAGTTCCGGATAATCGAGGTTACTGAAATTCAATATGCTTCTTCCCATTACTACATACTAAGTACATACCAAATTTCAAGTCTCTATCTCAATTTTTTTCGGGAGATAGAGCGTTTACAGACACACACACACACAGACGGACGGCAAAAATAATAAAATATAATTAAGTATGTCAAAAATTATAATTTTGAGTTTTCAAACTTTTTTAAGTAAATCAATATAAAGCATAATCTATAGAATACTTCTTTCGACATAAAGATTTCTTGATTTATTATCGTTAGCACATTAACCTTTCTTACATTATAGAGAAATTTTATTAGTTTATAAAATGTCCATTTGTCCATACCTTTATCACTCTGTTGGTTGTCCGGTGCATAGCAAGTGAAAATTCCAATCCTTTAAAATAGAGATAAAATGTTTAAGTTATACAAACAGAAACACAAAAGGCTTATAAAAACCTTTTAATGATCGACATATGTTTCAGCGCTCATATGGCGCCATTTTCAAGATATATAACGATACACAAAAATATTCTCGCAAATTTTTGAAAATAAACTTAAAAATATAAGTGACGAGATCACACATGCCAAACTCTAAACGTGAAAATTAATATTTCCTTATTACGCTTACAGTTGACTATTTCAAGCGCCGGCTTATTTTACATATATTGTCATTTATGTTTTCAAGTTTATTTTCAAAAATTTGCGAGAATATTTGTATCTATCGTTATATATCTTGAAAATAGCACCTTATTAACGCTGAAACATATGTCGATTATTAAAAGGTTTTTAAAAGCCTATAGTGTTTCTCTTTGTATCACTTAAGCATTTTATCTATATTTTATTTATAATAAGTGATCTTATTATGTGATTATGTTCACATCCTTTGTTATATTCATTAATTTAAGCTCTGCTAAAAAATTAATTAGATATACAGGCCAAAAACATTGACCTCGGCTTTTATGCCTTAAATATTAAACATAGACATATATTATAAATTACAAAATTAGATAAAAACAGGTAGACAATTTTATGAAGTTGATTAAAAATTTCAGCGGATTAAATTTGAATAAATAGAAAATTTAAATTTGTATATGGCCCCCGTACAAAAAAATTCCCAATGAGTAAAATGTGCTTCATACACTAATAAGGTCATGTGCAACATTGCAGTATTTTATCATAAAGTGTCGTAGACATATATTTAAACGAAGTTGATGAGGGGTTAATCATAAATTAAAATGTAAATGTTTACAGCTAGAGTGCAGATGACGCAACTGTATGTCTATGGATGGAAAACTTTGTAATCTTTGCGTATAGTAATTATTTTTACACAGTTTAGATATCTTTCTATCAATAAATAGCACAGTTATTATTTATTTATGTAATTATTGTTTTATTTCGTAATTTGTGCATGACCCCTGAAACTCGTACATCCGACATGTTTTTTCCCCTTTGCGAACTCATATCCAGGCATCGAAAAGTGGTTTAAGTCATCATTTATGTATTTTCATATCTCTGCGAGCTGAAGTTTTGTACATGACCTTATTAGAGTATGGAGCACGTTTTACTCATTTTGAAATTCTTTGTACGGGTGCCAATTTTTTTTTTTTTTTTTTTGCGTTTTTCAAATTTAATCCCCTGAAAATTTTAATTGATTTCATAAAATACTGTACATTTTTTATGTAACTTTCTAATTTATGATATATGTCTATGATCAATATTTAAAAAATAAAAGCCGATATCATTATTTTTGGGTCACCTTGTATATATAACTTTCTAATTTATGATATATGTCTATGATCAATATTTAAAAAATAAAAGCCGATATCATTATTTTTGGGTCACCTTGTATATATAACTTTCTAATTTATGATATATGTCTATGATCAATATTTAAAAAATAAAAGCCGATATCATTATTTTTGGGTCACCTTGTATATATATTCTCCTCGATTTTGCTCGCCTCGTGTATGCCCCTAAAGATGTGTGCTCGTTACTGATTTTAAATCTTGTACTATGTAGTTGCAGAATTGCCAACATATAGGAGTGGGAAATGCCAGCCTGGATGTCGCTCAGATAGCTCAAACGGTAGAGCATTGTTGCGTTGTACCAAAGGTCAGTGTTCGACTCCCAGTCTCGACATTCTTCCCTCTGTTAGTTGTACGTTGCGTAGCAAGGGAAAATTCACATACTTTGTTAAAGTCATTAATTTCTAGCATAATTTCATCTCTGCTGAAAATTTAATTAGATATATTAACTATCACTGAACATATCCTTCATTAGAAAAATATTAAGAAATAATTTTCAATATGAAGAACAAAAAAAAAATGCTAAAAACGTTTATAAACATTCTGAAGTATATATGAGTCGTTTTCTAGATGAGCATTAATATTAGAGTTAACATTAACAGAAATACTGCAGTTTCAATATCATTCAATGCTTTTTAAAGAAAAAAAAAATACAAAGCAATGAATAAAACAGCTGTTAACACTTCCTAAAAAATCATGATATCGATTTCGTTGCTGCTGGAATTAAAAAGTTGAACAG
This sequence comes from Maratus michaelseni, assembly GCA_963931845.1. NCBI lineage: Eukaryota > Metazoa > Arthropoda > Arachnida > Araneae > Salticidae > Maratus > Maratus michaelseni. The sequence continues at coordinate 228,795,782 of OZ007590.1, read as the reverse complement.
TTCTCAAAAAATACTCAAAAGATGAATAAAAGAATTAATAAAAAAGAAATTGTATTTTAAAAAGGATAAAAATTCCAACAATAGACTTCATTTAAACTACTTTTTTAATATTATTTCGCTCTTTATAATCGTGAATTGAACAAAGTCTTCCATCATTATCTCAATTATTGAGAAAGGTTCTTAGTTACAAAGATCTCTTTATTAATTTATTCCAATTCATATAATTTCAGACAATAATCTTGAATAATTTTTCTAATTAGAAACTGAGTAATAATTTTGCTAAAAGATATTTTCATGTTTGAAAAAAAAAAAAATATATATATATATATATTGCTTCAAGACCACTGATACAACAGGAATGTCAGACTTTTCTTCTATAAGGAACTATTGTATAATATAGTAAACGGGAATTGCAGGTAATTGAGTTGAAGTGTTTTATTTATTTTTTCATTATGATACCCTTTTGCATTAGAACAAATACATAACACATAATGGTGTTGCTACATTCAATATTTATACAATTTTTCTTTTTTTTAAGTTGTTAATCTTAACATCCTGATGAATAAAGCAATTCTCCCTTACCCCTATCGTTTGCGCAATGTTTAAAATAATGGAGATTTATTTTTTAACTTGTAAATATTATATAGATTTTTACCCATAAAATAAAAGCTGAGACAACTATGAACACGTAGTATAATTCTTTTTTTTCTATTATCTACAAAGGGAATTTTGAGAGTTGATAAAAGTTAACACCCACCAAGTTTTGTTGTTGTTGTTGTTTATTTGAATAAGTTTCTTTTGCTTTGTGTTTTAAGATTGTTAAAAAATTTATTTAAAGAGTTTCTTATGTTAAAGGAGTATTATAAAATTTGAATGCTGAAATCCACATATGGGTAACACATGCGGGAAATTTCGGCTTGTTATGTATTTTTGACATAAAAGCATATTGTTTAAAAGCTGTGGTTTGGAAAAGATCATAAAAAGCTATTTAAATTATTCTAGGCAATATCTTCAGCAATATTTTATTTAGCGAAATTCGCCTTAATTTTTACAAAGTTTTGAGATCTTGTAAAAACTTTTCTGCCAAGTTAAAAAGAAATCTATTAATTATCCCTGTTTTGTGTTGTTATTTAACTACTTGTAATATGTGAAATATGTAAAACTGTAAAGTTCTTAAAAGAAAAATTCTTCTTATAATTCAGCTAAAAAAATCATGTTAATAAAATTGCAATTAAAACATTATTTCTGGTCTATCTGGTTATTTTCACCCAATGACCGCGAAGAAGGTAATTGTATTCTAAAATTTATTTTATTTTTTAGCAATAAGGCCCTAATTCTCAACAGTTACCACATTTCTATATAATATTTCATTCGATCTTGGATTAATTTAGTTAGCAAATGTATATTTTCTAGCATTAAAAAAGATGTTTTAATAATCACGATATCTTCATTTATAACATTTTAATTAACTCTGATAATTCACTTTGTTAAGAAAAGTTAAAAAATAAACCCATAACCGCTGTAAATAAGCATCTAAACATAAATCGATCAAAGAACAATTATGGACTTTTAAAGTTATTTAATCATAATATTAAAATACATATACATTATTCGATAATATACTTAACGAAGAAGGATAGCTAATATTTTTTAATAATGTAATTAATTTATATTTTAACTATTTCTGGCACAGACAAAGTCTATTCGTTAAATGAGAAATTACTGACTGACACCGGAATTCACAAACAACTTTTTAGAAAATAACAACTCCGTATTTTAAGCTTTCATTATAGAAACAAAATTTTATTAAATATTCTTGGTGCGAATGCAAGTTTGAAATTAAAATTAGGTGTGCCCAGAGTGGGATGACTGTGCCAGAAAGAGTTAAAGAGTGTTTTTCTTCTTTTTAGAAAACTTTACTTAATTTAATTAGCATATTTAACTTCCGTAAAACTATAGATAAATTTTAATAGTTATGATGGATTTCATTTTTAATTTCTTAACAAGCACTGAAAATGAATTTGTATAAAAAATTAAATTAAATTCTTAACAGATGTAGAGAAATAACTGAGCATTTAAGGAATAATAAAATAAATACGAGTTATTTTTCGAGATAGATATATTACAAGCACTAAAAAGTCTGTAAATTGAAATACTATACAATATACTATTTAAAGAAAAGTAATAAATAAATAAAGCTTAAGTAAGCGAAGAAAAATGCAACAGTTGAGACTAAAAAAATCCAAATACCGATTTTGTTTATGCCAAAATTAAAAACATGATGAATTCACAAAGAAAAATATTCAAAAGATGAGTGAATGAGAGAATCTATAAAAAACCGTTTTTGAAATAATTATACAATGCAACAATTAACATCATTTAAACTATTTTTTAGTGTTATTTTGCTCTTAACAATAGTTATTTGAATAAAGATTCCAGCTATTATCTACATTTCAATCAATGACAAAGGCTCTGAGTTACAAAAGACTTTTCATTACCTTATTCTAATAGTTTCAAAGAAGTATTATAATGAGCATCTGTGTCATAATTTTCAGATTTTTTTTTTCAAAAATCCTTCAATTTCAGGCGTGTTATTGTATTTTTTTAGTAAGATTTAAGTAGTTAGTATATCTGCAGAAAACACATTTTCAAAATTTACTTTTGTATTAAACTAATATGTAAATAGCTGGACATATACCGTTGCATTACAAATTTGTAAGTTTCAGAAAGATTGTTTAATTGCATTTTATTTATTATTCATAGTATTTTCGTTTCAAGCAAAATTTCTGCTTAATATCTAATTAAAATATTACGTTATGCAAATGTTTTAAAATTAGCTAGTTATGTTACTGTTACGCAATTTAGAAATATGTATGTGGTTCAAAGGTGAATTACAATATGCCAAAAAGTACAAGAATAGGAAAAAAAAACAAAGAGTTGCTGTATGAGTGTTGTAGAAATAATACTAATGTATGTTTTGAAACTGAAAATAACAATGTGTCATTATACCTTTGTGGCAGTATAAGTAATATTGGGCTTTCAAGACACGGATGACGCATATATGCTAAAATGTACGGAATTTTCTACTACTAAATCCTTATAGTATTCTTCGCCTTATTTAATTGCAGAAATTTAACGATTAAATAAAGCGAAGAATACTACAAGGATTTAGGAATAGCAAGCAACATACAATTTGGCATGTAGACTTCCCTTATAACCCAATTTTATGACTCGAATGATGTTGATAGAATTTCGGATTATAATTAGAAATAATGGTTAACAGACTTCACTTTTAATTATATAATAGAACTTCTTTGAAATTTTGAAGTTTACTAGAATTTAGGATTATAATTACAAGTTCAAAAGTGAAATTTAATGAAATATTTAAAATATAAGCAAATAATCGCTGACTAAATACTAATTCATATTTAGCCAGTTAAATTTATAAACATTGAATTCTAAAACACGATACGGAGCCTAAATTTGATTAAAATTAGTTGTGTTTTATACTAACTGTTTTATCGAAATAAAACAAATGTACTTTTGTTAAAAAAAAAAAAAAAAAAAAAAAAAAAAAAAAAGATTGTTGCATGTTTGATAGAGAAATACGTTAATGGAAGCTGAAATTGAAAATAAAATCCTACCATTTTAGTTTCTGATAATTTGACTGATATTACTCAAATTTCTGATATTACTCAAATAATGTTGATATAATTCCAAATTATAATTAGAATTTAAATAATATACATGAAAATTTTAAAATGTAAGTAAATAATCGCTAACTAAATACTACTTTATATTTAGTCACAAATTTAATAAACATCTAATTCTTAAACACTAAATGCACCCTAAATTTAATTATAATCAGGAAATTCCCGTTTTTCAGTTTTATATAAAAAATAAATGTAGCACTCTATGTAAAATGCAGTAAAAAACAGTAAAAAAAAAAAGTTGTGTTTTCAAATTATGAGCAATGCATTGTAAGGAATGTACTTTTGTTCAAATAAAATAAAATAATGTATTGTTGAATATTTTGTAGATAAATGCGTTAATGTAAGCTGAAACTTTAAAAAAAAAAAAAAAAAATGTATGCCATTATAGTTTCTGGCAATTAATAATGTTAGTCAAGTGATGTTGGTAGTATTCCTGTTATAAATCAAAATTAAAAAGTTTCTTATGATAAATTTAAACTATCAGTGAATAATTGCTGTATAAATAATAATTTATATGTTGTCAGCAAATTTTATAAACATATAATTCTAAAATACGAAATATAGCCTAAAAATTATTATAATCAGAAAGCTACCTTTCGCTTTTTTCAGCATTATATAAAAAAATATTAAAACCCCTATGCAACATAAATAAAATAAAATAAAATAAAATAAAATAAAATAAAATAAAACAAATGGAGCACAAATTTCATTATAATCGCACATTTTCCTTTTTTCAACATTTACATGGGTAAAAGCTATGCAAAATACAGTAAAAAAACAGTAATTGAATTGTGTTTTATGCATACGATATTATATATTATTATCATTATTTATCTATATATTCATATTTGTTTATTTATTCGTAAATAGATTTTATTAGTGAATATGACATAGACATACTTCTAAAAGACCTTATTCTTTTTAACGTTATTAATGCCTTTATGAATGTAGAATCAATGTACTTATATTCCTTTAAGGTAAACTCTATTTGCATAACATGTGTACGATTTGTGATTTTTAATTAGATTATATTTTAAAAGATATTATTTCCAGAATATCAAAATGCGCCGCTTTAGAAGAAGAATTATAATTTAAGAACTTTAATAATATAAATGAACACTTTCTTTTCAAAAAGAATTTTTTATAGAAGATTTCCTATGTAAATATTTCGTCAAGAAAAGACCATGGTTGGAAAGTAAAATTTCTTAAATATGAAATAACTAGAATTAAATGAAAAAGTTTATAAACACTGTATGTTTGATTAAACTTTCACCTGGAAACATATATTGCAGGTTTCATTTAATGAAACGTTTGCTGTTTCATTTAATTCTAGTTCTTTTGTATTTAATTAATAAATTTCAAATTAAAATGAAAGAAGCATCTTCTACTTAAATATTTTTTCTACAAACTTAACAAATGTTCAAAGAATAATATATAATATTATTTAAAGTAATATCTCATGCTAATTTTTAAGTGTCAAATGCATTATATATATGTAAAAAAATATAATGTTAAAAAAAATAAATAAAAATATGTGTAAAAATTTAAAAACTTAATATAATTATGTTCAAACAGTTTAAAACATATTTTATTTTTGCTTTTAAGATAGTTACATGTTTTTTGAATCCTTAAAATTGATTAAAATCATACGTACCAGTTCAAATTGTATGTACCAGTTAAAATTTGTTCACCCATAACTATCTTCATTATTTTATAGCAGTCAAATATGTCCGAAAATTAAAATATTTAGATTACTTAATGAAATAAACCTGGCATTTTGGACATAGATTCATTGAAGTTTTTTTTTTCTTACCTGAAAAACTTCTTTTCTTACTTTAGATGGCGTCATACATATTAAATTTTATGTATTTCCTATGAATTATTATTTAAGCCTTGCCCCTTAAAAAATAATAGCCATTGTCTCTTTTTGTAAGAACAAAAAAATAAGTATTCTCATGGGCATTGGCGTCTAGAAAGATAAATATTATTTCTTCTGTAATATATGTACTTAATTTAAATGTAGAAACGAAATCTGAAACTCTGAACACGTTTCAAAATTTTCTTTAAAGACATTTCACATAAGACGTATATATGCGTTTTATTTTAAGAATATAACTTCGCTTATAAACAGTTAATTTTATTTTAGAGATTTATTAATTCTAATCCCTGAAAAAGAAACCTAAAGAAATGTCGTTAAAGTATTCTGGTCGGAAAATTACACACTTTCTAATAATTTTGAATTTTCATGGAACATCATTTCTGTAAAATGTTTTTAAAATTCTTGTTCATTAACAAACAGACTGAATTAATAAGAGGGCGATTTTTGAAAAACAAAACAGTAAACAAAAACAAAATCTTTCGATTATTATGTTAATTTCTTGATTATGCTTTTGAAAAAATGGAAAATGTTTTCATTAGAAACTGTAATTTATTCCTTTTTTTGCTAAAGAAAAATAAACAATTTACATAAAAAGCTTATAAAATTTACTTTCTTCATCAATGTTTGTTTTATTATTTTATTATTTAGTACATAATTTCATGTCCTATCTGTAAAGAATATTTTATCTCTTATAAGCCTTACAACAAGTATTCAATTACGTTTTTATGGCTGAGGTATTTTTTTACTATATCTAAAATCATTTCTTATTTTACTGTTTATAAATACAGTAGAGCACTAATCATATGTTTCACATTTACTCGTTTTCATTTATTTGTAATCGTGCTACTTTTTAATTCATTTTAGAAGGATGACTTTTCTGTTATTATTCGTGGTTATTTCAATAGACCATGAAAGATTGAATTCGAAAAACATCGCAATTCAGGTGATATTTTTATAAATGTGCCGAACAAAACCCTGCATGTATGCTAATAAAGTTCAGTTTGTTAAACAGACAGGTTTAATTTTCATAGTGAAAGGATATTGCGTTACTTTAATGCAAATATTTCCTTTATTGTATCTTTTTCATTTATACGTTGTTCCCTATCGGTCCCTTGGTGGTTCACGTTGTAATAAAAGTTCATTTTAAGACTGAAGATGAAATATGGAGCTGAGTGCTTAATTTTTTATTTAATCTATGAAGTGCAAGAACTGCTTCAATATATCTAGAAGAATATTGTATGAGAATAAAAAATTCACCGTTTAACAAATCAACAGGGAATAAGAGGGAATGTCACACATATGTGTGACATTCCCTGTTATTATAAGTATATTAAAAAAAACTGTGCAAGTTACAAATTTAAAAACATATTGAGTTTAGAAATATCACTCTATAAATATTCTCTTGCAGTACAAATGTCTTAAGAAACAAATAATGGAAATTCATAAGCGATATTACACGCATTTACGCCGAAATTCAAAGGAAATATCATAAATCATTATTCCACTGAAAAATGAAAAACATGAAAATCATGGTTAATAACATACAGACAGAATAACTTATTTTGGTTTCGATGCTGTTTATCAGCTTCAAAAAATGTTCAGTTTGTTTCGTAGAAATATTTTGTGTTAAGATCAAATTTAAATCTGTTAGGAATGTACACTGTAAAAAATGACCAATGTTTCTTATTTTATGAAAATCTACTATAACCACGAACGAAAATATAATCTAATCTTCTGAGTTATCCGAAATTCCGAATAGCGTGCTCCATTGACTTTTGAATCCCCAGAAACCAATACATCTCTGCCCGTATTTTTCAGAAACGTTTCCGAAGGGTTTTTATAGTATATTAATTAGTGTTCTCAGCCTGGAATACCTGTTTTTCGAATGCTATCAATTCTCAAGTAAACATTTTCATGCTCAAAAAATATGTTTAACAGACAAACATGCAAAATTAACAGCGTTAACAATAACATTAAAATTAAGATTATTTTTTTACTCTTTCATGTATAAATTAACTTATGCGACTGAAAACTTTTACTTAAGAATTGATGACATTCGAAAAACAGATATTCCAGGCTGAGGACACTAATTAATACACTATAAAAACCCTTCGGAAACGTTTCTGAAAAATACGGGCAGCGAAAAACACTTTGTTTTTATAAATTACTCTTTAAATTTTTGAAATGTATTGGTTTCTGGGGATTCAAAAAACAATGAAACACCCTATTCGGAATTTTGGATAACTCAGAAGATTATGTTATATTTTCGTTCGTCGTTATAGTATATTTTCATAAAATAAGAACCATTGATCATTTTTTACAGTGTAGACTTAAGTATAATAATATCATAAACTAATGAAGATAGTGAAAATAATTATCTAAGGATTACATTTTAAACAAAAACGAAAAATCATGCGTCAAGCATAGATTATGTATCACATTACAACGCTTACAAAATAATTTTACAAATCATTACCGTTTAATAAGCTGAAAGATAACATCTAAGTAAACTATTTGGAAAACGCATAACATATTTAAAAAAGTAATTTCAGGAATTTCCAACATATATTTCCAACATAAACAATATTCGGAAAATATCCGAAGACTTTTATTCAGAATTGTATATTATCTATAGATTTGTATATATACTACATAGGATGCTAAATTTTAGTTTATTTAGGAAACGCGTAGCACAGTTTAAAATTCTCCTTCTGGAGTTCCTGTCAATAAACAGAAATGTGTTCGTGAACTATTGTGATGCCCTGTATATGATCTACAGAATTTATACACTGAATGTAATAGACAAAAAGTGAGTTAAATTTAAAATCGCGTTCAGCAACTTAAAACGCACTTCCAGGAATTATTTTAACAGACAGTAGATAATTCTTTTGTGTGTCCCTGTAAATGAACAATGACTGCTATACACATAATATTCTGTAGTAAGCCTCTTGTAATGCACCTTAGTGATATATATAAATTTCAATGTGTTTAAAATAGTGAAACATTTAATTAAACCGCAAACGATTTTTCTCCATAGACGTAATGTAACGGAATTCTTTTGACTGTCCCTGTAAAGTAACTATAAGTGCTATGCACACCATATTCCATATTAAGCTTATTGTCATGCACCTTAGTGATATATATCAATTACAATGCGTTTGAAATTGTGTAACATCATTAAAATAAATCACAAATGATTTTTCCCCATAGACCGTAATGTAACGGAATTCTTTTGAGTGACCCTGTAAAAAACTATGAGTGCTACACACTTCAGTTGAAATAGGGAACATTTTATAGATAACGAAAATAACATATAAAAATTGCAGGGCAATCCGAGCATATTTACGGGAGTTAGAGCACGGACAGACGGCAGACGGCAGACGGCCAGACAAACCGAAGTCATAAATACTTTTCAACAAGGTTGGAAAGTGTTAAAAAAGAAACGTAATCATGTATAAGAAAAAGGTTTAATACATTCAGTATAATTTCTCTTATGTAAATTGATAAAATCTTAATATTCCATTTGATATTCTAGATAACATCGCAGTTTTAAAATAATTTTACTGTTTAATATTCTAATAAAACTCACAGCTTAAAAGTATTTTTTCCTAAATGACTAACATTGTGAGTATTATATAGACATGTGTATAATTTAACCATATTATTCACGAATAGAATGTCTATTGTAAGATATTATACATATTTTGAACGAAATTTTTTTCTTAAATGCACACCCAGAAAAAAGTTTTGTTGAATCAACAAAATTTTTTTTGACCCAACAAAACTTTTTGTTTAAATATAGGTCAATGGAAATTTTGTTTAAATCAACAATTTTTTTTTTTTTTTTTTTTTTTTTGCAATTCAAAAAAAAAAAAAAAAAAATTGTATCGTCAGCAAAAAATGTTTTGTTAATTTAAGTAAAATGGTTCAATTTTACTTGAATTCTGCTAAAACAACCAAAATGTACTCAACAAAACATGTTTTGTAGTTTTAATCAATTCCTTTTTCTGGGTGCATTTTAAAAAAATTCTATATTTTAGAGTTTTACATCTAATATTTAAGAACAACTTGTAAATGTAATTAACCAAAAATTTCAATCTTGTTATTAAAAACTCCCCCCTCCCCCCCCCAAAAAAAATTAATTAATAAAAATTCATTTCGTTAAAAAAAAATGTAGATTGATTTTCTTAAACATTTCATTTTTTAAAATTCGAAAAGAAAATTCTTTTTTAAAAAGCGAAAGATTATAAATTTCTTTTCTCTTTTCAGTTTTCAAGTAATGCAAAAGGACAGTTTCACTCAGATTCCCAACAATGCCTCAAGAGCTTCATTTCGTAAGGAATCTTCAAGAGTTGCTCGTTGAAGTGTACTTTACTATTATAGTTAAACATCCTTAGATTCCTTTTAAGCCTTTTCTTTCTGTGCGCAAATTCCGGAGTCTTGTATCCAATGAAGATGATGAATAATATCCGCCAGGTTCGGAGGAAGAGACTCACCCGGTCTGAGAACACTTATGATTTCAGTTACGGTTGGAATTCCCTTATTCGTGATTCGTTACTACAGTCTTCATGGCCTTTATCGATTAGTGTGGATACAGATGATGATGATGATTTGTTGTGGACGAGATCATATAAAGGGTAAGTATTTGCCTCAATTTATTTTTGCTTCTTAGAGAAAGATAATCCTTTATCACCGTTATCGTATTAATGATCTGATGGAAGTATTCCTGCACAAGCATTTAAAATTTTTCATTGATGCGCATTCTTCAATCTTCATGCTGTAAAGTATATTATTTGAAATTTTATCTTAATTGAAATTTCTTTGTAAATAATTGAGGCAGTTTTTGTTTGGTTTTAAGGATAAATTTAGAAATACATCATTAAATAAGGATTGAGAATTAGGCTTATAATTACAGTGACTTTATAATCACAATTTGTTTTAATATTGAAATTTCTCAAATGACTTTTTTCTAGTTTTAATCATAATAATTATGTAGATTAAATAAGACGAGAGATTATCAACCTGAATTTTTAGTGACGTTAGTGCAAAAAATTTTCAATGGTCTTTCTTATTACGTTTTGTTAAAGATTAATCTCTTATCAAAATTATCACATTTGAGTTCAGTGAGACAGTATTTTTGTTAGTAATTTGATATTTATTATGAATGCAAATACGGCAATTACATATCAACTAATTATACAATAATTTCGTGTTTTCATCCGGAAGCACTATCGTGTACTGGGGAATTCTTCATCAAATTACTCTTTAGAAATGGATTTTAATGATTTCATTATAAAGCTTTTGATTTACATTTAACTTAAGGTGACAGTGAACTTTCAAAACTAAATTTTGATATTTTTAACGGAGTCACTCGAAATTTGTCAGAGTTTTTAAGAACAGACTAAAATACTTATGCACAAAATATGAAATTAAAAAAAATAGTTATTTCATTTTAATTATTTTAATACGGCAAAAAATTAACATATTTCAATATGTTACATGCGAATTTGTTTTTCATAAAATATGTTAATATTATTTATTCATGGGATACTTTTCACATATATTGGAAGTTGGCATTAATTGTAAAAGTTCACTAAATGTACAAATAGAAAAAATATAAATTTATAATTATTCTTTGTTTTTTCTATAAAAGTAACTATATATTTCCATATGTACTTATATTTCAACACAAAAGAACCCTAGAAATTAAATTTTTCATATTAACATTTAATTTTTATTACATAGAGGATATACAGTATGAACTGGAAAAGAATCTGATAATTAGAATTGCGCATAGCACGTTTCCAATTTTAGAAGTACGGAAATTTTTCAATTTTGAGAAAACATTATTGAGGGTATAAACAATTGCTTAAATACATAATTCTTAAATTAAAACTTAATAACACAATCTAAAATAAATTATTGTGCGCAAACATATGTATATAAGTAAATATTATTTGATAAGGTATGTAGTTGATAAACTAGGCGTGGCACAAAGAATGCTTTGTGAACTGTGAAAATGTCAAAATTTTCACTTTTTGCATATTACAATAACTATATATATTTTAATAACATTTAAAATGCACCCGCAGCATACATGGCATTTTCTTGTTTCCTTTTCCTGGCAATACTGCTTGCTTTTTATTTGTGCTCGATGACATCCATATATAATGGGAAATTTTTGAGACAGCATAAACACAGTATCATCACATTCCACTGAGTTTTTATTAGCATCTTCAGGAAAAATATTAGCCAGTATCATCAATTTCATCACCAGTATCATCAGTTACTCTTCCACTTATACTCTCATTCATGATAGGGCTCGATAAATATTTCATTTTAGCATTGTCAGAAGTTTCTGTTCTACGTTTGCAGGGCCGTCCCTTCATATTCCGACAGCGAGAACTAATGGTGTACACATTAAAAATTTAAGTACAAATATATTCTTATATTACCTTATATATTTCAGACAAAAATATAAGATATCCAGGAAATAAACGAATTTAAAACCGAATAAAACATTGACAAGCTCAATCAACTCAATTTCAAGATAGAAAAACATATTACAAACATTCACACTACACACTTAGCAACCAAAACAAACATCGTGGAAGCAATTCAGTTAATAAAACAGTTAATACTCAGCTATCGTAATAACTAATTCTGGAATTTATGGAGCTGAAAGAAAATACTCAGCAACAGAAATGAAAAAATGGCAGGGTTATTAGTGTATGAGAGCTGTTTAAAGAGACCACATGGCTGGTTTGTTTACATATATAAAGTCTTATATGTTTGTGAAGAAGCTTCAGAATTAATAAAATATTTTTGAATCAGATGAATTTGATCCCTTAGTTTCATAATTCAACAAATTAGAAAAAATCGATTTTTTAGTTGAATTGCGCGATTATGAATGTCCACTATAAACTTAATTTAAGTTGTAGTTTTAGATCTTTAAATTGAAGTGACCTTGGAAATTTTGTTTCTATTTCTTTCTTTTACCATTTAAATATACTTCAGGAAGGAATCTTTTAATGCTTTTATAGTACATGTTATACTAAACATTTTTCTGTCTCTATATCAGTCATATTTATTTACAAAATAGGATTTATATGAATAGACATTAAAGTCGGAAAATTAGGTGTTAGCAAAGTGTCCATAGAACTTGCTTATACATTTTGTAGAAAGTAACTATATTAGCACAGTTGAGTTGCATTTCACGTAATAGTAATGTTAATTTTCTTCAAAGAAACAGAAAAGCAAGAAAAGATTATCTATAAAAAGCAATCGCTCAGGCATGTGTTCTTTTAAAACTCGTTGTGTCAAGTATTCGGATTAAAAACAATGTATTGAATGATTTTTATTATAGAGTTTTGATCCTTGGAATAATTTTGGCAATATCAATATACTTATTAAACGTACTTAATGTTGCAGTAGTTTTCTTGGTTACAGCAGAAAGCCTGCAATAAGGACTATGCTCAATCACAATTACTTATCTCTATTTCAAATTTAAAAATAACTTTTTCTAGAAGTATTTTTCTAAAAGCTATCGAAAATTTCAAATTCATTTTCCGGTTGAACCAAAGACTGAAAAACTTTCTTTCAACATCACAAAATATCTCTAATCGTATATCCAAATCGTAAAAAAATATCAAAAGAAATGCAGAAGAGCCTTATAATTTCAAGAATTAAGCGATTTCACAACCTGTCATTTTAAATTGCTCAAACATTTTTTAGTAAATTTTACAAAGATCAATTCTTTCGACTTAACAATGATATCTTACCTTTATTATGTTTCGCATTCGAAAATTTTATGCAATGATTTTGTGTGTTGTTATAGATAAAACTCCATACACTGCATAATGTTATTCACAACTCGATAGCAGTGAGCTTATTTATATATTTTTTTTATTTCAATGTTTTTATGTATTTTACCATTTTTAATCGAAGTGAACCTAAATAAGTGACATACACATAAGTAAATTTTAAATATTGTGAAATATTTAAAACTCTTTGTGAAAAGAAGAAATTACTTTTGCTATAGAGGTACATGGTAAAATCTTTGTTATAAAAACTGCTGAAGAAACAACAAAATTGCATTATATAGCATGTTTAAAATGAAGATTGCATTTTAGTTAACGAAATACTAGTTAGACCTTTTCCTAAATCTCTAAACTAGAACTATAAAAGTCCGAGCTATGCGAATAGGGAAAGTAACTAAACGGAATAGACGAAATGATCGAGAATTTCTAGTCTCTTGTTTTCTAGGTGACAAAACGATAATGAATCGTGTAAATTGCGAAAAATTATCACTTTCTTTCTGGAATGGATTTATAAACTAGCATTATAGTTACTAAAACTAGCGTCTTGTGATCGCATCTATTTGCAGACATTTTTAAATAAGTTTGACGGCGAGAATATGGGAAAAAACTCTTGAATTCTAATAGGAGACCCTAGAACTCTCCGGCAAAGGGAACTAGAGTTTATAGGGACGAAATGGAACTATATTTTCTAAAGCCACAATTTAGATTCTAGTTGAGAAGATCATATTTTTTTCTCACAAGGAGACCGCCAAACATGATGCGCACAGATTTTGATGATTTTAAAGTATGTTGTAGGGGTCATACCCCTAACTATTCAGGTCAAATGTTTCCTTCAAATGGGCTTTAGTTTTCGAGAAATTTCGGGTTAAAGTTCAGCATGCAATTCAAATACCCATTAGTTCGCATTCTTAAACGAGGTCTTTGTGGCTCCGTGCTAGCGCGCGCGACTTGAGAGACGGAGATGGAGGTTCTGTCCTTTCCTGTGACTTTTACTTTTTTTTAATCAATTTTATATGTTTTTCGCGTTATAAATTTTATGTAGATTTATGAATTCTGCATTATTGAACTTTTTGATATTTTCCTAATAAATTCCATTTACATTTTCGAATTTTTCGTGATATTTTATATTTTTTTTCTTTTTTGTGCAGTTTTGAAAATAATATTTCACGAAATTCCAAACGAATTTATGTCTAGATTTTGTTTATTTTTTTAATTATTATTTACCCTTTATATTTTAATAACCGTTCTAAAATAATACTTTTTTTTAACTTTATGAAATTAAAAAAAAAAATTATATTCTTTTATAATTTATACAAAATATTTTTATTTCAAATCTTCTAAAGGTATGTATGATTAGGTAATATCAACAACATATCTTGAAAGGAGTAATAAAATATTAAAGCAATAAAGCTTATATCCAAGTTTTAGCCAGTTATGTATATATATATATATATATATATATATATATATATATTGTTATTTAAATACATTTAACTGTAAAGTTCAAACTCAACATAATTTTTGATTTGCACAAATAAAAAATAATATATTACAATTTATTTTTTAAAAATTCTAACAAGTCGATGCCATACAGAAAAATTCAACTAGAAATGAAAAATCGTTTGTAAAGTACAATAGATATAAAAAATACCTGAAAAAAAATCGTCTGCAATGACTTTTACGGTAATATCAGAATAAATAATTTTTTCTTTTTATCCATTTTGTTTAACCCTTTGCAGACAATTACCACGTGTTAAAATAATTTCTTTTCCAAATTTAATGCATTAATAAATTTATCACAATTTAAGTATTTAAAGAATATAAAATATGCTAATTTATACATTCTTCCAATATTGTCAAAACAATTTACATAAAGAATATATTTAAAAGCGATTTTTAATGCGGAATTTGTTTAGAATATTTTTGCGATATGTATCACACAATTAGTTCCATATTTAATAAACTAAAAATGTCGATGTCGGTAATGATAAATATTTTAGTATTTCAGCAGTTACCATATTTCAATATATTTAGAAAAATCAAATATTAAAAGGATGCATTATTTTGTTAATTTTTTCTTAATTATTTAATTTTTTTTTAAATAGAAAATGCAGCTAAAAAAATGCATTATATCATAAATACAATAAATAAATAATTAAATATACATAAATGTAAACAAAAATCAATTTAAAAATACGAGATATCAAGACTTAAAATAGTTTGGATTTTCATCAACAGAAATATTAGAATAAAAATTGCGCAAAAACGATAAATTTTCACGAAAAATTCGAAAATGTAAATGGAATTTATTAGGAAAACATCAAAAAGTTCAAAGATGCAGAATTCATAAATCTACAAAAAACTTATAACACGAAAAACATATAAAATTGATTAAAAAAAGGTAAAAGTCACAGGAGAGGACAGAAACCCCGTCTCTCAAGTCGCGCGCGCTAGCACGGAGCCACGAAGACCTCGTTCAAGAATGCGAACTAATGGGTATTTGAATTTCATGCTGAACTTTAACCCGAAATTTCTCGAAAACTAAAGCCCATTTGAAGGAAACCTTTGACCTGAATAGTTAGGGGTATGACCCCTACAACATACTCTAAAATCATCAAAATCTGTGCGCATCATGTTTGTCGGTCTCCTTGTCAGTGTATGACCTCAGAAGGAATATTTTGTTTCTAAAATTAGGTATTTTGAAACATTTAATGCATTACGTTTTACCCATACAAAAAACCTTCCTATCTTAATTCTACTAACATATACTACCGTTGTATCACATGTGAATAATTACATTACACGCATACCATTATTGCTCTATTTGACACCTAAAATGTAAGAAACATTACTATTATACGCATGCGTTATCAATTAAGTTATGATTAATTTTATTTAGTAACGTTATATTAATATTCTTATGTATATTTTAAAATCGCTTCTAAAATATCTTTCCTACTCTTGCTATATATATTTAATTACAATTGTTCTATCTGCTGCATAAGCATATCAAACTAATATGACAAGAATTAATAAAATGTTGTATATGAATGAAGAAATTAATATGTATATGAATCTGGAAACATGTGTTCAAAATGAGTTTAATCCTTTATTTAAATTTACCTGTTAATGGCTTATAATATGGGTAACAATTGAATAAAACTCTTATTGGTATTTTTCCTACTCAACATTTTCCAAAGCCTAGAGGTCTGATATAATTAATATGTGTTAATTTTGAAGCAATCTTGAAGTAACGATTTTGTAGAAAAAGTTTGGACTAGATACAATCTTCAGTCGTGAATGAGTATTTTTCAAAATAAATTGAAATTTAGATATTTTCTGAATTTTCATTTATAACATTATCAATATTATGTCATTTAATTTTACATTAAAATTTGATATACATATTTTTAAATTAGAATTTGAAATTTGTTATCAGTTATTTAATTTCCTATTGTTTATTTTTATTTTTTACAGATTATTTTTTAAATGTCTCATCGTTATTATGTACAGTAATACATTCAACAGTCTTTCGCATTCTAAGCGCATGTTGCTAAATAAATGTAAAAGAAGATCATAATACAAGATTTGTAGAAAAAGCAATGATACTTTATTTTTTGAGGCGACTTTACGTCGCAGCGTGCATGCTCCAGGCGAGTTTGATGGAGACAGAAATCATCTGCAACACGCGCGAGCGTCAATCACCTACGAAATTCCGTGCAGTTCATATCGTGGTTTTAGTGGACTCCTGTCCCCAGGTTCGGTTGAAGGAAGGGGAGGGGGAAGGGGCGTCGCTGATGATTTCTACGGGGAAATATGGAAATGCTGGAAAATATGGGAGGGAAGGGTTAGTCGAGTGAGGACAGACATTGCTGCCAATTGGAAGCTGTATCATGACACCAAATTACACCTGATTTGTAATCAACGACTACCCGCAAACGGAAGTGCAATGCTTCCTTAACCACCCTATAGTGTCCCGATCTTGCTTCGAAGGACTTCTTCCTGTTCCTCTAAGTGAAGACACCCTTCAAAGGACACCGCCATGGTACCGTAGCAAAGGTCACAGCGGCTTTGACGCACTGCTTGAAGGACGTTCCAGAAAATGACTTGCAGGGCGCCTTCCAAGCGTGAACAACTGGTTGGAAGAAGTGTGTCCAAGGGTCTTATTTTGAAAAAAAAATCTTGTAGCGCTATCTTCAGTGCATATTTTTCCAGAATTTGGTCACTTTTATAGAAATCCTGAATAAGAATAAAATTAAATAAAAAAAAAATAGTGACCTATTTTTCTAATTAAAAAAAAGTTTCTTTCAGTTATACGTAATTCTTTCTCTTTTTATGAAATATGTCGCTTTATACATTTTTTTGACATGCATGTATTTATCTTAATTTATCCCACGGAACTAAGCTTATGCATGATGTAATTTCAGCTTTACACTCTATATTCCTTTCATCCGAGATCATCTTCATTACAATGTTTTTCAGAAGAAAAAATACTATATTATTTTTTTCTTTTTAAAATAAAAGATAAACGTAAATTTTGTTAATCTCCAGAATAAAATATGTATACTACGATTTTTTTTCCTTAAAATTATTTTTTACATCATAAATTTTAAGTGCTTATTATTATTAATGTGTTTCATGTTAAGAACAAATGCAGATTACATTTTTTTTTAAGAAGATACGGCGAAGGAAAAAAAACTGCCACAGAAAGATATTAAAGACGTAAGAAAAAAAATAATAACACAAAAAAAATTATTGCTTTGTTACACATTTATTTGAAATGTTATATTTGAATATTTTTTTATATGTAATTAAATAAGGATTCAAATTTTAATGAAATTGAAATATATATATATACATATAATTTAATTTATATATATATATATATATATATATAATTTAATATAATTTAATTTTTATTTAAGTAATTTATTTAATATACGTTTTATCTTTGTGCGAAAAGTAACATTAAAAAATACATGTAAATTTGCACAGAAAGTATGCATATGTGTTCAAACATTAAAAAAATACCAGACGTAGATTAAATACAAAATCCTAAAGCTACCAAAAAAATTATCATTTTACTTTATATCATATTAATTATTTTATTAAGGGATCAGGTACCTCTGAAAGTGTCAAAAAAGCATATTTAATACCTCGTATTAAAATTTTATTCTTTTGAAACATTTTAAAAGAAACTCCATGCAAAAATTACCTTTAGAATGCAAGTTACGTCCAAAAAAGTTTGAGCTCTTTTCATGTGATCAAGGGGTAATTTGATCTTCAAAGTAAATTTACTCAAAACGGGGATTTTGGTATTGCGCGCATGATTTCTAACAAATGGCTGGATAGAATTACAGAAAATTTTGACTGAAGGTATAAACCTTATAGATGCACAAAATGGCCTACAATTATGTACATCAACTAAGAAATTTAGACATTATGACTAATTAAAGTGAAAGAATATATATACAGTAACCCTTCGATATATCGCGCTACCGAGAAGAGTGTTTATAAATAAAAAAGCCCTAAATTAAGCTACCAGTTTCGATTTAATACTTGTTCAAAAAGCTTGTTGTGTTCACTGGTAAGAAAATAGCGCGGAATTTTTTATCCCTGGAATTGAACTCTGTTTCGTCAGGACGGGCTTTACAATTGCCCAAAAAGACAAAGCTTTTTCTTCAAATCCTTTGTTTCTAAGGTGCAACCGAACGGAAGGAACAAACACATCATCGAACCTCCGCTTAAAATATTTTTTGCTTCATTCAACAGTTTTGTGAGAAATCATACAAAACTGGTAAGGTCTTCCGATTCACGTTTTTCAAAATTCCCGGTGTCTTACTTTTGCCAATGAAAAGCAATTTTAATTTGTGAGTTCCAATCTTATTTGCAGTAAATAAGAGAGTAAATTTATCCTTTACTTCTTTGTCACCTGAAGTTCCAGGTACACGTTTCACTTCCTGTGTTTTCTTTGGCAAACATTTCCAAAATAAATCTGTTTCATCACCATTATAAATTTGTTCATCTACATAGCCTTCTTTTCTTTATTTATAATTCTTCTCAAATCAGCAGAATTTTTTTTTAGGGAATCATAATCAGCAGATTGTTTTTCTCTGAGTATCAAAAGTTGTGCTATTCCATGTCGTTTCTTCCATCTCTAAAACCACCCATCAGTTGCTGTGAATTTGTAGTTTTGATCATTTTTTATTATTTTAGTCAAAAGTTTAGCTTTAGTTTTGATGATATTTCCAGAAAAAGGAGTTCCAATGGCTCTTTGTTCCCTAAACATTAAAAACAAAGCTTAGTCAACTTCTTCTTCATCACTGACTCTTGTTCTTTTTCTACTTAACTTGGACGTTTCATTCACGGCTTGCAAAAAATTTCGTAGTTTCACTTCATTATTTAACCATTGCTGTAAAACAAAAATTTATCGGGGGACAATTAAAAAAGAGCGAAATAGCCGAATGCGCTATAACGAGGCGCGATATAACAAGTGGTCACTGTATTATTTTAGATTATGTTTTTTTTTATTTTTTTTCGAGGACTAATCATTATATTGTTTTTCCATGTAGGTCATTTTAAACACATGTTATAGCTCTACTCAATAAAAAATAAATTGGCTCACTGGGACTTTGGCTCATTTATGAGAAATTCTGCAAGCAAAGTAATATAAGTTGAATTCACTTATTAAAAAAAACCCGTAAAATTTCAAATTAAATTAACAAAACTTTATATATCTCTAGAGTCTAGACTCTTTTTCAGAATATTATCTGCTGGGGTACTATACTTATTTTACTATGTGGTTAAAATTTCATATCTAAAATTAAATCATATGTGGAGTTATTGCAGTACATAATATGGTCACAATATAATAAATTTTAAATAATCTGTTCAAAGACCTAAGTGAGGATTAGTCCGTTATAAGAAATAATGAACGCATTACGACTTTCCGAGGAAGTGAAAGGGAAAAAGAAGTATCAATACGCACTCATTCATCTTATGTGAAAGTGACAAAGAATAACAATTCCATAGGTAGATATTTATAAATTAATGAAATATTTTAAAACTCTTTGCCAGTTGATGTTTTGCCGATCCATTTTGAAAAAAGTTTATTGCAAGATTTTATGATCACATATTTAAAAAATATATTCATTTGTACATAAAATATGTATTATGTGCTTATATAAATACTTATCAAAACTTATTAACGTACTAAAACTTAATTCAAAGAGAATAAAATATATGCATATTAAAAAACTAACAACTCTACTTTTTACTCCATAAACTATTTTGAAATCTTTAAATTATCATGAAATGAGGAACAGCACTCTATTTCTATAATAAAATAATTTTTTGGTAAAAAAAAAAACTATAAAGAAACGTAAACCAAAATTATTTGATAAAGATATCTTTAACTAAACGTCTAAACGTCTAAAACTAAACTGATATTAAAACTTAATTCAAATAATAAAAGCTATAGGTAATAAAACACTGACACCTCTAGGTTGTACTCCATAAGCTATTTTTATTTTAAATCTCCACGAAATGTGAAACAGCTCTATAATAGAAAAAAATATTTTCGTAAATAAATAAATATATATATAAAATAAAGAAACGTAAACCAAAATTATTTCATAAATACATCTTTAACTAAATGTTTAAATGTCTAAAACTAAACTGGTATTAAAACTTAATTCACATAATAAAAGCTATAGATAATAAAAAACTGACACCTCTAAGTTGTTTTCCATAAGCTATTTTTATTTTAAATCACCACGAAATGTGGAACATCTCTATAATAGAAAAAAATATTTTCGTTAGAAAAAAAAATAAAGAAAAAGAAAATAAAGAAACGCAAACCAAAATTATTTGATAAAGACATCTTTAACTAAACGTCAACACTACTATCAAAGCGTCTTGTAAAGAAAAAGGGCGGGTCAGTTCAAAATGAGAGATGATAACATTTATTCAAGCAGCATTCTACCATCTTTAAGAGACGACACGATTTAGATGGGTCGGCGGTGGGGAGCGGGAAACTTTCGGACGTGACTGCATCTTTCGTGACCAGATGTTTAAATTAGGTCTCTTGAGTATTTGTCACGCTCTGTAAGGAAAGGAAAAATGTGCCCTTCTGGCGATTTTGATTAAATATTTTTCAAGGAGACGGCGTTTAAAAGAGAGAATTTCGTTCTTGACGCTAAATAAAGAGTAAAAGAATGCGTATTTTTATTATCTGATGCAGTATTTAAATATTTGTGTTTAATATATGGAAGGTTCTGGATGCAATGCGTATATTTGGTTTCAGCAAGACTAAATTTATATACATGTGTACATACTGTAATTTTGTGAAATATGTTAATTCTAATATGTAAATTTTTCAAGATGTTCAAATTAGAATAATATTTTATATTAAAAGTATTACAAGAAGAATAAGTAACAAATTTATGTCAAAACGGATGGCCCATGACATATTTGTTAAGATGTATATCATTATAACGATTATTTGTTAATGTTAAATGAAGAATGAGAAAATGCATATTTCTGCTATCTTTGTATATGTTTTTTCTGTAGCATTTAAATACATATGATAGATAAATGTATGAGTGTATTTTTTATCAGCATGATTTACTGCCTGATGTGTAAAACAATGTAATTAAAAAAATTCTAATCCATTAATTTTGAAGGTATTTTAATAAGACCAATCCTAAAAGTTTATAATATAATAATCTAAAAACATATTTTGACAAAAACAGCCGCATTCTAAATAATTTTCATAATGCTAAATGACAACTGTTGAATTGTGTATTCGGGTTAGCTAATGCAGCATTTAAATATTTGCTTATGCAGTGGAAAGTTCTATATACAGTACATATTTCCCCTTTCAGCATGCTTTTTATTCATGCTAAACATAATCTAATAAGTTAGCGTAGTGGAAAAGGGATCACATTTGAACAACGAGGAACATGTGGGCAAAGTCCATTTTCTTCTGATGAACATTGTTTAAAATTGCCAATATACTTTTTAATCCTAAAAAATATTGAAAATTGCTAAAAAGATTTTTAGTTTATGTTAAGTAGAATGAAATAGACATTGTTGGCATATGCTCCTTTTCCACATAAATGTTTAGTTTTATGAAGATAATAAACTTCAATACATTTCAAGATATTTAAATTAGACTAATATTAAAAATTAACTATATAGTTATCATCATATATTTTGACAAGTAAGAATTGTTAAGAAAATATACTTATACTGATATATTAAATAAATTTGTACAATAAAGTTATATTATACCACTAAACATTCGTATTAAATAAAGACTGTAAGAATGCGTAATCCTGTTGGCCGATGCATTATTTAAATATTTACTTGCTTATAGAAAACTGCATGCATACAATATATATTTTTTTCTTTAATATGATTTGACGTCCAAAAGCGTGTAATAGTTATGTGAAATTAAATTAATCCAAAATGGATGAATTTTCCAATGCATTGAATTTAATAGAATTCAATTGTTAATTATACTAATATCATCATTTGTTTTGAGAAATATGAACATATTCTCTGAAACGAATATTGTATTCCAAATTTGAATGTAGTTTAATTATATAGAACACATTTTATCTAACGTATTGAGTTTCTGAGATGTTTAACGAAAATCATTTTGATGAGTAACTATATTATGACAATTATATTTTGAAAAATAAGTCTCTATCTGCTTTAAAAATATAACAATTCTGAATTTTGGTAAATAAAATTTCATTTATAAATTATTGATTTATTTCTTAAACATCTTAAGCTCATCAGTATTTAGATGAACGAACAAGTATAATTAGATTTATAAAGAAATATATATATATATATATATATATATATATATATATATATATATATATATATATATATATTGTTGGAAGATTGCTCCATAGTGTATCTGTGTTTGTCTATTTTAGTTTTGTTTTAGTTTCTTTTCCCTCTTACAAAGATTCCTTGTTTTCTGTAAAAATTTTGTAAATACTAAATGGTAACATGGTCATTTTTCTAGCAGCAAGCTAGAAAGTGGTTGTGAATGTTACGCATTTTTTAAAAATTAAGTTAGTACTATCAGCTATAGTCGGTTAATTCTAGTTATTGTACGCGTTATTATTAATAATCGTTTTTTACATGCACCATTTATATCAAATTATTTTGCATTAATTTCGTGATTAAATTCTTCCCAAGTAATGGTGTGTTATAAATTACCATTAGTGAACATTACTTGCTTAAAATCATTTGTATCGCATCTTTAATGTTTAATAATTTAAAAATTAGTCTTAAAAATCATAAATTGTCGACATTAGGTTTTTTTTCAAAAATATATCTTTAATGATACTCAAATTAAAATGCATTTTATCTGATAAGAAATCCAAACGATGGGTATTAAAGATGAGTTTGGTCTATTTTTTCAAGTCCGAGATCACCCGAGCCTGATACGGAAAATACACAGCATAACAATTATTAATACCATTTAAAAATTTTAAAGATTATTTTCTCATTTAAAAATCTCTCGTACACAGAAATAAATGTTTAATCATAAATACTGCTTCAAGACAATGTTTTATGCTTTCCGTGTCACTGAAAATCTGTTTAAAATTTTTAAAAATGTTTTTTATATCCAGCCACTCTCAGAAATCTGCATAAGTCACCATTGTTATTTTTATTTTTCAAATATGATTGTGCAACTATGTCAGATAGACAGGTGTTCTGTTTTCTAGTAATTCTGGAAGAGTACTTGAAACAGAAAGCGACGCTAGACAAGGGATATCTTACGGCTGCTTTATGTTACAAACATTGATCTTGCCGAGGTATCAGAAGTTCCCGTTATATCCCGTCAATACCAATTATTTTAAACTTTTAAACAGATTTTATGGATTGTAAAACACCTTAAAAAAATTAGAAAAGATTTCAGTTTCCCAAATATATATATTTTTCTTTTTTTTCAATTTGTTCATGAATATGATTTTCATGCTGAGACCGATCCAGAAAATTGGTATTAAAATTGAGCTCTAGCACGCTTCGGAGTAGGGATTGGATTCGTACTCTTGTCTCCATCTCTAATTTGTGGTTGTAATTCTGTTTGTACTTCAGACTGTTCTTTAATAAAATCTAACCTGTTTTTACCCTTTAGTTTTTTTTATATGCAATCATTGTTTTCAAAAATTTAAAATCTTCATCCGTTACATTTATATCAAGCGTTAAATTTGTTGGGACAGACATATCACACGTTATTGGTGTAGTTTTATTACTCCTTTCATGATGCTCAATTTGAAAATTTGTGCTTGTAATATAGTCTAAGTCCTCATTACCAACCGTTATTAAATAATCCTTAATATTAAAATCAGAATAAATACAGTCTTACTTAGCAGGAATATCTTCGTTAATAGTTAATTCATTAAAATGAAAAGCATCTGTAAAAATCATTTTTTGGCAGGAAACTTGTCAGTGCACAAATCATCGCTAACGGTTAAACTCTCATCAGCCAAGTCATTGGGGTGTGTGTTTCATCTTCAAAAATTTAATTCATTCAATTCTATATATGTAATATTTTATAGCACTGAATGGTAATGAGATCAAAATATGTATTCGAGACAGCACACAGTTTAAATGGGAAAATTCCAAAATATTTTATAAGCGTTTTTAATCTCCACAATATTTTTCAGAGTTTCAATCAATCAGAATATGGAATAATCCTGTGATCATATGTATTTATTCTTTGCTTGAATATACGCTGAAATTATTACATCATATTTTTGAATAACGATTTAAAGCCATGTATTTTTCTAATTTGATACCTAGAACCACATATTTAAGTATCCAGGTAAAACAAACACTAGTGCATGATCATGTGGAAATTCTTAATTTATTAATTCCACAATAGTTAGTTAATTAAAATTTTTGGTTTAAACATAATTTTAATACAATATGACACAGAAACATACCTCAGTAAATCTAAAAAAATCTCTGCATTAGATGGATCCAATTTGTCTCTAATTAATCATCCCTGAAGAAAATTCGTAACCATATTGCATGCAATATTCTAGAACAACTGAAATTGGAAAATGTGTCACCTTTTACAGTTTACACTTCAGGTAGATCAAAAAGAAGTTCGAGACCTTGAATTCGATATGGTCGTCAAATTTAAAAACCGGGTGCTCTTTCCGGGATTATTCGTCGTATTTAGGAAATTATCGAGGCGCTTAATAATGAATGATGTGTATTGTAATGGAGAATTATTTTAAGAAAACGTTCAAAAATGCAGTGAAATGTTTCGGGTTTTGCTCCCTAAGTTCAGATGTTACATTATACAGCATTTAAATGCCATTCTTGAGCTAAGATTTTAGGTACAAGCACATTGTTGCATTTATGGGTCGTCACATTTAGACACAGTGACTTTAGCTCGTGCATTTGTTATTAATTATTAGAAGAGGGAAAACTTTCGGAAAGCAAATGTTAAAACCCCTTTATAAACTTTAATTTATATCTCCACACAAAAAAAAAAATCCGAATGAAATTGTTCTTTTTACTGAGAAACAATTAATAGAACAAAAAATCATCTCGGCATTTTACTGATTCAAAGACATATTTTTAATTATGAAACCTGTTAAAATATTCATGACAAAATTCATATTAAGTAATCATACAATTTAATTTACGGAAACTATTAAGTATATACTAGATAAATATTACAACTCATATTAAGTATATATATATTTAATTTATAAAACATGATCTACGTTATTTTTATGTCGACAAAATCAGAATCATTAAAAAAAAAGAATCTTAGAAATATACATATATACTTATAATAATAACGCAAGCAATTTATTATTAACTATACTTACTAAATTGTATGATATCGCTATACAAAATGACAACAAATATTGCATTAAAAATAATTTTCAACTTGTAAATAATATTAAAAATTTAAATAACAAATTGAGTTAAAATCTTGATTTTAAAGATTTGTTTAATAATATTCATATTAAAGATTTATTCAAAATAATGAAGTTATTATACAAAGAAAATAAGTACAGTATAAAAATAAACTCTCCTATTTCTGTTTCATATTTCAAAACACTAACTCGCTTCATTCTACATCATAATTACATAAATTTTAATGATACACTGTATAAAAAATGTACAGGTTTGCCACAAGGCGGTAGGGCTTCTAGCATACTTGCAGATCTTTATCTATATTACTACGAAAGAAATATTTCCCTGAATGATCGCTATTTCTATAGATATATTGATGATATAATAGTTTTGTATACGAAAAGTCAATTCAGTTATCTGTTACCCATTAAATATCACAAGACTCTAAAATTAAGTGAAACTGATATTAAAGATAATGTAATTAACTTCCTTGATCTCAAATTAATACTTAATTAAAATAAAAATCTTAACATTGATATATACTATAAGCGAAATGAATTTCCTTTCAAAGTAAACCTATTCACTAATTATAACTCATGTTTATATAAATCTGTTTATGTCAATATCGTATTAACTTTCCTCCCAGAATTAATAATCTTATTTTAATTACATTTACTTAATTTGATAATACTACCTATATACCTGATTTTTTCTAAAATGTGCAATTGTGTCTTATTTTCTACTCTATATTACCGTCGTATCGTTTAATGAAATAATATATCTTTGTAATAATTTTAATTTCGCTATTTATTATTATAATTATGTATAGATTTTAAATAAATTTATTAATATTACTACCATTATCTATAGCTTTTAAACACAAATATTGTATTTTTCAATTTGTTAAAATCGTTGATCTAGTTATGTTTTAACTGTAACTTTCAACTGTCATAAT
Organism: Maratus michaelseni; assembly: GCA_963931845.1. NCBI lineage: Eukaryota > Metazoa > Arthropoda > Arachnida > Araneae > Salticidae > Maratus > Maratus michaelseni. Next base: position 228,768,503 of record OZ007590.1, on the reverse strand, counting down.
AGACACATGTGCTATTTACAACGTTTTGTTAACACGTTGAAAAATGTTCTTGAAAGGGTACGTTTTGATTCTTTATATTTCATTTGGTTTCATAATTTTTGAATTAATATCTTCATGCGTATTCATAATGTTCCATTACAACTACTATATTTAAATATTTAATATCTGTTCATTTTTATTCAGTTTTCTTTAATTGTTTGATCGTAATTGATCGGGCAGTTTGATTGAATAAAATTTGACTTAGGTCTATTCATTCAAACAGAAGTCAATTACGTTTAACTTATATTTGTGGAATATTTTCCTTAATAAATTGTTTCACGATATGAGTTTCAATTAGCTTCTTGTCATATTCTCGCCGTACGCACATTGGATTATTTCTTCATATAACTTTATTTTTTCCATTTATTACTAAAGTGTCAAAACCAGGTGCTGCCTCTTGAAAAATTAACGTTGATAGAATTTTCAATATTTAGATTACACTATTTGACAAAATAAGTTACACGCTGCCATGGCCGTAGCATATTTTCTTTAAATTTTTTAAGTTAAACTATAGATCAAGTTTCAAAATTAACAGCAATTTATATAACAAAACAGGGAAATGGTGTGAACAATGCGATTTGGAAATTATTTTAACTAAATTCTGTTTTACAATTCAATTAATTAAGCTTCATAGGGGATTACAGAACCATTTTTCAAAATGATCTGTTTAAAAAGCATAGTCAATTGAAGTCCATGATGGCTAGATCAATCTTTACACACATATATTATCGTAGAAAATATGTCATACTAAATATTTTTTGTTTGTAAAATTTCTTTGTTTTTATTTACATGAATGTTTCAAATAAAATATAGAATATACCAAACATGTTTTTTGAAAACTTTCCGCGACTTAATTAATCTGGCTTCCTTTTAATTTTAATTGGACACTGCAAACTTCTCGAAATGGAAACAATCATACTTCCGACAGCTTCAGTAACCTATCATGTGCAGAAACACAGAACGCAGATGAATTTCCTGAACAGAAATGCATAAAAAGATATGAGCTTAAAACACTAATTGTCTTTGGTCAGCAGAGACATAACTTCGAGAGCAGTAATATTCGGATATATCGCAATATTTCTGTATATTCGTATATATATTTAATCTATATATAAATAACACACATATTTATATTACTACCGAAGTTCCAAGAAAACCAACAACAACTTTATTTGGCTAAAGTAAAGCGCAAAAGCCATTCACTAGAAAAACTACACTAACACCCTTTTATATCGTTTGTAATCAGAAAGAGAGTGTCTGATTCTTACCAGCAACAATGGCAACAGTGTTCGTGCATAAAAACTCTGTACGACGAATCTCTATGCAAAACGCAGCAATTAGATGACCTATGACAAGAAATATTTCGTTGCAAAAAGTTGTTTTAACATACGAATGCTTCACATTTCATAGTTAACGATCACGTCCAATAATAATTATCATAAAATTGAAAAATTCTATTGGGTTATCCGGAAAATTCGTGCCGATTGGTAAAATCAATTCGTACCGGAATATTCTAATTAGGAGACATTAGATATCGGAATCAATGTCTAATAAATGGCGTGTAAAGCTTAACGAACAAAAAACTGCTGCTGTTTACTTTTCTAAAAAACTTACTTATCCTAACCGTATTACCATCAATAATGTTACTATTCCTTGGACTAATGATACTAAATATCTGGGGGTTACTCTTGATAGTAGACTTACCTGGAATAAGCACTTTAGAAATATTAGAGCCAAAGTTGCTAGTATAGCTGTCTCACTTTCTCCTCTTCTTAAAAGTAACACCCTCTCTATTAAAAATAAAGTTATTCTATATAATGCATGCATTCGCTCTATTCTCACCTATGCTTGTCCGATATGGGGCTTCGCTAGTAATACCAATATGAAATATCTTTATAAATCTCATAACAAAAGTCTTCGTATCATCAGGAATGGCCACCGCTATTTGAGAAACACTACTATCCGCAGAGATCTTTGTACTACATCCTTAAAACAGCGCATCTGTCAACTCTCCAAAAAATTTATAAAAGTATCTATAACTTACCCAATGAAATCATTGCAGAATTACCAGACTATGAGGTCTCCGACCCCATTAACCGTAAGTGCCCTAAATATGTTACTTTGCTTGATAATGAAGATTGAGTTTTCCTCTTTCTCCTATTATTCTTAATTTTTCTTGTCTCTTGTCTTTTTTAATTAAAAAAATAATAATAATCTTTTAATCGCTCTTTTTATTGTCTATACCTCTCTAAAACTTGTAAAGAGTCTTTTTTTATATGAGATGGGTTCGACCCTCGGTAGGTTTCGTCTGTCATTTTTGGAACTAATGGAATTCTTTCTTTCTTTTTTTTCCTTAACTTATATATGTTATACTATATTATTTTCTTTATACTTTTAAATACTTAATTTTTTAACTCTTAACTCTTAAACTTCTCACGGCTCATATTTGCCTCGCAAGTCAATCCACCTCTATCCTGGAAGTTCAGTTGATCACAACTAGGTATTCCAAGAAGCTAACCACATTGTTCCATTGTTCCATTGTCTACTAATTAAAAAGTAGAATTTTCCGGTACGAATTGATTTTCCCAACCGGCGCGAACTTTCCAGGCAACAAAATAAAAAGCACTCCAGTTATATAGAGCACACTCATAACAAAATAAGTTAATGAGATCTTCAAGACAGATTCCGATCAATCACCTACATTTTGTTAGGTTACACAGATTACACGTGCACACACACAAAAAAATTCGCAAAATGAGCACCGTTAATTTCAGAGTAGCACGTGCCCCCGATACAATTCAATTATAACAAAATTTGTACGAATTAAAGCGGCATTTACCGTACTTTCTATTGACTTTCATTTTAAAATTGACATTAGAAAATCTAAAATGCTTAAAGTTTGATTTACTCGGATGCAAAAATTGAGCCTAAAAATAAGAACTAAAAAATGTAAAATATTTCTGAATACAGATACACAGATAAACACAGATATATCATTCATGTGCAATCAGAACAAATATATAACGGAATAAAGATAACTATGACATTCTTATTACTGTAAGATCTTTACAGAACCGATAATGGAAAACTATTTCACTATTCGCAAACTTGCATTCTTTTAGACATAATGGCATTGAAGTAAATACTATCGTAGAAGATATGTCACGCTAAATAGTTTTTGTTTGTAAAGTTTCTTTGCTTTTATTTCCATCAGTGTTTTAAATGAAATGCAGAAGATACCAGATATGTTATTTGAAAATTCTCCGCTACTTAATTAAGCTGGCTTCCTTTCACTTTTAATTGGACGCTGCAAACTTCTCGAAATGGAAACAATAATACTTCCGACAGCTTCAGTAACCTATCATGAGCAGGAATACTGAACGCAGATGAATTTCCTGAACAGAACGAGATAAACAGATATGAGATTAAAACATTGATTGTCTTTAAGCTGAAGCGAAATAATTTCGACAGCTGAGATATTAGGATATATCACAATACTTCTGCATATTCGTATAAATATCTAGAGAGAAATAGTTTCGAAAAAGGATTCAATTCTAGAATAAGATTTTTCAAATATTTTACTGGGAGTAAAACATTAAATTCATTTTTATTTATATATATCATATGCAATTTCTTAATCATTTACCTCTACTGGAAAAAAAAACTGTTTCAGTTTTAAAACGTTGAGTTTTAAAATATTTAGATGACTTTGAGTAACTTAACTTTGAGTTTTTATCACTTTGATTTTATAAATATTTAATTGATTATATGAATTGATTTATATGAATTGATTAATCATACAATTATTTAAAAATATATTAATGGGAATGCCGTATATATTTGTTAAGTTTCCGTTAGAAACATTATTACTTGTCAACTTGCGAGCACATGTACAATCAGGAAATTTACGTGTCTATACTTTATATCGAGTGATTTATATTTATGTATTATAGATTGGAAGAATTAATATATATGCATAGATTAATTTCCGATATTATATGTTCTGTTTAAAATGAGCAAAGAAAACATTTAAAACTGATTGATTCCTTCACATATAATAATAATATTAAAAGTGATCATTTTTTTCGCTATTTGTGAATTATTAAATAAATACCCTATAACAGTTCACACAAGCAACCGGACTCCCTTAAAATTAAACTATTTCCCATTTACGATTCAAGACATCTACACACATTAATTATTTGATATGAACTAAACTCTTTATTTTTTTTCATTCCTGATTTTTAAAGAATTCCATTATATTTGCACAACATAATTTCACAGGCAAAACATCATTCACCATCATTCACAGGCAAAACATTAAAACTAAGCAAAAGTTTTAACAAATTGCAGTTTGAAAGCGACAGTGGCGAAAAGAATATTGTTTACATAAAAAGGAGATTTTACAGTCTATATTTCAGTTTTTATTATCAATTTCATATTTCAAAGTAAAATAATAATCTTACCAATTTAATGTTGTTTTATTTCATTGGATAAGTAAAAAAAAATTTTACTTTATAATTAAAAATTCTATCTTCTTTAAATACTTTAGAAAAGTGGTCGTCAATTTTTTATATAATCCGGGCGCATTTCTTAACCAATTTCACAATCGCAAACAGCTTTCCCATACATATGTTTATTGATATGCTTGCATAGTGTGCACATTTCATGAACATAAACAATTCAACATTTATAATGCATTTTTATTTTTTTTTATAGTTTAGAAAATATTACAGCCTTTTCATTCTTTCCACCAAAAGCAATAATTGCTTTACTTTATCGTAAATGTAAAGTATGATTTTGTACGCCTAAATGTTTAAGGGCTTTTCGTGATTGAAGATAGCAGCATTGGTGTATAATTTAGCAGAGGGGAAAATTAATAGGAATTATATACAGAATAATATTACATTATTAGGGGGGAATCAGAATTGTAATTTATTTTTCATCAATCGTAATATACTTTCTTAAAAAACTCTTCTGAACGCAATTCCTCTAAAAAAAATCATTTATAAATAGTTAAGACATAAACGAAGATATTGCACGAAATTAAAAAAAAAGTAATAAATCACGTTGCCTAATTAGTTTTACTCAATTATGAAGGTCTGAGTAGATTACAAAAATATTTTAGTCGTGTAATTACACCAAATGCAATAAATACACAATATCATAAACTTCCGTTAGTGCGGAATTCCAAAGGAGGCAATTTTTTATCCGCACTAACTGAAGTCCGCATTAAACGATATAAACATGTGAATGGTGTACAATAATCGGTATCGGCAAATAAATTAAATTCATATTTTGATAGAAATTAAATAGGTTACCAACATAATGGTAAAATGTACATATTTTTCTTTAATTTAATAATTTTAGTTAAAAAGCAAGTTAGTGACATTTTGTTTACACAAAAAAATAAATTACTGAGGAGAAACAAAATATGTAAAGAATTTTCCGAACTTACAAAATTTAGCTCTAATTAAAGTAATCTCTCACTTTTCTTTTCGATACTTTAATAAATGATGTCTTACCACATCGTTTCAGGTTTTCAAGAAACTCGACAATTTGGTCTGTTATATCATGTTTTGTTTGGTAATATCAGTAGACAACCATTAGCAATTTTTAAACCTCTCACGGTTTTGGCAGTAGCAAGTTCTTCTCTTCTTCATAGCTGTCACTAACAATTTCTTAATCACTAAAAAACATAAATTATATAAATATTGCCTTTAAAGACATAATGTACAAAATGAGTTTTGATTCTGCTTAGTCAGTTTGCGAAAATATGATGTAAAGTACGATTTGAGAGATGTCCTTAACATTAATTGCAAATAGAAAATGATGGGGGAAATTAAGTTGTCATTAAACGAAGATACGTCTTAAGTAGAGACGCATTAATGATAGGCCGCTGTAAATCGTGTGTTATTTCTGTTAGGTTTTATTTTCATTCACCGACATGGCATCGACAAAATATAGAAATTTGTCATAAGCCGCAATCAGCCTACTCAAAATACGATAGACGCTATGCGCATTTTCATCAAAATGAATGGGTTGGTGAAAATGTAAGTGGTGCATATGAGTGCATTTTGCGTGCACCTACGGCGGCTCACGACGATCATGCACGATTTATCGGTAACACTTTGGTGAATTTAAAAGCAGCCTAACAGTTTTTTTAAGAATTTTTCAAGTAAACACGAAATATATATTTTTTAATTTCAATACCTGAAACGTACTTATATCGGAGAAGGGATACCAGAGCCTCCGTAACTTTGATTGTGGGGTAGACGACAGCGGTCCTCGTCATGTTTGAAGATTATAGCAACTCACACACGAGAACTTGCAAACACGACGAATTTAACGTGCACTAGATATTTTAAAGCATACCAGGTCATAGTTGGCGTTCTCCGAGCCTAGAACCCATAATCGTCCAGCGCGCTTTTATAACTTTGTTGCCAAGCCAACTGGGCCATTGCGACCCGAAAGACAAGTTATGTAACATGAATTTAATCTTGAAGACTTCAAGGAACCCTTTTTCATGCTAAATATGTTATTTTTTTTTTTTAATCGTCGTAACTGTTAAACTGGAGAAAGAATGCAAATGTAAACAAAATGTCTTCCCCCCTCACACAGATTCGTATATCTTCTTTTTTTTTTATTTTTACGAAATCATACACATTTAGTATATGTTTAAAAAATGTTCTCGTTATGAAAATGATGAATTAAGAATTTTTCTTAATTATGTGTGGTATTTTTCATGTATTATAATATTTCTAGCAATAAAATGTCGTTTATAATCAGGTAGACAACAAAAGCGCATCCCATTTCTATGAAATTATAAATTGTCAGTAGTCTATATTAATAAAATAATGTGTTTGTGTGCGTGCGTGCGTGCGTGCCTATATGTGCGAGATGCCCAATACAATTTTCCGCACGCAGAGCCCTGCAAATTTGGTGGCGGATTAGAAGAAGACAGGCCCAATAGCTTCTGGGATTTTTTATTTTTTGATTAGGTCTTTTGTAATTTTATATTAAAAGTATTATTTCGCGCATTTTTTCCAATTTTACAAAAGATCCAACGATTTTAAGCCAGTCATTAAATAGATCCAAATACAATCCTTTAGCCCAATATAGTTAAACTTGCCCTCTTTTCAATAAAGTGTATTTGGAATTTATGAAAGTGACTTTTGAATTCTTCTAGATTCAAATCTTCTAGATTTTGAATTCAAAGTCTGCTTTCCGCCGAAAATGAGGATTTCATAAATAATCAGAAGATTTCTATATGAAATCTTCTCATTCCAATCTTAAATTTAATAATCCTGTATGGTGCATGCAAACATTAGCAAATCGTTAAAAAAGTAACTATATATATATATATATATGAATTATTAATGAGAACGATTCTAAATTTTCGAGCACGGAAAAGAAGATCTGAAAATTAGCAACCGGCCAACTGAGAAAAAACAATTAAAGCAACAAGACGCACTGAAGCCACGTCGGCCTATAGATTTAACAAACACATCTTCGCCAAGCGGAGAGCAGGCGAATCCTCGCCCCGTTGCCAGGTATCAACTCGTTAAGCTAGGCAAAAGCCTTGGCAGGTAGGGGCCTGTTCAGCGGTCTAAAAAAAGAATTATGCGTTTAAAACACAAACATAAATTTACCATACAAATTACGTATTGTAAATTTGCATGATTTACAATACGACAGTATAGAATTGTTGTTAAAAAATTAACCTCCAAATTCAGAATACTTATATTTTTCGGTTTTAATTTGCCAATTTAAATAACTATAGATGAACACAATATTAGATTTATGAATTTTTCAAGCATAGGTCATTAATCTCTATTATCACTATCTAAAATTCAAACATTTCCATTTACTTTAAGAAAAATAAAATAATTCTAAACAGAACAAATACAATTGTCAGTAACGAAATTATTAAAATATTCAATTTTACAAAACGACATATTTTTCTAATTTTTATTATATGTCATAAGAACGGTTTAAAAAACATGATATAAAAACAATACGCTTATATGTATTTATTTTAGACGTTTCAGTTTATGTGTTTAAGAAAATACAAGGTATATATTTCATAATAATATCCAATTTAATATATAAGGTATATATTAAATTCGTACCTGTACATTTATTTTAGATTTTATTTATTGTATAAATTAGTATATTTTGATCTGAAACACCCAACTTTATGATTTATGTATCTAATCAAATCCTATTTTGATATATACTATACGTATTATCTTTATTTCTATATAATAATAACAACATCTAAAAGTTAAAATCTTCTTAGTGTAAAAAATAACAAAATTAGTCACTTCACGTAAAATACAAACATTTTTCCCTTTAAAGACTCCAAACACATTATTCCCTGTACGTATAAAAATCCATCTATGAGTTAAAGAAATTTTTCTTGGCAACCAACATTGCATTTCTCCGTGACCGGTTGTCTAAAACTGTCCAATAAGACATTCAAACGGTCAATAGGTTTCTAAATTTCTTTTTTTTTATAATAAAAGCATCTTCATGAATTTCAACGCATTACAAATACTTTTGAAAATGTGTATGAAATAAATTAACTATTTTCTATTATATTACTCTAGGTTAAGAACCATACATAAAATATTTTCTTTGAACTAATATTAGAATGTAAATTTATGTCACTTTCTGATGCTGTCACTATCATAATTATCCTTTGAATTATATAAAAAAATAAAGTAAGAATAACTTTTCGCGTATATTATTTCTGTTGTCAGCAGTGAACATACATTTTCTACTCACAAACAATACTCACAACGGTGAATGGGGTTTCATTAGAAAGGTTTTCAGGCTTCTGAACACAGATTTCTGACATACTACACTTACATTTTGATTACACGCGTTTCTTGGTTAAAAATTGTAGTTAATTAGAACTTCTTATGAATGAAATTGTAATAAAGAAATTGAATTAGTACAGGGATAGCCAATCGCATTGATTTGCTCAAATGACGTCACGTCATAGAATCAACCAAAGTCATCAAGATAGCTGAATTAATTACTTTTAAACGTTGTATATAAGATGATGATAACCGAAAAAACGACACAAGTTGTTTTTTTTTTAATTTAAGCTGGTAAATCAGTATTAAATTTGTATCAAAATATCCTTATTTAAATGCAGAATTATTAATATATTACAAACAAAAATTTTTTCCCTAATATGTTGTTGCAATAAGAATAAAAGTGAATAAGAAAAAAAATGATGAATTTTGATTTATTAATACATGACTTTTAAATGCAAAAGTGACGTCGAATTTATTTATGAAACGTGCATCACTTTTTTTTTTTAAATATTGAAATGGAATGTGAATTTAAATTAATAAAATATAACATTGTTATTATAATGGCATTAAATTGACATAGTTTCCAATCATTTTCTCCCTTTCTCCAAATGTCAAATTATTCTACTATAAAATAAACATAGTATTCTTCTAAAAATATATTTTCTATCCTATTATTGCGTCCGATGTTAAAATAAAATAACAGGAGCGTTAGTGCTAGAACGTACAAATCGAAAACTGTTGAAATACGGACTCATTTAATGCAATTATCATACACATTATTTCTGATGACAACATCCTTTTACGAAACGCACAGCGATGATGAGGAAACATTCAAAAGGATCTTACACAGGCTTTTGATGTAGTATACTCACATGTTATTAAAACATGCTGTTTGATGAAAAATTGCAGCTAATTAAAGATTAATGGAAAACTTATCATTAAATAATCTCAAAGAATGCAATGTGAATGCTTGGTACATATCTAGCAGTATTCTATAATTTTAAAAACATTTTGTGTAGGAGGTTACTACTAATGTTATTTTCATTTTTCTAATAATCATTGCTTTCCAAAATAACTTTAACAATAGAAGAAAATTCTAAACGAAAGATTCGCTTTCGTTTATTTATTATAAGAAAAACATTTTTTTTTAAATGAAAAATGACTTTAATTTGTGTATGTTGCTAAAATAGACGTAAGATAAAAAACAAATGTATGTCTTAAAAACTTTAAAACATAAGATCTTAGTAGTACATAACACTCCTAGTGCTTTCGGCTCCAAACGAAGCCATTATCAAGGACCCTCGACCAGCGGAGACCACAGCACAGATGTTGTTCCAGAACTCTTATTACCAGAATTTAAACTTAGACCTTTAGAAAGCAAGATAATTTCAACTTCCAGTCTTAAACCGAGCTTATGGATCAGATTTGTTGATGATATTCTCATTATACGGGATCATGGGATTCCAACTCTTTTAGGTTATCTTGACCACGCTAATAATAGCGACAAAAAAGTAAAATTTACTTTGGAGTTAGAGAAGAATAAATCATTACTTTTTTTCAGACGTTCACTTAACCAGGAATGAGCTATCTCAGTGCATTGACAGAACAGTTTACAGAAAAGCATGTCAATCAAATAATATTATCTCTTATAATAGCTATTCCCCGTTCAACTATAAAGCTGCTGTTTGCCGTTTTTATATATAGCGTGCTTTTGTAGTTAACTACAAAATGTGCTTTTGTAGTTGGGTAGTATGGGTCGTGCTTTTGTAGTATGAATTAACATGATTAAGTTAATTGTTAACAGTAATGGCTTTTTCAATAGTTTTATTAATAAGTTGATTTAAAAGTTTAAGTATCCAAAAGTGATAAAAATTGAGAAAATCAGTAATAATAAAAATGAAGTTAACTTTGTATCAATAGATTATATCCCTCATTTATATGAAAAGTTAAAATATATCCTAAAGAAATATAATATGATTTTAGTAGCCAGACGTGATCCTAAATTAGTAAACATAGTACAAGGCAAGAATTGATTGAATTGTTATGCACAGTAGGTCAGGTGTTTACGTGATTCCCTACAAAGATAAGGTTACAAATAAATTATTACATTATGTAGGTATGACCACTAGAAAGTTCAAAATGAGAATCAATGAACAGATTCAAGATATTAGCAAAAATAGACCCGCCACTGTCCTATCTAGATTATTCCAAATAAGTGATATTTAGATATTTTTTCCATAAAGCAAGAATCATTATGCGGGCTGCCGATTTTAAAAGTTGTGTAATTTTGGAGTTTCTAGAAATTTTATCGCAAGCAAACAACTGTTGCAATGATGTATTATCATACCAAATACCAAGCATTTGGTACAAACTGCTCCGAGTTACGGGAAAGTATGGTCTCCCGAAAGTGTCATGATTTGTGTTTCCCTATCACCAGCAATGGGTCCATCCGCCGGGCGTGTCCATAATGAGTTTTCCTGTAACTTTGAGTTCTGGTCTAAAAGCATGTCAATCAAATAATATTATCTCTTATAATAGCTATTCCCCGTTCAACTATAAAGCTTCTGCTTGCCGTTTTTATATAAAGCGTGCTTTTGTAGTTAACAACATCTGTGCCGTCGTCTCCGCTGGTCAAGAATTCTTGATAATGGCTTGGTTTGGAGCCGAAAGCGCTAGGAGAGTTTTGTACTACTAGTCTTATGTTTTAAAGTTTTTAAGACATTTGTGCATTTGTTTTTTTTCTTACGTCTATTTTAGTAACATATAAATTAAACTAAACTCATTTTTCACAAAAAAGTGTTTTTCATCATTGCTTCTTCTAACAAATATAAGTAATAACACTTTATCTCTTTGATTTCTTCTTCATACTTGGCACGTGCTGTAGTTTCATTTAATGTTTGATTTACATACATATTTATAATTTGTAATTTACGCAAATGCGCATAATTAATAAAAGATTTCATTAGAATACAGCCGGCATGTGTAGGCGGAAATTAGAGATCCGAGACAACTTGATTTCGACTTTTGAAGTCCCGCATATGGGTGTTACATTTCCATGCTAAGTTATTAAACGAAAACATTTTTATACACGTGCTTGTATTACAAATGGATGTATATAATATTCGTGATGTTTCTAAACAAAGCAATTATATGCATAATCCATTTATTGTATAAATACGAGTACTGTGTATATTCTTGAGAAATAATGTAATATAAAAAATGCAAAAGTAACGTCCACAGATGGAGTTACAGATATACAAAAAAAATTGAATTCAAGTCAGTGGTCACGAATGTATTAATACATAGAAGGCATCAGAAACATGTTACACTTAATAGTCAGATTCATCTTTAAGAATGATTTAGTTTTCCCATCACTAAAGGAATTTAATTAAAGAATAGTTTCAAAAACAATATTTTTACACTTCGAATACTGATTAGTTTCCTGGCACATGTGGTACTAAGTAATAAAGATTCATCAAAATTTTATTTTTTAAGAATAATTGGATAATATCGTTGGAAATATTTAATTGATAGTTAATAGTTTTGACATATCTAAAAAAATATTATGCTAAGGAAGACAGATATTACACGCTGATAGAACACAAAAGAAGAAAGGAAAAATTAATTCCTTTATGTCTAATAGACAAATATAATTTATCACATTTTAATAAAAAACAGGAATCTAAAACTCACAATATATAAAATTAGGAAGACGTTATTTTTTGGATTATTTATGCGCACACACCTACATAACATTTTTATTAATACACTGCTCATAAAAATAATGGTTATTGACAGTAATAAACAACATTTATTTATTAAAAAAATATTAATAACAGTTTTAATAAAAGCATCACTACAGAAATTGTCAATTCGCCAAGTTAATAGTCACAAACTATTAAATTTCAAATCTAAATTATTGAATTTTAAATATAATGGAAATTATATGCAATTATTTTGCAATATATGTATAAAATATGATGTATGATGGTCACCTGTGACAGAAATAATAGCCCTAAATAATATTTCATATAAATTATAAAATTTTGATAAAATCTAGTATAACTGATTCCCAATTTGTGAAAATGCGATTTTTTCAACTCATACAGGTTGCTGGAAATTATTTGGTGCGCTGTAAAAGCAAATTTGTCGCTCTACGATATTATGCAAATTTTCGCTACGATAATATGCGAATATAATATTCAAATTTGTCGATATACGATATTCTACACATGCTTAATCTGGTTCAAATCCTATGAATAAGGTGGTCAGTTGGTTAGAGTTCTACCTCCTGTTTCAATGTACTTTGGTATCAAAGATGATCGATGACGACGGGCATTGTCGCGTAATACTGGATGACCTGTGCCAACTGTACACTTAAAGAGCAATGTTCAGAGCTATGTTTTCAAGTTATGATACACATAAATATGACCCGACAGAGACCCTCCGTCAGTGATATACAACTTCGTAAAGGTAATTTAATCTCGATCCACCCCAAAACTTTAAACCGCTTAGGTAGAAAATGGACATTTTATGAACGTAAATTGCGTACTCCTTGATCCCTCCAACTCAGTATATATGTAGAGGAGAAGGTGTAAAAACGGGCACATGTGTAAATATGGGCACCCCACCCTAAGTGGCTATGGGAGGTGCTGAAGACTGGCGAGACTGTAGATGAGGCATTTGTTGTTATGAGTTAGCAGAGTGCAGTTGGAACCATTCATTCAAGTAGTGTGGATGAAGCGTAAGTTATTGTGTGAATTGGTGTTTGTTCTGAACTTCAAACTTTTTACAGCTATCTTAAATCGTTTTCTTTTCATATTATTATGGTTAGTTTAAAATAATTTCATAGTGACATCCGGAAGGCAGAGATCCTAAACTACTTTTAGAAGCACGCCTTTAGTCACGCACGCCTTAAGTTTACATGTGAAAGTGGCCATCATTCTTAGGTGGGATTGGTGTAAATATGGTCCCTCATTTAAAGGCGACCCCTAATTACACCACCTTATCTCTTAAACAACACAAATCATTTCAATAATTTTTTTTTTACGTGAAAACAGCAATTACCTACATTATACACATTACCAAATATTATAAAATAAACCTAAAAAATGCTTTGAGGTAAGGAAACTTTAAAATTACCTTAGATGTAGATAATAATAAATTTATAGATCATTATAAAAGCATTTTATTATCTATAAATCCTCAAAGCATTCGTTATTTTTACTTTATAATATATCTGGTAATATGCGTAATCTAACATAATGGCGTAATGCCAGGGGGCAGGGGTGTGAAGATCAAAGTCCTTCCGGACTCATCAGATTACTGTGACCCTCCCCTTCTGGACAGCGATGATGATATCAATCTGGATATCAACGATGGGAATAAACCAGACTCGAGCGATGCAACTTACATCTTTTGTGATGGAAAGTCTCTTAAGACACTCGCGGAAAAGTGTGGGTTAAACGTGTTATGTGCCAAATGGGGGTGCACTTTTTTTTATACCGGTGACCAGGTCCCTACCTGCCAGGCTTTTGCCTAGCTTAACGAGTTAATACCTGGCAACGGGGCGAAGATGTGTTTGTTAAATCTGTAGGATGACGTGGCTTCAGTGCGTCTTGTTGCTTTAATTGCTTTTTATTAGTTGGCCTGTTGCTGATTGATTTTTGATGACGCGGTTCAGCACTGCACAGTGTAGCGAAGTCATGCCGGACGGATGTGAGATGCTGGGATATTTACTATTTCCTCGCTGCATCGCTCATCCATACGTTGTGATGGGGCTGAAAGAGCCAGTTATGTTTGCGATTTCTGTAAATGATTTTTTTCTGTAATAAATAAACTATCTACAATTTTGTGTTGTTTTAGCCTGTTTCAAAACATTTTAAGCTATTTTTTGTGACATTTTTGTAGAGGGCCCATATTTGCACCCCATTTTTTCTGGTGCTTTTTTATAAGCTTTTTTGTAAATCTTCGTTTTTGAATTGAAATAATTGATATTAATCATTGTTCTACCTTTTTATCATTTTTGTAATCTTGTTATAGTTGTGAATGAAGATAAAAAAATCTGGATTCTTTCAAAAGGAAAGTAACTTTAAGACAAAAACAAAAAAGGCTACCCATATTTACACCTTTCCGTTTATAATTACTCTTCAAGCTACATCTGTATTCAATAGTAAATAGCACGCGCCCCCATTCTTCTTAATTTTATTCAAGGTAAAAAAGTCCTAAAACGAGTAATTTTAGTAGCTGAAATGCTTGGAACGGATCCGCTGGCTTCCTCCGTAAAGACTTACTATGTCAACATTTCGTGCAGCGTTAGAAAAAAACTGATTCGACTTCAATTTTCAGCTTTGATTTCTAAAATCGGCTCTGTATCTGCTAGTCGACTGTAACAGAAGACGGTCTTCGGATGCAATAGCTCTTGCACTCACTTCTGGTCTTTTAAAAATAACATTAGTCATTCACAGAAATCCCTCGATATTTTTAAAAGAAAATACATATATGCATTACAGCACGCGACTGTTACGCGAAAAATGATCAGTCGACATATTTCTATATTCTATAGGACACCTATTCGCGAATCTTTGAATTCAACTGCATATAATTAACATAAACAATATACATTGGATATTATAAGACAATTTTTATCATTGCGCATATATATATATTTTTTTTCAGATAATTCTGAAAAAATGACGAGCAATGAATTATCATGGATTAAAGGAGAGCTTTTACACACCCGATCCACAAAAACTGTAAATGTGATAAAAAAATCTAAAGTTTGTCTATTCGTTATGATTAAGACCTAAATATGCAACTTATAAAATTTTGTATTCAAATAAAAAAATTCTTATAAAATTTTGCAGATGAAATGTCTTTATTAAAGTGATATTTTAATTAATAAATTTATAATATATGCGCGAAAAAATAAAAATTCTTCTAAATTCGTTGAAATTTCAAGGTTTTCTACAGCTACAAACTTATTATTAAAAAACACCGCTTTTACATACATAATCTGAAACTGTTACTGAAGGGAATTTCACGTTTGGAGACATTTTCATTGCACTTTCATCAGACAAAATAAGCATATTTAATTTCTCTTAATTTATGTCACATCTACAACAAAATAATTATATTTATACCTCTCAATGAAGAACGACTGATACATTTTAAATGAAACTTCTCATCTAAAAATAGTTTCGTAAGATGTAATCACTTACACCAAAAAAAAATAGTTTTATACACTTTTTGAATCTTGCTGTTTTACGTTGTGTGGGTGACATATTACGAGTCTGAATTGTTTCGGGCGTAACATTGATTCAATATCACACTTGCAACGTCATGTAATGTATACATGAAAAACATTGCCACATCAAAAAATTAAAAGATAAGTATTCTAGAGGCAATATTATTAATAGGATTTTTTTTGCCTACTGATTTTGCAGAAAATTACTAAATCGTAATTCAAAACGAAATCCAATGCACCAACTAGTCGTTTCTCAAGTGACTTTGTTTACAGCATTTATTTGACTCCATGCCAGTAACTATCAATCATACATAGTTGTTTCAGATAAACTGAACAATGGGTGACACACACAATCTGTTTATACATGACTTTCCTGTTTAAACATCTCAAAAAGTTATACATTTGCAAGCAAATTCATACATTTCTGATGGTTGTGGTTTTGAATTTTTTTTTAAAGTATATTATTTTATCATTACTAAACTACAGAAAGGAAGATTGAGTTCATGCAGTATAGACTTTTTCGTCAAATAACATGGAGAAAGGGGTATAGGTGTAGTAGTGACGAAAGTAAGAATTATAGATTCCAATGCTCTTCTTAGAAAGCTAACAATATGATGCAAACAAGTTCTCAGTTCGCAAAATGTACTAAGGCAGTACTAAAATCAATAGAGGTTTCTATAAATGAAATTCAATATTCTATTGTTAAAATAGTGAACGGTGCAATAAAATAATAATTGTTCCAAACATTCAAAGCATGCACGATATCTTTCCAATTAAAGCAGGAATTCCTGATGTAGCAATGATATGTTTAACAGAAAAATCTAAGAATACATATGGTGCAATTAGAAGAGGAATGTGAAGCAGGATATATCTGTGCAGTAATCAGTTACTCATCAGTTACCTCTCACTTATACGACTTTCAGGGGACCGTAAAAAAAAGCCGTATAACTGAGAGAATCGTATAAGTGAAAGACAGTCTTATTTTACAAGTTTCAAACTTTATATGAATTAATTATTTTACATATATTAAAAACGAAAATTTTTGAGTACAATGAACAGATTTTAACAAAATTTATAAAATAATATTTAAAAAATACATATTTTTAAAAAGTTCACAAAATAGTTCACTCACTACTGTGTTTATTTTGAAGATTAACAGATCAGATTTTCTCAAAAAATGAAGTGATTAGTTTGTCTCTGTTGTCGAAAAAGGGAAAATGTCTTCTTCCATGTCTAATAAAGCTTTTAAGCTATTTTGGGAATAATCATTTTGGTGGACATAATTATTTAATGTATTTAAAGTGGCACTTGCTTCTAAAAATGTACAACAGCAGAAACATTGTTCTCATCTTCGTCATCCTCCTCGCTCACGTCTTCATTATTGATATCCTCAAACATTTCACATTAAAGAATTCCCATACGCTCTCACAATCGGATTCATTTTTTGATCTAGCAGTTTGGTCTTGTGAAAAATCACATTTCCTAAAACAATTCTTAACTGTCTGGGATGTCACTTTTTTCCATGCAGATGCTGTAAGATGCATAGCATCTAAAATAGAAATTGCTTTAGCTTTCTTTTTGCTTTCCAGACCAAAAATAAAACTACAAATCAAACTCCTTCTGTAGTTTACTTGAAATTCTTTATAATCCCTCAATCTAATACCTTTATTCCGTTTGTAGAATTTGCTGGCAAAATTCGAACTTTAATTTGTTGCAAATCTTTTATATCTGAATGTGATGGACATTGATCCAGGAAAGTGCATTTTAAATAACCCTGATTTCTCACTCAGTACTATACAGTGACGTGATCTGCAGGTGTTCATTTGGCTTTTGTTAAGTGGTAGGCACAACAAAATTCCATACAACCACCTTCCCGCCATAGATTTCATCGTTAAAACATACCAAGGTAGATAAAAAATTTTATTCATTATTGATAAACACTTTAACAATAGTCAAAATGATAAAGGTAAGAAACGTTAATGATTTGTACTTTAATGATTATAAATTGAATTCTTGAGTAAGAAATGTAAAATCACTTGAACCGTTTAAAGCGTCGTATAAGTGAGAGAAGCAGTCGTATAACTAAGAGAAATTTAGCATTATTTTCCATAAAGCGTGGACGGGACCAAGAGAATTCGGCGAATAACTGAGAGAGTCGTATAACTGAGAGTCGTACAAGTGAGAGGTCACTGTATTTTATGAAGTTGGTTTTGTAACCTTCATCTTCAAGTACTAAAATGAATGTTTTATTGCTAAAATATTAACTCTTTCCACACAACTTTTTCAAATCCATCAGTTTTGCCAATACATTCGCAATATTTTTTCTGAAAAATTATCTATGCACGGTCGCCGGAAAAATAGCAAAATTAAATTTCAAATACCACTATTTCTGTAAAATAACTCATCCTATTAAATTACAGAAATACTTATATGAGGCAAATTATTTGTTAAAAAACAGTGTTAACAAAAAAACTTAAAAATTAGCAACTATGTTTTATGTTCGTCTTATGTATGTCTTATGTTTGTCTTATGTTAGTATTATGTTTGTCTCGAGGTTCTTGCGATATTTACAATATCGGGGCTGCCCAATCTTTCAAGGGGTAAGTGCTAAAGATTGGTGATAAGGACGTTAAGTTGAACCACCTAAAAAATTGCCGCAGAGAATGTGTATGTTTGGCCGGATAAATACGATATTTCATTGAAATCAAAAGCACATATAATTAAGGTAATGGAATCTCCACACATCATAAACCGACGGAAAGAAAAGAAATGAATCTAATAAGAGTACATATATTCAATAATATTTTAAGAATTACATCGCATGGAAAAGAGCTATTTCAATCCATTCTTTACACATATGTTTCATACTGATCACATCTGCAACGCAAAATTTATTAGTTATAAAAATATGTAAAATCATGTGGCAATACAATTGTTATTTTAGAGTTATATGTTGCAGATTACCTGAATGACATATATATTGAATTTTCCTACTGGTTCCCAAATTGCAGGTAATTTGAGACCTGCATCATAATGTGAAAATACTGGTTATTTTAATGCCACTCCCGCAACGTATAGAAATGGGAGAAAAAATATATAGAACATGGTAAAAAAAAAATAAAAGCTATTTCTAGAAAAACTCTTTATAGTTAAAGATCGGGTCTTAAATAATTTACAGCGATAATTAAGATGTATAAGTGTCACACCCGTTACGATGGATTTGGGATCATTTGAAAATTTTATTGCGAATAATTAATTTTAAATATACATATATACATTTTATAATTAATATATAATATTTTCAATATGCATCATTAAAAACACTTTATTATTTAAGAATATTTCTTATTGTTTTATTTTCATAAAATTACGTACATTGTAAAAGTTAGTTCAACCGTTTCATTTATATAAAATAAAAAAATATACATTATTTATATTTCGCATCTAACTTTTAAGTTTGCGACATCCACTTAAACTTTTTAAAATTTATTTACGTAACATAGGTATAAAAGGTATTGAAATATTAAAAAAATAGTTAAAATGCAATACAAAATTATTATTGATTTCGGCATATACAGCGAATCAAAATGCGTAATTTTTGGAAGAATACAATACCAAAGGACATACACTATCAGATCAAAGATTCGAACACATTCGATTTCAGACTGTTTGAGGAACGTCTCGAGAAATACTTAAGAAATTTTTCTGGAACTTTGGGAACGGAAAGAATTCGATATGTGGGCAATCAGGAGACAAAAATAAATTTAATTGAAATAATAACATTTGCGATCAACCTCAAGACAAAATAATCAAAATGTTCTGTACATATAGCATATGACTATTCGTGTTAGTTACAACACTTGTGTAAGACTTGCATCTAAATTCATGGAAATATAAAAGGTTTTTCTTTTTAATTCAAAAGAATTCAGTATGTTTTTTATAGCAGGGAAGCCACTTTCAGAAAACATGGACACGTGCAGAAGAAATACTACACTGCAATTAGAATATAAATATATTAAATATTTGATGAAATATGAGCATTTGTATGAAACAATTTTTAGCTGCGCCTTCGTGAAAAAAAAAATTATAATTTAGTAGATAACTGTATAAAGCAACTCATTTAAAAAGAACAATCGAATATCAGAAAATTCAGAAAAATAGCGATTATATAGAAAGATGATTTTTTATTTATTTATTTAGTTTTTTTAGTTTTTAAAAATAGCTGGATGAAAACTGACTGTCCCCAAATTTCCTTTTATCATTTTTTTTCTATGTCATTTTTTATGTTTTAGTTCTCGCTTTTTATGCTTTAGCTTTGGCAGAGCCATGACAATGAGCCTATTCCAATAACAACAGAAAAAGGATAATCAAAATAGGAGCATTTTTTAAAATATACGCATGGAAATACGTTAAATACATGCTCTTTTGTAGTAAGTCGGTCAATAAAAAATTATAATTTGTGAAAAATCCCTTATCATCTAACTACTTTAGAAAAGCAACTGAAATTCTGCTCACTACATCACCGACATCTTTCTGATTTTTTAAGCTAATCTACTGGCGTTTTTATTTGAGTTACCCTATAAAGCTTACTACTAAATTATATTTAAAAAAAATCATTTTATTATCGTTCGTGTAGGCTTAGTTAAACATTACTTTATAAAAATACTGATAGTTCATCAGATATATTTATATCGTATTAGTATATTGTTTCATTTGTACTTTGTCGAGTTTCTTAAAAATGACGTTACAATTTCTTAAAATCTCTGCATTTTATAAACAAAAAACATGCGGAATGTTTCTGATTTTTTTCAAGAAATTATATACCTCCATAAATATACTTTCTATTCATAATTCTATACAAATACATAGAGCAACTCATATAAAAAGACCAGTCGAATATCGTGAAAATTGAGACTAGTACCGGCGATATAGGATGCTGAACTCTAGTTGCTTTCTAAAAGTAGTTAAATAATAAAGAATTTCTTACAAATTGTCGTTTTAATTTTAATTTTGATTGTTTTTTAGGGCTGTTTTAGTACTCTTCGAAAAAACCTTGACGACGTTTTGCCATAGTTCGCGTACGCACAGTTAAAACTTACTTCATACAAATACTTATACAGTGCGTGAAAAACTTTAAAGACAGCAAAAAAATTTAATCCTTTTGATAAATTTTAAACAGATGAAAAAAAAATATTACTATAATGTGTATCGTAAAGTAAAAAAACTAATAAAAAACTCAACAAAATTTATCTGTAACTATTTTATTACGAAAATAAAATAATTATGCGAAAAACACCATTTCCACTTGTCTAAAAGCTTTAAGGACAGCAAAATGAAAACTATACAGTAATTAAGAAACAAATATTTAATGTGCTGTGCACCCACCATTGCTTTTAGTGACCGCAGATATTCTATCTTTCCTGGACATTATTAATTTTTGGCACAGTTCGGGACTGATTTTGTACCATTCATCGTTAATCATAGATCTGAGTTATGAAGCTGAGGGAAAATGCTTTCCTTTTTTGGAAACTCGTCTTTTTAGATCTCCACATAAGTTCTCGATAGGATTTTGAGCTGAGTTTCTTGGTGGCAATTTTAAAACTTCAATATTTTTCTTCTGGAACCAGTGTTTTGACCTGCGGCTTGTGTGGATAGGCGCATTATCTTGCTGATAAATCCATTTTTTTCCCTAGACAGAAGGGATGCAACAGTGGAATATGGTCAGAAAGATTTTTTATATGTATTTGAATTAGCCTTTTGTGAAATAAATGTAAGTGACCCCACGCCATTAAACAAAATGCAGCTACATGCCATAATGGGTCCGCCACCTAATTGACGTTTTAATAAATTTTGTTTCTTTTATCAAATTATTCTAATAATACTTCCAGCTATCTGAAACATCTAAGTTCCTTTTTTCTAAGCTGCGTTTTGTATCTGGTCAGTTTACACAATTTTTCTGTGAGGTGGAAATTCTCAGATCGAGTAATTAGTGTATTTCAGATTACTTTTTTGCACGCACTGAACCCAGTCTTTTGTAAGATTTCTTTATTTGAGTATTTTACTGATAACGCTAACTTTAAAACTCTCTTTTCATCTCTGGTGGGACATAATGGCCCTTTGTCTGTCTCCAGTCTTTTTTCCGTACTCGTCTTTTAACCTTAAAAAGTTACTGATGACGGTTTTAAATCATCCTATTCTTGTTGCAAAACAACAACTCATGCCTGACAATGCAAAATATTTAACAGCACCTTTTAGGTAGCTTTCATTACAAAAAGCTACCTATTGCAGCCGTTCGGAAGAAAGCAATTCCAAAAAAAATGTAGTATATTTTCACCGATCATGACCCCCAGACCTCCAAACCACCTTCCGTTCAAATGTTGATTTATATATATATATATGACATATGTCATGCTGTATCTCTCTTATTTATGAACCGGTTTTCATGTGACTGAGTATGTGTATAGGACATACCAAGGGTGTCGACCGAGTTCGTTGGCCAGCTTCATCCGCCATCTTGTTTCAACATGGCGGCCAGTTAAAAAAAAATTTTATTTTTAAAAATTCACAAAGATGTAAAAAAATTATAAATTGAAAAAAAATGATTTTGTTAAGTGTTAAAACGTGATACAAGGATTGTGGAAATTTTTTTGTTTTGTCTATACTTTAAAAAATGGCTGAGATATGGCAGTTTGAAATTCTAATGCGGCTGAGATATTGAAACGATCTGATTTTTGTTATGCCGAATGCATATTCTCCTGCTGAAATTCGCATTCAAATTCCGTATTAACGAAAACCGGCATTGGATTTTCTATAATCGAGTTCCTAGCAATTTAGCTTCGGATGTTTGAATAAAATGTGTTGAATTTTTAAAGACATGGACTATGAAAGCTATTTTTTCCTCCCGGTGCTGGCCGGAAGGACTTTTTCTTATTCAGTCAGTTTACTTGCTTTTGGCATCATTTTAAAAGGAACAAAACTCTTAATAGAAGACATGAGAAAAATCAATATACACAAGCGTTTTTAACGTGCAAATCAATAAAAGTTATTAGTAAAATACGTATAAAAAATTGTGGTGTCCTTAAAGTTTTTAAACAGACGAAAATAGTGTTTGTTTTCATATTTATTATTTTTTTGCAATAAGAAGTTCACAGATACATTTTTTAACCTTTATATTAGTATTTCAACTTTATGATCAACATTAAATTTTCATTTAAACTATTTCATTTAATTTTTTTTTTCATTTTTTGCTGTCTTTAAAGTTTTATCACGCACTGTATTTCATCAAATATTTCATATATTTATATATTAATTGGAGTATATTGTTTCTATTCAACTTTTTCAAGTTTTCTAAAAATGTTGTTGAAGATGGTAAAACCCCTGCTTGATTATAACCAAAACACAAACGGAAATTATTTAAAAAAATTTAAAGAAGCTTTTATATTTCCTGAATATATTGACTGTACAAATGAATGCAAATGTTATATGTAGTCACACAGCCATCTTCTGCAGATCATTTCAAGTATTTTATATTACAGGGTGATCGCAAATATTAATTTTTTATTGCATTTGTTGTTGATCTCCTAATTGCCCTCGTGACAAAACTCTCCAAAATGTATGAGGTCAAACATGTTCTTTACATAGCAGAAACTTAAATAAATTCGTCGTATTTCTCTAGATATTCAGCAACACATCTAAAATTGGAAGTGCTTGGATTATTTTTATCAGATAGTGTGTTTCTCTGGTATTATTTGGAACATTTTCAATATTTTTAAGTGGAGAATTTTTTGTTTTAATTTAAATAAAATAAAGTTATTATTCAGGTAAGTATTTTAAATTAAAAGAAAATAAATGTTTAAATGCATAAAAAATTTTTATTCAATACACAATGAATTATAGTAAAAATTGAAATATTAATATTTATTTTTTCCATCATACTGTTTTAAGTGTTATTACTATTTTTGATATGCTGAGTTCAGAAATCAGCTGACCTTCCCGTTTTATCAAGTCTCAATATTTTTCACAAATTGAGTAATAAGAACCGAGATAATCACACGGAACATCAAACTCAGTAAAAAATAAGTTCAAAAGCATTCTAATGTATATTTTCCTCCTACTCTTGCACTTATTAGACATTTTCTGCTGAGTACTTATTACGACCGCTTCCTATGCAACGAACATCAGAAGTTTTCTTTCCTGTTGATTGGTATCTAATGTCTTCAAGACTAATTTATAATTTGAAATAAATATGTCTGTACAACTAATCTTATAACTTACAAAGCTGTTAGAAATCTTCATTTGTACAAAACAAATCCAACTGTGCGTGATTCAATTTCTTAATATTTTAGGAGAACTCAGTATTAAATCAGAGTTTTGTCAAAGAAATAAAAAATTAATAAAAAACAAAAACGCCCATTTTTCGGGAAATAAAATCGACAGAAAGAACTACTAATGAGTTACATTTTTATGTTTCCCCTGAATTCTTTTGCAATAAATATACATACATAACATTTTTCAAAAAGTTTTTATTTTTCTCTACATTTACTCCTTGCTACCAGTATAATATTTTGTTTCTTTACATTCTTTTTTCATGTGCAAATAATTTGTTGAGATAGAAATGTTTTCTTTCGACACAAACGTAGATTTAGGACAGTGAATTAGCTGTATTTTCACTTCGGCACGTTCAGCACAAGATTAAACTTTCCTTATACATATATTTAGAATTATTATTTTGTACTAAGGGTAACTTCTTTTGTATATATTTTATAGGAATTTTATAATTTAATTAATCAACAGCATTTATGACACTTCAGATGATAACAGGCGTTGTGCAAAATTATAAAAGTTCATAAATTATCATACGATCGACATTTTGAAAATTATTTTTATTAATATTTCTGTGTTTATAGAAAGCAATTTCAGGAATTATTTTTTATGACTTTTACAGTGCAATATCTGTGTGAGTAGAAATTTCTCTTTTATCCAGTTACATCAATACAAGTCTCACGAATGCACTTCAGAATGCATTTTTGACATATTGCACTGGAAAGACGTGCCACGCAAATCGATAAATGTTTTGTAATTAGTTTCACATCTGCCACGTGTGTTTCTAATATTTTTCAATAGTAATATTTATCTTATTTGAGGACAGAATGTCTGTGATTAAATAGAACGAATATTGCTGCTATGAAAACAGGTACGAGACTTGGTAGCTTTGCAACTAATTTGCAAAAACATCCCGACGTGTATGGTGCATCGTTACAACGCAAGCAGTTAATGAATTCAAAGATGATTAAAGGCTATTAAATCTCCGATTTGTCTATCTGCCTGATAAATCTGTCTGAACTAAATAATATTTAAGTAAAATCCTCGTTTTTATCCGACTAATAATAATATAATATATTGGTCAAAAAAACATTGCGAGCATTGAGATATTGAAGAAGTGAAGATTTATTTAATGTCGAAAAGAACAAAATTTTTGCCGATCTGGAAAAGAATTGTTACCCCCGCCATTGGTGCAAGAGGATGTTTTCTGAAGTTCTAAATGCGGCTTCAGCGACCCCCTCCTTTTTAGCGCTATGTTGAGAATTATTTTGTATCTATTCCGTACAAGAATCTTTCTGAGAAGATATCAATACTTCTTAAGTCATTAAAAATAATAACAGCTTTTGTCCCATAGAGACGATTGCAAAGTGTTCTTTGCAAATTTAAGTACCATAATTTCCGGCCGATAATCTGCGGATCAAACAACCATGTTAGACCCAGAAATTTTTACCCAGTCAAATATTTACAAATATCTAGTAAGTTACGTTTCATAAAATAAAAATTTTGGGTCGAAACATGATTGTTTGATCTTCGGACTATAGGCCAGAAATTACGGTATAAATTTCTCAGTGAGCATTTAAAGGACAAGAAATCCCCTGAAAATATTGTGATTCAGTATACATCGGCGAAACAAGGCATACCCTGGAAATCAGATTAATTGAAAAATAGTTGCACCTACATTGATGACTGACCCTAATTATGCGAATACTAGGATCATTCGACTAAATTGTAGTAGCTTAAAAAGCCGGATATTTCTTGAGTCACAGTATACGAATCTAGCCAATAATATAATTAATAAAGCAGGTCTAATAGCATGGGAATATTATGTTTTGTTGTAATTTTAATTTTGGAATTAACGATTTTGATGCATGTTGTCAGTTTGTAAGTTGTTTATATCATCTTTCGTGATTTTACGTTGTATAGTAGTGATGAGAGATGAAATTTCGTCCGAAACGTCTAGCTTTTGTTTTTAATACGCAGTGTGTGTACTTTTCAAGTTAAAATGTCTGAAATTTAAATGTAGTTATATTTTATATCGCATTAAGCAGTGTTTTATTACAATTTTTTTTATTCTGCCACGTATGTATTTTCCATTTTTGCTTACATGTAATATAACAGAAACTTCCAAACTTAGAAAATGAATAGTTTTCTTTAAAAAAAGTTTGCTTAAGGGTGTACTCAAATCCAAACTGCTTATTTTGTAACTTAATTTTAAATTCATTTTTGCTCTAAAATGTATCCAATTGGCAAGTTCTCTTATTCAGAAATTTTATAATGTCTGTATTGGTCGATTTTTTGATAAAGGCAGAATTTATTTTTAAAAAGGCTGTGAAAGTGGACATTTTGAACAGAATGTCCCGAATCAATAGAGCTGGAAACAAGATTTATTATTAAAATTATTGTACTATTATTAAAATTATTGTACTGAGAAAATTACTGTTTGTAAATCAATTTCTAATTAATTGAACGAACATTTAAAACACAGGTCACTTATAAATCTCTTCAAAAATGACGCCGCCAAGTTTAATCTTTTTACTTTTAAAAATGAGTCTGGAAATGTGTCAGAAAATTTTGAGTTGTTGAACGTAGAAAAAAAATATTTTTTTTAATACCGCCTACTAGAGGTATCAGAGGTATCTGTAGGAGGGTATCAGATATCTCCCTGAAAGAATAGTATTAATTAAAGTGAAATAATTATAAATCGACGTACAGATACATTCGAAAAGTTCACAGATATAAATTACAGTTATAAGATTTTCAATTATAATACATTTGCTTTTGCATACCTTTTTCCTCTAATCAATTATAATAATCAAGATGAAGTAATAGCATTCATTTTAGATTAAGTGAGTTGCAAATAACGTACAAAGAAATGTTATCTGCAGAAATTTATAACATTTCTGCTCGAAGTGTCGAAGAAATTACTCAGTTCCTTTCAAAGGTGTTCAACTTTGCAAAACTTTGTAAAATCTCTCTTAAAGTTTTCAGCACTGATAAGTATTAAACTTTAGAAAATTTTCTACCTCCTCATAATATTGTTAATTGTCGATGACATTTATAGTTAGCATTTTTGAATTACAATATAAGAAATGATGATTCGAGACATGTTTCTTGCACTTAAGATGGCATATATGTGCTGTTGATTGATGGAAATATATAATTAAATGAATCAGACAGATTTTATCACAGAATATAATAAAAAATAGACACTGTTAGCTTTTTATTGTTACATGAAACTGAAAAAAAATTAAGTTGATTATTAAAGAACTTTTGTGAACAAAAAAATTGTTGCTACTTAATACGCGTTTTGTTTGGAACATTCGTGAAACAAATAATTGAAATATGTAAATATTAACTAAGTTTGTCAAATAGTGACTTATTCAAATTTTAACAAATAGTAGTTTTTAATATATTCAAATAAATTCTGAATATGTTACAAAGGCTTTGACACATGGAATGTCGGGCGCTCTGAAAACAGGCAAAAAAATAATAATTTTTCAATTTATCCAGTAATGATTTTGTAAAACAGGCGATAAATAAAAGTTAACAATTGAATTCAGATTGAAAAGCATCTACATACGGAAATAAACATACATATCAACATACAATAAAATGTTATAAAAACTGCTGTAATATACATTAAAAACAACAGATTTCTTAAAAATGCTATAAAAATAGGAAATGCGCATTGCATTTAAAAAAACTTTGTATTTTTTCATCAGGGGCAAAAAAGACGTTTTACTAATTTGAAATCAGTAGAAAGATTGAAAGATAATAGAAGAGAAAGGGACAAGTGGGTGCAAACAACCAATAGGAAAGCAAAATGTGTAAGGCAATCAGAAAGAGAGTATCTGCAAATCAGAAAATGACATGACAGTTACATGGAGTCATATGAAACAAATGGATGAAAATGGCAGAGATAAAAGAAAAAAAAAGGAAAAAATAAAAAATATATGAAATAAATAGTAAGAACAAAGAAGGAATTAAAACAAAACAAAATAAAGGTTACATGAATGAATTAAAATGTTTACTATGGTGCAAAGGGAACATAGTGGAATGAGATTTTTCATCAGCGAAATCATTATGAATAAGATACACAGCTAGCTGGATTTTCAAGAAAGCCTAATTGAGAAATGTAGCCGACATTTAAAATAATTTTAGTAATTTTAAAATTTTAAAACAATTAGAAAAGTCTTCCAAAGCTCGTTATTCATTTCTAATTTTTACTTTGTTGTTTTTTAAAACTTTTTGCTTTATACACTTATATATTCTTATATTAATAAGGAAGTCAAAATGTCCAAAGTCACACACTTCGAAAAATATATTCTATGAATATTACTTAATTAATTTGACTGAATTAATATATAAATATATAGCAAATTCTTATTCGTGTGCAAAATATCACAGCTGTTTCCAGTTATATTTTCCTTGTAAAAAATAGAATGTGTGTCATACCTTCAATATTCGACATATCTAACTTTACTCTATCATCTAAAATCATAGTTTTGAAGACGCCCTTTACATTTATCAGTGACATGGTTGGTTTAAAACATGAATGCAATAATAAAAATAATGCTAAAAAAGCTTTCGATTATAAGTTTCTAGAGTGAGAGGCACGTTTAGACCAAATGTATAACTTTAAATTGAACTGATATTACTTCAAAATATATTGAATGAAAACCAGACTCACGTAAAGCATTCCTTGAGATGATTTTTTGATGAGAAGTTTTCTACGTATAAAATAAAACTTCTAACTCGGAATTTCATAACGTATTCCGCTGTGTACTATTTTCAATCCTAAGCAGTCTTCATACTTAATTACCGTGATTATCACACTTCAGTACTCATTTGAAATTCTAAAATGTATTTCAAAATTCGCTAATACTATCCTTGGCAAAAATTAATAGAATAAACATTTACTTTTCCCGACGAGCAGTAAAAAATAAGCAATTTAATGCAAAGATTTTGATTTTGTGAGTGTTTTTTTTTCATTATTAACGATACATAAACAAACCTAAATTATGCAGTCTCAACATAAATGACTAAATGATACACAACTGTTTTGTATACACTAAGTTCCGGCGTATAATCGGCGAATCAAACAATCATGTTTAGACCCTGAAATTTTATTTAATAATTGAAGTCAAATAGTTACAGCGATCTAGTGAAAAAAAAAATCATAAAATAAAATTTCAGTGTCAAAAGATGGTTGTTTGATCCGCGGATTATACTCCGGAAATTACGGTAATTTTATTTCTGCAATTGCTGACGGAGAAAACAGGGAAATGTGTCTTATCGGAGAAAAAAGTTTGGAATATTTGGACAGAACATAGTAATTAATTTGTGTTTCCACTTTTAGACTTGAGGATTGCCTTGATTCTCTAAGGCATGTATTGTTAAAAACAATGTGCTGGTTCGAACCAAAATTTGGTGGTGTAGTAGCTGAAAACATAAAACAGTGAAAACTCGGTCCAACATTTGGAGCTATGGTTCAATCACAGATCCAAATGTTGGTGCGAGATTTCAACATCGTATGGCTACAGTTGCTGCAGCACCAAAAGTTTGTTCAACCCAGCACAAAATTTCTAAAAGCATATACTTAAAAATGTTTTCGCTCATTTTTGTATCGATGGCTGCATATACATTTCATATTGA
Organism: Maratus michaelseni; assembly: GCA_963931845.1. Lineage (NCBI taxonomy): Eukaryota > Metazoa > Arthropoda > Arachnida > Araneae > Salticidae > Maratus > Maratus michaelseni. The sequence continues at coordinate 228,738,413 of OZ007590.1, read as the reverse complement.
GTCCTTTAATTTCTGTGTTCACATTTGCTGGAGCTTAAGTATTGTTTTTTACTAAAATGAATCATATATTTTCAATAGAATTGATATCGGGACTACGTACTGGCCACTCCTAGAACATTATTTTCCCTTACTGGAACATTATTTTCATAAAGAAACATTTTGTCTGACCGGGACCTATCATATGAATCATCGTTATCTAGAAATATAACATCAATATCTCCAAGTTGATTTTCCATAGTAAGAATCAGGATATCTTCTAAAACTGAAGCCTATTACTCTGAATTCCCACTCAAATTTACTAACGCATTCTTCCATCTCTCTTAAAAGAGATACAACACCACATTATGATGGAATCAGGAAACATACGAATGAATTTGGAACAGGTTTCACACTTTCATTTTGCAATCGCCAAACTAATCTGCCCCTATCTTCACCCACACAAATACAACTTCTTGATTCATCGCTAAGCACCACTTTACTCCAGTCATCATACTCCAGACCAGTTTACGTGTTCTTTGGCCCATCCTAATCTTGCTTGTTTATACCCTACTGTGAGCTTGGGTTTGCCTTGTCTTTGTGCTAACGTTATCCCGTTTCATTAAATACTGTTGTAAAACGTGATGTATACTACCTTGGGTTTGTTTTCTTCCATTGAATATTTATATCATTAGATGTTTTCCATATCATATTCTTACCTATTTCCAGTTAAAAAAATATCCTTACATGCTAGCATAGTTTGTGGTTTACCAAAACGGAGGCAGTGCTTTGTACTTTTAAGTTCTATGAACTTTTTCGAATATTTCAAAACAGTACATTGTGAGCATAAAATGTCTTAGCGATGATTTTCTGCGACTTTTTCTTGCTTTATTATCTTATCTATCGACTCTCTGTGTTTCATATCCAGGTTTTTCTAGGTGCCACTTCATTCAATTATCTAAAATGAGCAAGGTAAAATGCCTAATGTAAATATACCCATGTCAGGTGTTACAACGAAAGATAACTAAGTAGTAAGGTGAGCATCAGACAAGAAAAATTGTATTAGCAGATGAATAATTTCAAAAATTGTTCCCAGAATTGACGTAAGTTCAACATCTGCCCAATACGTTTTAAATATAGAAAAAAATTATAAAAAATTATAAAAAATCTAAAAGCTTATTGTGCAATTTCCTTTGTGTCAAAGTATTGCTCTAATGTTCATCGTCGTTCATTAAAAAGAAAAATGTCTCAGCTTTTCAATTATGATAAAATGTATGCATTTTATCGTTATTCATTGTATAAGGAGTGTTTATTCCATACTTTTTGCAACAGGGAGTAATTAAAATAACCGAATGTTTCATATAAATGCTGTTCTGCGTACAAAATGCATGAGAATGTTTTTATCTCCTGTGTGAAACTCGATGTTAATTGGCTACTTGGTTACATGTATAAACGTATCGATTTCATTATACAATAAAAAGTTCTAATACGTAATGGTAAGCGAAGATAACTACAGATTTGATTTATATTCATTTGATGTGATAACAGAATCTCATTGTAGTGTAATTCTTTTCAGAGCCTCGGCAAGTCTCTACTTGTAGACTGTTTGATTCTCTTTTATTTTTTCTCTTTTCGTTTATTTTATTTAATCATAATCTACATTTTATATAAGAAAAATATAATTGTAAAATCTTCTTTAAAAAGGATTATAAAAGCTTGAATCATATAAAAACATTTCGAACGTTTTAACTAAGTCATTGTCAGTTGTGATCTATTAGTGAAAACAGAAGTCTGCTATTAAATACGAAGCAAAATGTTCATTTTATCTTTGGGTATAAAAGTACACAGAACACATTTTCCTTCAAGCAAAAACACCATTCGACTTTAACATCACAGTTTTCTAAAGAGTGTGTCAATAAAACGTTTACAAGCTTTAAGAAGTGGTAGAATAAACCATAGAACAAAAACTTTTTATATAGGAAACCAGAATCACAATCTACTGATTCAGTCAAAATAACAAGGTACTTTACTTGATATGAACCTAGATTTATGTTCATAAGTTTAACAATAATGAAGATATTTTAACGATATTTACAAAAGAATTAACTTGTTGAGTGCAAAATGCGATTCAATAAGAAAGGTGTTGGAGATGTGCAGTAATTCAGCCAGTACCCCGTATGTAATGTCAACTACATTCCAATGAGGAGGTAGTCTATTTTAGCGCTGATTGGATGCGTATAGTGACCACGTTTAGCACATCTAATGACATTGCCTCATTTAAGGGGGTGTAATGCCTTTTCAACGCTGATCCGATTAAAGATGTTTTTTGGTAGCTATTGCAACAATGCGAAGAAAACAAATCGTTGCCTCTAACATAAATTTAATTGTATAAACAAAAGAAATTCTTTATGGAAGTAAAAATATGGCATTACAGTTTTCAGAATTAAAATGAATAAAAATGAAGGGTCCTTGGCATGATGATTAAGTTCTAAAGAGAAAGTTCGGAGACAGTGTCAAGGTTCATAAAATACTTCAGTCATGATAGTCAAATTGGATTTCGTAGAGAAATCAGGTAATGTCTCTATAAGTCTTTTCAACCCCAATGAACGGCTTGTTGCTGCCGGAATAGCGTATAATCAAGCAGGCACTTGGCGCGTCTTTACTCTCGTCAAGAAATCTGGCACTTCTTATTCGGGTAACTTTTCCCTGATACTTGGAGTATCACATATTGAGGTCTGGCACCTCGCAGCGTCTATCTCCGCTGCTAGGAAACTTGGCGTCTGCAGTTCTCTCCACAGAGAAACAGCACTTCTCGCTCCTTTCCTCGAACTAATTGTCCAACTCAAAATTATCTTGCTCATGACTGTCACAGTGGGAGGGGATATGGCCAGAGGAGGGGCACGCTAGGGCCACTCATCGTTCAGGATCCTCTGGGAAACAGCCTCCCCACTCAAAACTTGTCCGTTATTGGTTTTTCCAAAACAGTGGACATAAGTCGTCTTATATTCGCTTTCCCATGGAGATACTTTTTACTCACGGGACCGGCAAGTATTAGAGCAAAGAATTTCGTCTTGGGAGATCTAGGCTATCCATCACTGTTCTAGATCTTCCCTTGATTCACAAAAGAAGTTCGGCATTTCACACCACTTCAAAATAACACTGACGTGAGAAAATATGCATGAAAAAGTCTTTCTAAAATCTTTTCACGGGAAATCTTGGACCACACGTATAAGCACATAAATGGCAAAAAAAATTCTTTACAGCGGTAAAAATGGCATCCATTCGCATATAATTATTGCTTAATTAGACTAACATCTCTTCAGAATACAATTGACATACTGTGTACCGACTGAAATATTTATTACTTCTAAAACCTTCCGGGATTTCGTCGCATTTGGCCCACAGCCAATTAGTTCTGTTCTAAATACCAATAAAATATATTTTTTATTGTTAAAGTTATCACCACAAATCCGGGCTCTTGTACAAGTAAATCACTCTGTAATTATGAGCGAATGAGTAGATTGTCACCTTTGTTATCTACAAAAATTGTTTGTAGCAGTGTACTCTACCCCTGTTAAAGTTTTCAAACATTATACTAAAACACTCTGTATTTAAGTACATTCTATACTTAAATTTACTTAAAAATTAAAGTTAAGAATTTAATTATATTTTCTCTCTGAAGCTTGGATTTCTGAAAAAATAAATATATATCAAAGGGTTTGTTCTGGAATGATAAATAAATAAATATATTGATTCATTTAACAGTTTCGAAGGATGCCTTTGTACTTGTTTACAAAGTGTTAAGATTGTGAATATTGAAAGAAAATAATTTCTAAATATTTTACTTTTTATTTATGAATATAAATATTTTTGTTTAAATTCTTATAAAAGATATTGTTTATCATTTTCACAATTTGATTATTTGCAATTTAATATTAAATAAGCTTTTACTAATATTTATCAATCATCTTTGCCTCGCTTATGCTTCAATTTTTTTATTCCGTTGTTGTTCTTACTACCATTGGAGTTATTGGAAAAGTGGTGACAAAAAGTAAAAAAGCATACATATCACAGATATATATATAATATATAAAATCTGAACTAGAGTTTCTAATTACAAAATGTTGTATGGTTATAATAAAAATTATCAAAATGTTAATCGAATTTTAAACACATTGCACAATATATTTTCTAACTATTAATTATGTTACAACTTAATGTGATAAAAAAAAATCAACCGCTTTTAAATTCCAACACAAGAACTTACGAAGTAAATTCTTGTATTCTTTTGTAAATTTACAGAACATATTTATAAAATCCTATTTTTTCGTTCATGTTATGTTATACATTGACATAGTTTTGAAATGTTAAGCAATAATCAATAAATATGAAAATGGAGCCACACTCTAAGAAAATCTGTAAATTGACAAATTTTACTCAATCGATTATATTTCATTAAAAAAAATCTTCCCTCTTCGATTTGCTCATTTTAACTTAAATCACAGAAAATTCAACAATATAAAGTTAAAAATACCGGGCATCCTCTAATCTAAGCTACATTTTTTTTCAAATCACAGTGATTTTCAGGTAACGTTTCTGCATAGGACTGCGTATTAAAAACTGAATTTTTATGTATGTACATTTTTGTCAAAACACAAAATTTTCATCAACCTAAACTTAAAATTTCCTGAAAATCTCCAGTGCAGAAACAGAAATTTCTTGAAATAACAGAATACATCTCTTTCAGCTATAAATTTTTTCCGGCAACTTGCTGCCCTCTTGGCGAGTTTTTTAAGAAATATATTGGATAGTGCTGTTTCCAGTAAAATTCCATCCAAGGAATATTTTTCTTAAGTAAAATAAAATAATATAAGAATAATATGAATATTTTATTTACTCTGAAAAATCAATTATAACTTTAAAATCTTCTTAATGAAAACACTCGAGTTTTTTAATGCCGTTTCCAATAAGAGAATATATGAGAGAACCATGAGTATTATTGGCTGTTTTGTGGAAACATTTTAATGATATGAAAATGGAAATATGCCTTATCCCATTAATTGCTTATTCTATGCCCACTTGCTCCCATCGATAAATTACATTCACAAACTTGACAAATAAATGAAAACTCTACTTGTATGATTGAAGTGACAAATATTTTGGTAAATTCCTTATCATGCAGCTACTTTTTGAAAGCAACTGAAATTCAGCTGACACTCACTGCTATCTTTCTGAATATTCATGATATTCGACTGGCCTTTTTATATACGTTGCCTTATATAGTTAACTATTAAATTATGTAAAAAAAAATGTGTTTTTATTCTTTTCGCATGCACGGTTAAACATATTGCATACAAATTACTACATTTCATCAGATATTTAATATACTCTAATTGCAGTATGTTTTTTCGTTTTTATTTTTTCAAGTTTCCTGAAAGTGACGTTAAATTTAGTGGGCAAACCTGCATGCTAAAACAAAAACCAAGCGATTTTTTTTTTAATTTTTTAAAGAAACCTTTATATGTAGATCAATAAACGGGCTTTTGTAATCCAAATGAACACAATTTTTGCAAATATTCCACGTAGTTTATGCCACAGGTATATATTATTTCTAGTATATTTTATATTACGGTGTGATCACAAATACTATTGCTTATTTTTTAATGTATTGTTGGTTCTTGTTTGTCCTCTAGACGAAATCTTCGCTGAAAAACATAAGGTCAAGTATTCTTAAAAATCCAGAAGAATTTGTCAAATATTTCTCTAGATATTCGACAAACCGTGCAAAATCGAAAGTGTCCCGTGACCTTACATAAATTCTAACATTCCGAGTACATAAATTCTAGCTCAAATTTAGCGTTTTGTTCCTGAAATGCAGAAGTTTGATTATGTCACATTTATATACGATTCTTGCGTTAGGAGTTTAGATAAAATAACCTTGTCGTATTTATGGGTCATCATATTTGGGCACATTGATCTTACTTTAATTTTTTAAACTATGTAATAATTTCATTAAAATGAATAAATTTTAAAACTCATCTAGAAATAATATTTTATCTTATTTTATCACTTATCATTAAACCCTTCATCATTAATATTATTCGCTGTTATGTGAACATTTATTGTAATGTAAAAATGAAATTCTCCCAAAAAGTGCCTTTTAACACTTCCCAACATTATTGAAAAGTGCTCATGAAGTCGTTTTGTCTATCTATCTGTCTGTGTGTCCGTCCGTCTGACTGTCTGTCCTTGCTCTAACTCTCTTAACTATACTCGGATTGTCATGAAATTTCTATACAAAACTGAATTTTCCTATTGAATCTTCAGTATTGAAAATGAAGTGTGAAGCATTAATAGTTTATTTACAGGGACACACAATAGAATTCCATTACATTATAGTCTATGGGGAATAATCGTGTGCTGCGCATTTTAGTTATATGTTACGATATTTCAAACATAATTAAATTAATGGGCATTACTGAGTTGGACTACAGCATGCTTTTACCGGAGTATACAATTAGTAACATTTATAGTTCCATTACAGGGACGTACAAAATAATCCCTTTACATTATGTTTTATGGGGAAAAATCTATTTTGGTGTATTTTACTATTTTGCTAGTTTGAACATGCTATGATACTTGAAATATAATGAAATTTCAAAGGATCCCTATGATTCAATACAACTTATTTTCCATATATTTTGGAGTGCGTAGGATTTATTGTTCATATACACGGACGTACAAGATAATTCGGTTAAAGGACTGTCTATGATCGGTAATTGCTAGAAGTGCTCTTTCCGCTGTGATATGCAATTTATATAATGATGTGATATGTAATTTTTAATGTACCGTGGTTTGTTTGCAAATTCTGTAGATCATATACAGGGCTGTAGATCAAAATTGATTTTTACTAAGTTATGTGTCTTTTAAATTGCTTATTTAGATATCTCATTTCTTTCTATAGAAAATTATTTTTTTTAATAATAATATGTTATTGGTGGAATGTGTTTAATAATCTATGCTGTATGAATGATTTTTCGTTATGTCAATTCATTACAAATATCTTCTTACTCTCAAATCTCGATAAGTTGAAAAATGGTAACAAATACTACAATTCCTACTGTTATCATTACTTTCTATCTTCCTCACTAAAATAAATGATTAAAAATGCAGTAATAATATTAAACTAGTGTAGATAACAATGCCCGCAATTTTAAAACCCTTTTTCGAAAGAGGATAAATCTGTTGATATGAATATTATTCGCTGTTATGCTGAAACTTATTGTAATGATACAAAAAAGAAAAGATACCTTATCCACACTCAAAGCAGTTATTCTTTTTCACATATGTCCTCTTGCTCCGATTACTTCATTAGTTGGAAATATTTCAAAATGAAAATTAAAAGACATACATGTGATGAAACCATAAATTAAAATTTCAACAAAATGTGGTGTAGGTTTTCCAATTATAAAAATGTTGTACACTGTAAAAAAAAATAAATAAATAAATCCTTAGGTTACTAAACTTTTTTACACACAGTATTTTTTAGTAACCGTTATTATAAACCGGAGTCGTTGATGGCTGCTTTCTAGTAATTCTTACAGATTTTTTTGTAACTGAGTAATAATACAAAAAATGATTTAAGTAATTGCAAAGCTCAATGAGAAAAACAAAAAATTTATTTAGTAGATCGATCCATTTTTTTTAGTTTGTAGATTTCGAAAAAAAAAAAGTCAAATTTAAATCATTTTTGTTTTTTACAAAACTTTATGCAATTATATTACTAATTTTAATAATTATTATTATTATTTTAAACTTAGTATACTAAAATCCAGCAATCGTTTCTAAATTTTAACACGATTCACGTATAAAAGAAATTGCTTTGTTGAATACATATTAATTACAGAAAAAAGTTCTACCTTTCTATACATGTTATCGTTCTACCTTTTTTTATAGTTTTTGAAAAACCAAGTAAAAATCCATCCATACCAAAATAGTGCAACCAGTTTTAAATAAACTTTAATCAGTATTATTCAACATCATTTAACTTCACTCAAATAGGAATATTTAAAATTTTCCAGTTATGTGAAATTTCCATTAAAACTAATAACTTGAAACTCCTCTCAATAACAAAACTCGATTCTTTTAATACCTTTTCTTAAAAGAGAATAAATCCTTCGCCATGAATATTTTCTCTGTTATGTGAAAACTTATTGTAATGTTATGAAAATGAAAATATCCCTTATCCCACAAAGCGCTTCTTCTTTTTTTTTTTTTTTTTTTTTTTTACAAATGTCCTCTTGCTTCCACCACTCGATTAGTTGGAATCAAGTAAAAATCAATCCATGCTAAAACAGTGCAATGAGTTTTAAATAAAATTTTAATCATTATTATTCAACACTATTTAACTTAACTCAAATAGGAATATTTAAAATTGTCCAGTTATGTGAAAGTTCCATTAAAACTAATAACTTGAAACTCCTCTCAATAACAAAACTCGATTCTTTTAATACCTTTTCTTAAAAGAGAATAAATCCTTCGCCATGAATATTTTCTCTTGTTATGTGAAAACTTATTGTAATGATATGAAAATGAAAATATGCCTTATCCCACAAAGCACTTATTCTTTTTTTACAAATGTCATCTCGCTCCCACCACTCGATTAGTTGGAATCAAGTAAAAATCAATCAATGCCAAAATAGCGCAACCAGTTTTAAATAAAATTTTAATCATTATTATTCAACATTATTTAACTTCACTCAAATAGGAATATTTAAAATTTTCCAGTTATATGAAAGTTCCATTAAAACTGATAACTTGAAACTCCTCTCAATAACAAAACTCGATTCTTTTAATACCTTTTCTTAAAAGAGAATAAATCCTTCGCCATGAATATTTTCTCTGTTATGTGAAAACTTATTGTAATGATATGAAAATGAAAATATGCCTTATCCCACAAAGCGCTTATTCTTTTTTTTACAAATGTCCTCTTGCTCCCACCACCCGATTAGTTGGGAAAGGGGTGACAAAGAAACGAAAAGCATTTCATCGATCGGGAAATTTGGCAATGTATCTATTTTCGCCACTGCCGCCAATCCTATTGCCAAAACCACCACTGGATGCTGAAGAAAACTTAAAGCTTCAGGGGCGAAGGATATCAGTCCTGGAGTCGCCCTCGCACAGGACTCTGTTCCAGCCAGATCATTTCTGTTGTTACATCGGTGTCTACGATCATTTGTTAGTCAAGTAAAGAAAGAAGAGGTGAGAGGAAGAACGATGGAAGGATCGTTCAATTTTTATTTGGGAAGCTGAAGAAAAATCAAGGTATTGTTTCTTATTGTACGGTACACTGCTTTTTGATTTAGTGTATTCGTTTCGTTGAAAAAAAAAAGTATTTGATATGCTTCGCTGAAAAAGTTAAAAGAAAACATTTGAAATATTTCGAAGTCATTCTCGCCAGCTGTAACAGTTTGAAAAGAATATTCATGACATGGAACGAAACATGAAAGCGTGAAAGTTCTAAAGCTTATGACAATTTTTTATATTTGCTTTCTAATACATTTTGCAGGAACTTTTTTTACTTCTTTTTTAGATTTATATCGACATTTTATATTTTATATATTATAAAGACAATAATTTATTTTTTGATTTGAAAAGTAGATTTATTTTTTAAAAACGTGTGATTTCGTTCAATTTCATGTTTGAATAATATAAATAAATAATTGAAGTATATTTTCACTGAATGGAAATTTTTGTAATGATTTGATGATAATTCAAAGAATGTCTTTTGAAAAATGGCTAATTCTTTTAATATTAAAAGAGTAATATTTTATATATATTTGTACTTTCAGTAACTAAATTAATTTAATATTTTATTTTCCTATTTATTATTATAAGTATTTCATACTATTACTTGATTTAAACGTTCAAAAAAATTTAACTTTTCTTAAAATTTGAAAAGAATGAATGAAGGAGAACGAATAATATCAGTATTTAAAACAGATGTTCATGCAAAATATTATGAATTGATCAAAGTAGCAATTTTACTTTAGAAATTAACATAACTGTTTACAATTTATTTTACAAAGAAACGGACAGAACTTATTAACTTGCTCACATCCACACAAAGTAGCGAAGATCCTAGTAAACTTTATGTAAACATTTCATATATTATTTTCATAAACATTTTAACCTTGAACCAGAACTATTATTTTTCAAATTTTACACTGGTTACATAATTTTATTTTTGTATTAAGAAAGACTATTTACTGTAAAACTTTGAATGTGTGCCAAAATATTTAGTGAAAAGTGATATAGTACATATTTATTTAGAGCATGCCAAGTAATTGATGTTATGCTTAGAAGATAGTTTAATGTGGATTTCTACATTGTAAGTCAGACACTAAGAACGTTTATTTTCCCATGAAAATAATACAAAAATAGTACAAAATATGATATAAATGACTGGAATATGTATAATTTTTTTTCATAAAAGGAAGAAATTTACCGATCAGTATTTTTATTATACATAAGTTTTAAAACATTGGACAATGAAAATTTTATGTATATAAGTATTTGCAATTGATTATAAAAAAGTTTTACTGAAATTGTATCCTAATCAAATTTACAAAATTTTTTGAAAATTTATAAGAAATTTATATGGTACATTTTAGAAGGCCAAAAGAAATCACCGTATCGTCTGTTTACAAAAATAAGAGCTTTAGAGTGTAATAAAGACAGATCACAAGTTAAACATTTTTTTTACACGAATTGTCGTTAAAAAAATAACATATTTCTTTGAATTAATCTTATTACTCTACTTATCAAGGAATAATCAAAGAAAATAGCATTTTATCACAATCATAGTTTCTTACAAGAACGGCTATTTCTAAATAAGCTACTTTGGTGAGAAGAACAAAGACATAATACTTTTATCTAAAAGCTTTTATTCTTTCAATTCGTGATTTTTTATAAACTGAGAGGCACTCCAGGACATAGCAGAAATAATGATGAAAAAGACAGATGTCATCTAAAAACTCAATTCGCTTTTCACCAGAAGTAATGAGTCACTCCCTCTTAGACCATCTCCGACTGAAAGCTGATCGCCGTAGTTCAAGCTTAGAAGTCGTCACGCGTCAACCAGTCGTGGCTTGGACAAGGTAAGAATTGTCAAATTCCATTATAAATTACTGCTAAACGAAATTATTTCTATTGCTAATAATGAAGTAGTCATATTAGTGTATTGCAGGCTATTCAATAATGCTCTCTTCTTACTTTTCATTAGAAATATATGAAACGAAAATGTCTTAAGAAAGATTTCAAAGTTTAAGATTAAGTAAAATACACAAATAGTTATCATGATTGAAAAATAATGACTTTTGAAACCATATATAGGTTTCAACATAAAGTATTTAAATTAGAAGAGAAATATAACTACAATATACGGGAAAATGTGCCCACACTTTCCACCCTTTCTATTTAATTAAAGCCGACTCTTTAAAAAATATATCTTTCTTACATTAATTAGAAATAATGATTTAAATGTTCCAATAGTTTGCAAAATTCTGTCTATTACTAAGCATATTTAAATATCAAGAATAATATTAATATGTATTTATATATTAAAACAATTGATATTACTTCATAACTCGTTATATCGTTAATGTTTAATTTTTATGAAAATAAAATTAACAAAATACGTAGTCATCGGTGTTTTGTAATAATAGTTTAGATTACATTTTATTAACAAAACTACCAATTCCAGTAGTCGTTTTCTACATAAATAACGCATTAAATATGAAAATTATTTACATGCAAGTGACTATCTCTATATATAACTTACATCCTAATAATATCTTCCTTTTAGAAGAGTTTAAAAAATTACATGTAAAATATTTGAATGACCAAAACTCCTCCTACAATCAGTCACTATATATTTTATATTGTAAACTGAAAAATGAGCACTAAAAAACATCGGAAAATGTAATACTTTATATAAAAATAAATGAAAAGCTTAGAAATTATTTTTAAAAGATATGTTGCATCAAAGATAAATTTTAATAAATGATATTTAACTATACTTTTGTTATTCATAGTAAATGATACTTAACATTACTTTCCTAATAGTCTTCATTAAATAATAATTATTATTATTTTAATTTGCCAGTATTTCTTACTTCTTGTGCATTCCATTTGGATTTTTATATACTTCTACAAAAGATTTCATTGCAAAAGATTAGAAAAATATTTTTTATAGTTTAAAATCAACAGACTTGTTAATGTGAATTAGAAATGTATTAAACTTAAAAAATAATTTTATGAAAACGTAATATTATTACGATAATAAATTAATATTCATGTTTATGTTACGAAAGTTACTCACGTACATTTAGACATAATTAAATACAAGGAAGATGAAAATAATATAGGTATTATAGAAGATGAAATAAGGAAACGAAAAGAAACTTTAGAAATTCTTGGGGTATACGAGTAGTTTACTTGGGGTAGCACACTGTTAAATATCTGCTGCAAAAATGTTCAGACATTCAACCGTTTTTATAGATAATGGTAACTTGATCATAATTTAAAGCATTCTCATTGGTCAGAAAATAGATTAATTACGGTTATATAACCTTTCTCTATAAAATGGTTCAGTAACTGGAAAGTTTGCTGCAGATTTTTAACTGTGCACTTCAAAATAAATATTGTAATGCATTTCGCTAGCACAAACAATAAACACTTAAAGGTTATTTTTTCACGTGTGAAAAATTTTAATAATAAATGGCCGTTTATAATTTTAAGATCGTTAGATATTATTTACCATGAAAACGAATAGAATATGCGCTACAACTCCATGTGACTTAGACAAAACACTGGGAACTTTTTTTGTGTTCTCTCGTACAAAATAAGAGCTTCATAGTCACTGTCAGTAATGGTCAGTGTTTCTTAGGTGATGGAAGTGGCATTAAAGACAATGTTGAAAAATAGTTTCAAGCATTATTTTTGTATATGGCAGACACGTTATGCCAAGATAAAGCAGTTGAGGTGACTAAATTGTGAAAGATAATATGTTTATTCGCTCGTTTTAGTGCAATTTTCAATTAATCAATTCTCAATTACTCTAACTAGTTTTGTCAGTAAAGTTTCAGAAATGAAGGTGATTTACAAGTTATTTTGCCGTAATAAAATGCCTATACCGCAGTTGTATGACACTACTATGATAAAGCTATAATGATGCTATTTCATGACTATGATTATTTTACGCATAAAGTGGGTGTTAGACAACAGTGTTAAAGAATAAAGGCAAATTTTAGATGGTAAATAACAATGGGGTTTTAAAAACTATATCACTTTCCCAACTTTAAGAAGTATATATTTTATGTGGCGTGGCATTTACAAATAATAATGAATATTGAAAATGAAATTGTAATACTTTTAAACCCTATGTAGATAGCTCCATCTAAGAAAATTTTAGTGTGACTAAAGAGCTTAAAATATGAAATTTGTATTATAAAAATAGCATTTTAAAATGTATTAATGGTTTTTTATAAATAAATTATTGTTTACATATAATTAATTACTGATTGGTGAAAATATTTTTTTTATTTACACTTTTTCTTGATATTTTCTAGCATTCTTTTCAATGCTTTTCGCAGAACTTCATGATTTAGAACAAAACTACTATATGAATAATTATTAAAAATATTATATAAAATGTTTTGTAAAAAAAAAAGAAAATATTATATTTTGAGACAATTTAACAGAGAATGTATTTTCCTTAAAAAAAAACCATAAAATACACAAAAGAATGTCTTTTTTTTAAATAAAGTTGTATTTTTTTCAGATGAAGAAAATTATCGCATTTAAAAAATTCAATTTAATTATGTTAATTTACTCAATATGATAAGGAAATAAATCCTGCGTGAAACGTTTGAGTTTTTTCAATTTTTTTTTTTTTTCTGTGCGGTTTTGTGCAGTTGTGATGCGATAAAATTGGCTATCCTATCGTAGTGGTGTTTTGCGAATATCATTCTGATTCCACATAAATTCCTCTTCGAAATTGATGTACCACTCATTTCAGAAAATTTTCTTATCTCACATTATAGTTTACTAGTATGAATTTAGAATTCTGCCATTAAATGAAGCAAAGATTGCTATTCGAAAATTGTGGAACTCAAAAATAATTAGCTGTATGCTTCGTACCCTGGAACTAAAACAAATCAATGCCCTTTTTTATAAGCAGAAATTATCAATTTCTCTGTTAAAAAGAAACTGCTTACTATTCTGAAATTATTTATTCTATCAATTTCTAATCTTTTTTAATATAAAAAGACAGTTATTTTTCCATACTTGAAATTAGTTGATTTTTCACCGTTCGATTCCCCCAAAATCAATTTGACAGTATCATGTTAAGAACGATTTTATCTTTCGTAATTTCACTGTAGAATAAATTGTAAAATAATGATAATTACTAAATAAATAAAAAAAGAAAAAAAGGAAATTTTTTCATTTATAAGATGCACCTGGCTATATTTATGTACCATAAATGGATATAGGTACATATGAATGCAATTTGAATATGAGGATTATAAGCATAAGTATTAAAAATTACACAAAAAGTCACATTAATCATGTAAAATATGCGGTATAAAAACTAATCCTGTAAAATCTTTAAAATTTCGGCAGTAAACGTTGCTTTAAAATTTATGTGCACAAAAGAAATACCTATACACGGAGAAATAAAAAATGTATCTGCTGATTTTCTCTATTGAACGTACAAGCACTTCTGTTACATACAGATATTGTCTCGCAACTTTTGCTGCAAGAATATTTGTGATTTTTTTTTTTTTTTTTTTTTTTATACATTTCTTTATACCGTATCAGATAAATATATGAATCATACAACCCGAAAAATTTACTTCTAAAGCAATTGTCATTACCGTATATACTCGCGTATAAGCCGAGAAATTTTGATCTAAAATTGTCTTACGAAGAGGGGGTGTCGGCTTATACACGGGTCATGTTTGAGCTGGACGGTGTTCATGATTTATGAATCGTTATGGACTTTGCCTTCGCCAAAGAACTAAAATCGCCCAAAAGCTACCAAAACAGCTCGAAGAAAAAGTTGATCTTTTCAAAGGTTTGTCAATTGTTTTCGAAAAAAGAAAAATTTTGATTTATAGTAAATAGGAAACATGGACGAAACACCTGTTACTTTTTATTTAGCCAACAATAAGACTGCCAATCACTCAATTGGCGAAAAATCTGTGTTGATCAAAACTACAGGTCACGAGAAAACTCGTTTCACCGTTGTTTTATCTTGCTTAGCAGATGGCTCCAAATTGCCCCCAGTAATTATATTTAAGAGAAAGAAAATTCCATCTAACGTAAAATTTCCGACTGGAGTAATTATTAGGGCACAAAAAATGGATGGATGAAATAGGAACCATTGATTGGCTGGAAAATGTGTGGGGCAAAAGACCCGGAGCAGTAATTAAGAAACCATCGATGCTTGTATGGGATACATTTAGCGCTCATACGACCGACGAAGTGAAAGAAAAAGTTTAAAAACTAAATTCGTCGATGGTTGTTATACCAGTTGGACTCAGATCACTGTTGCGACCACTTGATGTTTGCATCAACAAACCATTTAAAGAGAGATTACGAAAATTTTGGATTTAGTGGTTGTGTTCGCCAGATGTGCAGAGAACAAAAGGTGGCAATTTAAAAAAGGCGAGAATCGATGTTATTGCCTCTTGGGTCAAAGAAGCGTGGATGTCAATTCCAAGTGATATGATTGTTAAATCATTTAAAAGGTGCGTTATTAGCAATGCGATGGATGGCACTGAGGACGATTTCATCTACGAATATGATGATGAAAATTCATCAGATACTGAGTCAGATTTTTATGAAGAAGCAACAGAAAGGGACTTCATCGAACTTTTTGGTAATTCAGATATTGATTCCGAATCTGAGTGAATCATTTGATGTTTCTTAATTTTTTAGGTAATTAATTTTGCTTGTTTAGTATTTTAATAAAAATGTAATTTTTTTTCGAAAATATTTGGAATTTTTTAGGGTCGGCTTATACACGGGTCAAGAATTTTACCAATATTTTGTCCTTCAAAATAGGGGGGTCGGCTTATACGCGAACGGGCTTATACGCGGGTATATACGGTATTCCGTATAAGAATTTCTTTGTGCGGTATTTCTCGATTTAAACTAAACACACCCATTTCGTACAGTTTTTAAATAATTGTTATTGCTTCCAAAGAACTAAAAAATATGACTTTTTTATCGAAGGAGATATGATGCTCAATGCCCATATACGTCTACACAGAATTTTTAAGTTAAAGAGGGAATAATTAAAGTTTAATATTTAATGTCATTTCTTGATTAAAATTTAGATATATGGACAATTTTTATACAGGATTTCATATGTATTTGAACAACTATTTTGTGGTTTTACAAAATATTATACCATAAAATATATACAAAATTTTTTCATTTTTTTTTTACTCACAGCTCATTTGATGACACTTCATGTTACGCTTTAAACAAACTTCAAGTTGTTCATTTTTTAGAAGCTACCGTTGATTTTGAACTAATTAGTCTAAGTAAAAAATTAATCATAAAAGCTTAATGAATTCAAAAGGAAAGTAATTGGCGTTCATGATAAGAGGAATTTTTCATTCAACATCAGTTGAGTCAACACACTTCTATGTTAGTTCTGTTTCTTTTTAGATATAAAATATTGTTCAGTGTCGAAATAACATTTTATCTTTGCATCAATCGCAAGTGTAGTGAGCGAATAGGTATTTTTCTTCTTCTAACGTCTAATTTTGTTAATGATCTTTCATACCTTTTCTAAATCTGCATAGTTGTAAATTAAAATAAAATTAATAAAGAAATTAATTATAGTAAAAAAATTTAATTAAATGTTGTTTTTTACATAAAGGTAATACAATATTTTAAGCTAGATTATGCAGACGAGATTAAATTAGATTAAAAAAATACGATTATAAATATATTACATACTATAAGTTATTTACAGTGAATGCTTCATATTTTGACAGATTTGCATGCTATAATTAAACAATATATTGTCCCTAAATGTTATTGTTTCAAACGTAAATGATTATTAATTATATTGAAGCTAATTTAGAAATTAGTAGTATCTCATAAACTATAAACGCGTCATTCATGAAAAATAATGCTGGAGTAATATATATAAATCAGATTAAATAAATATTTAAACTAATTCTCAAATTTATATATGTTATTTGATTGCTGAAGCTTATTCATTTAAAAAAAAACACATGCAAATTTTTCATGATATAATTGACTTTTATCTGTTACTTAGTATTACAAACCTATATTTTGTATTTTTATATTTAAAATCTAGGGAATTATATAAAATTATATTTTTACTGAGAAGTGATGTAACGTTATTACAAAATTCCATTCTTTAATGTATTTATAGTATGTTCCAAAATTTAAATAAGTAAAAAACGTAGATAATCAATACAATTTTGAGAAAAATTGTATTTGATAGGAAGAAAACTTGATATAGGCCACATTTTTTACTTACGTCAGGTAACCGTGATTTTTGAAAGAAAATTCTTTCGCTTGGTTTTCTATATTTTCATTATCGTAACACTCAAGAAATGCGATTACTGAGAAATTTCCTTTTTACTTCAAAGTGATAACGATTTTATATGCTTTAATTCAATGAATGCAAATTCGTTATCAATTAATCCTATTAAATGAAGAAAAAAAGAAAAAAAAATCAACTAATATATTCTACATCAAAAAGACATCAATGCTTGATCTTACAAGATGCGTTACATTATATTTCAAATTATGAGGAAATATTATTTAATGCTCAGATTTTTTTATTTTATTTAGATTTAATTCAAAAGATTTAGCGCACATATTTAAAAAAAATCAATATAATTTTAGCAACATTAAGCCACTTTGTTTTATGTGGGTGGTCAGGGGTAGGAGCATAATATATATTTTTTAATCTCTCTAATGTTTCTGATATTTTAAAATAATACGATTATTTTAAAGTGTTGCTTGTCATTAATTTATTTATTGCCGTAATTTATCATTAAATATTTACCAATACTTATAAATATAACATAAATATATATAGAATAAATATATATATATAACTGTGTTAAGATATTTCTTTAACCAACGTAATTCTATAATATTTATTATATTTGTCTTTTAGGCTGTTCTGTAAAAATAGTGTATTTTATTAAAAATGTAACCTAAATGTTAACATTTATTTGAAGCCAGTAAATGCCAGTAACTGTAACAATTTACGCTTCGGTCAACCACACATTTGAGTTGTTGAAGTTTGATGATAAATTTGTATTGTCCATCTAAAATAAGGTGACACGTATTTCACCATATTTTGATTGTAACGCACCATTGATCAATAAAACGTCCCCTAACCTCGAAGGGCTCATAATAATTATGTCATTAAATGTTAGAATTTTGCTTGGGGTGTTTCAGACATGTATGTTGTTGATATTTTAAGATAAATTTGATTTCTCCACAGAAAATAAAGTTACATATGTTTCATAATTTTTTTGATTTAGAACCCCCCCCCCCCTCACCCACCCTCTTAGAAATCCCTTAAATTCCTTAATCTTCATTTTTAGGTGCGTTCGTAATTATATAAATACGTAGCACCTATAGCACATATAGTCGTCGTCTGATCCGTCCGTCCATCGTCTGTCCGCATATAATAGTGCAAAAACTACCCATCCAAATGGTTTGAAATTTAAGGTATATTATCTTTGCAGAATTTTGTCGAGACATTTCAAATTTTATGAAAATCGAATCAAAATTTTAGAATATATTAATAAAATTAGTTATTAAGAAATTTGAATTAAAAAAAATCGGTGTTTTCTTGTTATAGAAGCTTCCGAGGTTTAATCTTCAAGCGATCGAGATTCTTATTTTATTACAGAAATTAATCTGCAGACCATATAATTAATTTCACAGAATTAAAAATCATCTGAATATTTATATAACTAGCTATAGTACGAACGCACCTGGTTTGTCATGTTTAACGTACAATTTCCAACTTGTTCGTTTTTCTATTAAATGACAATTGCGCCGAGTTACCTGGATGCTAAGCGCCTTTCGATGCCCGAGCTTCCGATGTACAACTCACCACGTAAAACTCATCTTTTTTTCTTGTAATTTAGCATAAATATACCATTACGAGTGATTTATCACATGGGATTTCGATACCAGTAAATGCCAGTAACTCTTATATAATTCTATAATTATTCATTAGTGATTTCTTTAATTTCATTTCCATTTAAATTTCATTCGTTTTATTTTTCTGCGATAAATTTTCTTTTGATATCTGAAATTTCTGAAAAAACGAACATGTAGAGTTTGCTACTATCTGATGTTTGCTTCATGGTGTTTGTTTGTTTGGCAAGATTAGTATTTTTTTTTTCAGCTTGGCTTTGCAGAACGACGCTGTTGATTGAGTTCTGATTGTTTCTGACGAGTGTTTTAGACCATTCTCTTTCTGCAACTGACTTCTTGTTTTCATCCACTTTCTAAAAGCTATTTCCCGCATATTATGATTTAGTTCATTGCCATTGCTGATAACGTTATGAAATGATTGATATAAAGCATTCCGCTGAATGTTTGAATCTATATGATCTTCATTTTTAAGCATCACAAATCTTGAATCGTTTTTAATATGTAATTGGACTTATATTTCACACAGTGAAATATTTTGTATCATTCAGAACAGTGAGGCATTTTACGAAAATATAGATTTATGTTTTACTTCCTTCAAATTGGTCAACATATAATCTCAAAACTCTATTCACACTTGCTAACCATTTGCAGTTAATAATAGACCTGGAATATTTTACAACATGATCTGTGGCGTATTCTGTTATTACTGATCGATTAATACCTATGAGGTACTATTTATCATTCCTTAGATAAGTTTTAACTTGAAGTGTTTCAAATAATGAATTATTTCCAATTATACGACATGTAGTTTAATTTTAAAACAACTTTTTTAGTGATTTTTGAATTTTTTGGAATGCTTTTCCGGTCTAAAAATTAAGTTCAAGATTTTTTTCATCCTATTTTACTTGATTATATACAGAACTGTAACCTTGTCGCACTATTTGTATTCGAATCTCAGCAATAAACTTTGAAAAACGAAATCATATAAATCGTCACTAACTAACGAGGCAAAATCTAAATTTACAACAATTTATTGATGTTTTCTGTACTACTTAGAGATTGTGGAATTAAATTATTCATTTAAAGAAGTCTTGACAGTTTTGTTGTTGTTGGATGATACACATTTCTTTGCTGCAGTGTCCACCCATTGCATTAGTGTCATCAGAATTGCAGGCAAGAAGAACTTCAACCTCTTTTTATTGCTCCTATGTATTCAATAGTTTTTTTATCAATCGAACTTGGATTTTCGAAATGCGTCATTGTCTTAAAATGGTTTTCATTATAATTACTTTCTTGTTCTGATTTTCAACAATGCCTGTAATCATGCCATCTGTAGTTTATTGCTCTTCATCTGCGTTCATGCACTCGGCGATAGCTTCTTAAGCAAACGATATCTTCTTCAGCTTCAATATCCCATGCTTAACAAATATTCGCTATTACCAGCTTCATTTTCATCATTTGATTGTTTTGGTTCCAAAATCTTCCACAACAAAATCTGTAAAGTCGTTGGTTTCTGTTCTTCCCATGCTTCGGCAATCCAGTACGCAAGTCCCTTCAGTGTAATCTGTTTCAGATATTCTATAACTGATTGATCTTCTAGACTTTCAGTCAGCTTTCATAATAGCTTCTTCCTGTACTTCCTTTTCAAGATCTCAAGAACACCTTGATTTAAGACTGTATTAGGGAAGTCACTTTTGACATGAAACATATTCTTTGAGTTAATCTTTGATCACAATATTACTGAAGTTCAAATCTCTCGAACCTAAATTTAAGAAACTGTCATTGTCAATAAAGTGCTAGGTGAAGATGAAAGGAAAGTCTTAAAAATTTAGAACTTAAATTATTGGTCATATCATAAAAATTTGATAAATCAGTTAAAGCGGAACACGTTTAAGCCGGACTCGGATAATCGAGACGCTACTGTATATGGGAGAGGAAGGTAATTTTGCAGAGAGATTTGTAATTAAGCTTAAAAATGTAGTTTGATGAATATGAGGGAAATATATAAAAAAATTTGAAGATTTATTGAAATCATAGTTTAAAAATCTCCCGTTGATTGTAATATAACTCAAACCATTCAATGAATGCCTTCGAAAACAGTTGTTTTTTTATCTAAACGGCAACATACTATTATAACCAATTCATACATGTTCCTTGCAAACTTAATACGAAGCCTCGATTTGTTTTAAATTGGTTCAGTATTTCGAATTTTGTGTGTGTGTGTTTGTAAACGAACTATAAAAATTACAAGCTGGATTACCTAACTCCTCTAAGATACTTGCAAGATCAATACACTACCGAATTAGATTTGAATTGGTTCAATATTTCGAAAGTTATTGTGATGAAAATTTTGCATGTTTTTTGCTTTTGTGTGTAAACGAACTATAAGAGCGTTATAGTTCGTTCGAAATATAAGAGCTACACACTTCTTTAAAAAACTCATTAAGGTTACTTACAACATCATATACTGTCTCAGATATATTTGAATTGGTTTAGTATTCTGGGGGTTATCGTATTGACAAAATTTGTATTATATACAGATATATATATATATACAGGGTGATTCATAAAAGATGGGCAGAACTTTAAGGGGTTATAGTACACTTAAAGACAAATAATATTAAATAGGAGACTAAGGGTCCCAGACGTATTCCCAAGGAGATAGGGGGCATTAAAGTTTAGGGTCCGAAATTTCAAATGATTATAAAACATGGAAAAATTGGTCGATTCGTTTGCGGTTTTTGCAAAAAATTTTCTTTATGCCAGTATTTTCTTGAAATAAAATTTTAAAGTTCAATTTCAAAAAATGCCGATAGGGGGCGCTTTAGACTTTGGAGTAACAAACAACTATTTTTTAACGTTATTTTTTGTATTTCTTTAAATGATTTCGAAAGCTTAGACTTAAACTTAAATTTTGATCTAAAAATCTGAGTCCTAACGAGTAGTTAAGTAGCGTAAACGGAAATTTGAAATTTGAAACCCTTCTCCCCCCAGAACAAAAATCAGTTATTCCCGATCTTTGTGTCGTAGATTAGGCTCTAACTACTGCCGCGTTTTGCTAAAATTATTCTTTATGTCAGTATTTTCTTGAAAATAAATTTTAAAGAAAATTTTCAAAAAATTCCGATAGAGGGCGCTTTAGACTTTGGAGTAACGAACAACTATTTTATACCGTTATTTTTTGTGTCTCATTAAATGCTTTCTAAAGCTTAGACTTAAATTTTCAGCCCAAAATCTGAATCGTTAGACGTGGTTAAGTTTCTGGGGAGAGGGGTTTGAAATTTCTACTCCTGAGCACAGTGCAGTTTACCATGTCCACACATTGTGTGCTGTGATACGAGGTAAAAAGACACAAATTAGGATTATGTTACCAAAGCATATTTATTAACATGTAATCACAATAAATGTTCAAAATTGTGACCACCAGAGGTTATGCACGCAGAACAACGGCGACGAATGGAACGGCGAACATTCGCGAAAACATCAGGCTTTTCGAGCACTTCCCCTACAGCGGCGGAAAGTCTGGCGACCAGTTCCTCGGGGGATTCAATGGGTGTCTCATACATAAGAGCCTTCAATCGTCCCCAAAAAAAGAAATCGAGGGGTGAAAGATCTGGCGAGCGAGCAGGCCAAGCAACAGGACCACCTCGACCAATCCATCTGTTCGGAAATGTGATGTCCAGATAGTTGCGGACGTCTCGTACGTAATGGGCTGGCGCTCCATCGTGCTGGAACCACATGACCCGCCGGATGCGTGGAGGAACAACGTTTAACAGGTCTGGCAGCACATGTTGCAGAAATGTGAGGTATGTTTTACCGTTGAGGCGTTCAGGAAGAAGGTACGGTCCGATTAGGTGGTCTCCGAGGATTCCTGCCCAAACATTGATGGAAAAGCGTCTCTGATGAGCATGTGGATACGTAGCATGTGGATTGACATCCGCCCATACATGTGCATTGTGTGTGTTAAATGTACCTTCACGTGTGAAGGTACATTCATCGGTGAAAAGCACAGTTCGTCCAAAATGTGGATTTAGCGCGTTCTGCTGCAGAAACCAGCGGGCGAATTCAATACGATTTGGATAATCCCCTGGAGACAGTTTCTGGACTCGTTGCACATGAAACGGGAGCAAATGTTCATCCTTCAGTACCCTCCAAGTCGTGGACTGTGAGGTATCCACCTGGCTAGCCACTGTTCGTGTACTTGTACTTGGCTGCGCCGCTACTACATCCAGAATGGCTTCTGCAACAACTACTGATTCGTCCTTTTTTGCACGACCTGCATTCGACCGGGAAGCGAGAAATGATCCCGTCTCACACAACTGTCTGTGCAAGCGCTCGAAAGTTTTGCGGTTAGGCAACCGCCTGTTAGGAAATCGCTCTCCGTACATTCGTTGTGCCTCTGCACCATTTCCATCTGCCGCTCCGTAAATTAAATGCATCTCAGCCTTTTCCTTATTCGTGAAGGGCACCATCTTCCGATTCATTACTACAGCGACTTACACTTGACTCACCGTTCAGTGGTTTTTATGCCTGAATCGTGTCGAAATTTTGCATACGTGTTCTTCTTCTTCCCCATTTGACATTTGCATACTTTCTGTTTCCTTCTTCACCCGGTGACTAGCGTCAGGAATGGAGCTTTAACGTTTGCATGAGCGACGTTTCCAACTGTGCCAGTGCCTTTATGAGTGAATTCCGACTATGCAGTCCTTGACGAAAGTTGTATTTTTGCCTCGTATCACAGCACAGAATCGTTGGGCATGGTTAAGTAGTGCAAACTGAACTATGTTCAGAAGTTGAAATTTGAACCCCCTCCCCTCGCTACTGAACCACGCTCAGCGATTCAGATTTTGAGCTGAAAATTTAAGTTTAAGTCTAAGCTTTAGAAAGCATTTAATGAGACACAAAAAATAACGGTATAAAATAGTTGTTCGTTACTCCAAAGTCTAAAGCGCCCTCTATCGGAATTTTTTGAAAATTTTCTTTAAAATTTATTTTCAAGAAAATACTGACATAAAGAAAATTTTTTGCAAAAACCGCAAACGAATCGACCAATTTTTCCATGTTTTATAATCATTTGAAATTTCGGACCCTAAACTTTAATGCCCCCTATCTCCTTGGGAATACGTCTGGGACCCTTAGTCTCCTATTTAATATTATTTGTCTTTAAGTGTACTATAACCCCTTAAAGTTCTGCCCATCTTTTATGAATCACCCTGTATATATATATATATATATAAAGATAAAAGAAGTAATTGCAATACGTCGATTTCTAAAGAAATAAACCTAATACGGGATTTAATAAAGAATCTTCCTCAAAATGCAAATAAATGTTGGTTTTAAAATATATTTCTGGCATCTAGGAAAAATCTCAAACATACAAAAGCAAAATGAAAAAAAATTCTAAATCCATCTTCTTCATATTTTTTTCCAATACAAAAGACGCCGTATTTTCAACTAGCATAACGAAAGTGTGTGCAATGGAAAATGAGATCGGAATTTCAAACAAAAAGTACCATGTTCAGTCAAATTCAAATATCGATTTTTGATTACACTTCTAGGTGAAGCAAAATAAAAGCAAATATTTCTTTTCTATTTTTAGTTTTAAAATGATTTTTTATCAAAGATAAGAGTGGATATATTCGTTTTATTATATAATGTTTTGAACTGTATTTTTCTTTATGCTAATATGTACACTGGTAGAAATACATGCATGACTTGAGTTAATCGTATAGTTAATTTTGTTTGATTTTATTCTTAAATAATATACAGCAAGTTTCAAAAGAATCATAAAATATTTTACTTTAAAACAGACACAATTTGAAGTATTTCTGTTAAAATATTATGAGATTTTTTTTTTTTTTTTTTTTTTTTTTTTACTGCAACATGCAATACAATAAAGTGTTTCACTATGTTGCAATATTTCACTAAAATAATATTATAGAATATAGAACTTGGAAAGAAAACTTCTTTCTGAAACTGTAAAATGTTTAAAGGGATAAAAAAAAAAATACTTCGACTTTATTATTATAATCAAACTTCATATCAGCAAATATGTATATATAGACCAAATATCTCAAATAAATAAGATTAAAAAATTTCCACAATTTCATCTGATATTACACCAACAGTAATTGTGGAATTTCTTTTTGAAAAAAGAGAGCGACTACAATCGACTCATAAGAATCGAAAAACATCCCAAAATATTAGAGTCAGTCCAACTCGACCCAATCCGCATATAAAAACGTAACTAACAACTCGACCCGACCAGTACGGGCCGGATCGGATCTTGTTCACGTAAAATGAAGTTACCTGAATTGATGTAGAACTCCACTCGACATTTATTTTAAATTTCATTGCTGTCAATTTCGCTTCCTTTGACGCGTAATACATTTTTTGAGGTATCCCTGGAAGAAATACTCGATTTAAAGTTTTACTATGTTATTTAGCACTATACTCAAAATTTGTGATGATTTACTGATTTTTACGAAAATTAAATCCTATGAAATGAAAAAAAGTGTGTGAAAACAGACATAAAGACAAACAAATAAATTTTATATTAAATGATATGGAATCTGACTTATCTACAAAACGAGACTCTTCTAACAAGAGCAAACAAAATAAAAATCAGACCGTCCTTTAAAAACGTGAGAATACATAGAAATAAATGAAGATACAAACTCATAACCTTCTCTTTCGTTTGAAGTCGTTTAAAAAAAACAAATGTTGGAATAAAATCCGTCTCACATGTATAAAAACATATCTCCATCGCATAATAAATTTAACAGAGGAACTTTTTTTAACAGAAACTGGGTATCTTATAACAAAGTTACCACACCAAAGTATTTAGCATTTAAGCCCATATGACCACAACTGTTTCTAACAGAAGTTTTTATTATGAAGATTGAAAAAAAATGTACATTTATCATAGAAAGAAATATTTTAAACACAATGAACATGATTAATGTTATTGGTGGCTTGTGAAACATCAAATGATTGAACTTTTTCAGATGATTAATGACTGATTCACAAGAATAGAAGATTAATAAAAAATGTATAATCCAAAAATCATTAATCAAACGTTTTTTTTTCCTTTTAGAAATATGATTATTGAATTGTCATTATTAGAGAATATTATTGGTAAAAAGTAAATATTTCAATATTAAATGCTTGTCCAATATAAATTCCCCCAACTCTTCTCTCTTGAGCTCAGTTGTTTGTCAACTGAAGATATTTACTTTGTATTTGCTTGATTTCTCCTTCTAAAAATAATCCATATTAGCATTCTAGTTTGTAATAAAATATATCAAATAACATATAAAATCAGCAATCATTCACTAGAAATTGTGTAGTAAACAGGATTCTCTCCTCAGTCAGAAAGCGCCCTGTAGCGTTTCACTGCTTAAATTACGGGCATACAATGTATTTTGAGCATGTTTAGGTATGTTCTATCTTTTCTTAAAGTTTTGACCACGAGTTGAGATTTAAGTTGTATATTTGAATCGGAAATGAATGTATTAATATATTTGATTTTTATTTTCTTCTCTGTGTAGAAAATAATATTTTTCTCTTTTATGCATTATTTATAGGGATGGGACATTGATTTTCGATCTTACGATAGAGTTAATTTATCGAAGATGTCTTAGTTGTTTTAATATTACTTATGATCCAACTTTACTGCCTCTCTGTTGGATTGTTATTTCAAGAAGGTTTAAACGTATTATACAAGATTTAAAACAATGGTTTATTTAGGAAATTCTATTGTGTTTGAAATGATATAAAATAATGTGAATATATAATTTTTTTCTACTCATAAAACCATCGTAATCTTTCAACTTTTACTTTCTATTTTACATATTAACATATGTTAAAACTACGATGGTGCTAGGGACATATCGAAAACAAAACAGTTTCATACAGTCCAAATACATCAGAGTTTACGAAATAAACACGTTTCTATGGAACATTTAAACAAGTTCCAACAAATTCAAACAGGCAGTAAATATGCATACTAAATTTATATTATAAACTAAAAACATATCCATGAGTAACGCTGACGTCATATTGATAGTGGCAAAGACTTCACCAATGAATTTCGCCTTTGCTGAATTTATTTTAACTTCTAAACATCGCACAATTTAAATTGTTACACCTTCGAATAGGGAAAAAAAGGAATTTCAAATGCAATTTGTCTGAACACATTATCTCAATTTATTGATTTTGTATGGTTTTAAGAATAATTTTCATGCATGATTTAAATAAAAATAATCCATCACGTGCAGCTGGAATACGAAAGATTAACCTGTTTGCACTTAATACAAATAGTTCAGCATTTGTTTCTGGTTAATATTGTTACAACGAAATTAAAACTTCACCTATGACTGTTGAATAATAGTAAAATGATATAAATAAAACAAAAAATTAACAGATATGTAATGGAACTACACTCTTAAATCAATGCATTTATCAGAATCAAAAGGGTTGCTCTAAATAATGAAATCTTTGGGGATTTCTTTGGCTATTAACTCCCAGGCTTTGTCTAAAATGAAAATATCACTTTTAAATTGCAAAACTCTATTTTAATACATTACTATTTTTCATATAAAAATGCATTTTGCTGTTGTTAGTCAGCAATGTAAAAAAATATATTACATATATAAAAAATCTATTAGATTTCTCAACAAAAAATATTTTTATCTGCATTTTGTAAACCGGAATGCCCGGGTTGGATCCCCAAGTTATATTAAAACAATCAAAACATCTTATAAAATTGATCCTATGTGGTAAGCGCAAAACATCATTGCTTATCTGCTCCTCGCTTTTTATAACATTTTTTTTCATAATTTTGCCGGTTTCCTAACCTTGCTTACTTGCGGATAATAAATTTTTTTTTATTCGATTTATTTCTTATATTGCCTTTTAAATGGCGTACTTTCTCGTATTGAATAATAAAACTTGAGTATAATTCGTTTGAATGAAAATAAAATGCTCTTGGTATAAAGTGTTTTCAGTAATATTATCGTTAAAATAGTTACTTTAAATTCGTATCTGTTTCGAAAAAGAAATTGATTCTAAAATGTTTTCCTTAAAATGGCAGTTAAAATACGTGATATAAAGTTAAGATTAACTTTATAATACGCTATTTGAAACACAATTCTACCCTTAGTAAACATATAACATCTTTCAATCTTAAATACAACTAAACAAGCTGAAGTATAAATAATAGTTAAACAAAAAAAGACAGCATAAATGCACCGATTCTCTATAAAATTTTAAAGCAGGTTTGTTGATAATAAAAATAGATGGTATATCAGTATTTTATGACCCTTTCAAAATGAATAATATATAATCTTTTTATTTGTGCTAAATTCATATAAAACATATGTGGTCATCACAAAAGTTTTTTTTTTCTAAATCAAATCAATTAAATTATTTATATAGTACAAGAAATTACATAGATTTAGCAAACAGATTTTTTACACAATGTATTCCCCTATTCAGGATGCTAAGCTCGAAATTTCGTTGAATTCTGTGTATAATGCTGTGTGTTCTGTGTATAAACTGTGTGAGATAAGCATCGCATATTGCGAACAAATCATCGCATTTTGGCACCCCTACTTAGATGACTGCAACCAAACTTGAATGACTGCAAATCATGAGGATTATAAATTAAATATTTTGTTGAATTCTGCGCACATAAACTGGAGATATATTAATCACATAAATCGAACATATCATCGATTTGTGACATCCCCTCATCCAGAAAAAGGAATTGATTAAAACTGCAAAACATGTTTTGTTGAAAACATTTTGGTTGTTTTAGCAAAATTCAAGTAAAATTGAACCATTTTACTTGAATAAACAAAACAGTTTTTTCTGACGATACAATTTTTTTTTTTGGAATTGCAAAAAAAAAAAAAAAAAAAAAAAAAAAATGTTGATTCAAACAAAATTTATATTTACCTATATTTAAACAAAAAGTTTTGTTGGGTCAACCAAATTTTTGTTGATTCAACAAAACTTTTTTCTGGGTGCTCTTGGAGGATTTTGCCTAAAGACTAATCAGCCCAGATCACACACGGATAGAACTTCTTTCCATATAACTTCAAGGATAGAAGTTCATATAAAATTTCATTCTATTCTATTCAGTAGTTCGTGAGTTAGAGAACGCACAAAATGTCTGTCACATACAGACAGACACACAGACTCACGAATAGAAATTTTCTAAAAACAGTCAAATCGTTTAATACTATTTGACTTCTAAAACATAAATCCGTTGAAAACCAGAAATCGAAATTTTTCACAAATCCAATACTCTCTTCTTGTACAGATAGAAGAAAGTAAAAATACAGTTTTCATCACAAATTACAAATGCTATCATAATATTTTGCGTATGGACAATATCTACATTAAAATAACTTGGAGACTATTACAAATTAATATTCATGTTTTCCATGGAAATATATTTGAACTATGCTTAATTTTTAATACTCTTATCAACTGTTCTTTACGAGTTTAGATTTAAATTATTTCATTTACAAATTAATATTCATGTTTTCCATGGAAATATATTTGAACTATTCTTAATTTTAAATACTCTTATCAACTGCTCTTTACGAGTTTAGATTTAAATTATTTCATTCATAAATTAATATTCATGTTTTCCATGAAAATATATTTGAACTATTCTTAATTTTAAAGAGTATTGTCAACTGCTCTTTACGAGTTTAGATTTAAATTCTTTCATTTACAAATTAATATACATGTTTTCCATGGAAATATATTTGAACTATTCTTAATTTTTAAGAGTATTATCAACTGCTCTTTACGAGTTTAGATTTAAATTATTATTCATGTTTTCCATGGTAACATATTTGAACTATTCTTAATTTTTAAGAGTATTATCAATTGCTCTTTACGAGTTTAGATTTAAATTATTTCATTTACAAATTAATATTCATGTTTCCATGGAAATATATTTGAACTATTCTTAATATTTAAGAATATTATCAACTGCTCTTTACGAGTTAAGATTTAAATTATTTCATTTGATGACCCACAACTTACTGTATTTGTTTTATTTTGATTAAGGGTGGGGGTGACCTGTCTGATCAACTAAAAAATTTTTATACTTTAGGAAGTTTTGCGGGTTTTAATAAATCTGAACTGTTACGGGAGTTTCCAATAAATTATGTTATATTTGGAGAGCGTTTCGTAATTTTTTTATATATAAGAAAACATTCTATGCCCTGTCATCTATGCAAATGAGGGTGTTTTGAAAAACAAATTCAATGCAATTAATCTTTAACATATCGGCTGTGACACAGCATGGTACTTTAGCAAATGTAACTGTTTCTGAATATGGCGGCAGTAAAAACCATAAGAAAGTTCAATTCGTCTTCATATAAACATGCTTTGAAATGCTTGTAAAAAATCAAAAAACTCAAATATAATAAAAATCCTATGTAGCACCATCATATAGAACGGAATTTTAAACATTTGTATTAAAATATAAAAGAAATCAATCCGGATGTTCTTGAGCAATCCAAAGTAACCAGTTAAAAAAAGAAAATTTCATTTTTAGAAATATGTGTTTAAAGTATAATTTTGGCTTATTGTCAATTAGTTACCGTGGTATATTTTTCAGTGCAACATTTATAATAATTCGAGTGTAAAAATTCGTTTATGGTTAATATTCTTAGCACTATAAGCTATCAGAAAATGCCAAAAAATAAATTAAATGAATTTTTTGGAATGTTTCAACTATGTTGAAAAGTGTTTATGACTTCGGTTTGTCTGGCCGTATGGCCATGGTCTAACCCTCATAACTATATTCGTATTGTCAAGTAATTTTTATATGTCGTTGACGTTTAGTAGCACGATCGCTATTGAAAATGAAGTTTTTAGCATTTATATTTCGTTTACAATGACAGTCTGATGACTTTGAAATTTGTATTCCGTCACATTACGTTCAATGTATTTTAAATGTATTTGAAAATATTTTTTAAATATAATTAAATTAAGGAATATTTTTTTCTAAAAAAACATTTTCTCGTATGATATTTTTGGCGATTTGTAACCCTGGGGCCTGGGTGCGCCGCATACAGTGCACGTTGAGTCTATGTGCCTCTGTATATCTTAGCATAAATGCCAGTATATTTATGAAATACTGTATTATTTTTAAAACACGTGTGGATACATCCAGGCTGATGATTATATCTACACGTGTTTTTTCATATCTAATTCTAATTTAAATCTCTTGTTATACAATTTTCCATTATATTTAGTTCATATTTCAATTCAAAATCCATTTGTATTCACTTGATATCAACTTCAAATTATTAATATTTTATGGTTTATTATACATTTTTATTTCTTTTCTCTCTCTCTTTTTTTTTAAATATTTTTCATATTTTCAGTATTTTTGGCCAATTACCATTGAAGCAAATGCTATGGTATTATTATGATTGCACTTGTTAATTTATTAACTATGTGGTATTCTGTCTACACTTTATTACTAATTATCTCTTAGGAGATTTAATTAGAATGTTACAAGAACTTGATATGTTTTTTGAAATTCAAAGATATTATAATTATATATATATATATATATAAGTATGCCACAGAGCTTATGCTCAGATTATTCTTCCATTTCCCATAACGTTTTTTTTTTTTAAAATACGCGTTAGTATATAAAATTTATTTTATGTATAAAGTTTTATAAATAAAATATGATTTTTACAACTCATGATTACTTTACCCATGATTACTTTACTCATGATTACTCGTATATAAAAAATATTTTCTTGAAAAGATGTGCCATGAGGCTATTCCCACGTTTAATAGATTTCGACAATACCTTTCTTCCTTGAACATACTTTTTAGCTCATAATATAAAGTGATCCAGACACTCTTATGTAAGTGATTACGTCGATTCAAATAGGCATGCACGCATGGATTTAACCATATTGGTACACACACGCATATATATATATATATATATATATATATATATATATATAATTACTTTCTTAATAATTTCTTGTAAAAATCTATTTCTTCAAAGATTATAAGTTTAAAAAAGAGCTAAAGTTCTAAAAGCGAATTTTTTACCGCACATAATACTCTCTTTGCCGTAATATCTAATTATCTTTAAAAATGTCGACATCAGCGTGACATTATGCGAATAGATAAAGACTCGTGAAACATCTGCTCTTTTCACAGAAACCTCGTGTCAACTTTTCATGTTATCAAGTACAATATCTTGAAAAGAGTGTGAGACGAAAAATTAATTGCGCAAAAAAGAAAAGTTTTAACAAGAGGTGATTTAAATCTTGAACGTGTTAACTAATGGCAAACTTTTATTCAGAGTTTTCTTTTTTGATCTCTTTCTCTGATATTTTAGATTGATATTTATAAAACATTTTAATCTCGAGGTGAAGATTTATATATTTATATGGCAACTATATTAGCTCATGTTATTAGTATCTTGAATATTATCTCATAATCTTTAATCAATTATAGAATTGAAAATGATTCTGTTGTTTATTTTAAAATATGTCTACTACTGATAAAATGGTAAACAAGTTAAAAAATGTTTATACTTTCTAACAGAGATAAATGTGTTTATGACTGGTCTTTATGCTAGTGACTAGTTTACACCTATCTTTCTGGCTGTCTACGTTTTAGACTTCGTCAATATTCATACTAGTGGAGAAAAATGTTGCATGCCATCCAGGATAAGGACTGAGTGTGCTTTATTGAAAATTATTTGTTTAACATATGTACATACGTAGTCTATAGTCTCGAATCAGGATTATAGTGTACCTTGCGACTATATTCGTTTTTTTAAAAGGGTGATTTTGAAAAGAATATTCGTGAAAATCGTAATTGAAAGTTGCGCAAATTATTCCAAAATAACAATAAAAGATGAAATAATAATTGAGAATGGTTCATATTACCTTTGATGGTGTAACACAATGAATTACTGTTAACAAATCAATTACTGTTATTGTTATATTGGAGACTTTAAAGATAGCCAATCGTCTTAGAATTGACGCTCTTGATAGTTAATTGCTTCCAAAATCACACACTGATTCTAAACTCCTTATTGAATTTTAGGTAATATAGCTGACTCTTTTAAGTAGAATCAATTTATTTTTATTTTTTTTTAATATCACAATTTTGGTAGAAAATAAAATATAGTTATTGACAATACAGGCACAATGTACATCGATCCTTCTTCTCAAAACTTACTCTGTAATAAAATATAATATTATTACAAGTTTAAATATGATTTGATTAAATTATTCCGTTACTCGTTCATTATCATATAAAGTTCAAATATAAAGCAGCATTATTCTAATTATTTAATGAAAATTTTAAACGCGAAATCAGAATCTCACATCATATATATTTGGTTAAGCATAACTTGTAAATTTTCACCTCGTGCCGGCTTCACGAACGCATTTTTAATCATTGCGTTTCATTAAGACGAAAATAACACTTTAAAATTAGTGGTAGAAATTTGCCTGATTTGCCCGTAGTCACCCTCGTTAAATCGGCGCGTATGCTAAACATTGTTCGGATGTTTATTTTCATACTTTGCATTTCATTTGAAAATGATATAACATATTTTGGTCTCCTAATGTTCCTAATGTATATCAATTGTTCAACAATATCCACTAATGGACATTTCTGAACAATAGCAAATATTCGTTGGATATTGGTTTTAGGTTAGATCTAAAGTAAATTCCGATTTATTCTGAAAATTATTGTCCGAACATTTCGTGTCATTGTATTTCGCATGCGTCAGATATCATCCTCTCGCCAAATATTTAATGGATGACTTCTAACAAGCAAACAATTGCGCTTTGTAAGTTTCCCATAAATGACCAGATTTCACTTGATTCTGTTTTAGTGCTTGTTGTAATTTCAGAATTCATCTGAAAATGTTAAAACTGTTTATTTTTTTGTGTATTCTGGGGTGTTCAATTACTATGTCAATTCTTTTTCAAAGTAGAACATACTTAAAATGCTTTATTGTATAATGTTAAATCGAATATTTTCGCAATATTAATACCCTCTATAAAAACCAATATAAATACACAACAAAATGGAGAGTTACATTATATAAAAGAATAATTAGCAAATTTGGATGAAGATTTAATTTTAATTTTAATCAATTTAGCAGATTTTATAAGGTTTCATACAAATGTTTATCAGATTAAAATATATTTTAAATCCTAAACCGATGTTAAGCTGCAAAC
The DNA here is from genome assembly GCA_963931845.1 of Maratus michaelseni. Taxonomy (NCBI): domain Eukaryota; kingdom Metazoa; phylum Arthropoda; class Arachnida; order Araneae; family Salticidae; genus Maratus; species Maratus michaelseni. The sequence goes on along the minus strand of OZ007590.1, from coordinate 228,703,932 downwards.
GAAAAAAAATACTAAGTGAATTGTTTCAATCTGTTCGACGGTTTAGGAACATTCCACTCTCTGTTATAGCAATCTATAGGCGTGTTAGAAACAGAATTATATTGATGTTTATTTCGTCAAATAAATTTTTTTATATGTGGAAATATAAAATTTCATGCTTATATGCAAATATTTTTAACAGACGTTCTACGATGTTTTCAAAACAGAGATTCTTGAAAAAAATTAATTTTCTTTATCCACATTTTTTTGCAAATATTACCTGATAGTCGTTTATGTGTTTACCTTCATTGCTTTATGAAAATTAATTACAGAATGAAACTATATTAGACGCAATTAGTTTATACCAATAACACATTTTTGTACGATGTGTTAATAATAAATAGAAATTAAAAATATTAATTCGAGTAAAATTTCATGCGCCACTTATAGTGAATCCCTAGTCAATTTTCGTCATGTGGAAATACTTTATATCAAACTGATTTCTATTCCAATTTCGGAAAATGTATTTATTAGTCCTATAATCAATTATACCCACCGTAAATGCTATACAGCTTTTAAATAGATTTAAATATATTACCTTCTTGAAACTATTATTTAAAAGTTAAATCAAGTCTAATTTTAAATCCTCAAATTCGCCGCTTTCTATTACCAATTTAATATATTTACTATATTAAAGTATTCTCTTTTTTGAATATTTACTAAATTAATGTTATTCTAAAATACATTTAAATATTCTCGTATTTTAATAATGTAGTTTAGGGAGAAATGTTTCGGTTTAACCTCTGACAAGCCTTTGACGATCCAAAGATATGCGTGACGTAAGGGACTTACGTAGCATGTTGGAACGGGACAAATATATTATACTGATTATTTTTTAGTAAATATGTGGAACAAACAATTATTCCTTTAATTCATATATTCTCTGCTAACCATTGTTATTGTTATGTTCGTAGTTTCAAGTCTATATACAAAATATTCTGATTAGGTTCTTGGTGAAAGATGTTGACTGATTCTATTCAGTATTCATCTTCGATCAAAGCCAGTTTATGTTCAAAGTCTACATACAAGTTATTAAATGTTTCATATCAGAAATTTAAATATGTGGCTATGATGTCATACACTCACGCACAGTTTTGTTTAAATCGGTTATAAAAAGGAAAAAAGTCGCCAAATTTAGGGGATTTTTTCCTTTAATGGCAACCAAGCAATTGTATTAAGTTATTGGTTTGACGCGGGCTTGAAAATCGCGCCAACCATAAAATCGCCAAACAACGCTGCGTGAGTGTAAAGCATCTGTTCCAAATATGCTTTACGATATATGTCTACTGTCAAGGCAATTTTGGAGGAAAAAAGAAATTTTTATGAAACATATGTGTTTTTATTTAAAACAGGAAATATAACTATAGATTCACATAAAACTTTAATGGAACCTTAATTAACTTTTTCAAATTTTGGGCAATTTTTAATCGATTTTTAGTAAAAATTAACGTATATGCCAAACATTCTATAACAAAATCTAACCAATATATATCACTTCTTTTTTCAGCAATATATTAGTAAATCATTTACCTGTATTATCAAGCATCAGATTTACAATACCTCTTTTTACTAATATATAACAAATTTTGTATGCACAACATGGTTTTTTTAATTATGTATTTTTCAATAAAAAATAGCTCTTAAACTAATAAATACTTACAAGGTATTTTTTGCTTCTTAAGATACCAATATATGAGAAGAACCTTGTGACAAAATTTTATTTCAAAATCTTAAATACTTTTAAAGGAATTACATCTTTTGTGATCTTTTAGGTCAGTTCCGATTTCAGACAGATTAGTTACGGTTTCAATTTTCGAACAAAACTTTGCTTCTACTTATCGCTGAATATAAAGCAAAGTTTTTTTCGAATCTTAAATGTTTGAACTTTAATTTAAAATAATCGAAAAAAAATCGAAATGTTACACAAACACAGCGATTTGGGGGTAAGCACATATCATAATGAAATCTTGGATTCTAAAATATGTAATTTTCTATAAGTGTTTTACGCATTTATTTCGACGTCACTTTGTCAGTCCGGATTTAAGACTGCATTATAAGACGACTGTGAATTAAAATTTCAGATTATATCTCTAAAATCAAGCTCTTTTGTATTTGTTATGGAAACCAGTAGTGTGTGTGTGTGTGTATTATGAAGATTTCTTTTTCTTTCCATGTGTGGTACAGTTAAATAAATTAAGTGTTTCGTGGCATCACGTGTTGATTATTTATGCTTGCTTGTGTTTTGTTCTAGGGTGCTGAGGTAAGTAACCACCCATGAAATCTGAATATTTGTTTGTAATGCTAATTCTTAAATTAGTAGTTTTTTAAATCACTATTCTATGTGGAAAACCCCCATTCGTAGTATGACAAATACATTCAATTTGTTCTTAACTAGACGAAAAGTTATCTATTATTTCTATCCACAGTTGATTATGATTTATGTTTTTTATTATGAGTGTTTCATTATCGATAACCTGGGATTTTCTAAACTTTCATGAAAAATACTACATTTTAGATTATAAAATGAAGAAAAAAAAGTTATTTATATAAAAGGTTTGCATGATTAAAACTCTAAACTACTAAAATTATACATCTTAATGATTTTCCCATTCACTATAAAAAAGATTCATAGATTCTGTGTTGACAAATAATCAAGCCGCATGTATTGCTAGTAATACATTACAATCATGTGAAACTTCAAATTTGTATAAATAATGTGATAAATGGCATATAACTGTAAGGAAAATAGAGAATCCACTGTTTTCTAAACTATTCAAAATATTTTCAGGTCTATTTTTCTAATATAAAATATAGTTAAACTATAAGTTTAAAAACGTCGTATTTACTTTGAAATTTAAATAAAATATATAAGAATATTTATTTTACTATTTTTCTTCTTATATTCAAAATATTTTAATGTTTAGTATCTTGAAAACATTTTTAATTTTTTCAAACCTATGTAACTGATTGATTAACACTTTAGGAAACTCTTCAATATTGTTTAAAATATTATAATTTACTATCTTTGTGGTTTCCTCCCTATTTTTAGCAGGATCAGACTTTGATAGTCACTTTGATGCTGTTGCATTGTTTTTGGCAGAGGACCAATATGATTGCAAGTGAGGTCTAGAACTCCGCCTGTTATGTTTCAGATTGGCTTAAGCTGACATCCGTATAGACAGATTTGTCTCTAATTGGTTCGAGCGGTCTTCTAGAATTTACCGTCCCTCTGAAATATTTTAGATACATCGTGCTTTTTGATTAAAAGTGTACGAATCGAGGTTATGAATGAAATAGTTGTAGTGTAATTGAATCAGATTAGCCATTCTAAGAAAAAAGTAAATACGAGTGATATTCTTTAGTTTTTCTAGCTGCTTAGCAATGTTTTGAGACATTTGAAGTCTCCGTCTTAGAAAATACTTCTGTTACTTGTAGATATTCCTGTGTTTAGAGAAATTAGAATTATCTAATTGAATTTCACGGGGTTATGAGTGAGTAGATATACATGTATAGGGAGGTGTTATCAGAGGTGTTACTATTGTTAATTTACTGATTCGTCTCGAATATTCGTAAGATAAATAAGTGTGTCGTTTAACGGACTGTTTTTCTTCCAATGTGAAATTACACGAACCCGCATTTTGTAAGAAATGGTGTCATAAGTTAGATTTGTGTTTAGTCAAAGTTTAATTTAATAGTTTGTTACCAGAAGCCATAAGTTCCAGAGCCCAGGATTTGTAGGAACTTAAACTGATAACGGACGCCATTAATGAATTGAAAATCAAGCAAGACAGAATGAGGAAAGACATAGGAATAAACCATAAACAATAAAAGACCCACAAAACTGATTGAGAGACCAGATCGAATGACGGAAGAAATGAAAAAAAGTCAAGTAGAAATGAAAACAAGGCCAGACCAATTGACGAAACAAATATTATCTAGCCAAGAGGAAACCTTTCTTAAGAGAAACAACAAAAGTAGAAAAGCAAATACAAAATAATCTTAATAGTAAAAATAAGTGAGAATACCGGAGAAGAAGATTGACAAATAATTAGCTGCAGTAAATGGCCCGTTCGAGTATTTGGAAAAACAAACGAAGGGATTATCTATTTCTAAAGTTTTTAAATGCTGACCATTACCAATCCCAGATCTTCGATAAAATAGAAAATCGTATTGGCAAGTGCCTAAGACCCAACCTCCGATTCTAATGGAAGCCAACAGATGAGGCTCGACAGACAAGAATTGTCAGTTAGTAGCATCTTTGCGGTGTGACTCGGGTGACATCCTGGTTACACTCTCAGAAGACTAGTTTCTGTAGATCTAGTAGATCTTGGTTTTGAGAACCTGATAATTGCACTTGAGTGCCGTTTTGGTAAGAAGTGTGTTAAGGAAATTAGCTTCTAAAAGCTGAAATCTTGTTACTTAAAAGCGGGTAATAGGATCCAAGAACTTGCTACGATTGTCGAACGACTCCCTTACTTCGCTTATGCTGACTATATATTGCTGAAGTACGTGAATATCTTTATCTTCAGTATTTCGTCGACGAAATTTGCGATCCAAAGATCCAACAAACACTCAGTTTGGCAGATATAAAGGACATTAAATCTGCTTTGCGTATACGCCCTTTTAAAAAATTAGGCAGCCCAGAAAAATTCTGGAAATGACAGTCGGGATATTTGAACTGTGTCAATTCAAAATTCTAATTCTCTTTCGAATAAGCTCCAGAAAATTTGTAAGATCTCACAAGATAAGTCCACAGTTTGAAAGAACATAAAGGAGATAGATAGAAACGAGAAAACATATGCTTCAACTGCGATAAAAAAATACAATACGCCCAAAACGTCGGTGTGACGAAGATACAAGGCCTCGTTGGAAAGTATTAATTTTTTTCCTATGACTAGCGGCAACAATGGGATTTTTGTTACATGGCATGCTAATAAAGTTGCCCTTGCTTAATAATCAACGACATAAAAATCAATGTTATGATCGTTTAGATAGATGTGGTTCGACACATGAAATGTGATAGATGTGGTTCGAAAAATAATCTAGATGCCGACCTACATTACTCTTCAAAGTGTGATTAGTGATAAAATTTAATTTCACTTAAAAGTAAAACTTAACATCATGTTTCTGAATGCCACTTATTCTCATGTTGCCGAAATAGCCTGCATGAGTAACCCTTTTATTCTCGTACTAGATATCCTGAAAAAAAAACTTTAAATTGAATTTCAAAAATCATGAACTCATTCGAGATCACAAGATATAGATTTGTTTAAAAATAAAATCTAGAAATTAAAAATGGCCATCAAGTAATAGAGCTAATTGAAATAATAATACCTCCAAATATTGATACTTTAATTTCTGGAACACTTACTGAAAGCAACAGTGTCCGCTTCTGTCTAGTCGAATATTTGGACACAAAAAACAGCATAAAAGGAGAATTGGTAACTTCGTCCCTTGTGAACATTTCCTGAGACACCATTCCTGTGAAATTTCTTAGTGTGAGCGAAAAAGCTAAGGTTAACAAGAAAGGGGAAATGTTATCAGTGACAAAATTAGACTTAATTTCAACCCGATTAAGGTAGTAGATTAGCGCCACTATCCTAAAATAATACGTTTGTTTAGACATTTTGAGAAAGTAATTGCTCAATGCAGTTAAAACACGCTATTTAAACAAACACATTTTAGTGTGGAAATTGTCTCGTATGATAACACATTGTATGCATAGCATAGATTTTCTTTATATAGTAACTAAAATAAATATATAACATAAAATTATGAAAGATATGTCATAATTATCTATTAATTTAAAAAAAAAAAGAATTTGTTTTTCTGCAAAATTTTTTGTTACATTATAAAATAGTTATCGAGTTATAAATATTTGAAACGTATTCAGTGTTTAAATACATATATACATAAATAACCCTTCGCAAATGAATAACCGACCTTGATTTCGCTTTGGATTTAACTCCAATGCACGATATTAGAAGCTTTAAACTTCCAGAAGCAGTCCACCTTCAAAAGACGGAGAAATTATAAATTCTTTGGAATACTGGTAATGCAATACTTAATATAACATAATGAAAATTTATTAATCTTCAGATATGAATTATATACTTTTGCATAAAACGGAATTATTTTATTCTTTTGAAATCTTTAATAATTAAATCCACAGAAATATAAAACAAAAACAAAATACATATTGCTCTACTGATAAAAAAGTATGACAACACAAAACTGATTATTTTTTAGTTGTGAAGTTTTAAATAATCCTAAGACTGTAATATGGAATTTTTCCGTTGCACTAGGTGCTATTGCATTATTATTGTTCTCTTCCTTGTAGTACCTGGAGAAATTTTCATACCATTCTCTTTAAAAAGTTTTTGTTACTATTTCAGAGGTAGAAAATATGTGCCTGGTTTCTAATTTTTATTACCACTTTTTCTGAATATTATTTCCGAATAATCTTCACCCTTTTAATCACAGAATTTGTATCATTATACGAGGTAAATGTTTATATTCGGAAAATACTAAAAAGTAGACGCCGTGCGAGACGTGAGCATATTTTCCACCTCTGGTTTTATATCAATGGGGAGATGTAATGCAATTATTTCATTATTAATATAACTTTTACTAATTTAAAAGTTTTTCAATTGTAATATTTATAAAATTGAAATTAAAACTAACTATATGCATAAGATGCAACAATTTCTTTTCGGTAGCTGACTCATTCAATATTTCATAATTTTGTTAATTGTCTAAAGTTTTTATAAATATGTTTTTTTATTGTATACATTGATTCCGATTAGTATTATATAATATGTAATTGAAAAAAACATTAGCAATGGAAAAATTTCAATAATTGTTTAAAAGTATCTCAATTTTTAATAGACTGTAAATAGAGTGCAAAAAATATAAAACATGCCTTTTTTATTGTACCTCCACAGCCAAGAGTATTAGACGGGACACCATATGTACATTTGTTTATGGTGTTAATATTTTTTAAGAAGCATACTTCAAAGAAATACAAGAGTTCAAGTCAGTAAATTGGTGATGTTTTACTAACATAAGAAACGTCCTATAAAATAAATTACTATTTTTAAAATAAATGATGTTTTATTAAGTGATGTTCTTAGAAATAAGTGACGTGCTATTAAAAACACTTTTTCAAATCATTTACAGATGTAGGATGATAATAGAGGAATATTTTACATAGTACAATAGAAGCTGAATACATGAAATCATGCAATATTTAATAACACAAATTAACCGTAAACCGTAATTAGAAACAATTATCCTCCAGCTTAAAAGTTAAAAACCCATATGGGGGGAACCCTAATCAGACAAACTGAGTATGAAGCCGTGTAGGTCTCTTTTTCGTGCTGAGAGATGATTGCTGTGATCCAATTATCCAAAATAACAATAAACATTGACACTTGTGCAATTTCCATTTTCTTTTATTTTCATTCTTTTTATAGTTGCTTATTTTGATCCATCCTAATCCAGTGCCAGAGGCAATTGATACACCAGCTCCCTCCTCCCTTAGTTTGAACACTGAGTGTTAGAAATCAGTGCTCCAATTACCTGGACTAACAGACAACACCAATAAATTAGGCTGTGCCTTCTGAAATTTTGACTGACAAACTACTTAAGAATGCAGAAAAAATATTAAACAGGTGCGTGCGGTAATTTTTTTTTTTCAAATTCAAAGACCAATTCATCTGAACACCTGAAGATGTTGTAAGAACTAGATTAACGCGGCACAAATTTGACCCACGAAATCATTTTCTCATCAAGCATTATCCTAGAAGACTACCATCTGATTTGCAGGAATAGGTGGATAAACTGCTGAAAGAAATGCAGTGAAACGACATAATCAAACCATTCACTAGTCCTTTGGCCTCTATTGTCGTCTTAGTACAGAATAAATATCGGTTCATGAAACTTTTAATCGACTAGTCGGATGAATAACATCACAAAGAAAGACAGCTACTCCCTTCCAAGAATAGGCACATCAGACATTTAACTGGACAGCAATGGGTCTAAACTTTGGATATGAAGCGTAATTAATGTCAAGTAGAGATACATTATGATGACCGTGAGTAGACTGCGTTCCCCAAAAGACAAGTGCAGTTGACGATTATGTTATTTTGATTGTGTAATGCTCTTGAAATGCTCGAAAACCTGATGGAGACAGAACTAAGAGGACTATCTTCAAAGCTTTTCTGATGTATTATAGGTGATATTATCATCATTGAGTGAACGATTGAAGAGCATTTTTGAAACATCCAGAACGAATCTTAATATTGTTAATCTGGAATTAAACCCCTCCAAATGTAACTTGTTTCGTCGAGCAGTGAATTATCTCGGATATATCATCCCTGATATAAACAGATCCTGACAAAATATCTACTGTTGCGAATTGGAATCGCCTTAAAGATGTTTATAAATTACGAAGTATTTTAGGTTATGCACGTACTATATAAGATTCGTGAAGGATTTCAAGCATTGATATACCTCTTTACAGATTAAATTTAAACTAATCGAAAGTTCCTGTGGGCAGCTGGGTGGGTAATTGGCTTTAAGCAGCTGAAAGGGACTCTAACATCAGTGCCTGTTATGACGCATCCTCAGCCCGACAAACTGAATTTTTGTATACAAATGCGAGGAATAAATGTGTCGGCGCTGTTGTTTTGCATAGATATCGACTGTCAAGAACATGTGATTTTCTTACTTGGTTTAATGCCTATGCAAGTCAGAACAAAATTACCTTACGACACAAAATGATTTATTTGCAATCGTTAAGTCCATAGAACACTTACATAATTATTTCCCATGCAGAAATTTCCTGTTTCACACCGATAATGCTTAATTGACCGGACTTTTATATTTCAAAGTTCCAGAGCGTTGGGTAGCCAGATGGATCCAACGACTTCAGGAATACTATTTTGAAATACTTCCTAGCTCGAACTCCGCCTGTTTCGTTTCGAATTGGCATAAACCGACATACGAGATCCAGATATTTAACCTCGAACGTAGTTGTTGGGGTAGGTGGCAGACTTGTCTCTCATTGGCTGGCTGGGCGTACTTCAAGAATTTACCACCTCTCTGGAATTTTCTAGATACGCAGTTCGTTGTTCATTTGTTGAGATGGTATAAATTAAAGTCATGAAAAAAGTATTTGTAGTTCAACCTGATCATTTGTTTGAAGCGAAAGTAAATACGAGTGATATTCTTTTGTTTTTGTAGATATTTTAGCAGTGTTTTGTGACATTTGAAATTTCGGTGTTAGAAAATGTTCCTCTTATTTCTGGACATTTATGTGCATAGAAAAATTGGAATTAGTCCAACAGATTTTCACTTGTTTATAAGTGCGTAGATATATATTTCAGAAACTTTACACTTGTTAATTTTCCGATTTTTCTGGAACATAAATAAGTGTGAATTTTAAAGGAATTTTTTTCTTGGACTATGAATCTAAATGTAACGGAATTTCAAAACAATATGTATACATACTCATAAATAACAAAAATTTTAAATATCATATACTGAAGGCTCAACTTAAACTCCACAACTGATTTCATCAATAAAATACCTCTGAATTTTTAAAGAATAATTCAAAAGAATTATTGAAGACGCCAAACATTTATACAGATAATTTAGGCCATATAGTTAAGAACCAATAACTAATATTTTAAAAATGATGCGTGACCAAAAAAATAATTTTCTAATTCCTTTTATCAGCATCGACATATATGTGTAGAAACATATAAAAATGTTTTGAACTTAATAGAAATAAGATTTTAAATTATATAAATAAAGTAACTTTACACTAATTTTTTTAAAGTTATGTTTATCATGCACAAAAAAATAGTTATTATTAAATATTCTTTATAAATGTGCATTAATTTTCTCTGTTATCTATATAAGATTCATTATTTCTTAATTAAAAGTCATTCCGAAAAAAATAATAATAACGCCTGCTCGTAAATAATTGTTTTAGAATAGCTAAGGTTTTTAAAAATTTCTCTTTAAATACTCAGATGTGAAGTGCTTAATGGATTACATTGTAACATTAGAAAAGGCTTTTAGAGGAAAGAAGTTGAGCAACTCTTTTGGGATAGAAATATGCTTTAAGGATATATTTCCTTTACTTTTACTTTTTCATGCAAGTTTCAAACTTCAACTTCCTTAAAAGCACAAAAGTTTCATATTATAAAAGTATCACTTTGATGTAACAGTCGATACATTTTTCATTCGTAAATTCTTTACATATTTTAAAAAAGATAAAAAACAAATACTTCTAAAGCCTTGTATGGTATTTTTCACTTTACAGAGAATCTATATCACATACAATGTCCATGCAAATACCTATAAAATGTTTTAAGCGTTAACGTGCTGTTAATATGTTTATATAAAAATTGGTTGAACAATTTAAACAAGATTCTTAATGGTACATTTACAGCAAAAAATATTTGAAATTAAAAAAAAACTTTTTAATTTCTTTTATTAGCATTGATATATATGTGTAAAAACATATAAAACTGATTTGAATTTATTAGAATAAATATAGAAATTAAATGCGTTAATAATTTAAATATATCTTACAATTCAATAATGATTTCAGCGAAATATTATGCATAGTTATTTGATTTTTCTGCCTTGATATTATCCATTATTTTATACATTTGAATTAACCCATAAACAATTTTCATATCTTTACGTAAAATTATTATACATTTTTAAAGGTAATAAACCTATTAATTACCACATTATATTAATGTTCAGCCATTTTGTAACATATTATATAAATATAAGTACAACAGATATTTCCTAATTTTGCAATATTTTTTTATTATTTTCATGATTAATTAAGTTTATATATTTTTTTTTTCGAATAGATTTGTAGATGGTAAAAACTGAAATAAAAATAAAATGTATGCAAAAATTGGTGAAGTAGATTTATAACTTATTTATAGGTAATGATTTGTGATTTCTAAGTTAATTAATAAACTAATTCCAAACTTAAAAAAAAATTGTGAAAATAAATAAATGCCACTACATAACATTTAATACCGCGAGTTACTTTTAATTAGAAGTGAAATTAAATTCACCTAAGCCATAAAAGAATAAGTGATCAAACGGAATGTTCACAACCTGCCTTTGACAACCGTCTTTTATATGCCAGGAAGTCGAATATAACAAACAATGTTCAAATCGACTTTCGAAAATGATTTGTTAAAAAGAAAATAAGAACGTTCCTTAAAGAGAATGACATGCTACACAAATGGTCTGGAAATCGACATTTGACAGCTATTTTGTACGCTTTCATAAAAAATTCTTTCTTCTTTATTGAACCGATTTAGAAAGGCTTATTGAAAATTAAGTTTCTTAGAAAATCATGGATGATAATAATTTTTATAACTTTGTTTATGATGTAGAGTATTATTTATCATCATGTACTTTTGGCAAATTCATCAGACATTTTAACGTAATATTTTATTTTTAAATTGGTTATGTAGTTTGTTATTTTGATTTTCATTGTTAAGAAGGAAGCAAACTTAACAAAACGTCAAATGATAACAAATTAACGAGAGAAGTTTATTATTTTTTTAATTTAACAAATCTGCAATTTAAAATATTTTTTTTTACGTTAAAAAGTGCGTTTTCACATTTAATAATATTCTGTTACAAATTATATCTTTTTGTTTTTTAATAAAATATATTAATTAATTTATCTCGATTATTTAATTATACTTCATTTTATAATAATATTTCCTTTTATTCTAATTAATTTTCCATGATGGCGCATTAATTGAGATGAATCATTGTATAAACTTCAGTTGTAAATGTAAGCCGATTAAATTTAAATTTATTTAACATAAAGTAAATACATTTTTTTCCTCCAGTAAAGATAATTAACTTTGATTTATTTTCGTTCAATTATAGAGGTATTTTATAAACCATAAATCTTGATAAAGGGTTTTATTTGCTTCCTAACTAACTAAAGTTTATACTTCAGCTTTATGGTATTGGCAAGGAACAGCAAATTAATATCCATTGTTTGAAGTTATTCTCTTCTAAAATTAACGCTTCTAATCATGAGTATCGATTCTTCGATTGATCCATATTTGCTGAGAGAATCATTTATATATTTTAAAGTCAGCGGAAAGTTTCATTTTCTCTAAATTAAGGATCATACAAAGAACATTATTATAAAAGTTTTCGGAGTAAAATCAGACTTTTTGTCATTAATTCAGTATTAGAATGATTTCTTTGATACGAAAGCGTGTTTTAGAAAAAAAAATTGAACTCTTTTATGACAATTTAATAATCTTTCAAAGACGGTTTATATTATAAATGAAATAAAATAGATTATTGACTATATTGATTTTACAACATATATTTAATTCTGAACATTAAATATTTAACGTTGCTTAGATTGGTACAATCAGTGATTTTGACAAGAAAATATATTCTTTCTTTAAAAAAAATCTTTTTTTTTTTTTAAGTTATTGTTGCCGAAACATTAGTGAGGCTTACTGGGGACACCCGAAATTTTTTTGTTGTCTGTCTGTCTGGTCTGTTTATATGTCTCTCTGTAACCGCCACAAATAGCATCCTTTTAGTCTGTTATTACTCGAAATTAGCTGTACAGTGTTTGGTTAAATTTGGTTCATTCGTTTCAAAAATATAGGGCATTTTCTTTTATTTATCATGCTTTTCAATGGAAATTGAGACGATTTTAAAATTTTAGATTCATTGAAAGGAAAATGACGCATTGGAATAATTTATTTAAATGTTAAATTGTGGAGGCTAAAATTTCCCACTTAAGGTCTTAAATTACTCCGATTACTTTAAATTTTGCCAATACATATGTAAAAAATTCTAAGTTATTCATACATTTTTTGATGAAATTTTATGCATCTGTTCGAAAAACAGAAAGTACTTTAACTCTTCAAATTTAGATTTTTGCCATTAATTTAATTAGCTTTTTTCTTATTATTACCTAGCAACATTATTACATAATGTAGGAAAGAAATATATTTTTTAACCAATTCATTCACTGTTACATTCCCGATTATGAAAAAAGTTTAAATGCAGAAAACAAACAAGCATAGTAACTATTTTTCGGTGATCGGTTCTTCGCCCGTTAGTATTAAGCACGAATGATGCTAGAAGTACTATGATTTAAAATGAATATGGATGCTGTTACAAGTTCTGCGGTAAAAGCCACTGTATTTTGCCAAATCATCCTTTCTAAAACACGAAAGTTGGTAATTGACCTGATTATGGAAAATTTCGCAATAGGTTTAAGCATTTACAAGCAGGTGGACGCGTTTCAATGCATGTAGACAATTCGGTGCATCACTGCCGAAGTTAATATGTTAAGAAGTTTTTGTTTTCTGTACTGGAAAGTTGAAGTACATACCAATATATATATATTCATTTGGCGGAGAATAAAGTAACTAACCTTGAATTGAGAAAGTCAAGTTTTGGAATGCATAGTGTACATTAAAGTGTCATCAAGCTGGTAACCGCAGCAGAATATTTAAAGTAAAATTACAATGATTTATTTACATTTCGGTGTTTTTTGTATGATTTTTGCATTGAAAGATATTTGGTTTTCGTTCAATAAGGGTTTTTGTTTTAATAATAACCACCAAATCTGTTTTTTTTTTCAAACAAATGTTACAAAAACGCCATAATTTTAAATTTGATATAAATTTCTTAAGGGGATTTACGTTTTCATAACTATTTTATTACATCAGATTGTATCCAACTTTTACAAAAAATGTCGAAGTGTTATAGTTAAAAGGTATGTCAGTGTTTGTATACGATAGAATAAAATCTCGTGTACAACAATCAAGTTTCATTAACACTGGAATATTTTTTTTGTTTCAATAACACTATTTTGCAAGTTACTAACTATAAGTCTTGTACCACTGTACACACCTTTAGATACATTTCTTGGTAACATTATGGTAGCTCCTGTCTTTAATTTTAGTTTATGAGGTGGCATTTCAGTAGGTGTTAAACTGTTTAAAAATTCTTCAGTATATTCAAGTTGATTTTGTGGATCAACAGTTATGGTAGTGTCAATGCTTTCATAAACCTTTTCAGTTCCTGTTATATATTGTAAAACACTATTATTAATTTAAATTACCAAATGGTTTGCCACAGTTAGTATGGCTTAACCTTTAAGCTTTTGGGGTGTCACTGTCTTAAAATCGATATCACTGAAAAGTTGCTGCACTGAATTTTGTATATCTGGATTACAAACTGAAGGAAAATTTATAGTTTCCCTACTTTGGCATTCGCCAACCTGAAACAGCCAACTTGCTAACTCTTTCTCTGTTTCAAGTACATGCATTTTTTCTGTAAGTTTCATAATGTAAAATTCAGTACGAAGTCCATGTTTCTTTATGCAGCTTGAAACAATTAGCGATCTTGAACCTCTAAAAATGACAAGTTTCACTTGATGGAAATCTCCACCCAGTAATATTATTTTATCCATTTATTATTATTTATTATTCATTCTATATTTTTAAATCACAAGTGTCTGCATCAGTAACATTGACGTCATAACGATGCTGACAACAATGAGGTTATACTGCATAAGAAACCACAATAGAGCTAATATTTTATTAATGACAAAGTGACAAATTTTGTGGTTTGGTTTCGCACTTTATTTTCTTTACTTTTTAGAAAGTAGCTAGTTTTTTAGCAAAAAAATAACAAAACTTACCGACCGATTTTTACAAAATTTTTCTACATAAGTGTGGTGAGTTTTAAATCGATACCTCAAATACTTTTCTTAATATTCGCAAATTAGTGAAAAAAAACCACTCATTGTCATCGGAAAAAGATAAATAATCGCTTTTTCGCCGCTATGTACCTTAGAGAAATTGTCCCCGAAATGTGTCGCAACTATTTTTTTTCTGTGTATTTTTCAGTGAAAGATATATAAAGTCGCGTTTTGAAAGACATTTAAGGAAAGGAGCGTTTAATCAAAATAACAAATTGATAAAACAAATATTAAGAAAATTACTTAGATTATTGGCCACGCAGTCTCTAAGCATTTTGAAAAGTCACGTGAAAAAAAGCATTTATTTTATAAGAAACCGCTGCTTACTGGGTTGTCTAAACGCTCTATTTCATGCATTATTTATAGATAGACCAAAAACATATTTTGGCTTAAAATAGATTATTAAAGACATATAATGATGAATTTAAAAAATATATATATTTATTTAAAAATTGCAAAATGATCCTGATCAAAAGTTTATAACGACTAAAAAAGTATAATTAAGAGCTATTAAATAAATAATTAAATCCTATAGTCAGACAATTTAATACTCATTAAAAATACATTAAAAGCAATTGAAAAAATTTTGTAGACGTTTTGGACCAACATTAGCCTGTCTTTAGTACAATAAAAACGTTTTTATTGTAATGTAGAGAGGGACTAATATTGGTCCGACAGGTCAACAAAAATTTTTTAATTCATTTTAATGTATTTTAAATGTATATTAAATTGTCTGACTATAGAATTGAATAATTTATATAATTTTTGTTCAAACGTAATGTTTACCTTTTTTAAGCTATTAAATGGCTATTTTGACATAATTCGAATTTGAAGGCTTTGCCACAAAGTAAAAATTAAAAAAAAGCATTTTTGGACATGCTTTGTTTTAGGTAGCTTTCATTACAAAAAGCTACCTATTGCAGCCGTACGGAGGAAAGAAATTTCATAAAATGTTGGTATATTTTCATCGATCATGACTCCCAGACACCCAAACCTCCCTCCGTTCAAATGTTGATTAATATATATATATATATTTCTTACATTTAACATTCTGTAACTCTCTTATATATGAACCGATTTGGATGTGACTGAGTTTGTGTATAGTTAACAATGTCTCGACCGAGTTCGTTGGCCAGCTTCATCTGCCCTCTTGTTTAAAAATGGCGGCCAGTTAAAAAATTCAAAAAGATGTACAAAATTTATAAATTGAAAAAAAAAATGTTTCCGTTCCGCTTTAGATCGTAGTACAAGGATTCCGGAACATTTTTTGTTGTGGATTTGTCTTAAAAAATGGCTAAGATATTGCAGTTCTAGGGTGATTGACATTTTGAAACATTATCTCATGCTGAAATTCGCATTCAAATTCAGTACTTCCGAAAACTGTGATTGAATCTTCTATAACCGGGTTCCAAGCATTTTAGCTTCGGGTGTTTGAGTAAAATGAGCTCAAATTTTTAAAAACATGGACTATGAAACCTACCTTTTCCTCCCGGTCCAGGCAGGAAGGATATTTCATTGAGAAAATATTCTCTGATGCAGAGCAGAAAAAATATTATCAAAGGCGGATTTTCCAAATGAATATTCGGAAAGGAAATGGCTCCTCTATTTATTGCTGTAGTGCAATGTTTAAGATGAGCAAGAACCCTTATGACAAAATAAACCACATGAAGATATTAACAACTTAATTTGAATTAAAATAATGCATTTCTTTTAATTCTTGCATAAATTTTTACTCGTGTTACAGCAATTCTTTTCTTTCATTTTTTTATTACGTTACATGATATCCTTTACATTTTTTAACCCAACTCTTAAAAAATATTTTGTAATATTACTTTGGTTTTCTCTATCATTATTCGAAAGATAATCATATGTTTAAAGGACGTTTATTTATTAAAATAAATACATGTCTACTAAAGAATAATTATCGGTATGAGAAAGTCTTAACTTCCAATTTTATAAATATCTCTCCTTCTATCAACATTCTTTTAGCTACAGTATTCAATGTATTTTATGGATCTAAAACATGCAATATGTTTTCGTAAAAAGGTTATAATAGAAATATGCAGAATTAAAAATTTTGAGAAAAAAATTTATTAGGTGATTTATTTATTAGCTAATATAATTATCGAAAAACTGTTTCAGCAATCAGAAAGTATCTTTAATTTTTTTTAAATTATAATATAATTTGAAAATTTTCAGCAAGAAAATTTTTTAAGTTTACAGGATTTTTTAAAATATTTTCAATTTTAAAAGACTCTTATTTAAAACGCACTACGTCGGCATCGAGCATCTACTTCTCGATGGTGAAAACCATTCGAATCGATTCCATTTTTCGATAATTATATTAAATAATGAGTAATTACCTAATTAAATTTTTTCATATGCAAAAATGAATTTTTTCGATCGCAGTAGAGACAAGTTGTATTGGTGAATTATGTCCTTAAATATCATTCGAATCGCTAAATCGTTATACGCATTTCAAATAAAATGAACTACAGGATAGTACCTTTTGTAATATTACATAATTTTAATATGTTAATATTGTTCTCGCTGTTTATTTATTTCTATTGCATTCTCGTTATCTTCTAGGAATTGTTAGTGTCATTAAGAAATCGATAATACGAAACTTATCATCCAAATAGATAACTTACAGGTGGTAGTTATTGCATTAAACAAATTAAAAGATAGTAGACAAATCACTGCGCTATATATATATAAATCAGAGAAAATTCTGTTTAATCTATTTCACTTTACCAATATTTACGTTAAACTAAAGGTCAAGCGAAAAACAAGAGTATAAGTACTTTAATCCATTTTCCCGCGAATCCTGAAGATAAAGATTTATAACAGCGTGCAATGAATACATTCTAGGCGAAACATTACAGCTTTAAATCTTTATGGATGATCTTAAATGTTTAATATTAACTTTATTTACATTACATTACAAATAATTCCTATTTTATAACACGATATATCTTATTCAATATGTTTTAATGGGTGTTTCCTTGTTTTATTGCATTTTGGTACTACATTAAATGTAGCCGAGTAGCGCGTCTCTCTACTACGCTACATGATTCCGGACTGCGTTCATTCAACATTTCATTTAACAAGATCCATTCAACATTTCATTTAACAAGGTTCATTCACCATTTCATTTAACAAGGTTCATTCGACATTCCATACCTTCGGGGTCGATGAAATGAGTTCCAAGCTTGCCTGAGAACTAAACACCGAGGGTTCCGCGTTAGGCTGGACCCCTGGCCGGGACATACAATGTATAGTACACTGGATCCCATGGTCAAGAACAGGGCTAGACACTGTAGGGATCCTTTATGAATTGTAGCGCCGCAGGTTTATTCTAGGTTTACTACATTAAAACCGAAATATGTAGTAATATAGAAGTATATATTAAATAGTTTTTTTAAGTATTTTAGATCATCAATATTATATATCTAAAGCATATTGTTTGATCAAAATATTATTTTTCTAGGATCTTATAATCTGAGTAGCATTCAATGAAACTGTTAAAAGTATTATAAACAATAGAATGATTTTATTTAGAATCTGGCCAGTAATGCACACTGACAGCAGCTTGCAAAATAAAATATTTCAGACATTAAAAGTGAAAGTCACGACATAGGGAAAGCAAATTGGAAAAGACCCTTCTATTCAAAATTTGTTTGATCTACTCTTAAATTCAAATCGATGTCATTTTTACATTTAAATCTTATGGTGGTACGTGTTTTGATTTCAGAAGGATGAAAATATAACATTTCTTTTTACAAAAGCAAGGACTGATTTGCATACGTATAGGTATGTCTATATCTATCTGTCAAGTAAACATAGATTAATAGATTCGTGAATATATAAACATATACATAAAAAACAAAATATTTAAACTAATAAGAGTTGCAATTTAAGTGTTAATGTGTTCCCACTTTTCAGAAGTATTAGTAAAAATTTTTAAGAATTTACAACTAAATCGTTAAAATTACAATGCTGAATACGGTTGTTATTTTACATTATGCTTAATAATTAGGATTATTATATTTTTATGCTTAAAACATTCTTTAAGATTTATAAAATTTTGGAATGTGGTGATATTTTTATTTTAGATAGACAATTATTGATTTTATAGATTAAAAATATATATTAATTTACACCTATACACAAAAGTAATTTTTGATAGTATTTTCGAAGTGCTTTTTATCAATTTCCGCACCTGTTAATTTATTGTTTTCAGGTAATTTTTACATTTTCCATACATATAAGTATCTAAATAAATATTCTGTATACAGCCACGCATTTGATATTTGTAAATTTACCCTTTTTATAAGTATTTCACAGTGCTAATCACTGCGCAAATTTTTTTTCAAGAATATTTTAGCGTTAAATAACGTTGGTCAAAAATAAAATATGTTACCTATTATTATTATAAACCGATCCCTTTTGCAAGTTTTCTCTCGTCATTTTATTATTCAAAATTATCATTGTTTTTAGAGCTCCGTAAAGTAATGCTTTGGAGGTCTTTCAGGGTGCTTTTTGGATAGAAAAGCTCTTATGTATTTAGTAATTAAATAACTTTTAATTATTTCATAACTGAAAAACTCTCTCGCCTTTTCTTCATAGAATAAAATTTTGAATGTACAGAAATTTTACATTTTCTTTAGGCAAACTAATAATTAAATTCGTTTGTTGTAAAGTTCCCTCAGAGATGAAAATTTAATTTGCATATGAAAGTTTTTTTCGTTTTTTTTTTCCTTTCAAGACTTTTTTTTTTAGCTTACATATTTTTTTAATATCACTAACAAAGAGAGTAATTCAAAATTATTGCCATTACAGTAATCTGTTTTTAAAATTAGGCGACGTTAAATAGCTAAATTTGTTTTTAAATTAATGATTTCATCTCAACGCCAATTGGCGTGCAGTCTTTTTATTCTTTATTATTATACCAGCAGATCCGCCCGGCGCTGCCCGGTCCCGTCAAAAAATAATATGAAACGGGAAATCATACTAAAAATCACTGCACGAAACCCTTCCTCTGGTAACTCTTTGTCTTTCGGAAAATAAATAGAGAGATTTACCCGAAACGGAAGTAAATTTAAATCCTCAAATGTCTGGATCATTTGATACAAAACTGGTCAGTTTTTGGTCCAAAATTTCAAAAAAGTTACCATCAGATTTTCACAAAATTTGCATTTTCGGAATCAGAAACATAAACTGCGAGTTTCGATTCAAATAATCCAATAATTTTCTTAATACTCGAGGATGAGTGAAAATGAAACTTTTTCGTTTTCTGTCATTATCAAATCGGTAACTTTCTTTTGCGGTTTCAATAAAAATAGTCATTTTTAGCACACGCGCAGGAAAATCTTTTAGTTCCACCACCAGGGGATGCATTTTGTTCTAAACAAATTATCCCACACGTGTCACCGCTGCCTACGATACCGTGTATAGCAGACGTGCTAGACACGGGCTGCAAAATCTTTTACTTCCAGTTTCTACCACCAGGTGGAGCATTCTGTTCTAAATGAACCTATTTTCGAACGAAACTCCGGCACTCTTTTCTGCTTCTTACGGCACCCTGTAGAAGGCGTGCAGTGCACGCGCGAAAATTCTCTTAGTTTCTCTTTCCACCGCCAGGA
This sequence comes from Maratus michaelseni, assembly GCA_963931845.1. Classification (NCBI taxonomy): domain Eukaryota; kingdom Metazoa; phylum Arthropoda; class Arachnida; order Araneae; family Salticidae; genus Maratus; species Maratus michaelseni. The sequence continues at coordinate 228,683,442 of OZ007590.1, read as the reverse complement.
AGTACCAGATCTTTGTCTTAAATAATTAGCTATATCTTAATTAGTTCATGTTAAGTTGAATGAACTGATACCCCCCTGGATATTAATATTCATAAATGGTGGCAACCAAGGGCTGCAAAAATGATACCGAAGTTTATTTAGTACCTGGGAGACCTCGGAAGAGTGTCAGAAAAGATTTCGTTTGAATCGGACAAATTTTAAATGCAGCATTGTTTAGTTTCACTTCCAACCGCTAGGGATCTAAACCACTCAGTTTTAAATAAAACTATTTCCGATCAAAACTCCGGCACGTGTCTCTGCTGCCTATGACACCGTATAACAGGCGTGCTGCGCACGCGCTGCACAATCTTTTAGTTCCATTTTCTACCACCAAGTGGCGCTAAATCTATATCCTAATTAGTTATCTATACCTTAATTAGTTCGTGTTAAGTTGAATGAACTAATTCTCATTGAAATTCGACCTATAGAACCCGGGAAAATACTGCTCCCTGGTCATTAATGTTCAGAAATAGTGGTAACCAAGAGCTGAAAAAATTTATACCAAAGTTTATCTAGTATTTAGGGACCTGAGAAAAGGTTTCGTTTGAATCGGTCTAATAATTAAACAGTTCTGATTTCGGAGACAGGGAGGGGGGGAGGAGGGAGTTTCGATCAGAGCATTTAACGCGATATTTAAACTACAACCGAGCACTCACCTTCCCCCCACAGAATTTAACCAACGACGTTAAAAAATTAGGAATTATCATTAACTTTCTGAGCAGAAAGAAAATGACTTTTTTTTTTACATACAAAAACAGTAAGTTACCGTTGTTAACTTCTAAAATCAAATACATAAATTACGTATACATGAGAAAACTCTAAAAATCGCATAAAACAAATCGCCAAAATTTGTTCGCTGTTCGAATTGCAATCACCTGACGACCTTTTCATCTGCCAATCACAACTGCCCGGTTGACTTCCAGCTGTACTTACAATTCTATCAGCTACCAATCACAACTGCCCTCCAATGGTGTTTGACTTGTAGTGGGCAATTTGAGACGTCATTTGAAACAAAAAACGCTGCAAAATATGAAAAAAATGTTTAAAAACGCATAAAAAATGAAATTTAAATAAAAAAATCGGATAATAAATAATCCGCCATTCCCTTTTAAAATTATGATTTTTTATCTGTAAAGAATTATCAGCTTTCTCCAAGCTAAAAAGAGTTTTAAAAAATGAGGATTCTGAGCGTATCTGAGGCTGAAATGGAAGCAACCAGCGAACAAATCAAGCATTCTGGGCAAAATTAATTCGTGTCGAAGGAAAAAAATCGCCAAAAAATCAAAAATTGCTGTACGAATTTCGCATAAACTTTATTGAAAAGAGTATAAAATTTACTATATTGGGCTAAAAGATTGGAACCGGATTTTGGCTTACTAATGTGGGTAAATCGCAGCAAAACATAAAAAAAACACTAAAAATTGCATTTTTAAAATCATGATTTTTTATCTGTAAAGAATTATTAACTTTCTCCAAGCTAAAAAGAGAAAGAGAAAAACAAAATGTCGATTCTGAGCGTATCTGAGGCTGAAATGGAAGGGCGACCACCAAACCAATCAAGCATTCTGGCAAAATGTCTTAGTGTTGAAGGAAAAAAATCGCCAAAAATTCAAAAATTGCTGTACGAATTTCGCATAAACTTTATTGAAAAGAAGATAAAATTTACTATCTTGAGCTAAAAGATTGGAACCGGATTCCCGTTACTAATGCGGAAAAATTGCAACGAAACGTGAAAAGACACTAAAAATCGCATTAAAAATTAATAAAAAAAACATCTATTCAAAAATCCAAAATCTGGCTTAGAGGTGCAAGACTACATGCATAGAGGTACTTTCCCACCAAATTTTGTAGCTCTGCGTGCAGCGGTCTCTTCAGAACACAACCGAGAAACAGACACACACACAAACTTCCTTCTTTATTATAGTTGGAGATATGTATTATTAAAATGTATTTTACTGAAATTTTATTCTTATATGATATTTTCTTGTCAAGTAATATATAGCATTATCTTTACTATCACAAATAATATGAAAATTGAATTAATAATCATATAAATTAAAATAGTCGTTTAATGAAAGTTTTGTATTCTTACGTCTTAATAGAAGTGTTTAAAAGTAGGACAATGAATGGTACAGAATGTACACTGTAAAAAAAAATTGCAGTAAAATTACGGGCAGAGGCCGGCAGCAGAGATTCCAGTCATACCCCGTAAGAAAAACAATCCATGCCCATGATTTTGTGCAGCCCGTAATTTTACGGGCAAAGTAATACAGCATTATAATGCACAGGATATAATGCACTATAACCCATTCGGGACCATGGGCGCATATATGCACCCTCAAAAAGAGCATACAGAATTGGTTTTCGGCACCAGTAAAAAATAAAAGTAATATTTGCCTTCTCTAATTAGAGTATTTTTGTGATAGTTTAAGTAAAGGTAGCTTTTTTAAAAAAAGTGGTGCAAACCGAATAAAATTTGTGTAAAAACCGCCGGTCCCAAAGGGGTTAAAACGCAATAACACTTTACTTACTACTCCGCAGCACATAGCACGTTAGATAACCATCACAGAATCGCTTTTTTGGTGGGTTAAATTTTTCGAAGCACGAGTAAAATGAAGAGAGTTACATAATGAAGAGAGTTACTCCGCTAGAGTTACACCCTAGCGGAGGACAATGTATGGAGTCGTACCGTATTTTTGCTAACATATGGGCTAGAACTGTAAGGATATGTGGATTGCTCTTAATTTTCTAAGTATCTAAGGGATAAGGCCGCTTATTTAGTGGATCAGATCGTTTTTCATCAAATAAGGCTGAAAATTGAAGGGCAAACGCTCATAAATTTACAGTTTTTTCTGAGAGTGCCCTTTATTAACAGCAACGTTATTTTAATAACATTCATTTTAAATCATTTCTTTTATATATATATATATATATATATATATATATATATATATATATATATATATATATATATATATATATATATATATATTCAGACTTAGGAGAAAGTGTAATTTGTTTACGGATAGCAATAAACGTTTTAATAAAGATCAAGGTAAGTACAAAATAATGTCATTAAGTTCAAAGTCCAGCATATAATCAAAATAATTAATTAAAATATATTTATTAAATATTTTGGTTCATTTTTAAAATATTTATATTATATTATATTTAATTTTACAATGAATCTTTAACTAGATTTACTTTAAATTTAGTTGAGCTTTAATAATATTTTCGGTTGTGACAAGACAAAATAGTACACAATGTGATAAAAGAAAGTTACTAGATTAATGATACTTTAATCATCGTTTACATTGCATTGAACAGGGAAGATCGTATGAAATTGTTTATAGTGATTGTTGCTATTATTTATAAAATCCTATAATTTCTGAATGTTTACATTTTTAAACAGATATTGAAATAGAAACACGCCTACTGACGTAGATTATTGTACAACAGAATCGATAGTCGTTTTTCAATTATTAACACGTTTGATGTTGATTTACTTTGTCAAAATAGGTTAGATTACACAAAATACATAGGTTCTATGTCTTAGACACATAGTTGTGGCATTTATGGAGATTTTTACTTGACATTCTCTGCACGATTACGGAGCATACATAATACATTACAACATACACATGTTACACACAACATACACATTAAAGGATAAATAATTAGTTGTATACATATATATAAGTGAATGGGAAATGACGTAAATAAGTTTAATGTGGTAATTTCAAACATAAATTATTATGTGTCAGAATGTGTGCAATTTGCTACGAATTCTTTAATATAAAAATATTTTCTTTTAGTTATTAATTGCAATTTAAGCTATCATAATACAAGATTAAATATAACATACCCGTGTAATATTCTAAAAATAGACTATACTATTTAGTTAAGACATATAATTTCGATTGGGAAAAAAATCGGTAGTTTCAGAGAAAAGATTATATTTTTACCAGAGCAAGCATTTTAATTAAAACTACTAATGAGGTAGATAAATTATTTTGGGGTAAATATTTTTTCACTGTATAAGCATGCGATGGAAATATATATATATTTATTTATATATATTATTTTTTATGTCGTATCGTTTTATTTTCAAAGATTACGGTATTCATGAATGTAATTATATCACTGACATGATTATGATTGTAGTCAGAAATAGATATAAAATTTGATTTTTTAAAAATAATTTAAGATACTAACCAATGTGAAATTACATACATGTATAAAAGGATTATTAAGTTGATCTGGGTAAATTATGAATAATTAAATCCACATAAATTTACACTTATGGTTGCATTGATAAATGTTATTTACAAAATATAGTGGTAAATTAAGTATCAGACTTAATGGACATAAGGATTTCTCTCCCCATCTGTAAAAAAATAATACTAAATAATTGGATAGAAACTTTTTTTATATAATATTTTACGTCTCTATTTTGAAGTTACACAGATAGCAGTAGTAAATTATGTTGACACGAATTGTTACTTATAATTTATTGTTTATAATTATTAGTTTTTATGGATTCATTCTCGCAATACGAAACAGTGAAAGATTAAAATACATTGGTTTTTTTCTTATTAAATATTTCTTTGATATATTTTCTTTGATAAGACATATTCTTGTTTTAAAGTCGATACAATATTCTTAAAGATTTATGAAATGATATAACTTTACAGATATTGCTTTGCTAAGGAAACACTTCACTGACAAAGAGTTGTTATAGATAACTCTGCAAAGAGATTGGAACTCGTTATTCTACTGCTTGATATGAAACCCACAGGGTATATTGTTTCAGATTTTGCGATATTAACGTAGAATGGGTGCTTTTAAATCACTATTTACTTTATCTTTTCAATGTTTCAATTTCGTTACAATGTTAATATGTCACATATTTTCTTCAGCCGACATATCTTTCTATAGTAATATAAAGCGAATATTTATTTTATTTATTACTTTTATCTCCCAATACAACTTATGTTGTCACAGCTGAAAAGGAAGGAAAATCTGTCTAAACAAGAAAGATTTAAACTTAATTTAAAACATTCATTATTTTGTTTAATAATACATGCTATATATTAAGCTGTATGAATACTACTATGCTCATACACCAAGATCCATTGAATATCACAAATAATTACATCAATGTTTTCACTACACATGATTGCAAGATTTATTATACTGGTGTGTATACTTTTTTTCTATTGAGAGAGATAATATTTAAAAGAGGAGTAATAAAGAATATTTACTTAAAAGGAAAGAAATCTTAATAATCACTCAACAATTACGTTAATAATTACGGTCTTTATAACAAAACCAGTTTAATTAGAAATCAGAAAAAGATGTGTAAGCACGTCGATAGGATAAATTAAAATTATTTTAATGGAGATTTCTGAATATATGTTTCTGAAAGCACATATCAGATACATTCTATGACACTCATAAATAAATATTGACGTATTTGCATCCAAAACCGCTTGATATATAGTGTGATGTTAGCCAACATGATTTTTTTTAGTCTTCAAATGTAACTTGTCAAATGGAGTGACCCACGGTTGTCTTAGATCTAAGAACATAACTGAATATTCTATGTATTGTACCACGAGGGAAAACGTTCGTATTCATTTGAAGATGGTAAAAATCACTGAAAAATTCAATACTACTTTAAGAATGACTCTTGTGAAATATTATGGTGACCATATTTCTAAATATCCCTTTTAATTTGTTAAATGTTTCATACATTGCTGATAATGAAACTGTTGATATGTAAAATTCATACGATTTACGTCAGTTAATACACAGCTACGACGCGTACAAATAAAGCCGACAATATTTTTAGCGAAATTCCCAATCTTTAAAACCTTTTATACTTAAATCTTTACACATCTTTAAAATTCTGACATCCAATTCCATCGAAACTCGCAATTGCCATACTCGTATCGTTTAAAGCAAGATATTTTAAAATATGATTACTTAATGAGAAAATTTTCTCCCATTCTTGTTCTACTGTATTATTCTTGTTGTTAATCTACTTCATTACAAGCAAAATAAAACTAAAAAGTAGCTGCTAGATATATTTCTTTCATACTTTTAGTCTTGAATCGTGAATTGGGTGTGCAGTTGTTCGGAATCCACATTACACTGGACTTTTGCGGTCTGATTTGTTTTTATATAGAAGAATGAGAATAAAATGACAAAGACAAACAAACAGCTTCTGCTAAATTTAACAACAGTAAACTATGGATGGATTAAACTCTCTAAAATGTTGAAATACTACGTGATTTTAAATCGTCAATAAATAACATATATGAGGAATTTAACTAAAAATTAACCAGTATTTCTCCTAATTTTACTTTTATCTAAAACAATTATTTAAAGGAAAATTCTAGTTAAGGTATTGATTCCTTAATAATTCTCACAAATTTCAAAATATAGCACTGCAATATCCAATATTATTTTTTTCTATATACGTCAGAAAAAAAGTTTTGAAATTTTTCTACTCTTAATTTTGGATGAATTTATATGTTTTTGGATGTCTTGAACACGATTTGACTATTTTTTTAATGTCTGTCTGTATGTAAGACAATTTTTCTAGCGGCTCTATCTCTATAAATAAAACTAATGCAGGGCATTCCCTCAAACATCATATTTAATTGGAACTTGATATGAAAATGCGCTCATTAGATTTGAGTGTATATCGCTCAACACGGGCGCTGCTATGATATGTACACTGGTGGACAAAACTTAAGGACCAAGAAGAAATGGGCATGTAAATGAAATTCTACGTGTGATTGTGGATCAAGAGGTAAACAATAGCATTGACAGTATGTTCAACAGGATTTAATGAAAAAATTTAGTTGAAAGGTTGTATACAGGGTGTTATAAGAGGTTGTTTTCCTGAAACATGCATATTTCACATTGATTATAACATGCCTGTACCAAGAAAACAAAATACTTACAATGAAAAATCATCAGTGTCCTGTGAATAAAGGATGTGGCCACTGTGTAATGCGAAGCAACTTTTAGCAGGCGTAGCATAGTCAGAAAACATGATCCAGTAACTGTTGAGGCAAGTTGCCCCATTCCTCTTTCACTGCATGGATGAGGGTTTCCTTGTTTGTGAGAGGAAATTATGCAGAAGTACGTCTCTCTAAGGCATCCCATACATTGTCAATGGGGTGCAGGTCAGAGGAACATTCTGTCTAGGCTATGCGATTGATATCTTCAGCGTCAAGAGAAACTTGTACAGCCTGTGTGCGATGACAAGTTACGTTATCATCCATAAAACGAAACTTTTCACCGACAGCACCTCGAAACACTCGAACATGTGGAAGTAGAACGTATTCAATGTACCTTTGGCCGGTCATGGACCCTTGGTCAAGCACTTAGAAATCCGTGCGACCGTTGACCATGATGCCTACTAACACCATGATACTGGAAGTCACATATCGATCACTTTCCAGAATATTTTCGCAACAATAAGCACGGCAAACCTCGCGACATATCAGTTTACGTCTACAATCAAATGATAGACTGAATCTACTTTCATCTGAGAACAGCTTGGTAGACCAGTCGTCATCAGTCTAATTGCGATGCATATGGCACAACAGTAAACGGGCGCTGTGGTAACGTCTCAAGAGTACACACGCAATAGGTCTTCGAGTGTATAGTCCACCTTTTTCCAAACGTCTTGCAACAGTTTTTCAGGATATTTGAGTTCCTATGGCAGCACAAAATTGACCAGCTGTGATGGGTTGGTTCCTTTTTGCCGAAACATAAATATACCGATCTTCTTGGGATATTGTACTGCTAGGTGGACCTCTTCCCGTGCACCTGGTGTACATTCCACTCGTGTGAAATGCTGTCCATAGCCTAGAAACGATACTGCGCACGATGTTAAATTTATGGGCAGCATCTCTCATTTGGCGCCCTTCTTCCAGCTTTTCTATTATTCTTCTACGAGTAAAATAATCTAAATGATGCCTGGAAGATGTGTTCAAAATTTCATTGTTCTAACTTCACTCATTCTCCTTTGATTTTTACATCTAACGACAGCTCACAGTACGGGCCGATTGTCTGAAATCTCTTATGTCGGCTGTCCCGTGACCGGTAAATGCAGAAATACAAAATTTGCATAAGTTTAACCAAACAAAGTACACGCATTCATACGAATGTACACACGTTGCTGCGGACGTATTTTTAACTGTAATCGTTAAAAATAACAGTGGTCCTTAAGTTTTGTCCACCAGTGCACTTCACAATTACCGCGATAGATATATCTCCAGACATAATCCACGGAACTACCTCAAACTACATGTTTGCTGTTAGATGTTGACAAAAATTGGTGCTTATAATTTTTTTTAGCATATTTCCTAAGTGATCGCGCTGCTATGTTTTTTTTTCATAATTTTTTTGATGCAGGAACAAATGCACGGAATATATCAAACTGCATATTCAGATACGCTTTCATATGAATTAGTGGTGATGACATTTTGGAATATATCACAACACAGGAGGATCTTTGATATGTATATTCTTAAATTGGTTGAATGTCGCCAGTGGTTCGGAAGGTAGAGTCAAAAAGGTATCAACCAGCCATTACTAATCTGAATAAAAATGAGCTCATCCCATGTCAACTAGCCTAGGGGATTCTGCTCGAACCCCTTCAATTTTTATGTAATCGCTCAAGGACCTACATATAAGTATGAAATAGACATCTATAAAACTGTCAGGGTCAAAGGTAGTATAGTTAGGGCATCAGGACAGTTCCTATAAAGTTTATTATTTCACAGTCACAGAGAAAACTATCAAATATCCAAGTTTGTCATCTTACTACTCATGATGCAAAAAACCATACATACTGAATATTTGTCACCTAGTATATATTTTTTTCTGATAAAAACATAGTTGCAGTAATACAGATCAGAGATCAATACACCCATCACCACTTGGTCTCAAACTAGGCCATACACTCTGTCGCGATGAATTTCTATCTTAATTTACAAACTTTAACAAATAGATTTGGAAGTTTGCTACTCTACTAGTTAATTAACTACAGACATGCCATAGATCTATTCAAGACGTTTCCTGCCTGCTAAAATATTGTATTTAGTTTTTAAATATTTTCAAAACTTAAATTCCTAAATTCAATCGTACATCTCAAAAGGAACACGCCTGATTTAATTACTGTTAGTAACACTGAAAAAAACAAACCTTGTTTGACTAGAAACGTTTTGCTTCATTTTGGGTCTCTTCTGTATAAGTGTAAAAAACGAGGCTCAAAATACCTATTTTGTGCGAAATCAACAGGTTATTTCATACTAAATAGAGGACGTTCTACACTTTTGTAATTGACACTTTGCCGCTATCTCTAATAATTTTCGAAATAGGTTCAGTAACATCCAAATTTCGCCACTAAGTTTGCCACATGGTCGTGTTACTATATGTAGAAGCTTGTTCCACAACTCTATCTTTATTTATGCAGGAGATATTTGAGTGTCCATAGAATTAACTTTGCACTGGTATATACTTGTGCATATCATGAAAATAGGTATTTTTATTATTGTTTCTTTAACTTATGATACTACAGAGGCACAAAATTAAACAAAAGTTTTGTTCTCAATCAAGGGGTGTATTTTCCTGTGAAGCAAACGATAATAAAATCAGAAGTGTCCCTTTTGAGATATACGCTTCTGAAAATGGGGTTGAATATATGAATTTTATTTTTGAAGGAAATTTGGAAGATGAATAAATTATATATTTTCAAAAGCAAGAGACGCCTTTAGTAGCTCTATGTCATGTCTATAGGCTAAAGTGGTAAAAGTAATTAAAATATAGATAAAATGCTTAAGTGATACAAAGAGAAACACAAAAAGGCTTATAAAAACCTTTTAATATAAAGATCGACATATGGTTCAATGCTTCCAATGGCGCCATTATCAAGATATACAACGACAATCAAAATGTTCTCGCAAATTTTCGAAAATAAACTTGAAAAACTATAAATCACGAGATCATATATGTAAAAAAGCGTGATTTATGGTTTTTGAAGTTTATTTTCAAAAGTTTGCGAGAATATTTTGTTTATCGTTGTATATCTTAATAATGGCGCCGATGGAGCGTTGAAACATGTGTCAATCTTTCTATTAAAAGGTTTTTATAAGTATTTTTGTATTTCTCTTTGTCTTAAGCATTTTATCTATATTTTAATTATAATTAGTGATCTTATTATGTGATTATGTGGTAAAAGTAGTTACAGTTTTTTTAAGTAAGATACAAATTTATCGCTACAGACTCTATGGCCAAATTTGGTAACAAGTGGTGATGAATATAGTCATTTCTGATCGTTAAGACTGCAACTATGTTTTTCAGCACAAAACGGTTGTACCAGATTACATATTTTCAATATGTAAAGTTTCTTGTATCATGAGGATGATGTATGATGACGAACATGGTGATTTGATCGCTTTCTCTTTGACAGTGAAATAGTGAATTTTATAGGAGAACCCGTGGTGCCCCCCACTATACTACTTCTGACATTGATGTCCGTCCTACATCTATCTGTACCTCTCGTAGCGACTACATGAAAATTGAAAGGGTTCGAGGAGGCCCCACATCCAAATTTATATCACTTGACATGGATTTATCATATGTATAAGTACACCATTTATGTCTTCGAAATATTGAAATGGTAGATAATTTTATTAAACATATTAATGAGTGAAATGTATGCGATATTTAATTGGAAAGCAACGCGTTTTTATTTATATTTAACATTTATATTAATATATTACTAGGGAAAAATACTCTAGAAAAATTAAACTTTTTAATAAGAGTATAATATTCTATAAAATCAGATATTGTAAATATATCCTTTCTGAAAAAAATTGAAAAATAAAATTTCAGTAGGATTTTGATGAGAAACGCAGGGTTTAATTTTAGCATTTTTAAAATTTGTTAATTAGAATTATTAAATTTATATAATTTTTGTTTTTTTATTATTTATAAATTCATGCTATTGCATTAAGGTATTCTTTGTTGACATAATTGCAAAAATATACTATCCACGATTTCTAATTTGTTCTTAAAAAAAGTATATTTAATAGGATTTCTTAATAAAGGTAAATGAAGTTTAGAAAAAAAAATTTATTCTCGAAAATGTATTTATAAATAAAAAACAGTTTAGAAGTAAATCATTAACCTGTGAAACTGGATAAAAATTATAAATTTATATAATTCACCAGACAGAACTCCTTACTTTGAAATTCTATTTGTTTTTTAGTCGCACGAATCTTTTGGATATTGCGATATTATTCTAACTTTAATTAAAATAAAGAAGAAATCAAACAATCTACAAAAAATAAAATATTAATTAATTTTTCGAACTCTCTTCCTAAGTACACGTAAATCTTCTACGGAATTAGTGGGGTTAAAATGCGCCTTTGCTCATTTATCTTTATTAATTTGAAATCAAAAATGCATTTTAATGACATTGTGTCAAAATACTTGACTGAAATTGGATACAAAAAGATGTCAGATAATTTTGAATGTAGAAATCTCTCGGATAAAGAAAAAATAATTTTATTTATCAAAAATTAATAATGAGTAAGATTATCAAATTGAAAAGAAAATTGAAGCATTTTGGCAAATATATATTTATTAAAACGTGGGTAGATGTATTTGCATTTTTGAAACAGAGTTTCAAGAATAAATGTGAATGAATTATTAATATAATTTCATACTCCTGGGTAGATTTAATTAAATATTACATAGACAAAAGGACTTCTGAGCTTCTTTCAATAAATTATAATAAATTTGTGCATGCACGTTGGCACAAAAATATACACATTTCCATTATTTTTTGAGCAACATGCATCGTAGAAAAAAAATAAATATACCAATTGCTTATATGGACGGACATCAAGAATAAATTATACGTCGTCATCTTTATCTTTAATTTCGTATGATGAGGGTTTTTTAAAGTTAACCCATTAACGACGAGATTCTTTTACACTTCTTTTTAATTCTTAGACACCATGTTGACACCTGTTTTTCCATGCTGTAATTTTGACTTATTTAATCTGTCAAAATTTCAGATTAGATAAGGGGAAACTTTCCGTGCTAAAATACTGGTTTCCAAATTTAAATGTTTCGTGCGCCTTAAGTGGCAAGTTTTCTAGCCAACCAGCGTTAATGAGTTTATTGAACATCCCGTCATAGGTAAACGCTCAGCTGTTATATACGCATATAGGAAGCATTTATAAGTCGATTTCAATAAAAAGAATTAATATAGATTATAGTTCAAAAACTTTTCGTATAAAATTAATGATTGCTATTTCAAATCAGAATTTTTTTGAAATTAGAACATATATATATATATATGTATATATATATCAGTACAAAAACCCTTAACGGGTTAAAAGTTGTGACGCAGCACTTTCTTTTGGCTTTATGAATTTTAAATATGGGTCTTAAAAGCAATGATATCAAATTTAAGTGACGCTATGTTAATAATTATTTTTTTAAATCATAATTTTCTTTTTAGTTTTATTTATATTCACAGGTGCAATTATTATCTTAATATGAAAAAATATATAAAATTTATTCGCTGATGCTTTTTCATTCACATCTCTCATGAATTCAAAATATGGGTTTTAAAAGAAATGATATCAAAATTTGAGTGACACCTTGGCGTTAATTTAATAGGACTCTTTTAAAATTCAATTTAAATTATTTTTGGTTTGTCTTCTAAAGTATATTTACACATACAAACAATACTTTTAATTTTTCAATACACTTTTAAATAGATTACTTTCACTGAGCCTATATTATGTATTGAAATGTATTTATTTCAATAAATTGATTTATCTTCTGTGCCACGCTATCCAAAATCATAAGTAAAATTTATGTAAATGATTATTTTGCGTCATATTATCCACTTGAATACATTTCCCTTTGTTTGGATACTATGACGCAAAATAATCATTTACATAAATTTTACTTATGATTTTGGATAGCGTGGCACAGAAGATAAATCAATTTATTGAAATAAATACATTTCAATACATAATATAGGCTCAGTGAAAGTAATCTATTTAAAAGTGTATTGAAAAATTAAAAGTATTGTTTGTATGTGTAAATATACTTTAGAAGACAAACCAAAAATAATTTAAATTGAATTTTAAAAGAGTCCTATTAAATTAACGCCAAGGTGTCACTCAAATTTTGATATCATTTCTTTTAAAACCCATATTTTGAATTCATGAGAGATGTGAATGAAAAAGCATCAGCGAATAAATTTTATATATTTTTTCATATTAAGATAATAATTGCACCTGTGAATATAAATAAAACTAAAAAGAAAATTATGATTTAAAAAAATAATTATTAACATAGCGTCACTTAAATTTGATATCATTGCTTTTAAGACCCATATTTAAAATTCATAAAGCCAAAAGAAAGTGCTGCGTCACAACTTTTAACCCGTTAAGGGTTTTTGTACTGATATCATTACTTTTTTAAGGTTATTGATGAGAATGTCAATTAGTCGAAATTAAACATAGGGTATAAATTAATCATTAAAATAAATTTTAAAGAAATGCTAAAAAAGACCCCTTGGACCCCAATAAAATATGAAGGTGGTGGCCCAGGGAGAGGAATCCAAGACTCAACTTTTAAATTATACAGCGAGAGAGTAACACAATTAGAAGGATGAAAATGCATGGCAAAACCCGTTTGTTCCATCTTCCTCCGCCAAAGGACGCAACCTTTTCTATACAAACATAGCTGAAAATTTTCGGGCCGTCGATTCCGAGTCAAATGAGCCATACGTCGTCGTGATCGGTCCCATAGAACCCGATAGGAAAGTGCCCCCTGGTTGGTAAACTTGGAACTAAAATCGATATATCCTGTCGATGTCGAGTCGAATGAATCACACTGCATTGTGATGGGACCCATAGAACTCGAGATAGCTGCAAAATCCGTTAGTTCCATCTTCCACCACCAGGGGGCGGACTCTGTTCCATACAAACATAGCTGAAATCTTTGAGGCTGTCGATTTCGAGTCGAATGAGCCATACCTCGTCGTGATGGGGCACATAGAACACAAGATAGGAAAGCACACTCTGGTGGTGAAACTTGTAACTAAAATCGATATATCCTGCCGATGTCGAGTCGAACGAATCAAACTGCATTGTGATGGGACCCATAGAACTCGAGTTAGATGCAAAATCCGTTAGTTCCATATTCCACCACCAGGGAGCTCACTCTGTTCCATACAAACATGGCTGAAATCTTTGAGGCTGTCGATTTCGAGTCGAATGAGCCATACCGCGTCGTGATGGGGCGCATATGACCCGAGATAGGAAAGCGCCCCCTGGTGGTGAAACTTGTAACTAAAATCTATATATCCTGTCGATGTCCAGTTTAATAAATCAAACTGCATTGTGATGGGACCCATAGAACTCGAGTTAGCTGCAAAATCCATTAGTTCCATCTTCCACCACCAGGGGACGCACTCTGTTCTATACAAACATAGCTGAAATCTTTCAGGCTGTCGATTTCGAATCGAATGAGCCATACCTCACCGTAATCGGGCCCATAGAACACGAGATAGGATAGCGCCCCTGGTGGTGAAACTTGGAACTAAAATCGATGTATCCTATCGATGTCGAGCGAGCCAAATGAATCAAACTGCATTGTGATGGGACCCATAGAACTCAAGTTAGCTGCAAAATCTGTTAGTTCCATGTTCCACCACCAGGGGGCGCACTCTGTTCTATACAAACAGCTGAAATTTTTGATGCTGTCGATTTCGAGTTGAGTGAGCCATACCTTGTCATGATCGGGGCCATAGAACCTAAGATGGGAATGCGCCCCCTGGTGGTCAAACTTGAAACAAGTTGAATGAATCAAACCATGTTGTGATGGGACCCATAGAACTTGAGTTAGCTCCAAAATCCATTAATTTCCCCTTCCACTGCCAGGGGCGCTCTCTGTTCTATATGAACATAACTGCCCCTGGTGGTGAAACTAAAATCAGTAAGTTCTATCGATGTCGAGTCGAATGAGCCAAACTGCATCATGATTAGGAATGCACAACCTGTGGCCCGTGATGGATAACTGGTGGCCCGCAGAGACCATACATGCCAACCTATCCAAAAATTTCGAATTTCCTTAATAATTCGTGAGAAAAATTTGCAAATTTTGTCCATAAATCGTAGGAAAATATGAATTTCATCGATCAGGCGCATAAAATCATGAATTGCATCGACTGGATGCGAATTTTGTCAAATGGGCATGGAAAAATCACAAATTTCGCCATTTTGTCGCTAGAAAAAAAAACGCAAATTTCAATAATCGGTCAACAGAAACCAGAGATGCCAAAATCAGTAATTCCGGAGTTGCAAATTTCGTCAATCACTCAAAAAAAAAAAAAAATCTTGAATTTTGTAAATCAATTGAAAAAACCTGCGAATTTTGTCGAAAAGGCACTTAAAATCGTGAATTTCATGGATCGAGCAGCGAATTTCCTCGAATGGCGTGGAAAGATCGAGAATTTCAACGAACAGTTGCAGGAAAAATTTGCAAATTGTCCATAGATCATAGGGAAACATTATGAATTTTGTCTATCGGTTCTGCAAAATTATGAATTTTGTCGATAGGCATGGAAAATCGCAAATTTCGACAACTGGGCTTGGAAAAATCAAGAATTCCATCGAATGTTTGTGAAAAAATTGTAAATTTCAACGAACGGTAAAAAAAAAAAAAATAATTTGCGAATTTCATCATTGTCTAGAGAAGAAAAATTGTGAATTTCATTAATTGGCCGATGGAAAGCATATCAGTTGAAAATCATGAATTTTGTCAATCAGGCACAGTAAAAACATGAATTTTGTGGATCGGGAGAAGGGAAATCATAAATTTTGTTGAACACATGCATAAAAAACATGAATTTTGTTTATCAGGCATGTAAAAATCATTAATTTCGTTAAACGGATGCATAAAAATCAAGAAAGTCATCAATTGGGTGCGTAAAAATCTTGAATTTCATCGATCAGGCGTGTAAAAAATCATGAATTTCATCGATAAAGTGCATAAAAATATAGGACAAAATTGTCATTCGCCAATCGGCGAGTAATACTGAAAATTTGCCGACTGACTTTACTGCCACCACTGGTCAAACTTAATAGTTCCAATTGCGATGATTCAATGGAAAAAGATTTTTTCCCCACTGTCGCTCGACAAATTTCAAAACCATTTGGCGAATTTCACGATTTTTTCAAAGAAATTATTTGGATTGTGATTTTTTTTCTTCTCGAAGCCATTCGACGATATTCGAAATTTTTTTCCCCTGAAACCAGTTGATAAATTTTGTGATTTTTCCACTATCAATGAATTTTGTGATTTTTCTGCTATCGATTGATGAATTTCGTGATTTATCGACTATCGATTAATGAATTTCACGACTTTTTCCATAAACGAACAAATTGTGCACTTTTTTTCCACTGCCATTCGACGAATTTTGCAATTCTGTTCCGCGATTGTTAGACAAATTTCACTATTTTTCTCCCGAGATCATTTGACGAATTTTGTGATTTTTAATTTTACTGACTGATTGATTTATATTTAATAATAAAAGTTAAAATGTTTTGATTTAAAAACAAGATGGCTAACTGAGGGTGAATCCCAAAACTTA
This sequence comes from Maratus michaelseni, assembly GCA_963931845.1. NCBI lineage: Eukaryota > Metazoa > Arthropoda > Arachnida > Araneae > Salticidae > Maratus > Maratus michaelseni. Next base: position 228,666,692 of record OZ007590.1, on the reverse strand, counting down.
GCCGCATCATCAATGAGTTAGCTAATCAAGCATTTAGCTCTTACAGTTTGTTTAAAAGGTGCACACAAAAGCAAAAAATATGAATTTTTTTTAATCCTTACCATCACTGTTGAAATCCTGAACCAATTAGAATCTAATTGTGACAGTGTATTTATCTTGCAAATATCATTGAGGAGTTTTTTATACAGGGTGTAACGATTTCATTAAATCTCTCACAGTCTGCTAATTAGGCAGAGTAATCAAAGATAGAAGTTCCCAAGAGTTGGAAAACTTTTCTCACGCTTAGCTGTTGTGTGACTAGAATGTCGTTTACTACAATAGGAAAAGATGAGCTTCGATCAATCTTGTGAAACTGAAATTGCTAGACAGCAAATATTTCTCTGATCTGACCGTCTATATGTGGGGTCTCAGATCGTGGGAAAATTTCCTGCGAGAACATTTAAAAGTTCAGTAAGACCTCCCTAAAAAAGGCTTTATCCAATGACGTAAACTAAAACTTTTTTGATTGGTGATCGGAGTATCTTTTGTTCGAGCAAGGGGACCGGAAAAGAGAATCGAGGGGAAGGTAGTTAGAGTTTTGGCAGGAGAACGAGTGTTGGTGGAAAACACTCTTCTCAGGACGATTTCCCAAACCAGTGGGGAAGGAAATGTTTTGCTGACACATTTTGAAGGGAAAAGATTTCTCTTAAGGCAACGGCAAGGTCATCGCTTGAAGTTTTTGTGACGAGTGCAAAAGAACTCATGTTAAGATTTCCAAACACTGTACAAGATTGGACCTTTCATTGTTTTATTAATTGATTATAAGTTGAAACGAAATTACGCTGAAAAAAATTGTTTATAATGATTTGTAATATTAAGAAACTCGAAAATGATTTTTAAATAAAAATCACTTAGTAGTACCTTATTGAAATTAATCCATATGAAAAGGCCACACGCTACCCCTTTACAAATTATAACATCATGGATTCATTATAAGGGACACGCAAAATCAAAACATCATCATGATAACATTCAAATTACTAAGCCAATTCAAACCTAATTATGCCAAAGTATCAATCGATGAATTCATTAATCAAATATGTTGGGCAAAATCCTAGAACAAGCAAAACATCCGATTTGGCTATTTTTTTTACGCACGTCAACCAAAAAAACGGCAACTTCCAAATTCTACCCAATCAGAACGCATGCTTTTTAAGCTTAAGCAAGCATATACTTACACACTGCTTACGGCAAGCTTTTTCACAAAATAAACAAATTTTATTTCGTTTTACAATTATTTACAAAGTTTCAGCAAGTTTTTCTTCACGATTTTTCTATTTGTACAAACTTTTAGCAATATTTCGTCTGGATATTTCAATTTTTACATACAAGCATTTAGCAATTTTTTCCTCCAGATTTTTCTATTTTTAATAATTTTTAGCTATTTTTTCCTCCTTGCTAAAACTTTGTAAATTGTCATAAAACGGAATAAAATCAATGTTTACTTCGTGAAAAAATTTTCATAGAAACTGTGTAAGTAGTGAATTCTCTGCTACAAAGAACACAGGTTATGATTGGGGAGAATCTAGAGAATTCTGATTTTTCAAATGCACAAAACTCATTCAAGCACCAGTTAGTAACATGTATATGTACTCTTTGCGTACATTAACAGAAAAAAAAAATCCTGGATGCATGAAACTCCCTGTGCAGCAATCTCTAGAATGCATGAAATTCATCCAAACAGCGGTTAATAATTGATATATATATATATATATATGTGTGTGTGTGAGTACGCTTCGCGTACATTAACTGAAAAAAAAAATCCTGGATGCACAAAACTTGCATTTCTCTGACTTCGGTTTTTCGAAATAGATAAAATGCTTCAGGGATTCAATCCAGCATCGCTGAAATGTTACATAATCACAGAAGATCACTAATTATAATTAAAATATAGATAAAATGCTGAAGTGATTACAAATTAATCACTGAAGCATTTTATCTATACTTCAAAACATATTTGTTTTGTTTCTCATTTCCAAAATAATTTTCATTCATATTTACTTATTATAAGCATGTTATTTAATTTTACTGACTGATTGATTTATATTTAATAATAAAAGTTAAAATGTTTTGATTTAAAAACAAGATGGCTAACTGAGGGTGAATCCCTAAACTTAGCCGCATCATCAATGAGTTAGCTAATCAAGCATTTAGCTCTTACAGTTTGTTTAAAAGGTACACACAAAAGCAAAAAATATGAATTTTTTTTAATCCTTACCATCACTGTTGAAATGCTGAACCAATTTGAATCTAATTGTGACAGTGTATTTATCTTGCAAATATCATTGAGGAGTTTTTTATACAGGGACATGCAAAATCAAAAAGTCATCATGATAAGATTCAAATTACTAAGCCAATTCAAACCTAATTAAGCCAAAGTATCAATCGATGAATTCATTAATCAAATATATTGGGCAAAATCCTAGAACAAGCAAAACATCCGATTTGGCTATTTTTTTTACGCACGTCAACCAAAAAAACGGCAACTTCCAAATTCTACCCAATCAGAAAGAATGCTTTTTAAGCTTAAGCAAGCAGATACTTACACACTGCTTACGGCAAGCTTTATTATACAATTTTAACATAAATTTTATTTCGTTTTACAATTATTTACAAAGTTTCAGCAAGTTTTTCTTCACGATTTTCTATTTTTACAAACTTTTAGCAATATTTCGTCTGGATATTTCAATTTTTACATACAAACATTTAGCAATTTTTTCCTCCAGATTTTTCTATTTTTAATAATTTTTAGCTATTTTTTCCTCCTTGCTAAAACTTTGTAAATTGTCACAAAACGGAATAAAATCAATGTTTACTTCGTGAAAAAATGTTCATAGAAACTGTGTAAGTAGTGAATTCTCTGCTACAAAGAACACAGGTTACGATTGGGGAGAATCTAGAGATTTCTGATTTTTCAAAAGCACGAAACTCATTCAAGCACCAGTTAGTAACATATATATGTACACTTTGCGTACATAACAGAAAAAAAAAATCCTGGATGCATAAAACTCCCTGTGCAGCAATCTCTAGAATGCATGAAATTCATTCAAACAGCAGTTAATAATTTATATATATATATGTATATATGTGTATGCTTCGCGTACATTAACTGAAAAAAAAAAATCCTGGATGCACAAAAATTGCTATATTCCGCACTCCCTAGAATGCATGAAATCCATTCAAGCTGCGGTCAGTAATGTTCGCACAAAAATCGGTTTACAGCAATCTCTAAAGTGCTTAAAATACATCTTATCATATAAAATCAACAAAAATGCACTTACCGTTATTTCTCATCCTTCGTTTTTTTTTAATATTTCACAGGATTTATCCTTTATGACATAAAACACATTTCATAAACATAATTCAACAAATCTGACACACAACAAACCAACCCACAGACAATAGAACTCTATTATAGAATATTCTAATCTGTCAACCAACCAATCAAATCTAATTCCCTCAAAAACCAGCTCAATTTTCAGAACCATGCATTCTGCTCATGCTAGAACCAAGCACAAAAGGCGTGGAAAAAACGTAAGAAATAAACCGGTAACAAGAAAACTCATTTATCGCTTCGCTAAATTCGATGACGCCAAGCGTCTCGCTTGTTCTAGGATTTAACCTATTTTTCTTAATTATCTGTCTTAGTTTGTGAATAAATTTTTGTAATGTCAGTTGAAACTGATCTCTCGTACATAACGATGCATCACATTTTTTTAATGTTTTTTTTTTTCTACACCATGATGTTGCTATTTAACAACATTATTTTAATTTTAAAAAGAAAACAAACAACTAATAAATCAGTAAATATGAACGTTTTGCACTCCTGAAACCCCCCCCCCCAAAAAAAAAAATATATATATATATATATATTGTTTTAATTTCAGGGTAACTGAAGAAAAAAAAATCCTTCTATAGCGTTTCTATTTTTCCATGCGCTGTGAAGATTTTTTAACGGGTTCAAAAACAAATTTCACAAATACTTCTAACTTAATTAACAAATATTTCAAAAATATATTTTTAATTCCATGTTGTTTATGTATGAAGAAAGAAACAAAAGTTTGGTAAACTTCTATCTCTGTTTAAATAGTCTATTTCAAGAATAAAAACATTCGGTAGAATGCATAGCTTTGACAATACATAAACAAAAATGAAGAATACAGTACCTTTTTTTTTTTTTTTCAATTTCTTATATTTGGTGCAAGATACTACTGAATACTTTGCTACAAGATTTGTTTAAAGATATTACCCTCTCTCATGATTTTTAGGTTTCCAATGCCACGTCTACCATTGCCCCGAGAACTGACGACTGATTTCGTGATTTATTAAGTAAAATCTATATTTAACATTTGAAAATAAACTTTCACTAGAAAAAAAAAAAACAAAAAAAAACAATGGTAGAACTTTGCATTTCTCTGACTTAGGAAAATAAATATTAGAAGATAAATACATATTTCTTTATTATCTGTTTTTAAAATGCAAATTTAAGAAATGAAATTGAAAAAAAAAAGGTACTGTATTCTTCATTTGTTTATATAGCTGATCAAATATACGCATTTCACTGAATGTTTGGATTCTTATACTATGAAACAGAAGCTTACAAACGTGTTTTTTATCGTACATAAACAACATGGAATTAAAAATATATTCATGAAGTATTTGTTAATAGAAGTTAGAAGTATTTGTGAAATTTGATTTTCAACACTTCAAAAAATGTTCATAGCAGCGAATCGCATCGCACACGAAGAAAACAAACTGATGATTGATTCATTTTGAATGATTCCTTGTTACGCAAATTAATTGATAAAAAAAAATCTTAATCTTTTTTTTCCTTTAAAAAATCACAAATTAAATATAAATAACAATTAAATTGTATATGTATAATTATAAAATATTTCAATATTTTAATCAAGGAATCTAAATATTTTTCGACTTAATGAAGATTTTGATATAAGAAATTCTTTATTATAACAAAAAAGAAAAATATACAAACAATAATTTAATTTAATACATATATATTACATATTAAAAATTGCATTAAAAACTGTTTTCGTATTAAAAAAAAAAAAATCTAAATAGTTCTTCAGCCAGATATGATTGCGAAATCGCCTTTAACTATAACCGTGATACCCATGAATATCCTGACCGCGCAGGAATAAAAAAGGGTGAAAAGGCCGAAAATCTTTAATGTTAGTCTACCAGAAAAAGCATAAGAAAAGAGTCCGATTTTGAAGCTGGATTATATAAAAAACAAGAGTTTTCCTACGTTAGCTCAAAATCTTACTCTCTTCATCTAAAAGCGATTAATATAATATATTAATTTAAAAAAAATCGTTCGATCCATTTTCGAGATAACACCTCTGTGCCCATTACACCATTACATTTTCCATTTTCGCTTAAAAATTGGTTTCCAGATCTCAAAATCTACTGCATGTAGAAATCTATAAATTTCAGGATAGAGTTAGGCCATAGATATAAGACTAATGAGAAAAAATCGAAACGGTATGCCTCATATTTACTGAGATATTAAATGTCGGCGTTTCGATTTTCCTTTGATGTCCTGCTAGCTGTATATATGAGAGTGACGGAATCTTCGGTTTTGGGCTTACGGTTTTCGGTTTTTCGCTGCGTCACTCAAGAGACTACCGTCTCTTATGATATGTTTGCTATCAGCGTGATGTGATTATTATTTTACAAAAAATGAATAAAAATATGTACTATGAATTTTAATATTAGATGTTACACAGGACTTTAAATAATTGTAATTCCAAAGCTTTTGAAGTAAATAACTTAAAATTTTGAATCTGGAACTAAAATTCAACGTAGATTTAAAATATTTATCAAAGTCTATTGCTCCTCTTGAAAATATAAATGATAGATAAAATTTAATATGAAATCGGCCCACATTTATTAATTCATTGATATCGATTTATAGTAGATATTATTCCTTATGAATTGGTAATCTTCCTTTTGTTTACTGTGAACTAGTTATGTAACGAATATTCGGACGCTATTCGGAATTAGGCCTATTTGACCCTTTTGCCGAAAATTGCACACTAATTGGCCGAATGCGTTGACTTAATACATGTGGATATTCAGAGATATATTGTTATATTTTATCCAAATAAAACTAGGATAATGATTTTGTTTTCATCTTTTTTTTTTTAGTGCTTTTCTCAAATATAAATAGAATAATTTCTGACACAGTCATGAAACTATTTCTTAAATGTGCAAAATTTGGAGTTGTTCTTATTCGTATACTAAGAAATCAAATATATTTATATACATTTCTTATAAAGGATAAGGATCTTTTAGAATATTGCGTCAAAGTTGGAGATTTACAACTCAAGACATACATTTATAGAAAAATGAAAAAAAAGACAAAAAAAAAGGATTAGATTCTAAAGCAAGTGAATGGTTGTGAATTTTATGCGCGTATAAAGTGGGCTTTCCTATTGTGTCAGAAAGATTGTCATTACTCAGCATTTTTTTTAATTTTTTTGCCTTAAATGTATTTAATACAAAATATTGCTGTATATTCAAGATCATTCGTATACATTTTTTTTTCAATTTCTGTGGGTATTTTAAATAAGTTAAGAATATGTTGTAGATTGTTATGTGTTGCTGCATATGCTCGTTCAACTGTCAGATGTTTTGCTAAAAAAGTATTTTAATTTAAAGTATTTTAATTTAATTAATTTAAAATTAATTTTAATTTAATTTAAAATTTTAATTTAAAGTATTTTAAAGTATTTTAATTTAATTTGCAACTTATGTTATACAAAATTAATTTAAGAGACAGGAAACTAGTTTCAGAAAGATACCCATTCATCCAAATCATTTTATGAACACAAATTCTTCACAATAACCTTTACTTGACCAAGGGCTGACCAAGGTTAGGAGGTATCTCTTTGCAAATTATGGATTAGAGCAAAAGTTATAATGGACTAACTGGTTATAAGGGACTATTATTAATTTGGAATATAAAAAGGGATAAAAGTGTTACTGGACTGTAAAAGGGATGAATTTTCTTAATCTTTTTATGGAGAAAACTATCCTCATTTGCAGAATGTCAAAATGATATGTCTAAATATAAAAGTAAGAAACTGCAATTTTTTTTATTTTGTGCTGAAATAAGATTTTTAAATTAAAAAATAAGAAAATAAAAAAGAATATTTAGCAATGATAATAAGTTCTTATTTTAAATAAATTGTGCATAAATTACAAGTATCTATGTATAATATTTTGCTAATGGTATTTTAGTTATAGCGATGTTTTATTATTGGCATCAAAGTGTAATATTCAAATTGCAACAATCTGTTAAAACTTTTAAATATAATATAAACAAAGAAGAATTTTTGTGTGTGTGTGTTTAATTTTATTCCTCTTATTTGATTAGAAAATAAAATGCTATAACCAAAATATATATTAAAAGGTTGATATTGTGTATTCAACCTAAAATATGGCCGAATATTCGGTATTCGGCTATTCAGCCAAATCACTATTCTTTACATCCCTACTATAAATAGTGTTAGAAATAGCGAGAGGAGTCTGTGTCTTTTCCTGTGTCTAATTGCACCTACGTATGCAAAAATCTTGCATGTATATTCACAGTACGAGAAATTAAAAAACACCCAAGCACCAAGAGAAGAAAAAGGAAACAAATTAACTATCACTAAATTTCGTACAAAGTATTATATTTGTGTCTGCTTTAGTTATTGATAAGCTGTCACACATTAAAATTAAACCCAACTTTTTAAAAATCTGAAATGCATCGCCAAGTTTTATTATAATATGTGATAAGAGTGCAGGTAATATGGCCACCTTAAGAACAGAAATTTTTTAGAGATAGTAAGAACTGATTAAAAAAAAAAGTGTCTATAGTGTAGGCTCTTTTTCCTACTTGAAAAAAAAAATGAAAATTTAAACCCGCAGTAATTTTTTTTAAATGTCTAGTTAATGAAGGTAATATGCCCATAGGTGAAATATAATGAAATGATTCAGATTTAACGCATTAAAGACATCAATTGTTAAACAAAACAAATTTAGTATTTGAAACTCAACAAAAAATAATGAGAAAATAAGTAAGAAGAAAAATTGGAAAACAATATTAAGCAATTTAAGCAAACTTTTAAGCAATTTTAAAGTTTTACAGTAAAAAAGTGTTTAATTTTTTTAAACTTCAGATGTAGGGCAAGTAAAAACTTCCTTATCATTCTTGGTAAGTACGACACATTCCTCGTGCACATAATTACGATACACAACACATAATCGCATATACACAACCTTTTCTTTATTGCAAATACCGAAAAACCAACTGTCTTTATCACTTTTCTTTGCTCGGTATCCTTTTCCGCTAGTCTTCGCAGACTGACGTTTTTGTTTGTTTAATCGCTGTTGTGATGCTTGAGTGTCTTCAGTATTATTTTGAGGAACTTTGGGAAAGAGGTCTTTTTTCAAAATTGAGCACGATAGTTCATTGCAGGTTTTATGACATGAGTTGTTTTACTCTTTTTATGTGGTGATGGCAGTAATTCTTGAAATGGTGAATCATGAACAGTGGTACAATTTCTGTCATTATATTCAGAAGATGAAGAATCACAGCTGGAGTCCGAAGAAAAGTCAGGCTTTCTTGAAGGAGGAGGAGTATGACGACCTTGTTTCTCAGAAGATGTCCCTGGAGTAGAAATTTCTTTTCCGCTTTTAGCATTATCCTTTGGCGGACATGCGTTTTCAGAAGCAGAACTTGGAGCAAAAGTTCCTCGGGAATTACATTTGGTTGAAAGGATAGATACCTATCCCTTTAAAGCCACCTTTAACGTTGGCAGGTGTCACAGCTTTGTCACAAACTGGAGAAAATATTCTTCCAAATCGCGCCTTTGTAATGTTGTCATGGTTGGTTTGTTCCAAAAATAAAACAACTTCTTGGTCCCAAAAGTGTTCGAATGGCCCAAAACAGGATTTATTCAAAGGAGCAGCTTATGAGTTGTATTAGAAGGTAAACAAAGTAGGAACATGTCATTTTTTCAACCTCATAAACAATTGAGTAATCAAGATGGGACGTGACTAAATCAAAGATGAGACGACAGCGTCCTTGTGGTTTAAATTTTGAAAAATGACTGATTCATTTAACAAAGGTCTGTGTTGTCATGCTTCCTTTTGGCGTCATTTCACATGCAGAACCTGCAGGCAAATCATCAACCTACTCTGGTTTCATTCTCTTACCTTTATACAAAATCATAGGGGAATAGTAGACCCAGTTGCATTACCGCAAGCCACAATTGTTACACTTTCACCATGCTCTTGAACAACAAAATGCACTCTTTTTGAGCCCTTTTGAGCATAAACAGTTAGATCTTTATGCAAACTGAAGCGGCAGCCTTTTTCATCCATATTAAATATTCGTTCTGGGGAGATCATGAGACTATTGTCAATTAGAACCTTTCGTAATTTAATAAAAAAAATGATCAACAATATACTTATTGAGCTTTGCCGCTCTGGCAGGATCTTTGGCGATATCATCTCCAAATGGTTCGCGTAATATAACACACTAGTATGCCAGACTAACTTGGCTGACACACAGCCGTGTCTCTAGATATATTTAGTCTCTAGATAGTAATATATATATTTAAAAGTTTATTTATTTGTTATTTAATGTCAGTAGTGTACTATTTTACTGGTTAGTACATAAATAAAATAATTATATAAATAAATATATAAGTAAATAAAGAATTAGGGAATGGCCATATGTGCAGGTAATATGGCCAAACGTGCAGGTGATATGCCCATTGGGCTTATTATTTGCTTAAATAAGAAAAATAACAAATTTTCAAGAGATAAATTTATAATACGCCAACGCAACTAACAGCAAATCACTAATAGCTGCCCTCTTTAGCACGTGATCAAAGATTGCGAGCAACACGGTACTAGACTTTGTTTGTCGAACATCCAGCGACTTGATTCAAGCGCCATCTTTTGGATTTCACTGTAGTTAATAACATTATTGCGGGTTGGCCATATTACCTGCATTGGCCATATTTGTATCACTTACCTTATAATTTTTTATGTTTATTATTTAATTTTTAACTTATTTTTGTTTTAATTTTAATTCATTACAATTTTCTAATTTCTCATTTTTTCCCTTGATTTTATTTTTCCATGATTTATATATTTTTCAAATTATTTTTAGAATTTATTTATTTAAGTTCATTAGTTATAGTTTTATTAAAGACAAAGTCCTAATTATTGCACTACGGATTTTTGTGTTTAGAAACTTGTTTCTAATTTTGAAACTTTATCAAAATCCAGTTTTTGTTTTTAGAAATGTCTAACAACGGTAGCAACGATCAGCGCTATCAATTTAGTCGTTCATACATCATTTCTAAATAAAAAATAATTTCAATTTTAACATCATGGAAATCATGGAATACGAAAAATGTGTATTTTCAAAGGAAATTTGTTTTACAATTGTAGCTCAATTCAGGGATACTTTATGATTTTTAATTTCTTCTTTCTATAATAGAAGAAAGTATTGTAATCGAAATTTTTTTCGACTTCTGTTTTTCGACGTATTTACAAGTTTTAGGGATCAGAGATACCGAAAAACATTATTTTACAAAATGTGTAAAAGGTGTAAGGGGATTCCGTGTGTCCGTGTATATGTCCTCTTTGTATCATCGAACAGAATATGAAATTATGTTTCAAATTGTACAAAATTTCATTTATAGGTTTTTGGTTGTGGTCAGTAGGTTCTACTTAAATTTGAGGATATACCGACGAAAGGGACCGCTGTGATAGCAATTTTTGTTCTATTTTTACTATTGTATCATCGAAAAGTGTATCAAGTTATGCAAATAATTGAACCAATTTTTTTGTATATGTTTTTGATTATGGATAGCATGTGCCAGTTGAATTTGGCTATATTGCTCAGAGGATGCTGTGACGGACATTTAAAGATTTCGAATTCAAAAATATGTAGAAAAAAGTTAGAAATCCTAAAAGTGTTTTCGTTGAATGTTTGACTTTGATCCAAGGATTCCAGAGCATTTTTTGTTTTGCCTCTATCTTAAAAAATGGCTGACATATAATTTGAAATTTTAGGGTGGCTGACATTTTGAAACAATACAGCCCGATTCCTACTTAAACGGGTTAATTTATCAGTTTTAGTGAACATGGTTTCGGCAAATTTTCTTTCATTGTTGTAACCATCGTTTCAACTCAAAAATGCTTAACACTATATTTATTTAAATTAGCTAACGTGAAATTCTCACCAATTTGGCGAAAATTCACGAAATATCACCAAATTTGCCGGCAAAGATATGTTGCCATATATAAAGCCAACTTGACAAAGAGTTTAATTTGGCGATATTCTCATTCAAATTCAATATTGACGAGAACGGGAAATGACTCCTCTGTAATCGGGTTCCACGCATTTTAGCTTCGTGTATTTCAGTAAAATTAGCTAAAATCTTAAAACCAAGCAATAAAGGGGCTATCCTTTCCTGACGGTAGAGACCAGAAGGACTTTTCGTATACATCGGCTGCTCGCATCCAGGTAACCCGACGATTCACATGTAGCTGACGTACAACAGAATAACGAAAACAAATTTTTTTGGTGTTATGATAGCGAATTTTGAAGTATTAACATGTATTAAATAGAAGAAAATTATGGGACTAGCATGTCTGATGAGTTCAAATTATTTTTAAACATGATTTTTCTCAACCATGAACGTTAATTTTCTGAAATAATCTACAGGCAGAGTTGTTACAATTGACAATTAGATTCACAGAGAAAATTAAAAAAAGAAGAGAAGCAGATTAACCATAAAGTCAGATTAATCACAGGACTTGGTACTAAACAAATCTTTGTCAACGAAAAGACGTATTGTCATTTTATGTTAACAATACAGTTAATATACTTTAAATAAGTTAAATTGGTAATCACTAATATACTAATTAATTTAAATTGATTGAGAGATACCTTGCATTTCAATATGCTTGGAATTGTAATTTTTACTTCGTAAAGAATATTATTTAAATATATTAATTACGCCTTTTTTTTTCTTTCCGTTAAAACCCTGGAATATATTGATTACTTAACGAATTTAGAAGAAAAATATTTAGAATTTAAAAATCAATTAAAAGTACCACAGTTCTTTTTTTATGTATGAAATTTGATAGCGATTCTTTTGAAATACGTGCTATAAAATATGACAGATAACTTTTTATATGTTTAAATTCTGATTCCCAATAACATGGAAATAAAAAAATAAAAAAAAATAAAAAAAGATTAATTATCGTTTTCTAAATTATTGAATAACAAACAATAGATGTGAAAAAAAATATTGGTTATGTTTCCATAACTTATAGTGGAATAATGTATTCCATTACTTTTCTTTTTTATACAGCGCTGTAATTTTTTTCTAATATAACACATACTGCATTATCTACTTGTAGTAATAAGTATACACGTATAGCTATTTTGTCAATTCCTTTTAGCTTCCATTATTCAAAAAATAAGATTATTTTTTTAAAACACTAATAGAATTAGATATAATATGCTATTATAGTTTTTTGTTTAAAATATAAAGATATATCTTGATATTTGAAGGGTTTACCAATTGCGCTTTTTTCCAGTTTCAAATAATATACATGGTATTCAATATTTGAACATAGTATAGAAGATGAAATATTTGTTTATAATTATTTCACAAAAATAGTTTAATGTGATATCACTGGAATTTATAACTTTTATCAAAACATTAAATTTAGCTATTTACAAGTAAAAATACTGCTATGGTCATTTTATAAAAACTTATTGCATTAGTCATATATATTCCTCCAAACTTCAAAGAACTGTTTTACACTATCTTTTGCAGAAACAGGTGAATTAGTAACAGAAACAGAAATAGTAGATTGTTTCTAGGGTATTTCCAGTTGTTATCAACTCCACTCCCTGTATTTAAGTATTTGTGTATCACATCTTAAAGGAGCCATGAAAAAAAAAAGAGTATTAAAGTAGCAAAAATGCACTGAAAAATGAAAGGAAAGCAGAGGATTCCACCGTCAACTTCACCAGCCAATCCGAAATAAGTAAGATAGTTAATGAAAATTAGCTTGCGTAAAGCAACCTATCAGATTTAATTTGCAGTTTAAGAATGGAAGGAAGAGGGAAAAAATAGAAAAATGAGTAGAAAAGCATTAAATAAGAATAATTTCGTAGAAAAATAAGTAAATAGATGATGAGAAAAGTTGTTTAACTGTTTCTAAAGGAGAATCGTTTGCAATAAAGGCAAAAAGTAAAGCAGGAAGAGCGTAAATCTACCCCAGTTTTTAAAAAAAGACAGTTTTTATTGTCATACATACAAATATAGTTTAATTTACAAGTTAGTATAAGAATAAATATAGGAAGTACATAGAAGTTTTTTTTTTCAAAATACAAAGACAAAAACAAAAAGTATTAGCACAAGGTAGTAGTTTTATTGACAGTATCAGTGTCGGAAGAAGTTTTTTTTAAAGGTTTTTCGACGTAATTGAATACTTTTAGAATTTCATAAAGGCCGTAGCGTTTATGGAATTTATGGTTTGGGAAGTACACCGGTTAAAATTGCAGTACACCGATATCTGTTACGTAATAACGACTATAAACGTCGTGATCAGGTAAATCGTAGAAACGTACTGAAGTACATTAATTTCATGTCTAGGAGGAATGGATGTAATTGCAATTATTCATAAGTGGTTAAGTTAAGCTCTGTAGCAAAGTAGTCTAGTTCATTTAGGATAATAATCATTTTTTCGAAGGGATTATTACAATTTTGAGTTTCAGAAGAATTTTTTTTAATGCATTTGAAAAGTTTGGATAGTTGAAGTAGTTCTTTCATATCTTTAAAGATGTCGAACATATTTTGAAATGAGTCGATATAGTTAGTAGAGGAGGGGATAGGGGGGCAGTTAGCATTATTAGTAGAAGTGGAAAGTTGCGCAGCTGGGGCTTCCTTTGTGTTTTTAGTTTCAGTAGTAGTAGTTTTATTGACAGTATCAGTGTCGGAAGAAGTTTTTTTAAAGATTTTTCGACGTAATTGAATACTTTTAGAATTTCATAAAGGTCGTTAGCGTTTATGGAATTTATAGTTTGGGAAGTAGGCGATTTAGAATTAGGAGATTTATTATAATTTTTTTAGAGTTAGGGAGAGTAATTTTTTAAGGTTTTATAGGGTTTTTTGGGCAACTACCGTAAAAGGCTGGGTGCGCAGCACCGCAAATGGCGCAGGTAGGGGTGATTCTACCAGGAGTTGAGCATTTTATGGTCAGGTGTAGGCCAGCACATTTACAACATTTAGTATCAAAATTACAAATCTCTGAAGCGTGGCCAAACTATTGGCAACGGTAAAACTGTTTAGGGTTGTTGTAATTCCTCAAGTGCTCAATACTAACACTAATATAACAGAGTTTGTGTATTTTGCAGATGTTTTCAAAGTCTTTACGGGGTAAGACATTAACCATGTACAGTGGCATGCCTTTACCGTTTTTTATTAGTTTTAGAATGGCTGCACGTGTTGCAGTAAAGCCACGTATAGCAAAGTCATCAATACTTAGTTGGGGATCAGTGTTAGTGAGGATACCTATAACACAGACTTTTTTGGACGTTGGTCTTATGGGTGGATAGTAGTTATGTTTATCACCTAAGTATTTCTGAATATCACGAAATCGGTTTTCGGCTTTACATTGAATTTTAAGAAGTTCACCTTTAAGGCAGACAGCTGGGGGGGTTTCAGTAGAGATTTAAGTCCGGAGGTGATTTTTCGCCAGTCAATGTTGTTGAATTCAACATAGAATGGGTTAATTTCCTGTTTTTTCTCACCTGATACGCCGTTTATAGTAGCATTAGAAGCAGAGGAGTTTTGACTAGCAGCGTTATCTTGCTCCATATCAGAGGGATCATCAAGGTTAACATCAGAGGAGAGGTTAATGTTATTGCTAAGCGGGATACTAAGATCAGTCTCGGAATGGCGTCTTTTTCCTATACGGGTGGGAGTAGGGTTGGAGTTAATACTTTTAAGAATATTAAGTTTCACAAAAGCGTCACTTTTAAATAATCTATGAAAAACAGTAGATATAATTAAAGTGACATTGTATGGCTCCCCCAAAATGGATACAGCAAAGCAACATAAAGTTCATCTTTGGTAGAGTAGTTTGGGAGAAGTTGAAGTGACTTGATTTCAGCGTCAATAGCAGAGAATAACTCTTTAAGAACCACATTGTCAGGTTCATGATGCGTTGGGAAATGGTTAAATTCAGAAAGAAAGTCCACAGTATTAGTTCCGTTGATAGTACGTGCCAGTTTATTCATGAGAATATTTGCGTCATTATCGGCAGTAGCCATTGTGAGCAACGAAACACACTCAAAATACTTCGAATAACACAGCATAACTACATATAACAGTAAACTCACACGAAACGAAGTGATCTGTGTGTGTCTATGTGATAAGGCGAAAGAGAGTGTCAATTCAATGCATTTTTAATTAGATCTTTCTGTAAATATTCTTCTGTATTTGAGAACATAATATTTAATTTTGTTTATAATATGTTTGGCAGTAGCATTAATCAGAGATGATTTTTTTTAGTTGCGCTTTCTTTCCATAAGGTTAGTTTACATAGAGAAAGTTATTTCTCAACTACAGACTACGCTCTAAGTTATTTATAAAATTGCCTGTCGACATGTCTGCAGGCGTATGCCAATTTTACAAATGTATATATATACATCGGTGCTGGATTAAATGGCAGTTTGCGTCTCATGCTTACTACAGGAATTGTGATTCACGAAGACATTTCATCTTGTGCTGCAGGTTTTCTCCTTGCAACTATATAAGAGAGAGTGCCATGCTGGATATCGTCTAGGTAGCTTCATGGTAGAGCATCGGCTCGTAATGCCAATAATCCTGGTGCGAATCCAGGCTAGGGTACTTTCTCACTCTGTTGGTTTCACGCTCTACATTGCTTACATTTTTATAATCTGAATCTGAATATTTTTCTATCAATAAATGTTTGCGCAAAAATAAATAAATGTTTTTTTTTTGTTTTTTTTTGTGATTTTAGTAATTATAGTATTCTAATGTTGCAGATTAAACGTTTTGTGCAAATTTATATTTTTAAGATTTACACTCAATGCGATTATTAAGTGCAAAGTTATTCTTAAAATGCAACATGTTTTTAAAAATATTTCTACTAATTGCATTTTTTAAATATATGATATGCTAGTATATGCTTATATGCTAGTCTAAGTATGTTTTCTTATAATAACTTTCAAAAGGTATGTCTGAAAATAGTAAAGTTATATTACGTGCTTTTTGAACATCAACCTCATTTTATGAAGTAATAACTTTTAAAAAATGTATTTTGAAGAATCTTGACTCGAAACGTTAAATAATGTTTCATGCAAATCTGCAGTAAAAGTATTAAATGGGATTTTAGATAAAAATCTGAATTTTATTCAAATAAATAGGGCATATATTTAAATAAAAGCTATTAAGATAGTTTCATGTAATCAATAAAATTGTATATGGAAAAATATCTATACTGTCATCAGAATTTTTAAACATTTTTTTTAGGTAAAATTGTGTGACGCTTTAGTTTTAACTAAGCTACAACATATTACGGAAATATTAAATCTTCAATTTTTGTATTATTATTAGGTTATCATTTTATTCATGTTAGTATCTTTTGTACATACTGCTTTCAAAATGTGCACATTATGCAAATGCTGTCTTCTGAAATATTTTATGTATTAGTTTATTACAAAATGAATTTAAATTGCTTGGTAAAAATAACTTAAGTTTTTGATATTGAAATTTTTTCCGGATTTATGAATGATGACAATTATTTAATCAAAAATCATGACTTTTCTTTAAAAAACTATTAAATCTTTATTTCTTTCTTTCTTTCTTTCTTTTTTTTACCCTGTTTCTTAAATCTAACATTTATTATCGTTTAATGTTTTAATTTAAACGTACTTTGTACAATGTTAATTTGCTTATTAAAAAAAAAATTATGAAAGTTTTACAACGCTGTTCAAAGTAAAACAGTTTGCCAGTCATTTCTATTTTTTGTATGTACATTTATTGTACAATAAACTAATAATAACTGTTCCTATAGTACTTTTTTTTAACTTCCCATTTTATGTTAGTTAGAAATCTTTTTAACTACATTATATGTATTTTTCCTCTGCTACCCGATTGATTATGTATTAGAGTAATCCAAAAGTACCCAATATAATAAAAGTTCAATAATTCAATAATTCAAAATTCAAAAGTATAGATAACACAAAGATACAGTTTTTGCATAATTTCCCAGAAAGTTGTGATATTTTTTTGTATAAAAAAGCATTATCACTGAAAAAAAAGTGTTGATTCCCTGTAAAATTTCCGTATTTTTACGGTTTTTTTTTTTTTTTTTTTTTTTTTTTATGAAAAGATTTCAAGAAGGTGTTAGAAAGTAGCGAATTTTGATTTTAGAATACCCTTGACAGATGATAGTGCTAAAAGTCTAATTAATTTGTCATTTTCAGTAAGGGTTTGATATTTTTCATATTTTTGCTCTCTGAAAAGAATTTTCATTTTGTCAGTACAATTCCCGTAATTTTACGACTATTTTGGCCCTTTTGCAGTTTAATAATAATTTAAATCCTCCAGTTTTAGAGAAAATGAAAATTTAGCATTATCAGTCAAAGATTCTCATTACGAAATGTTTCTTATCGGAAAGAAAATCTGAAAAAATTCGGAAATTGTACTGGTATAATTGCAGTATAATAGTGTAATTCGTCACTGAAGGAAAGAATTATAGTTTTCCAAATTCTACCTGCCTCTATTGTTGATTTCAAGGGCAAAGTACTTTTGTTGCTTTAATTTTGAAATGATTGATTGACACCAGGATTTACAAACAAAATTATTTGAAAATTAGTAAAAGCTTTTCTGCGCCAACTTTTATTTTAAAGTTCTGGTGTAAATGTGATATTCGGGAATTAAAATTAAGTGGGATATACTATATCCCACAGCTCTTCAAAGGGTTAAATCATTATGTGAGAGGAATTACATGAGAAATATTCTCCATGCTCTACATCGTTAAATTGAACATTTTAAATCCTATTTGTATTGGAAAATGCGCATAGCCATGTATATGTGGCTAACATAACTAAAATGATACTTTTTGGTGACAAATAAAATTATTCTGGGACAAAATGTTTCGTTATTAAAACACCGTGTATCATCACGTGTAACATCATTATTCGTGTACATTTCACTGAAATTTGCCTGTACTTTTCAAAGTTTTAAATTCCCATTTCTTTTCTGAATTTTCGATCACTTGGTATATAAACAAGTGTAATTTGCCCAATATCTGGTACAAAATTAAAAACTTGCGAAAATTAAAGGATTTCTTAGATAAATACCTACATTTAATTTTTAACAAGTAGTACAAATAAAATATTACGTTTCGCAATTTTTTTTCTCCTAAATAAAACCTTTTGACGAAAAAATATCACATTGATCATAAAAACGTTAAATGTTATAAGAAACATAAGAAACAAAACTTTCAAACAAAATGAAAGATTTACAAAAAAAAATAAAAAATACACTATGCCACAAAAAATTTAAACTACAATTTTCTCGATGTAATATTCTTTGTAATATTTATTTACTTTTCTCCCATTTATGGGATTAAACTCTATCCCAACGTAACCTTCATATTGAATGATTTATTACTCTCATTAAAGATGTCTATGATGGTAAGCATTGAACAAATTAAGGATGCTTCAAGTTTGACAATGAAGACATCATAAGATAAAGATTTAGATTTTCTTTAGTTCAAGTATTTTCTTCTTCATTAAGCTTTTGCTTCGGTCCATTTATCTCTGTCAAATTTAAAGCTTTTATCTCTATATTGAATTCTACCCCAAACTAATTAAAGTGCAATGGATAAAATAAAAAGCGGACGTTTAATTCGTTTTAAGTAGTTGTTTCTTTTTTATATTTTCTAAAACAATATTACCTATTCTTTAAATATATTTCAGTTAAATAAATTTAATTGTTTACCTGAATTTTTTTGGAATAAATACATAACATCTAACCCCTTTCTTTCAATTCTAATAAACACAGAAGATGTATGTAATGAAATGTATTTTTTATGCTGTGGTTATTTAACTTTCATTTATTAAGTATACTTTTTAGTTCGGATTAAGTTTATTAAATTCGAAAAAAGAGGTAAGGTCAGCAGTCATGTATTAATTCAAAGTGTTATACAGTTGAATATTTTGGGATCTCAGTATATATATATGGGATGTATGAAATAACTATATGATCTTTTGCGGGCACGAATTTACTTTCCAAATATTAGTTTTAGAATCTCCGGTATAAATAACGTCTTTGTATTTGTACTTGGTAATAAGTCGATAGTTTTGTACTACATACGAACATGTACAGGAAATTGGTATTCATAGTTGAAACATTCTCTATTTCTTCCACTTTTGTAATAAAGGCTTGTGCATAAATGCCTACTCTTAAATAGCGTTAATTACTCCGCATCTGATGAAGCAGCTCATATCGCGAATGATTAAACACATTTTAAAATTTTGTTTTGCATCCTACTATATTCATGTTTAATTTTTTTTGCTTGTTAAATCAAGTAATTTGTAACACTAATTTTCTGCAATTATCACCGATCTTGTTTCTTCTAGTCTAAAACTATCAACATTGTAAAAATAGTTGTTTAATCAAAAACATTAACAGGACATTTCCAATAAATAAATAAATAAAATTCTGAAAGTAATCACATATGCATTGAATTACTTTTGTATGTTTTCGGGCATGGGTTCATTGAATTTTGAATCTGTTTTTAATGGATGTGAAATTTATTCTACATATATATATATATATATATATATATATATATATTGAATAAATTTGATGTCAATAATAATTGAATATATAGATTGAATAAATTTCACTTTAAATACACATTTTACCATTTTATTATTTTGGAAAGATGATGACACTGGTCAATAGCGATCTCAATCTTGGTTTCTGAAATTCAAAATTTCAACATTGATACAACAGTTGTTTAAAAAATACCCTTTCAATATTATCACTAAAAAAATAAATAACTCTCTCAAAATAGTTGGATATCTACTGAATTACTTATGAATGTATTCCGGCTGCTGTGGTTTATACTCGTGAATCTATCATCAACGGATGGAGTGTTTTTGTCACATTTATTTGACCGTGATGCTCCGTTACTCAAGTGGATAAAATGCTGCTGGATGTATCTATGGAAACAAGTCTTAAAACAAACTAAATTTGGATTTTTTTTTTTAATATAATGTCTATCAAAATTTGGAAGGTTAAACCGAGTTTTAGCTTTCCCTGACAAATGAGAAAGGACAGATAGAAAAAAAATGGTAAAACGTTTCTTCAATAAATATATAAATAAATAGATAAAATAAAATAATATAAATATGGAGAAATTTTTCTATTATTTCTTAAAAATATTAAAATACATTGTTATTTAATGTTTTCTTTTCTATTTGTAAAAAATAAATTTAATTTGTAAATTATTATGAATTGATATAAAATATTAAAAATGAAAGTGATATGCATCGTTTTGTATATTTGCTAATTTATAGTATTAGTTTCTTTTTTTAGGCGTAGCAAGTTTTCCTGAATTAATTTCAGATAATTACTATTCATATTAGTTGTATTGTTATAAAGAGAAGATATATATATATATATATATATATATATATATATATATATATATATATATATATATATGTGTGTGTGTGTGTGTGTATGTATGTATGTATGAATGTAGTGCAATTGTTATAATTGTAAATTACCTAGAAAATAATTCACTTCATCAGAAAACTAGCAAAAATTAAAGCATAAAAAAATGTAATTATCCCGAAAGGTGTGATGAATTTGGGAACATAAATTGTGTGATTAGAAATAAGTGTAAAATAGGTATTATTTGAGATAACGTGTTTTCCAGTAATTCGTAGAGGCTGATGTGTTTCCCGGCTATGAAGACTAATGAGGAAAGTATTGGAAAACTAAATACGATAACTGTTCGAAAACTAATTAGCATTTAGCAGCTAAATTTATTTTGTCGGAAAAGTATATATTTATTCAATTTACATTATACAATTGCTTTATTCGTTTTGCAGAGCAATCGATTGGTCTTATCTCTGTATTTACTTTTCTTAGTAGCAGTTATGTATTCTAACGTAAAATACGTACATGTAATTTGCAAACTAAATGTTTTTTTGAAATCATACTAACTCTTGCAATGTAATAAAGAATGAAAGTGTTATTAATAAATGAGTGTAAAATGTAATGTCATTTTTACAAAATCTGTATCATGAAATATTAGTGTAATTATATATATAATATTTATAAATCTTAGGGGACCCAACCCGAGCTTTCCGGGCTGCACAACATAGGCAGAAAACATATATGAATATTTAATTGAAAACTCTAATATATTTTTTACACTTAATATATTATTTTAAATTACCCATTACCACGACCAAAAAAAAAATTATATACAAAATATGAGATATGTATTGAAACAAAGTTTTTGAAATTTATTAAAGTAATAATTTTGTATTAACCGTATGCTGGGAAATAACACCCGTATGAAACGCCAAAAGATTTCGCTACTCACAGCAACTTTTTTTATTCCCCTACTTTCAGTTGTTTAAACTCGTATTTCTATTACACATCTGAAATCTCTGTTTTATTTATAATATTTTATTTATTGGTTGATGAATTTTAGTTTTAATTTCAGAAAAGAATATCAGGCAGAAACAAATGCTGAACTATTTATATTTGTTTAAGTGCAAACGGGTTAAACTTTCGTGATCGGAATGCACGCGATATAGTTTTTGAAAAACGTCATGCTTAACAATTATTTTAAAAACTATAAAAAATCGGTAAATCGTGTTACAGTTTTCAAACAAATTGCAATTTACTATTTGAAAATTGCATTGAACATTGCATTTCAACATTGCATTTTGCATTTAACATTTTGTTTTTGTTCGACGGTGTAAAATGTGAAATTGTGCAATAATTAGAATTACAAAACAAAAATAAATCACTAAGAGCACAATTTTTTGGTGAGGTTGTTGTCACCTTCAATTTGATGTCAGCGTTATTCGAAGCGCCTACAAACATGTTTGTGTTTTATAATATAGGTTTTTGCAATTTTGAAGAGATTGCACATTTTTAATGTTCATGATAAAGCTGATTACGACATCCAACAATTTTCTCTTTGGGTTTTTATAACTATGTTTGTTCTTAACTTGCTTTCGTTTTATTTTTTATAAACTCAAAACACATGAAATAACTGATATAAAACAGGTGTTATGTTACATAATCACATAATAAGATCACTAATTATAATTAGAATACAGCTAAAATGCTTAAGTTCTGTTATAAGGTGTTATGTATTATGATAAATAAAGCCCGACTAATATTTAATCAATTTAGTTTCACAAACATATATAAATTATTATATTTGTGGAATTTTTTAATAAAGAAAATGATAACACATATTAACATAAAATGTTAATAAATAAAGAAAATGTTATACACATGATGAACGTAAGCCAATTGAATTTGTATATAGAAAACTTTTTTAATTCTTTTATAAACGTTTCATTACGTTGTATTTGAAAATCGTAGAAATATAAAAAATAGTTATAAAACACACATAATCGAATATGCAAGTGCTTTTGGCAGTTTTATAAATTTCATAAAGTGCTAACTTTTTTCATAACTTATAAAAATATCATAATTAGCAATTAGGTAATAAAATACTTATCACAGGGTACCTACGTATCAGGGAATTTCTCAGTATTTTCTTATAGGAAAACTCGCCTTGTGTAATCCCAGGATTATGTAAGGTTAGTTTTTCAATAGGAAAATATTGGTATTTGCCCTGAAAAAAATCCCTTGACTCCCATAGGAATCCTGTGTTAATTCTACATACAAATACTATAAAACAATTAATAATAAGAATAATATTGACATTGATAATTGTAATAAAAATGAAATAGAAATGAATGTGAAAAAATATTTTTAGCTACAATATTCCTTTTTGGAGGTGTAAATATTGCTAAATACTTTCTTGACTACGTATAAAAGTTATTTAGCAACTTTATATCGAAAAAAATATTAGTCTCTTGAAACAAATAATAAAATAAACATACAAATACGTTCACTGCAAAATAATTAACATTCATTTAGATTCTTTAGTAACCTGAACAAAAATGGAAACTACAAACAATGTTATTTTAATGCTCCCTCTTTAGATTTAAAAAAAAAAAAAAACTTTTATGAGATGAAATTTACTTTATATTGTGATATTTTTCACTTTTTCATCATTTTATTTTGAGAAAGAAAATTCAAGTCAATATTTATAATGACACTTAATATAGACAATTTTGAAGTATTGAAACAAAATGAGAGAGTAAAAACATTCTGAAAAAAGAAATAGCAATGGAATACAAATTACTGAAATAATAGCGAAATTGCAAGTGGTTTGTAAAGCTACATATAATAATTAAAAAATTGTAGAATACCATTTTTTTAATTTTCTTCTACATAAGCAAATATTTTTCAGAAAGTTAAAATAAGAAAAAAAATGTGTAAGCAGTATTTAAACTGAATAAGACTTAAAGGCTATAGTAATTGACGTTAGGAATTTTTCAAACTATTTGGAATATTCACCATGTTTTATTTATTTTGGCTATTTTCAAATTATTTTCAAAATCTGAAAGAGAACATTTTTTCAACCCGTATTTTACATGAAGTCTGTTACTGAAGAACTAACCATGTAGATTTTTTTTTAAATTATTATTATAAACTTTTAAAATTAATTTGTATTGTATCGATATTTTTACAATAGGTAAAAAAGGTTTTGATTTTTAGCTCACAGGGTATCAAAGCCTGAGAGCTTATGTTCCCGCCGTTTCTGTATGT
This sequence comes from Maratus michaelseni, assembly GCA_963931845.1. Classification (NCBI taxonomy): domain Eukaryota; kingdom Metazoa; phylum Arthropoda; class Arachnida; order Araneae; family Salticidae; genus Maratus; species Maratus michaelseni. The sequence goes on along the minus strand of OZ007590.1, from coordinate 228,642,624 downwards.
ACGTACGTATGTATGTATGTATGTATGTATGTACGTAACGCGATAACTCTTGATAGAACTAACCGTTTTACTTTAAATTTTGTTTATAGGTTCCTTGTGATAAGGCGCTTCCCTGATTAGTTTTGGAGGTTCATTGGTTATGCATAAAGAGGGAAAACGGGGGGCTAACCCCCCATAATTTAGATAAATGAGTTTTTCATGCAGAATTATCTGATTTTGTTCAAATTTTGTATATAGGTTCATTTTGATAATGTGCTTCTGTCAATAGTTTTGGGGGTTCATTGGTTAAGTATAAAGGGGGAAAGGGGGATAACCCCCTAATTTAGATAAATGGGTTTTTCATGCAGAATTATCCGATTTTCTTCAAATTTTGTATATAGGTTCATTGTGATAATACGCTTCTCTGAATAGTTTTGGGGGTTCATTGGTTAAGTATAAAGGGGGAAAGGGGGGCTAATCCCCCCTTAATTTAGATAAATGGGTTTTTCATGCAGAATTATCCCATTTTCTTTAAATTTTGTATATAGGTTCATTTTGATAATGCACTTCTGTCAATAGTTTTGGGGGTTCATTGGTTAAGTATAAAGGGGGAAAGGGGGGATAATACCCCCCCCCCTAATTTAAATAAATGGGTTTTTCATGCAGAATTATCCGATTTTCTTCAAATTTTGTATATAGGTTCATTGTGATAATGCGCTTCTCTGAAAAGTTTTGGGGGTTCATTGGTTAAGTATAAAGGAGGAAATGGGGGCTAATCCCCCCTTAATTTAAATAAATGAGTTTTCCATGCAGAATTATCCGATTTTCTTCAAATTTTGTATGTATATTCATTGTAATTAGACACTTCCCTGATTAGTTTAAGGAGTTCATTAGTTAACTATGAGGGGGTAACAGGGGGATGACCCCCCCGTAATATATTGTTGATTTCTTTATTTTTCGAGGTCATATTTCAAATTCTTTGAAATAAGAGTACAATATACAATGAGTGTGTATAGCCTGTGAGCTCAATGCCCTCAGTTTAACTGGGCAGTTTTCTTTTTATTTATTCTGATATGTAGTCATTTATAGCAAATCATAATTTAAATTAAATACTGCATCGAATGAAGTTATTTAATTTCCCAACTATTTGGAAGACATTTTTTATTTGTTTTGACTCATTTTAAATTATTATTCCAAATGTCAAGAAGAGCTATTTTTACTTCAATATTTTAAATGCAAATTTGTACTATCATGTGCACATTTTTCATTTTTATGGTAAAAAGTGTTCTAATTAATTTGTAATGTTATTTCACTATTAGAAAATAGGAGGATTTTTTTATGTAGTCATTTATCGAATCATATTTGGTCATTTGTTTTTTACTTGTCAAGAAAGTGTGTTTCTCTCATAATTGATTAAAACTGGATGACATATTACATCTTGTAAAAAAAGAGACCGTCCAAAATAAAGTCTTTTTATTAAGAAAAATAGATAGAAATTCTTTTTATTTATTTTATTTTTCACAAAAATGAATGTTTGGATTTTTTTTTAACGTTATCTGATGAAATCTCTTATGTTTATATATTAAAAGTAAATACACAATAAAAAATCATGTATTAATATTAAAGTTTATAATAATAGATTAAGAAAGATTTGCTTTTTAATATATTTTAGTTAAGCAAAAATATATTAAGGTTATTTAGTGCTTTTCACCTTTTAAATATTATACATATATTTAAAATTAGATATTTTTTGGAAATTAACTTTAAATTTTCCTGGAGCTATACATAAGTTTTTACTGTAAACTGTTTGTCGAATTGCATTTACCTATAAGACAAAATTTCATGCAAATATATCCGTAAGAATAGAAAATGTAAAAGACAATATACATCCATAAGTTGAAAAAAATAAAGTACTTAGATCTTAAAAGGAATAAAAAAGTTCATTGATTATTTGAAATGAGTAAACCGAAAAACAGTTTTAGAAAAACAAAATATTATAGAAACTGACTTTATGTATAAAACTAGATACTATATTTTATGTTATTTATTTTATATTATTTTCTATGCATACCTACGGCAAGAGCTGACTGTCCTCTTAGACCATGAAAAATGTAATTACTCTATATCTCGAAAACTAACGGTAAACATAATCTGTAAATTCATACAAAGATGATTTTGGCAATGCTAATTTTATTTATATAAAACATTATACAGTTCATAAGATATGAATTTGGTTAATATGAATATATTAATAATTTTCGTAAATAAAAATATGCATTGGAATAAAAAAAAATTACCTAAATTATTTTTTGGTCCGCTCATTGTTTCTCGTTAAAAAAGAAACGTTTTAATGGAGTAATTTTTAGAGAAGATATAAATTAAAGTTTTCTTTGTGGATTTAGCATTAACATTCTCAATTTTTTATATCCTCCCAACTTTATGAAATATAACAAACTACATACGTTTTAGACTTATATAATCCTAGGAACAAAAATAAGTCAAAAATTTCAATATAAACTTTTTACAAAAGTTAATAAAGATTATGTAAAAGATCCCTAATGCAGAAAATGCTTTATTTAAAAAATAAGTCATTATTCCGATTCCAATGACAACTTTATTATACATTTTTTAACGATTTGCGAATAAAGCTAGGTGTACCTACTACATAAGTAAGACTGTGCATACATGCATGTTACATACTTACATATATTCATTTAAAATGCCTAAATATGTAGCGTAAGTCCGGGATAGTTGCCCTACTTAAGCACCCCTTCATTTTCTTTTAATAGTAATGATTTTTGTAGTGCACATGTAACTTATCTACTCCAAATTTTATGTAGAATTTCATAAAAATATAACTAATGTAAATACTAATGTATAACTAATGTAAATATAACTCTGATGTAAATACCATATAAAATAGTGTTTTTATCAAATAACTTAATCAATGATTTTGGCCATATAACCGAAACCATACGGTTAGATTCCCCATTTGATCTGGATAGATGACCCATTCGTAAAAGAATATGGAGCATAGGTAATTAACATTTGTAATTAAAAATCTGGATTTTGCATTTGACTTAATATCTTATTTACATCAAATTTAGGATTTTTTTTAAATGAGCTCGCAGGTTCTGTATATTAATCCTGCATTACACACCCACATCAAAGGATAATTGCTATTCCCAATTCTTCGAATAAATGGGTATAAAAAATTTGAAGCTCATCGGATATTTTTAACGAAGGAAAAACTTGTTTAATCTAAACTAAGAGGGATTACACCCACCCCCTCCCCCATATTTGTTTTATATTCGATGTACAAACTCTGGGAACTAATTCGGAAGCAAATTTAAAATTCTCAAATTGAATGTGTTAGATTTTTATGTTTCATTTTAGGTTTCATAATAAATGAGTTCGAAATATGAATACAAAGGATATGAATTATCACACAGAGTGAAAAAATGTCCAGCAAAAATAACTTATCCGAACCCGGATACCTTGGTATAGCGCACCAAGTGCTTTACCATTTAAACCACCAGGGCAACATCCAGTCTAGCATTATCTCACTCTTATATGGTAAGGCTACAACTTCTGCATCACAAGATGGAACGTCAATCATGAGCACAACTTGAGTGGCATGCATGAGACAAATTAAACCTAGTATCTGTGAATATTTACCGATACTGTGTTTAATTTGTCTCAAGCATACCACTGATCCATCTTATACACTTATGTATACATATATCACACACCTGGTAACATACGTCCATATTTAAATACAGCAAATTTTCAATACAAGCAGCAGAAAAAAACAAACGATATGTATAAAGAAAATAATAGTGATTAATAAGAAAGTACCCATAATCTTTATGTATACCACAACAATCGTAACAACAACGGGTTTGTTCCATAAAAAGCGCGTTTTTATTACAAATGACACGAAGATTTTTTCAGTGCTAGAAATCAAAAATAGCTATGGCACTTTGTAAACAGCATAGATAAAGCAATCTTAGTCTATTGCAAACACATTTTATTTAAATATAATATTTTAAAAATATATTATCCTTTTAAATATAAAATTGGTAGGAATATAATTAAAATCCATCTTCTATTTTATTACTGCCCGCTTTAAACGAATTTTGTGACAAAAGAAACGTGGTTTAATTGAATAAAAATGTAATTCAATTGTGAATTCATTCCGTTAGGAAGAGAGGTATTTGCAAAAATGGTTTATGTAATACACAGTGTTTGCGTGTTTTTATAGTTTTTATGTTAGTCGCAGGTTAATTCTTATGTACAGATGATTTTTAAATTAAATTTTAAAAATAGGGATTTTGTTATTATATTAGAAAACATAGACAAATTAAACCAATCTAAAACGCCTAAGGAATAGAAAATATAATTAGTTTCAGATCATACTGTATTTCTAATACAGTTTATTAAAATTTTAAATATATCATAAAAACAGGCGAAAACGTTATTCAAAATACAATAACTTTCCCAATTTTATAAACTAAAATGTCAGTGTGATTTCTTCTGTGATTTAACCCGGTCTACGAGGGTTAAAGATGTCCTATAGACTAGCCGGTGTGCAGAACGTAAGTGAAAGTCATTTTTATTTCAAAACTGTAATATATTTTTACAATTAGTTTATTAATCATAGATTGTTTACCAATTAACACAAAAGTGCATTTTTGATACTTGCCAGTAATTAACCACGAAATATTTTAAAATCCATAGCAAAGTTTTCATTTGGATTTTTCCAGTATGTAAGCGCGTAGTCGATTACTTGCCTGTTAACGTCCTGTTATTATTTGCGAAGTTTTATTTTTTTTTCTCGATTTATTTACGGAATGTTACTCGAAAACAAACAAATAATGAATTATGTACATTATTTTAAATGCAAATTGGTTAACTTTCGTAATGTGTTCATTTTTTTGATAGAATAATAAAATAAAAAATTCTTTTAAAAATTCATAAAATAAATCAATAAATGTAAATACAGTTTAAAAAAAAAAAAATCTTGCATTTGAAAGTGATTTCTATCTTCTCTGTTCAACGGTGTAAAAATGGAGTTTGTGCGATGATTGGAAGTTAAAAACTTTGCAATAAAAGAAATTGTTTGTTCTGATCGTTGCCACCGTCGAATTGACTTCGGCGTTACTCATGGACGTAATTTCTCTTTATGATATAGAGATAAGCATTTATTGTCTACATTCAACAATTATCAAATGGTTTCATTTACTGGGACTACTGATTGTCATCTACGCATGTACACGTAAACTGTCAGGCAATTACAGTTGCAACCTCGCTTAATAGCTGGGATTTTCTGAATTTCACTTTAGTTTCCAATACATCGTTTGTATTCTGATGTTTAGTATCAGCTAAATATTGTATATTATGATATTTTAAAGCTTTTTAGCTAAATGTTAATCGTTGAATTTTTATTATGTCTTGTTTATTAAATAACTATTATTCAGATTTTCTCTGGAACTATTAGTATCCACAACATGCATTTGAATAATTTTTACATATTCATAAAAAATTGAGGAGTGAAGGATTTTTCAACAATAATTATTTTGCTTGTTCAGAGGCATCATATAAAAATATATTTTTAAGAATTTTCGAAATTTAAAATTAATAATTTTATTACTTATATCTACAAATTAAAATTTCTGCATAATTTTAAGCGATTAAATATTTTTTATATCTAGTTTACCATAACATCTATGTTTGACATTCTAAGTTGCCATTTTGGTTATGCTAAATATCTTATTATAATTTATTTGATTTGATTAAATAAAATCAACAACAATCGAATTTCAGTATGTTCCTATGAATAAAAATGTTTTTATCTACATCAATTTTCATAAATATGTCGGCAAAAATTAATATGAATATTCTCGAATTTTTTTTTCATATTTAATACAAAATATTTCCATCCAATAAAAACTAGTAATGAATATTATTCAGGTAATGAAAAAAAAGTCATAAAAATAATTTGTTTCTTGGAACTTTTAGAAATAGTGCCTCAAACTATTCTGCAACGATCAACTAAATACATATTTAAAAAAAAATACGGATAATCTTATACAATTAAAAAAATACGCAACATTTAGTTCTCTCAGAATTCTCGTGCTTAATTTTTATCGATAGACTGCGCAATAAAAAAAACTATATCGTAAATCTAGTTATATTCTCTTAAAGAACGTGAATTTGCCGCTGCATGGTCATTTTTCCCGCGGCATTTAGGATTTCAAGAATAGAAAATGCTGTGTCAGATAGAAAAAAAAATGTTATTGAAACTTGTTCTTTGTGCTCAAATATTGGGTAGCTCTCAGCATTTCTCCACTTATTATGCGTTTTTAATAGTCACGTAAAATATTTAAAAAAGATCTTGCGTTATAACATCTATTGATTTGATTCTTACAATTTCGAAAAGTTTCCAAAATTTAACTAGACTTGTACATTGCTCTTTTTAATGTTTTAAAAGTTAGAAAATATTCAAACAAATATTTTTGAAATGCTTTTCAGTTCCCATGAGGTATATATATATATATATATATATACAGGGTGATTCATAAAAGATGGGCAGAACTTTAAGGGGTTATAGTACACTTAAAGACAAATAATATTAAATAGGAGACTAAGGGTCCCAGACGTATTCCCAAGGAGATAGGGGGCATTAAAGTTTAGGGTCCGAAATTTCAAATGATTATAAAACATGGAAAAATTGGTCGATTCGTTTGCGGTTTTTGCAAAAAATTTTCTTTATGCCAGTATTTTCTTGAAATAAAATTTTAAAGTTCAATTTCAAAAAATGCCGATAGGGGGCGCTTTAGACTTTGGAGTAACAAACAACTATTTTTTAACGTTATTTTTTGTATTTCTTTAAATGATTTCGAAAGCTTAGACTTAAACTTAAATTTTGATCTAAAAATCTGAGTCCTAACGAGTAGTTAAGTAGCGTAAACTGAAATTTGAAATTTGAAACCCTTCTCCCCCCAGAACAAAAATCAGTTATTCCCGATCTTTGTGTCGTAGATTAGGCTCTAACTACTGCCGCGTTTTGCTAAAATTATTCTTTATGTCAGTATTTTCTTGAAAATAAATTTTAAAGAAAATTTTCAAAAATTCCGATAGAGGGCGCTTTAGACTTTGGAGTAACGAACAACTATTTTATACCGTTATTTTTTGTGTCTCATTAAATGCTTTCTAAAGCTTAGACTTAAATTTTCAGCCCAAAATCTGAATCGTTAGACGTGGTTAAGTTTCTGGGGAGAGGGGTTTGAAATTTCTACTCCTGAGCACAGTTCAGTTTACCATGTCCACACATTGTGTGCTGTGATACGAGGTAAAAAGACACAAATTAGGATTATGTTACCAAAGCATATTTATTAACATGTAATCACAATAAATGTTCAAAATTGTGACCACCAGAGGTTATGCACGCAGAACAACGGCGACGAATGGAACGGCGAACATTCGCGAAAACATCAGGCTTTTCGAGCACTTCCCCTACAGCGGCGGAAAGTCTGGCGACCAGTTCCTCGGGGGATTCAATGGGTGTCTCGTATCACAGCACAGAATCGTTGGGCATGGTTAAGTAGTGCAAACTGAACTATGTTCAGAAGTTGAAATTTGAACCCCCTCCCCTCGCTACTGAACCACGCTCAGCGATTCAGATTTTGAGCTGAAAATTTAAGTTTAAGTCTAAGCTTTAGAAAGCATTTAATGAGACACAAAAAATAACGGTATAAAATAGTTGTTCGTTACTCCAAAGTCTAAAGCGCCCTCTATCGGAATTTTTTGAAAATTTTCTTTAAAATTTATTTTCAAGAAAATACTGACATAAAGAATAATTTTAGCAAAACGCGGCAGTAGTTAGAGCCTAATCTACGACACAAAGATCGGGAATAACTGATTTTTGTTCTGGGGGGAGAAGGGTTTCAAATTTCAAATTTCAGTTTACGCTACTTAACTACTCGTTAGGACTCAGATTTTTAGATCAAAATTTAAGTTTAAGTCTAAGCTTTCGAAATCATTTAAAGAAATACAAAAAATAACGTTAAAAAATAGTTGTTTGTTACTCCAAAGTCTAAAGCGCCCCCTATCGGCATTTTTTGAAATTGAACTTTAAAATTTTATTTCAAGAAAATACTGGCATAAAGAAATTTTTTTGCAAAAACCGCAAACGAATCGACCAATTTTTCCATGTTTTATAATCATTTGAAATTTCGGACCCTAAACTTTAATGCCCCCTATCTCCTTGGGAATACGTCTGGGACCCTTAGTCTCCTATTTAATATTATTTGTCTTTAAGTGTACTATAACCCCTTAAAGTTCTGCCCATCTTTTATGAATCACCCTGTATATGTCTAGTGATTCAGAATTCAAGTTATGGCGATTATCTCTTGAAAGATGATAGTAGAAAGTTAATTCAAGATTAAAAAATATATATACAAATGAAGTACAGATTTTAGATGTCGCATTTATTTTTAAAGGTATGCATACGTATTGAAATACTAAATTTATTTTTAAACAGACTTTAGATCTTATGAATTATATTTAAAAACATTTATTTAATGCGAGTAAAACATTAAACATTGCATTTTCCTACGACCAAAACTCACCTAGTTATGATGCTTTAAAACTTATGAAATTTCGAAGCATTCCGGCACTAACAAATCGGTTGTGCATTTTAAAGAGACATTTTATCGACATCTAGACATTTTAAATGTATGAATTATTCTTCCAAGCTTATTCTGCCAAGTAGTTTGTGAGTTATGTTTAAAAAACTACTCACATAGCAATGTGTTTTGCAATGATTATAAATGATTTTAACATTAGGAGTTTCAAAATTTAAACCTTTAGAATTTCTAAATTGGTTTACCGAATGACTTCTTGTTTGATTTTCAAAGGTAAAACGTGCCACAAAATGCAAATATGATGTCAAAATTAAGGGTTAGTTTTAAAAATGTTAAAGTTTGTTATAATTTCTACATGTAGATGGTCCCCTAAATAAAATTTAAGTATAGCATTAAATAGTCAACGCTATTACTAACCGATTAGTACCGGTTACATTTTTATACGATACGTTTTGTCACAGAGAGTGTAATTTTTTTTTCACGATTGTACATGTTGCTTGCTTATAAGACTTGCCTTTTAAATCTAGACAGCTTATTGCATCGTCGATATCTTTCTGATTTCCAGGATAATTGAGTGACATTTTTATATGTAGAGCACGAGAGGCATGGGTAAGTACATGGGTAAGAGCACTGCACGGGAGGAGTCGCCACATATATATGTTACCCTTCACGGTTAACTACTATACTGTGAAAACGAAAATGTGCTCTCCAATGAGCATGCGCAGTTACGGATTATAACATGGAAAAATTCATATCTTATCAAATATTCAATATATTCATAAAGTTGAGGACAATACACTGCACTTCTAATAGGCAAAGGGAATTTTCAATTTCTGAAGTTTCGGCGAATATCTGAAGAAAAAAATGGAAAATTGTTCTTGCACTTGGGGAATGGAAATTCATCTTTTAAGCTATTCTAACAGCTAATAATCACAGCTAGTCCTGCAACTGAATTTATTTGTATGTGTCTGCATATGAACAATTAAACGTTACGAACTGTATAATGTATAGAAAAAATTCTGTAGTGGATCTCCGTAATCCATTGTAATTTCATTATGTTTCAAATGTGATAACATCAATAATAGGCATCGCAAATTAATTTTTCCCATACACCATAAAGTAAGGGAATTTTTGGTACGTACCTGTGTACGAATTACAAATGCTACTTATTATTTACATCGCAGCGCACATGTTGAAGTCTACCTCATTCATGCATATCAATTTCATCATGTTTGGCATAACCTAACATCAATAAAATGCACCGCAAACAATTTTCGACAAAGGCCATAATTTAACGGAATTCTTTTATATGTCCCTTTAAACGAAATATAAAGCTATACACTTCATATTAAATACCAGAACATTGTATAGTAAACCTCAATAAAATATAAAATTTGCGTGATAATCCGAGAACTGTTATGGGCAGACGGCAGACCGACAAATCGAATCAATAAATATTTTTCAAATAAGTTGGAAAGAGTTAAAAAATGATAATTATTAGAAGTGCAAGCAATCATTTCCTATTCTAACTGGTGGTAACTATGTATCGATTTTTTAAAAAGTAAATTATTATTTTGAAACTAAATGTATAGTGTTTCCTTAAAGTTATTCTTAATGTTTACAATAAGCACATAAAGTATTTCGGAAAATGTTCCAATACTTTTCCGTAAACTTCTAAAATAAATATTTACTTTTAGTATCACACATATGAAAAAGTATGATTTCTTTGTCATACCATTTTGACTAAAATCATCCCTCTTAGATTAGCATAAACAAATATTTCGAAGATAACAAAAATGCCTGAGGGCTCGGCTTACAGGCACATGTAGATTTCAAAGACGCAGACAGTGGGGCGCCTGTTTATTGGGAATTGCAGAAAAAATGAACTTTTTGCCATGATGCAGCAGTTGGGACCGCTCACTTCGAAATCTGCCTTGTCTGTAGGCGGGGCCGGCAGGGATTTTTTTGTTTTTAATTTTTTATTGCTGTAAGGGTTGGTCCTATAAAACACTTGTCAAAATAAAAGTTTTAGATAATATTAAGAGGATTTATAATAAATTTAATCGGATTTAATATCTTGTGAATTGACGAAGTTATGAATTTTTTTCTTCTGAAACCCATCTTTCCCCCCCCCCTTGGGGCCATTTTTAATGATATCAAAATTCTGACATACATAAGTTTTTGGCACATTTCCAGTAATAATAACTTTAAACGGATTCGATACGTATCATAATTAAGAAATTATGGTTTTTTTCTGTTTTCACAAAAAGCCCCCTATTTCCACCCCCTTGGTTCGAATTTGCTCATTAACGAACCTATGCCCCTTGATTTTATGTATCAATGGAAGAGATTTGTGCAGAATTATTGAAGTTCTCGTGTCCATAAAAAAGTGACAAAGATAGATAGATAGATAGATAAAGTTTTGAACTGGAGCTGATTTTGGGTTTGGTGAGTCATGATCGGCGTAAATCTGCAAATTTTTTTCAGAAATTCCAAATTAGGGGAGAATGTAATAGGTAGTATTTCTTACGAAATCTACCTAAAAAATGAAATTATCCATGACCAAAATGATCACGCTTATATATTATGGGTAGTGTTTCACTTCAACGTCATGGAAAAGGTATTATGGTTTTCCTCTAATTCTTTGTGCAAAACATTTACATGGTAATCTATGTTTATTATTTAAAATATAAATTTTAATGTAAAAAAAGAATGCAAATGAAGATGTAAAATTTTCATTATCAATGGAAGAAACAAAGATAATAAAGTTGAAGACTAATGACCAAATGCATTTCTTACTGTATAACAAGATTGTATTCATTTAATAGTTCATTTTTAAAAAAAAAAAGGTTTTGAAATATGCATAAAAATGTGCCAAGGGAATTAAATTTTTTTTTCGCTTGATTCATAAAAGAAAATTGCGAGTTAATTGTTAAAATTAATAAGTAATCTGGCTAAATCTTTCCTTAACATTCACAGAGTCATTTGATGCTTATATTTGATAACTAAAATGGCTTTAATATAAATCTGCTTTAATATAACCAGAGAAAATACTGTTGGAATAAAGTCCATAATGTATGTATAATATAATTTTTGAATTAAAAAGAAAGTATAACTATAAAAAGTACTCTATTCATAAAGCGGCTCCGAAAATGCCTTAGGGGAAAAGCTTATAAACATTAGAAATTGCAAGTAATTGTTCAAATTTAGTTTAATATAATTTAGAGATACTTATTTTTAAAATAATTTTTTTTTGTAAGTTTCTAGATCATTAATTATACTTTTTTCGAAAAATATCACTTTCTATAAATTATAATTAATGAGAGTATTATTTGTTTTAGTTCATGAACGTATATTTTTTATATTTTGATGATGGTTTATTATTTTAAAAAAGTATTTTTTTTGTTTCATAATTAAGAAAGCATTGTTGCTTGCAAACTTATAAAATACACAAATTTCTTTGATACTATTGTACCGTATTTCCACGAATATAGAAACAGGTCTTATATTAAAATTTGATACAAAAGGTTTAAATTCGAAGGTAATTTTCATGCACATTAATTTGCATTTATTCATATACAACAATATCTAATTATTGGAATACTCATTTAAAAAACTCTAATTTAATGCGTGGATATTAATTCAATCTATATTTTTGCGGGGATTTGTGTCATAAAATTTATATTTTTCTTTATTCATTGCGTCACAATGACGTCATTTTCACAGACTTTTATTCTACTAGTTCCAAAATTACAAACTAGAGGTCTTAGTCGCAATACTGGCGGAGCAAAAAGGCAGTGAAAATTACGTGTTTTAACGCAGTTATGTAAAATTGTTTTTCAGTATTATGATAAAATGACGCTATTGTTTAGAGATGGATACATTCCGTTATTCTGAAATTAGGATGCCAAATCTTGAAACGACGTCATTTTTATAAAATATTGTAATTTAGAATAATGTTTACTTCTCCGGTAATAAAATTAAAATCTTATTTTCTTAAAGGCGAAACGTTAGCGTATTTTTGAGTTAGGTGTTATTTACGATTATCCAGAAAAATCATGCCAGTTCTTCAAATTCGGACAGGACTATTTTTCGGGGAAACACTGTATAAAGAAAAATACCATGCAATATTTCTAATAAATACCAAAGTATTCATAAAAGAATAAATTACTCAAGTAGCACAGATTGTGGTCGCATCCTTGGCAGTTTGTGTAACCTGTTGCCAAATTTTAACGTTGATTTGCCAACACAAGCGCTTCTAATTTTTAGGCCAATTATTGTTATTCAGCCAAACAATAATAATTCCGTCAGACCATATCTCAATTGTACGGCTATCTGAGCATATGACGGTTGGGACATTTTTGCCAAACGCTCCGTTGGTCAATGGTACGGCAGGACAGACATTTCTAACTATGGGCGAACGAGGCACAGAAACTAGCCAACATTGGCCAAACCATTTTTCCGCTCCTTGGATAGAAAAAATTAATTACATTAAATCAATTTCATTTTCTTACGAAATCGTACATAAGTGCATCATTTTTACTATATAATTTTAAATATTAAGTATATTTTTTTTACTCTACCGAAAACGCAACTCTTATTTATTATTTGTTTATTAGTACAATATGTACTATATACAATATACAGGGTGATTCATAAAAGATGGGCAGAACTTTAAGAGGTTATAGTACACTTAAAGACAAATAATATTAAATAGGAGACTAAGGGTCCCAGACGTATTCCCAAGGAGATAGGGGACATTAAAGTTTAGGGTCCGAAATTTCAAATGATTATAAAACATGGAAAAATTGGTCGATTCGTTCGCGGTTTTTGCAAAAAATTTTCTTTATGCCAGTATTTTCTTGAAATAAAATTTTAAAGTTCAATTTCAAAAAATGCCGATAGGGGGCGCTTTAGACTTTGGAGTAACAAACAACTATTTTTTAACGTTATTTTTTGTATTTCTTTAAATGATTTCGAAAGCTTAGACTTAAACTTAAATTTTGATCTAAAAATCTGAGTCCTAACGAGTAGTTAAGTAGCGTAAACTGAAATTTGAAATTTGAAACCCTTCTCCCCCCAGAACAAAAATCAGTTATTCCCGATCTTTGTGTCGTAGATTAGGCTCTAACTACTGCCGCGTTTTGCTAAAATTATTCTTTATGTCAGTATTTTCTTGAAAATAAATTTTAAAGAAAATTTTCAAAAAATTCCGATAGAGGGCGCTTTAGACTTTGGAGTAACGAACAACTATTTTATACCGTTATTTTTTGTGTCTCATTAAATGCTTTCTAAAGCTTAGACTTAAATTTTCAGCCCAAAATCTGAATCGTTAGACGTGGTTAAGTTTCTGGGGAGAGGGGTTTGAAATTTCTACTCCTGAGCACAGTTCAGTTTACCATGTCCACACATTGTGTGCTGTGATACGAGGTAAAAAGACACAAATTAGGATTATGTTACCAAAGCATATTTATTAACATGTAATCACAATAAATGTTCAAAATTGTGACCACCAGAGGTTATGCACGCAGAACAACGGCGACGAATGGAACGGCGAACATTCGCGAAAACATCAGGCTTTTCGAGCACTTCCCCTACAGCGGCAGAAAGTCTGGCGACCAGTTCCTCGGGGGATTCAATGGGTGTCTCATACATAAGAGCCTTCAATCGTCCCCAAAAAAAGAAATCGAGGGGTGAAAGATCTGGCGAGCGAGCAGGCCAAGCAACAGGACCACCTCGACAAATCCATCTGTTCGGAAATGTGATGTCCAGATAGTTGCGGACGTCTCGTACGTAATGGGCTGGCGCTCCATCGTGCTGGAACCACATGACCCGCCGGATGCGTGGAGGAACAACGTTTAACAGGTCTGGCAGCACATGTTGCAGAAATGTGAGGTATGTTTTACCGTTGAGGCGTTCAGGAAGAAGGTACGGTCCGATTAGGTGGTCTCCGAGGATTCCTGCCCAAACATTGTTGGAAAAGCGTCTCTGATGAGCATGTGGATACGTAGCATGTTGATTGACATCCGCCCATACGTGTGCATTGTGTGTGTTAAATGTACCTTCACGTGTGAAGGTACATTCATCGGTGAAAAGCACAGTTCGTCCAAAATGTGGATTTAGCGCGTTCTGCTGCAGAAACCAGCAGGCGAATTCAATACGATTTGGATAATCCCCTGGAGACAGTTTCTGGACTCGTTGCACATGAAACGGGAGCAAATGTTCATCCTTCAGTACCCTCCAAGTCGTGGACTGTGAGGTATCCACCTGGCTAGCCACTGTTCGTGTACTTGTACTTGGCTGCGCCGCTACTACATCCAGAATGGCTTCTGCAACAACTACTGATTCGTCCTTTTTTGCACGACCTGCATTCGACCGGGAAGCGAGAAATGATCCCGTCTCACACAACTGTCTGTGCAAGCGCTCGAAAGTTTTGCGGTTAGGCAACCGCCTGTTAGGAAATCGCTCTCCGTACATTCGTTGTGCCTCTGCACCATTTCCATCTGCCGCTCCGTAAATTAAATGCATCTCAGCCTTTTCCTTATTCGTGAAGGGCACCATCTTCCGATTCATTACTACAGCGACTTACACTTGACTCACCGTTCAGTGGTTTTTATGCCTGAATCGTGTCGAAATTTTGCATACGTGTTCTTCTTCTTCCCCATTTGACATTTGCATACTTTCTGTTTCCTTCTTCACCCGGTGACTAGCGTCAGGAATGGAGCTTTAACGTTTGCATGAGCGACGTTTCCAACTGTGCCAGTGCCTTTATGAGTGAATTCCGACTATGCAGTCCTTGACGAAAGTTGTATTTTTGCCTCGTATCACAGCACAGAATCGTTGGGCATGGTTAAGTAGTGCAAACTGAACTATGTTCAGAAGTTGAAATTTGAACCCCCTCCCCTCGCTACTGAACCACGCTCAGCGATTCAGATTTTGAGCTGAAAATTTAAGTTTAAGTCTAAGCTTTAGAAAGCATTTAATGAGACACAAAAAATAACGGTATAAAATAGTTGTTCGTTACTCCAAAGTCTAAAGCGCCCTCTATCGGAATTTTTTGAAAATTTTCTTTAAAATTTATTTTCAAGAAAATACTGACATAAAGAATAATTTTAGCAAAACGCGGCAGTAGTTAGAGCCTAATCTACGACACAAAGATCGGGAATAACTGATTTTTGTTCTGAGGGGAGAAGGGTTTCAAATTTCAAATTTCAGTTTACGCTACTTAACTACTCGTTAGGACTCAGATTTTTAGATCAAAATTTAAGTTTAAGTCTAAGCTTTCGAAATCATTTAAAGAAATACAAAAAATAACGTTAAAAAATAGTTGTTTGTTACTCCAAAGTCTAAAGCGCCCCCTATCGGCATTTTTTGAAATTGAACTTTAAAATTTTATTTCAAGAAAATACTGGCATAAAGAAAATTTTTTGCAAAAACCGCAAACGAATCGACCAATTTTTCCATGTTTTATAATCATTTGAAATTTCGGACCCTAAACTTTAATGCCCCCTATCTCCTTGGGAATACGTCTGGGACCCTTAGTCTCCTATTTAATATTATTTGTCTTTAAGTGTACTATAACCCCTTAAAGTTCTGCCCATCTTTTATGAATCACCCTGTATACAATATATATATATATATGTGTGTTATGAATCTGGATATTAACATAATATAAATGTAAAGCATTATGACAGAAATTTTGTTTTAATAAAAAAAATTACTGAATGAGTTTTATAAATGCGCTAGAATCATCTGCAGTAAATATATCTGATTTTGGCAAAATATCATTTTTTTAATATTTTCTGGCATAGTTGTTAAACTATTGTACTGGCTGATAACAATTTTTCATTTTATATTTTAAATGTCCGATGGCATGGTGATTTTATCAATTCCTTCCTACCCCGCCCCTTCCAAAAAAAAAAAAAAAAAAAAAAGCCAGAAAGAATTAAAAAGCAAAAAAAAAAGTAATGTTTGAGGAAATCTTCCAAATTAGATTCATTAAGGGGAGATTTACTATCTTCGGCCAAAACAATGTATGCTTAGGGAGGTTTTTTTTTTTTTTTTTTCCACTACGATAAATATATCAATTCATTTTTTTGCACTATTTTTATTGAAATTTGGTTGAGATCCATGTGTTTTTTCAATCAGAGAATTTTATTTTAAACTTTTCTTCATCTGACGAAGAATATATGCCATGCCCAGCGAATCGCGCGGTCATTTTTATCTCAACACAGTCATCTGAAACCATTTTTTGAGTTATATTCTGAAAGATTATGATATTCTTTAGAACTTATACCAGCATTTAGTTTAAGAGAACTCAGCACTCTTTGACCTTTCTTAATGTACTAGAGCATTTCCACTTATCTCTTATTCATATTATTAGACATTATTACCGGATAAACTCATTTTAACTGGCAAAAAAATTATTTTGTTGGTAAATTTAATATATATATTTTTTAAGATGGATTAAAAAAAAAATTCTACTTCAATTTAGTATATCAAGCAGGGATTTTTTTTTTATTTATAGGTGTCTACTCTATAATTTTAAGGTCTATTTTGCAATTAATGAATTATTTTTAGAGAAAAAATAAATAAAACGCATATATCTCAGGGAAAATGATGGGAAAAACAAGGATTTTGTTAGATTTTTATTTCTTTTTCTTATTATTGTATTGCAAACCAATCCATAATTTTATTAAGTAGATAATACTTAATATATAAAAAAATAATCATGACATTTTAAAAATAATTGTTAAAATATTATTAGCTTCTTAAACAAAGCAAGTTTTCAAAAAAGACCAAACTGTGAAAAATTTTAAAAGCTAAATTTTTAATGCTAAAGATTTTATGATTAGCAAAAATTATTAAAAACTGTTTCATTTTTCTTAATACTAACTGAATATTTTTGCAAATTATATACCTCTAAGTAACAAATGTTACAGTTGTATTTATGAATATTTTAAGGTGCAAACATTGTAGTGGTTGTGACATTTAACCACTTGACAGTTTCGTGTTTTTTTTTTTACTTTTCACAATAAACTAAAAATAGCGTCATAACACCACATTTTTGTACTAAAATATTCTTCTTATAAAATCGAAAAATGCCACAAAAGTAATTTAGCAAAGATTATATTTAAAAATTAGTAGTATACAAACGCTTTTAGTAACGAAGCAAGCAAACTCTTCTTGTCCGAGCGACGTCCGCGCAAAACAGTTAAGTGGTTAAAGGGCTGGAAAAATAATAAAGAGTGTTTTTACTACACTTATGTCAGATTGTTTTAAAACTTCGCTCAAATATATTAGAGGTACCAAAGTTTATTTTTATCAAAAATAAAATAAAATAAAATAAAACAATATCGATACTTTTAATCTCTTTTGACGATTTGAAGAGTACCAAGTCCCCTTAAAACGTATAACTAGCAAAATGGCGGTGATTTAAAGAACAAAGCTTAGTCGTTAGCTTTATTTAAAGTTTAGCGACTTATAAAAATATTAAATTATTTAAAAATATACATATTGTTGGTAAACATTCGAGAGAATATAATAATCTTTCAGAATCAAACTCAAAAATTGATTTCAGATAATTTAATCGTGAGAAAAATTACACCCCGATTGGAATTTCACGGAACATACTCTCCGGAATATGATGCAAAGTTTCAAATATTTCATATTGGTAAAATTCATGGAACTTTTCTAAGTTTAAATAAATATAGTACAAAAAATCCTAAATTGATAAATGTATCCTAGTTTAAGAAGCGATTTCCCCCAAAACATTCTTTATTTTAATCAAAGTTAATAAACAGCTGCCTAAAATTAAATTAAATTAAAGCAGAAAATTTCAACCTATATAAGGTAAAGCTAGGATAGTCTGCGCACAATTCAAAAGAATAGCAATAAAAAATCTAAATATTAATTTTTTGCTAAACTATTCATGAATAATTTTTACTTCATTTGTTTTTTATGCATTTCCATTGCTATTTTGTTGTTATGTTGCAATTTAATAGAACAGTTGTAATAAAACCAAGAAAGTTATTTTGCGCAATCTGTCTTTACAGGGTTGGTGTGATTGCGCACATGGTTAGGAGAGATTGTTACTAATAATAACTACAATTAAATTGTTAACAATAATAATTACACTTAAATGACATTGCTGTAAGGTTTTTGTGAACAAATATTATTGTATTAGGAGTGAATATTTCAACCTAATGATTAAAGAATCAGAAAAAGGAAATAATTTAAAAAGCGATTAAAAATTTTCATTAAAAGGAAAAAAATTAAAGAATCAGAAAAAGCAAGTCCAGATAAGATTACAAAATCAAATTATGTTACTTAATAACAAGTTTAACTTAAAATTTGTCCATTTTCATTTTTCATTTTTTTATGCAAATTTACCAATAAGCTGCGTAATCTCTTCTAGCATGGAAACTATTGGGAACACTGCGCCATCTCTCCTAAGTAGCAGATGCGCAAACTCTCCAATTTTGGTAGGAGATATTGCGCGACCTTTTATTTAAACATCCCCTCTTCTAAAACGAACCGTTGATTTTCACATTGTTAATCTAGATTAGTAGCTTATGAGAAATCGTTTAAGTTTAAAATATTTTGTACTATTGACATTGTACAGAAATTCTGATGAATAGCTATGAAAATTGAAGCACTTACTTTGGGAAAACAAAACAAAATAGCAATACTTTATCTTAGACGCTCAAAGCAATCAACGTGCACGTTCAAGTAGACACTCCACTACTGTTGTTGTACAACTACCTGGAGTCGCTGCGCGCTCACTCAACTCCTTCCCCCCGAACCTCTATGTGCGCAATCTCTCCGACCGCGCCATCTCTCCTGGCTTTACCTTACACTGAAAAAAATCATTTTAGAGAATTTCTGTTGAAGGATTGATGATTTATTTTTAATTGTTGGAGGAAAACAACAAACGATTTATATTTTACTGTGATTTTAAAAGTAAAGTTACTGATGCCATGATAGAGACAGTTTAAAATCTGTTTGGTATAAAATGAACTTTCTCAGGGGAAAAAATGTCTCTTCCAGTACGTGAAATAAGAAAGCCTGGACCTTCTAGATGGTTTAATACAACTTTCCCTCTGTTATTTATAATCTAAAAAAATCTAAAAGACAACAAGACATCCTTAGAATGCAAACTCTGAAGCTTTTTAGATTGGTAGTTGTGGGATATAATTTGTTAGAACAAAGCTGACTTTTGCCAACAAAAGCAAGTAATTTTAATTCATCTATTCAAAACTTTCAAATTGATTTCATTCAAACATCTGAATATATTTTTTTCTAAACGGAATTGCATACCCCTAGTTGGTATGTAGAATAAATTGTGTTTCAAGATCATTCAAATATTTTTGCCTTGCAATTAAAAAATGTTCTTAAGGAAGTCTTAAACTATGCCATGTAAGAGATAACTGACTTAAGATTCAGTATTGTGTACGATATTTTTATTGTTGGGAGCAAGAAATTGGCCAATATATAAGTAAAAGTGCTATAGTTCGAACACATTTACCATACAAACTGTTCATTATTTAGTTTAAGAAATTCCTATCGTGTATTTTCTTCTAAGACGTACATGACACAATTCTAGGTATGAGCAATTTATATAATTTTTTTTCAGTAATTTATTTTTAGGTTAAATTTATTATTGTTTCTGTTTTTTCTCCTCGAAGATTAAAAAAAAAAAAAAAATCAAATATACAAATGCATTTCAGTTACACAAATTGCATGCGACTATTTTAAGTTATTCTTTTTAGTTTCTATCATAATACTAATAATTTAACATTTAAATTAAAAAGAAACTAAAATAGATGACATTAAAATAACATTGTCCGGATATTTCAACTCTATTTTAAAACATCATAAGTAAATTTCTAAGTTATTTAAAATGGAAACATCTTAATAAAAGCATTATTCGTATTATTTGAATATATATTTGATATAAAATTAATATTTTGATTGGGTATTAGTGTTCGTTATTTGAATCATATATTTCTGTTATAAGACTCTCTTTTTTAATAATTGTAAAAACATCGTGATTTCGATAAATCATGCATAATTATAAACATGCAAAAGCGAAATATCATGTTACTAAAAGGATGGAGTGATCTAACTTTTATCTATTTCAAATAATATTTCATTTAAAAAGAATAGTTCTTATTACTAAAAGATTCTCTCCCTAGGCATTTGTGACTGCTTTGAATATGCTTAATGTGCTTCAATATTTGTTTTAAATATAAAAAAAGTGTAATTTTAATGTTTATCTAAATATTTAAATGGGATTCTTTCCTACATCCTTTAAATTGCAGTGAATGACATACTGTTATCAAATGAAGTAGCTTACATCTATGTAAGTCTTTAATTACCGATTTGCTTGCTTGGTTTAGCATTCTTAATTAACGCAGACAGTTTTAATACACGAAAACAAAGCATTTTTATTTACAAAAATTCGCTAAGATACATCAGCAGCTTTAAAGTCTCATGCATATGCAAATTTTGAATATCTCTCAAATTTCTAAAAAAAAAAAAAACAGCTGTTGCGGCATATTTATTTTAAACAATGCTAAAGTAATAAATTGAATTTGACATTACTAGGACTTAAAAGGATTATATACTTTTCGAAAAGAAAGTTAAAGAAAAAAATTAAAGGAGAAGTAAATAGGTTTTCTATTCCTTTCTTCATCCCATTATACTCTCTTTATAATACCTCGTAGGCATTATGTTGCGAAGTGCTCAAAGATGCTTGTTTGTTTTTTTATATTAAAGTTACTTTTAATATCTAAAAGGTATTTGAAACTTCCAATTTTTTTGTAATTTACTTGAAGTTTCCATATTCTTCTTTGAAGTGGATATCATAGTATAAATCCTTTATTTTCCGATGATTGAAAAAATTTAGATTAGGAAAAATATTTATATTTTAAAGTAGCTTTTCCAAATAAACGAAAGATATTTTAATGTTTATATATCTAATGTTTATAGGTTATTAACGTTCAACAGTTTTAACCTCTTTTATAACTTATTCATTGGATTTGTGTTTACACTGTATTCTCATTTTCTTTATTTTTAATTATACTTATATGCATGCCAAAATTCAAAACTATCATTCTGTACCTAGCATAACTTTAAAAGCTTCATTCGTTGGTATATTATAAACAAGAAAGTTTTATTTACCTAGAAAGTCACTGTAAATGTGTTGTATTTGACTGTGATTGACGTATCCTCGAAATAAAATGAACTTGTCAGTTTTATAGTAAAATAATAAAGACATTATTTCTTTTAATTGTATTATCTGCATAATTGCTATAATAAAAAATAACATTAGCGAAATACGCAATTGCTTTCGCTTTGATCATATAGATAGCTTCGAATATTGCATGATTTCAATTGTTATATCATCGAGCAACTGGCGGGTCCCTTTCTGTGGTTTCGACCCGACTCCTTTGGTGGAGGAGGTGACCGGGAGCGGAACGGTGCGCGGACGCTCCATGGTTTGCGTTCGTTGCGAGAAGGGGACAGAAGACGACCGGTCTGGGTTCCTCATCGTGGTCCGCCAGTGGAAGGGATTTCTGAAAGCCGAAGACACTGCGCTACAGCCCACATGGGTTCCGGCCCAATGAGGACTGTGGGCCGCGGGTCTTCCCCTCGTAAGCGCAGGTTCTATGCGACGCGAGGATCGGCCAATGCTCGGAGCCTCCTCCGTAGGTGGTGGAAAGTTTTCCCGCAACACCGTTCCCAGAGACTACGAGAGTCTCTGGTTCAGCGGTTGTAGCCAATGCCAGCCGGATCTCTCCAAAAACTTGACCGAGGAATTGACGGAAGCAAGGATCGATCTCTGTAGAGCAAGATGGTGGTGACTCTGTAGTTCGTCGAGCGTCGGGAGATACGGCGCGGCAGCAACTATCTGCGACGTAACGGCGGCAGAGGTGAAATCAGTCGTCTAAGACGACCACCACACATCCTCTGAAGCTGGAGAGTTGTGAGCCGACCTCAATGGTCACTGGAGGGAGTGCCCGAGTCGAAGAGACGGTCACTATCCAAAGGCGTGTGGCAGAACGCGCCAGGGACGCGAACGTTCTCTTCGGCGGAGGAGTACTAGCCCGCTCTCCTCCATGTGATTACAGGGAACCGGGCCGGAGGCTGCCGACTAACACGGCATCGATCAGCCAAAACTCGAGACCTCGGTCCGAAACCCCAGTCCGGCACGTCTCTCGTGCAGCCAGGAGTTTCCACATCTGGCGGGCGGAAAAGTGGCGTGCTCTAACTAATTCTTCGCTAACCTCGATCGGGCCCGTCTCTTTGGCGCGCTTAGAGGGAGTTTCCACGTCCTCTAGAGTCCGATAGTGGTGTCTTTAGGATTCTTCCGTTTTTTGAGTGATATGCCATGTGGATGATCTCGTAGTTCTGGAGTCGTCGCTGGGTTACCGTCTAGTTCCGCCTAGAGGGGTTCAACCTCGCGCCATACTACGTAGGGACAGCCTATCCGAATCCCCTCTATGGGAAAGAGCCGAATTTCCTTGTGGTTCTGGGCCGGAGAGAGGCACCTTCCGCTCTTTTTTAGTGTGAATAACATGTGAACCTCATGGCCGAAGAGACCAGTTGCTTGCCCTTCTATGCACGTAAACGTTCGGAAGCCGTGGAAAAGCAAGAGCCGTCGAAGTAACTCGACATATGACCTAGCGACCGTTTCCCCTTATGAGGTTTCGCGAGCGAAGCCATCGGGGGTTCTTCGTCGGTTCATCAGGTGTTTGTTCCATGCGGAAGTTTCCCTTGAGCGCGGTTACTGGCTCAGCGACCTATGTGGTCGATACCTGGTAAAGTGGTTTAGGGTCCGCATTGGAGAGCGGCCCTTGGCCGATTGCAGCGCCGAAGCGAGACAAAGCTTCTGGTCCGTTAAAAGTCGTTTAGAGATTTGGACACGATGGTCGGATTCGTGACGCCGGGCTCCCCCGTGGGCCTCTGGCGGCACATGTTAGTTTTATATCATCGAGTAAAACAACTGTACTAACAACTTAATCTACTGATGTTTAATGAGTTTTCAAGTAATTTCCAACTATGCAATTTTCAATCTATTGAAAAGATATCGTAACAAAACCAAATAGTTCTTTAATGCAATAACGTTAATTAACCTATGCAGTACAATAAATATGCAAAACTAATGATAATATATGGAAGTAGTATTACCTCAATTGACGACTGATTGTCCAAGCTTCTGAAAAATACCGTCTTCTTGTAATGTTAGAAATGTGTAATTTTAAAGAAAATGCAAGATCGATAGAATTAAAGTTTTCTTTCTAAAAGCCTTGCATGACATGTCTTGAAAAAAATGCTGTCATAGAACGTGAGTGGTTTGCATTTTAGCCCATGTTAAAAAAAAGTAGATAACTGTAAAATGCTCATTTACACTATACACTATACATTTAACATTTGTAACAGTTGATGAGTCTGAACCACCTCGTCATGTTGAATGTTTATATCTTAATTGAAATAGAAGGCTTAACACTTTAAAAGTCTTAATTAAAATGAATTGAGGTCAAATAATGGTGTGGCAAAAATTTTAAGAGTTACCAATCTTATGAAAGGCTGTCTCAAAACATCAAAATGAATATATTGTACAGAACTTATCAACATACTTATATTACTTTGTCTGAAATGCGCTAATAGGAAAAGTGGACACCATCCGTGTACAAAATACATTGTGTTGGACACTTCATGTTTCGAAAAGTGGCTGAGAGTACGTATGATGTCACTGCTTTCGTTGCTGCGCTTTTCTTCACATTATACACATTATACACATGCTCTTGCAACATTATAATATTGCGTAGAAAACAACCTAAGGCTGCGTATAGGCCAAGTACTGCGAAAAGAGCCCTGAATTATATTTGTGGGCTTTCTTTTCCAAATACTTTTTGGTTAATTGTATCCTTTTTTATGGTTCTTCAAAGATTTCGAAGCAAAACGAGCAACATCAACAATACATTATCCCTATGAGAGATGATTAACATGTCAGGGACCCTCCTACAATATCGTCGAATTCTCCTGTCGTAAAATAAATAAATGATTACTTCAAATAAGCCAAAAAAAAGTTTCCACTCTCTGTTGCTTTGGCGTATCTCAACTTTAAATTTCTTTAAAATTTCTTTAGATTATCCGCATTTTTACTTTCTTCTATCTCTACACAAGACGAAAGTATTAGAATCGTGAAAATTTTCGACTTCAAGTCTTTGACTGATTTATACATTTTAGAAGATGCTGAACATGATTTGTCTGATTTTAGAAAATGTCTGTCCGTGAGTCTGTGTGCCTGTCTGCCGGTACGTGACACAAAATTTCTGGGCGCTCTAACGCACGAACTACTGCGTAGAATAGGATGAAATTTCACATGAAGTTCTATCCTTATGGTAACTGGTGCTGATTACTTTAGGAGAAAATCCACCAAGAGAGGCGGTGATGCTTATATTTCTAGTTTATGCATGCAAAATTCAACGAAATATAAAATTTAGAATCCTCTTGATATGAGTACATTGTCATTTAATTTTGGTTTCAGACAAGTGGGGTTGCTAAAAGGGAGTACCCAAAATTCAATGATTTTTTCTATTTATATAGAAGAATGTTTGCGGATCGCCACAACATATTCCTTTTTAAAGTACACTCTCAGAAAAAACTGTAAATTTATGAGCGTTTGCCCTTCCATTTTCACGGGCAACAGCCTTATTTGATGACAAACGGTCTGATCCACTAAATAAGCGGCCTTATTCCTTCGATACTTAGAAAATTAAGAGCAATCCACACAGTTCTAGCCCATATGTTAGCAAAAATACGGTACGACCCCATACATTGTCCTCCGCTAGGGTGTAATCCTTCATTTTACTTGTGTTTCGAAAATTTTAAAACGCAAAACAGCGATTCTGTGATGATTATCTAACGTGCTACGTGCTACGGAACAGTAAGCAAAGCGTTATTGTGTTTTAAAGTGCATTATATAATGTGCATTATAGTGCTATATTACTTTGCCCTGTAAAATTACGGGCTGCTCAAAATGATGGGCACGGATTTTATTTTTTTTACGGGGTATGACTGGAATCTCTGCTGCCGGCCTCTGCACGTAATTTTACTGCACATTTTTTTACAGTGTAATAACGCAAATCCAAAGTACAGTTAAAATGAATTCCCCTATATTTATTTTTCACTGAATGAGTGGATTGAAACCTTAGTTTTCTTCACAAAAGTTCTTTGTTTTGACGTGGCGTGCACTATCGGCAAGTTAATTCAACGTGCTGTATATATGTCTATACCATATTTGTGTGTTAAGCAATAAAATATTTTTTTTTTTTTTCTAAAATACATTTATAATTTAAAATGGAAGATAAAATCTCAAATTAAAAATAAAGCAATATTTATATTTCTTCGCTTCTCTAAATCTATCTTCTTTGTTATAATCTGAATATAATACAGGAAGATTTGGGATAGTTTTTATTCTTCTATTTAAAAAAATAACTTTAATGCCCACATTTTATGGATAAATGATTTTCTGTTCTTAATCTCAATATAAATAAAATATCTTCAAATGACTTCAGGTTCTACATCCTATTTATACAAAAAATGCTTCAGATAAATATGACCTTACAAAATATTTTTTTCCTTTAACTAAGTTATTCTCTTTCTGGAAATAACTTACTTTTTATTTATATAACTTACATAATGTCTATATATCATGTTATCATTTTCTTTTTATAAGTTAACGTTTCTGTATTTCTTTTAAGTCTCCTTAAGAACTTTAAGATAAAAATCGAAATTAAAAATAATTTTCTCTTTAGTTATAACCGATATTAAAGGAGAAAAGAGTATATCTGACAGTAAAGGAGGATAACGCAGATTTTTTTTTTAAATTAAGTAAATCGTTTCTTACACGAGACTAAAATTACGTATCACGCACGATTAGAATCATTAATAGCATCTGAAATTCAAAGAGTAATATTATCTTAAGTTTTCTTCTTTTATTCCTATCATGCCAGTTTTTATATTAAAAGTTTTTATTTAACTTAACCTTGTACGTATATGTAAAAATGAAATTTGTAATTGATTTTCACTCACTTCATTTTTATTATACTTTGAGAAAATAATTTAAAAATTATCGATAATTTAAATACTTTCAAGAGTTTATGCTTTTTTTAAATCTATTACCACGTATTTGTTTCTTGAAAAAATATATATAACATTACAAATGTTACTTTTTTCTTTTCTGTTGCCATGTCTTGGAAAGAAATTAAGCAATTTTTTTTTTATAACAATCGATTAATTTTGAACTTTTGATGTACAGTTTATACATGGAGATGCGACATCATACAAAAAATGTGAATTTCCATGTATAAAGCATGTATTTTAAATGTAGTGTAGAGTTTACTACATTGTTAAAAAAACTAATTTTTCTTAATCTGCGAATGTATAATGTCACCACGAACGAAAATATATAACAGCCTCTTCCGGGTTACGAAAGATTCCAAAAAGTTACCTTTAGAATCTTAGAAATTAATATATTTTCGATATTTAAAGAAACATTTATCAAAACAAAGTTTCTTTGGCTGGCACTGATTTTCGGAACCGTATCCGAGTAGTATTTATAGTATGTTAATCATTTTTCTCATCCCAGAATATTGGTTTTTCGGATGCTATATTCGGATGCTCAATTAAATAATTTCAACAGCGTAATAGAATTTATACATGGAGGAGTAATAAAATAATGTTAATTTTAGTGTCAATGCTGTTAAATTGTAATGTTTGTCTGTAGAACATGTTTGTTGAGCATGAAATTGTTGCTGCCTAAAATCCAATATTCCTGGTTTAAAAATAACAAAAATAATAATAATAATACACTATAAAAACTACTCGGAAACGTTTAAATATCAGTGACAGCAAAAGATACTTTGTTTTATAAATTCTTCTTTAAATTTCGAGAATATATTGGTTTTTGAGGTTTCTAAATATAAAAAAACGAATGGTTAGTGTCTCAGAAGAGGTTATTATATATTTTCGTTCGTGGTTATTATATTTTCCAAGATTATAAAACATCTGTCAATTTTTACAGTGTACAACAATTGCATATAATCATTTCACAAAAGCATGCATACATATATTTTTTTCAATTTTATGTTATTATTGTCAAAAAATATTTAAATAAAGTAGGAACATCTCAACCAACAAAAATGCTCGTTTTCTTAGACTTTTTTTTTATCTGACCTAAATATGGTCTTGATAACTTTTACATTCTTATCAATATTTACAAAAATGTACTTAAAATAACTTTAGATTTAAAAATATAATTATTAAATTATTTTATATGATAAGACTTGAAAAGATCTAGAATCAAAAAGCTGAATTTTAAAAGTAGTAGGTTTTTTTGATACACTTTTTGAAATTTCTTCGCAAAATAGCAATATGAAAATTTTAGAGGTTTATTTGAACATTGTAATGAAAGTAATGAAACTAATTGAAATATATTGAAATCAAATATAATTAAATATATAAATTATTTAACGTAAAATTTTAAAAAATCTCCTAAATGTCCATTAAATATATTTATTTTCTCAAAAAAATTACGTTAAAATTATTTCACTTCTTATTAATCTATACTAATAAAAGAAAGTTTCACTCTGTGTGTGGGTCTATCTGTCTGTTGCCGATGCCTAGCGAATTCGATTTCACGCAGAGATCTGAAAATTTATATGGTGGTAGTCCAAGGCAATTCCTGATGCACCTGAGTTTCCTATTTTTAATTTTTTAATAATTAGCCTATATGTTAATTAAAACTCATAAAAATGATTTTTTTTTTTGAAAAATCGGAGGAAGCGCGCGCGCATACCTAGTCTTTTCTTTCTGGAGTACGTAGATGGGCAGACATAAATGCTAGTTTGTTTTGCATTTTGTCCTAAAGCTCATCCGCCGAATAGATCGGATACGGCAAAACAGAAGACATATTTTTCAATTTCGTAATTTTACGTTTTGAACGCCGCAATCAGTTCAAAAAAACTTGTTGACCCCTTAAAAAAAAAGAAACTTTTCCAAAAGGGTCATTTTCGTGGTAGAGTTTATCTTCCTTTCAGCCACTTTTTGGTCTCGATTTCAGCGTTACCGATTCACAGAAACTACTTATTTAAAGCTGAGACCATGTTGCAACTGGTTTTGAAAAATATGAATTTTAAACCTTTCTAAAAAATTCCCTATAGCAGCTAGCTTCGCGTCTTCTAAAGGCAATGTTTTTTTTTTTTTTTTTTTATGCTGAAAGTAATTAAACGTCGGTATTTTGGCAATATCTTTTTAGAGCATATCAAAATACTGGATTTACATCACCTATGAAAATTTCAAAACGTTCGGGAGAGTAGAAATATTTAAAATATATTAAAATATGAGAAATTTTCGATGAAAACGCTAAAACGGGGGATTTTTCAGCGCGGCTTTGGCTCAGGTGTACACTACTAAGTATACATATTTTTTCCCGAAATGTTACACAAGGCATGGATACAGTTATATTTATAACCGAGTAAAATTTCAGGAATTTCGGACGATAAGAACTAGTTTTTTATGTTAATGAACACGACGCGAAAACAACAAAAGCGAGAAGAAAACATTTTTTTTTTTTTTTTTTTTTTTTACAACTAGATATCAATATTTTTCACGACATTTTTTTACTCGGGCGTTAACCGTTTTAATCGTTATACTTATAACCGATAACAATTTCGAACAACAAATACTATTTTTTGTAAACTATGAAATGACTCTGCATGAAAAACAAGAAAATGTCTTTTTAAATATCAATATTTTTTCACGAATTATTGATTGTAAAAGATTATTTCATGCAAAATTGACTTAAATATATAAAATCATGCAAATTTGAGATTTATTCAAGGTTATTATAACGGGCCCTGACAATGCGGGAGGGTCAGCAAGTTTTAAATATAAATAACAACAGTGTGTATGCAAATTTTCAAGATCAGATAATTAATAGTATTTTATAAAGCATGCAAATGTAAAACCAGTGTAATTTTTTTTGTACCAGCATTTTGCGAAAACTGTAAAAACTAAACACTTACATATATCTTATACTTATATTCATTAAAAACTTTCATCTGTCTAAAAAATAATCTAAATTGTCAGTTGTCTTTCGAGATCTTGCAATTTTATATAATAGTATGGTTAATCGAAAATATTTTATTTTAAATTACAGTTTATTTACTCCTTATTTATAAGAAGGAAAGATGCCTATGTTTAAAAAAAATATTCCTATCTGTATGTAAAATCTTCAGACAATGGAAATTGAATTCTTCATTTTATTTATTTCTATGCATCTCAAAATATTTTATGTGCTGAAATTGAAATATAGTCTTCCTTCAGCATGCATATATAATTTTTTATAACAATTTTTGCATTACAATTCTGAAATTCAATATCAGGCACATCTTTTTTGACATTTTACTAATGTAATATTTTTAATTGGAAATAAATAAATATGCTAGAGTATAAATAATCTTTTATTAAGAAAAATTTATTTATTTACTTAAAAATATATTTATCTATAATGACCTTGATAAAATTATCTTCTGATTGAGATTCTTGATAGACTATGTTTAATGCTTTCTGTAGAGTTTCTGCATTTTTTTTTTTAGATATAAACTTTTCAGGTACAATAAAAATACCTACCAGAAAATTTTCTGATCGTAATAATTTCATGTAATAAATATACAAGTTGAAGTGAGGTAAGTTTAACTACGTTTTGGAATAGTTCGACTTTAATTATTTCCTCTACCTTTACTATTTGACATATTAAAGAGGTTTTTTTGTATCTTTGTTTAACTCTTTAAATCCCAAGCTTTAAAAACTGAATGACCTTAGAATCCCAACAAAATAGCCCAAAATGTTAGTTTTTTCGTCCCCCACTTTTTCACTAGTTAAGTAGAGGAAATAACCCTATTACCTTCTCCTTTTATTCAATTTTCGACAAATATTACACCCCTCTGTTTATTATTGCACCAGTTACTGAAAAAAAATCTTGTTTTTCTTTCTGCACTGTCCAAAAATGCCAAAACATTACACCATCCACCACTGAGGGAAACCTACCCTTTGACAGCATACGACACATTTAAGGGAAGTAAAATCCTTTCAGCTATCCTGGGCTATTGTGGGTT
This sequence comes from Maratus michaelseni, assembly GCA_963931845.1. Classification (NCBI taxonomy): domain Eukaryota; kingdom Metazoa; phylum Arthropoda; class Arachnida; order Araneae; family Salticidae; genus Maratus; species Maratus michaelseni. Next base: position 228,611,807 of record OZ007590.1, on the reverse strand, counting down.
TCACAGCATTGGGATGATTTCGCCTATTGCGGGATTCAAAAGGATAATGGTCTGTTACGTACCCTAACTCAGATCTGGATTTTTGAAATGGTTGTTGATCTATGATGTGTTTTCCAACTGAAGCCAGACGGTTACACCTTCCTTCTGGCATTCAGAACAATAGGAATTAACAAACATGCTTTGAAAACCACTGTTCTGCACTGTCTCAAAAAAGAAACGAATTCAACATAAATTTATCTTCTGCAGAATGAGTTACGTTCACACTCAAATTAGAAATTTAGTAAACAAATTCGCTCAATTCCAACTCATTTCTAAGTAGATAGTAATCGATGGTATTCATTGAAAGGTTTGGGTACGAACCTTGTTTAAGCATCGGAAATGCATTTAATGGGGGCCCATGGGGGATTTCTAATGGAATGGGGGAAAATAATGGGGGGGATATGGAATGGTGGAAAATAATCTCATGGAGGAAAATAATGGCCTATGGGGGATTTTTAAACTATGATTTTTACAAATTGCACATTTTTTCACTTTTTTTACAATTATGTAAATACGACAATTTCTTTGATTATCCAATTTGTCGTGTGTAATTATTTTTCTGTACTAATAATATTCTCATTAATTTGCAGATTTACTAAGGTTACACTGAAGAAAACTTTGTTTCTTTTTTCATAAAGTTGTAACCTATTAAATTTCTTTAAATAATTTCTTTAATTAATTCATCGACAGGAATTATTTTCACAGCATTTAAATGGTTTCATCGGTTAATGCGAACTTCTATTGTATGCGCGAATGAAACTAGTCGTTGGGGCAAACCGTAATACTTACCCATCATGGATATGCATAATATAAAATATGAAAATAAAACATGTGTAAGCTTTTTGCATTGCAATTCGAATTGTAAAATGCATTGCAATTCGATTAAAATCGTGGCTTGATGGTCATAAACTTTAAATGCTCTACAACTTCAAAATTGATAATCATATTAACTAACGGCTTACTGCGTCGGATTAAGCGGCTCATTTGCAATTAAATTATATCTTTGAATTGAAATTTGAATGAAATACAGGGTCATGAAAAATCAAAGAGTGTGGAAAATAGGATTACAAATATATCCGCAACTAATTATCCGATCGACTTCATTCTTTATGCAAAATTTGTTTGTTTTATTGTCTTTTATATTCACTTCTTAAAATAAACAATTTCGAAAAATTTTATATACCTTTTATCAGAACGAATATTTCGAGAGTCCGAAAAAAATAGTTCCGGATAATCGAGGTTGCTGAAATTCAATAAGCTTCTTAAGTACATACCAAATTTCAAGTCTCTATCTCAATTTGTTCGGGAGATAGAGCGTTTATAGACACACAGACAGACAGTCGGACGGCAATTTGTTTTTCTAGAAATATGATTTTCGGATTCTCCAGTGTCTGAAACGTGTAAATCCGTCAATTTTTTTAACGATTTCAAGACTTACTCTATACTACGTATGATTGGTAAGTAAAATGGCAGCCCTTGAAAATCTGAATTACCGAGAGTTTAATGTATTCTAACGTAAAACTAATAATTAACCAATATTGGTATTTCATTCAAAGTATTCAAGAATACTACAATATTCATCCAATATTAGTTCCCTATATATTGTTTTGCTAACTAGGGCTTGATATTTCCTTTAAACCCTTCAAGGACGATGGTATATTATATATACCACTTAATTTTAATCCCAAAATGCTACAATGGCACCAGAATTTTTAAATAAAATTGTTCTTCTTTAGAATACGTGAAGAAAAGCTTTTACTTATTTTCAAACACATTTTTTTTCTTAAATCCTGGTGTTATTTAGTCCTTTCAATCTTTTATTAATAGAATTATTTTATCCCTGAATGGTTTAAATAATTTTATTGTTTTAACCACCTGCACTACGGCAATATTACAGAAAGAATTCAATTATTTCTAGAATTGTTTTAAGGATACTTACGCGAAAATATGATTTCGTCTTTATTATAGACAGAAGAAATGACAGATAACTGACTTTAAAAAATGTAGAATGTATTAAAATAAAATTGCTGACATTTTAAAATCATCTTTTTCAACTTTTATACTTCTTCGAAAATATTTTTTATTCGAATATCTGATTCTTTTATACGGAAAGAAAAATCATATGATAAATGTCTACATGCCACGACTGTGAAATAATGTAAGTTTTGCGGTTTTGTAGTCGGTAAACTTCCAAAACGACATATTTTTCCTGGAACAAATATATTTTCTCACATTTCACTCGTACACTTTAGATTTCTTCCGCTAGATGTCCTAAAGTAAAAGAAATGAGATATTGCTTTTGCCGGCCAACAAATAAATTATGTGGATAGCGGCAAAACCGAAAGAAAGGAATACATAATATCCTCCGGATGATAAAGTAATATATTATATCTATCCAAAAAAAAAAAGTACTGTAACTAAATAAATTTATTATTGAAAACGATTTTTTGGGGAATTAATTTTCAACGTACGTTAAATATATGGGTGTTGTTAATCAATAAATATAAATTTGTAAATAATATGAGCAAATATCGTAAGACAATTTAAAATATAGATTTATGAATATACGTAATTTATGAATATACATATTATTTAAAATACTCAAACTCATAAATCCACACGTTTATTGTTGAGTAGATATTATTTAATATTAAAAAATTAAACATGTTCATTGGCTTTATATTTTTATACAAAGGTTATTTAAATTTAAATTTACATTAATATATCTATGATTGAGCGTACGACTAGTAATCACATCAGAGTGTTCAATTTTGAAAAATGCAAAGCAGATCTATCAGTGTGATACTGATTTTATTTTATTTTTGTTTTGTTTTTTGTTTTCCTTGTTTGTTTGTTTTTTCTAAGAAAATGAAAAAAAGAGAAAAAAGTGAAAACTTAAAAAAAATTACAAATATTTTTAACGCAAAAAATTATAATATAAGGGTTATAAAAGTGCTGTAGAGATGGCGTGGTGGAATAGAATTTATAAGTTTAGATGTTTCAAAATAGAACAAGCAGTTGAATATAAAGTATCTTTAAAAACTTTTGTAAAATATATGTAAAGAAAGTAGATAAATAGGAAAGGGCCGATTAGGAAAAATAAATCTATTTTCAGAATAGCAGGTTTATGGAATAATTGCTAGTTTTAGAGATCTAAAACGTGCCCCTCCCCATTTGTTTTCGTGTAAATATTAAACATTCTGAAGGCTAATTATTGTATTATTTCAATTTTTCATTTTAATATTCAATAACAATAGATGTACTGAAGTATTTTGTGTTTTAATAATGTCAGACGATCCAACCAAGGCCATTCGGATTAAAGACGATTGATATACTGTCCGATGTACGTAAGATTGATAAAAATAATTTTCGATTAAAAACTCCAATACATTTTTTGCATTTAGAACATTCCCTTGGATTAACCACTATGTATATCCATAATCATATTTTTACGTTCGTATTAGTTGCATGCCTGCGTTTATTTGCAAATGATTTCTCTATTTATAGCCACTATTTTGATTTTGAATATTTAACTGCTTAAGTATGCAAGTAAGGTTACTGTCTGTTAAATTCTTGTTTTATTTATTTATTTGTGAAGTATTAAGCTGTCTTCGCAATTTAGTCATGGAATATTACACGAAAAAAAACAGATGCTGAATGATTTATATTGTTTTAACCCTTTCGGCACAGTGGTCCCACTCCGGGCACACCTAATTTTAATACCAAACGGCACCAAGAATATTTTAATAAAAATTGTTTCTACAATTAATACTTAAAATAAGGAGTTCTTATTTTCTAAAAAAGTCGTTTGTAAATTCCGGTGTAAGTCAGTAATTTCTCCTTTTACGAACAGAATTTGTCTGTGCCGGAAAGGGTTAAGTCCAAACATGTTAATCTCCGTAACAGAGTTGCGCGTTCCTATTTGAGATTCTTATTTGAAAAATTCATGCTTAAAAAATATTTTAAAACAATAAAAAATCATTAAATTGAGATACATTTTTGAAAGAAATTGTATTTGAAGGTACATTAGTTTTCTTTTCGACGGTGTAAAAATTGAAATCGTGCAAAGTTTAAAGTTGAAAATATTGCAATAAAAACCGTCAATATGACGTTACGATATGAATTGTTTTATAATATAGATTAATTATTGCCTAGAAATTGTATCAAAATGCAGAACTGTTGAATGTAAGAAAACATTCTAGTCTAAAGTTGTTTTGTTTAGTGTTAAAGCATGAAACTATATCAAAACTTTTTTAATATATACAGAGTGCAAAATAAAATCCGAGTACATTCAAGTAACTCTTGAAGAGATAAACCTAGAATAAACCTAGAATTGTGAAAAATGAGTCTATATATAGTGACATAATTATACGCTGCCATATTACAATGAATTCAGAGTCAAAAATGAAGCAAAGTATCGGCCATATCTCAAAACTATGAGTATTAGTATGAGTAACCAAGTCAATTACATAAGTGTATAGTGTCCTCTATTTAGTATGAAATGGTGTATTACGTGTAAAAGTAACTTCACTAGAACTCCTAAAAAGTTAAATGGAAATCAAGTTGTTCAGTGTGTCCAACCCTCAAAAGCAATGCAGATGCACTCACACTCTCACACATACGTTGCATCTGATGGTGGACTCATTGAGCATACGTAACTTAATTTTGCATACTAAAGTTGACATTGCTGCCATTACATTGTCATTATTTTAGCATTATACTTTACACAAAACACAACTTACTATTAACGTAATCAACGAAAATCTTTATTCGTCTTTGAGCGAAACACTTTGAATATTTTAAGATTTAAGTGGTTTCCGCTCCTACGTTCCTGTATTATTATTTTAACTTGTTTTCGTATGCCTAATTTATTCTTTTATTCCTTCAAAACTATTTACATAAGCCTGAATGTTTTATGAAAATAAATGTCTTTATTAAATGATTTTTTAAATACTGTAAGAATCGAATTATGTACTGGCTTCAGTATGCATGTTAGTAAAAATATCAAAGTATGATAAATACTGATAAACACAGTATGAAATATAATACAGTAAAAATTCCATTAATAAACTACTAATAAACATTTTTTAAAACTACAGTTTATTGTCTGTATGCAAAAGAAAACATCTTAGGGTAAATTAAATACTGGAATGAAAGAATAAAATATATTTATGAATGCTTGGCACGCATATATAAATATGCTGACCATATCTGCCAGAAAGCTTTAATTCATCAAAACAAAACCCGTGATAATAAATTTTGTTATTCTTAAACACAGTTTTACATTTCTTATAATGTTTTCTTTTAATAAATGAAATTGTTTCCAACAATGCTGTCTACCATAGATATCACTTCAATTAAGCAGAGATATAAACAAAAATAACTAATGTTTCTGAATATTTATTTAAGAATATCACTAATGAATCTAATGTAAAATTTCCGTTGTTTAATTTCAGAAAAAAAGAAATATTTTTACACTTTAATTATCGTTGAATAAAACTAACATTTCGAAATAATTATGAAAATAAATTCTTAAATTATTTTTAATGGATTAAAAGTATTTTATGCATTATAGTGAAACTATTTCTTTTCATTGAAAGTTTACTTTTAATTTACTTGTAAAAAAAAAAAAATTCAATCAGTTTTACTTCCTTGGAAAAATATAGGAATTTAACTTTCTTTGAATTGTATTCATTTGTACGTTTTTTTCTGTTCAGTCAAGAAACTGTGGTACTTTAAGTAGATAATGACTTTACTGGATAAAGGAAAATGAAGCAAAGTATCGGCCATATCTCAAAACTATGAGTATTAGTATGAGTAACCAAGTCAATTACATAAGTGTATAGTGTCCTCTATTTAGTATGAAATGGTGTATTACGTGTAAAAGTAACTTCACTAGAACTCCTAAAAAGTTAAATGGAAATCAAGTTGTTCAGTGTGTCCAACCCTCAAAAGCAATGCAGATGCACTCACACTCTCACACATACGTTGCATCTGATGGTGGACTCATTGAGCATACGTAACTTAATTTTGCATACTAAAGTTGACATTGCTGCCATTACATTGTCATTATTTTAGCATTATACTTTACACAAAACACAACTTACTATTAACGTAATCAACGAAAATCTTTATTCGTCTTTGAGCGAAACACTTTGAATATTTTAAGATTTAAGTGGTTTCTGCTCCTACGTTCCTGTATTAATATTTTAACTTGTTTTCGTATGCCTAATTTATTCTTTTATTCCTTCAAAACTATTTACATAAGCCTGAATGTTTTATGAAAATAAATGTCTTTATTAAATGATTTTTTAAATACTGTAAGAATCGAATTATGTACTGGCTTCAGTATGCATGTTAGTAAAAATATCAAAGTATGATAAATACTGATAAACACAGTATGAAATATAATACAGTAAAAATTCCATTAATAAACTACTAATAAACATTTTTTAAAACTACAGTTTATTGTCTGTATGCAAAAGAAAACATCTTAGGGTAAATTAAATACTGGAATGAAAGAATAAAATATATTTATGAATGCTTGGCACGCATATATAAATATGCTGACCATATCTGCCAGAAAGCTTTAATTCATCAAAACAAAACCCGTGATAATAAATTTTGTTATTCTTAAACACAGTTTTACATTTCTTATAATGTTTTCTTTTAATAAATGAAATTGTTTCCAACAATGCTGTCTACCATAGATATCACTTCAATTAAGCAGAGATATAAACAAAAATAACTAATGTTTCTGAATATTTATTTAAGAATATCACTAATGAATCTAATGTAAAATTTCCGTTGTTTAATTTCAGAAAAAAAGAAATATTTTTACACTTTAATTATCGTTGAATAAAACTAACATTTCGAAATAATTATGAAAATAAATTCTTAAATTATTTTTAATGGATTAAAAGTATTTTATGCATTATAGTGAAACTATTTCTTTTCATTGAAAGTTTACTTTTAATTTACTTGTAAAAAAAAAAAATTCAATCAGTTTTACTTCCTTGGAAAAATATAGGAATTTAACTTTCTTTGAATTGTATTCATTTGTGCGTTTTTTTCTGTTCAGTCAAGAAACTGTGGTACTTTAAGTAGATAATGACTTTACTGGATAAAGGAAAAGCCCTAGAGATTAACATTGAGTTTTCTCATTATCAAGTGATTGTTATAAATAATTTATAGCGTCAGGTGGAGAAATCTCTTTTTTTTTCTATGTGAAAACAAGTAATAGATTACGATTTAAGATGTAGAAAAAAAAAACTAAGAAATAATAAATATTGCTTTTTAAAAGCATATACCTAAAAGAATACTTTTTCATGCTTATTTACTTTGTTTTATCAATTAAATACTGCTTTATAAATGTAGTAATGTTAATAAATTTAAATATGTCATTATGAAAACTTACATTACTAAAAAGTATTGTTGTCTCTATCAAGATGAGGGTTGTTTAAAAACTATTTTGATAAGGTATTTAAAATTATTTTGTTATCGGTTTTCCCTGAAGAAGGGATTCAATTTTATTAGATAATAAAATATCTAAAAGAATTGAAAATAACGATTAAATAGTTTTAAATGCAATAACTGTATTATTTAAAAAAAAATCAAATATGAATATTATATTAAGGGAAAGTATAACAATAATCAGTAAAAAAAGGAAAAGCAATATTAAACTAATAAACACCAAGGAAAAATATCTTAATCATTTTAGTAACTACAAAAAAGAACCTAAATTTTTTAAGAGACACTTTTTTATTACATTTTATTTGTTTAGTATTTCCGTTTTAAAATGCTTTTTATGTACCATGAGAGTTTGCTTAATTAACATATTTTTTTATGATTATTTATATTACATTTACTAGTAAATTAATTTGTTAGCAGTGATATCGTAAACCGTTTAGTATTTGTTTCATGTAATATATATTTTAAAATTTGCCTTAAGTTTCTCATTGCAACATTTATCCTTGTTTTTCAAAAATAAATACAAAGCATTTTCCATTTCGACTCGAACAATCTACCTAAAATACCATCATGTTCCTAGAACGTTTTTTATTTGTTTCTTTTTTTTGTATGTGGGAAAATTCTATAATTTGAATTATACATACAAAAATTCAGATAAATTTAGCTTTATTGTTTTCTATTTGATGTTATGTTATCTATACATAATATGAAATACTGAATTGTCCCTTTTTCATTTTTAGATCTACAAATATAAGTTTTATTACTAAGATGTTATTTTATTTCTGTATGAGGATAACTTCTTATGTCTTGGTAATTTTTTTATAACTGGTAAAAATGCAGAAAAGGAAAATTATATTAATTTGAAGAGATGTACTTTAATAAATATTACAGTGAAATCGGAGATGGTTTTAAGATCGAAATTGTGGAGGTCAATCAAAAAAAAATTGCTATATTTCTTTAAAAATATCCCGATAATTAGAATTATAGAAGCACATGCAGGCATGTATATATAAAATATGATAATAATGTTTACCAATGTTTCATTTGATTAAATCTAATATTATTACAAATAATAGACATTTATGCCAGCGAGTGGAAAATTGTTGAAAAATGAACTGCATATGTGTTATTAATGTGGAAACGCTTTACAATAATGCTAATTAAAACTTGGTGTGAAATGGTGAACGTAAAATGCGTGGCAAGTAAATAGTTAGTATGTCCCTGTATTTGACCTAACATTAACAACTTGACAAGATAATGGATTGTCGTATAACGAATTGTTGCGTACACTTAACAATGGTGTGCATATCCGCCATAAGAATCTATACATTTCAACTAAGAATGCCGAATATTTTTAGGTATTCCCTTATTGTTATTTATATTCAATTTAAATCTCAATTTTGTCAATAACACTCATTTTGACGTCCATTAGATGGTATTAAATAAAATTTGTCTCATGTTCTCTAAAAAAGAAATTTTACTACGATGACTATGTGAACCCATTAACAGTCTTCGTCATCAGGCATGCGACTAAGAAGTGTTTTGGCAAAATCTGTTTCACCTCTCGTTTTTTCTTTTTTTTTTTTTTTTTTTTATGAATGCGCAAGTTTTTAGTAAAAACGTCATACCTCCTAAATATATAGAATATTCTTGTATAAAATATAATTCGGCGTTCAGCTGGATCATAAAACTGACTACTTAAACACCTTGTCAGTCATTAAAATGGTTTCTTTCACAATAAAGTAAGAACTATGAATTGGTTAAAAATATAATGTAGTACTGTGTTTCTTAACACGGTTGGATATTTCATATGACACTTGAAAGATACGAAAAATACAAAAAACAGACAAAGAAATACGAACTAACTATTTTTGTATCATAATGAAATCGATACAGGACCACCAAGCACCCCCCCCCCCTGTCCAAACAAAAAAAAGGGGTTTAGAATATTCTAGCATTCGTTGAAGAGTTGTGAATAAAACATGTCATAAAATGTACAAACGAATTGTATAATCTCGTTTTGTTGGCAATAGCTTTATAATTACTTGTAAATTTAATGAGAAATATCATACGTAATTTACCGTTTCATTTAACTTTCCTGTGGTATGTCTGGAACTAAAGAAAACAGCTTAACAGCAAAGTAATCCATAAAATCATTTTCTTACTTTTATTACCATATATTATTTCTATTATTTCATTTTTGAAAATATATTAAATTGTTTTTTTACTTATAAGATACATAAATATTTTTTTACTGCCAAAAAATCCTTAATTTCTTAAATACATATATACCGTGTAAAATATTCCTTTAAAAAAAAATTTTAAGCGCTGTTAAAATTTGAGGTATACGCTAATTCCTAAAATATTAATATATGTTTCGTGATGTTTCCAAACGGATTGAAATTAGATCAAAAAGTTCAAAGAACGGTGACATAAAACAAAATGTATTACTTTATTGATCAAAATTTATTTCATCTCCTTTAAAGTAGTCTGCAATGCACTTCTGACAAAGTTTTTTCAATCATCTAAACATGCTTTAAAGTCGTTTTTGTGAAACCCCTTCAAAGTTAGTAGAATTTTTTTTCTTTTATTCAGTTAATGGACTCAAAACAGTGACCACTGAGAAGCAATTTCAAACGTTGAAATAGAAAAATTCACACGCTTTCATATCAGGTAAATACGGAGCTTGTGGTGCCGTATTTGTTGGCTAAAAACTCACGAATAATAAATGCACTGTGAGAAGGTGCATTATCGTTGTGCAAAACCCATGAGTTTTCTTCTAAACACATTTCCATCCATGTTTGACGAATTGCTTCACAAAATTGGCGTAAAAACCTCGAATACTAATTTGTATTGACTGTCTGGCCAGTTGGTAGGAATTCATAATGCACAACACCACGACAATCATAGAAAACAGTCAACATTACCTTGATTTTTACGACAGATTCTCTACCATCTTTAAACTTTTTATACCGATCAAATAATGTTGTCTTTGATAAACAGTGGTCTTTACAAGCTTTTAGCAGCATTTAAAATGCTCTTTCAGCAGAATTTTCACAGCGAAAACAAAATATAATGTTTCTTTGCTCAATAACATTCGCCTTTTCTTTTCTTTCTCCACACAGTCATTCGCCCATCAGATCCAAATTTGTTAAATTTTGATTTATCGACAAATATGACGTTTTCCCAAAACGATACATCTTTGTCTAACATGAATTTTGCAAAATCCAGACGTAACTTTCTTGCACTTTCATTAACGAAAAAGTTTCTTCTGGCAACTCTACTGTGGCATCCATATGATCTGATAACTCGTCTAACAGTTTCAGGGTTTACTTTTATTGCAAATTTGTTTTCTAATTCTGATGTAAGTTTCACTGCACTAATCCTTGGATTTTTCTTGATTTTATGCATAACAAACCTTCGATTCCTGGGAGTTAGCTTGCGAGAAGCTCCTAATTTTAATAGTTTTTCATCAGTTCCACGTACTTTTCACCGATTTATAATAGAAAACACAGTTGAATATCTTACTTTAATAAGTTTTGCTATTGTTCTGGTGCTTTTACCATCTTAAAAATGTTCTATGCTTAAATTACTAATATAATTTGTTGTAACTTTGTAGCTCCCGGCCCTGTTCACTTCAAATATATAAATGTAAACAAATTTACATGAAATAGTAGTAATTTCAAAGTACAGAAGATAATATCTGACACATATTTCCATTTATAATAAAAATAATTAACAAAGAAAATCATTTGTCAAAAATGTAGTAAAGCTTTCAAGTGGCCAATTACTTATGTGAGATAGTTTTTAACACTTTCTCGGTAAATTATTTTTTTAAAGGTTTGAATTTATTTTTATTACAATACGTATGTTTTATTACAGACAAAAGAAATTTTATATGATAATTTTCTTAAGTAGATCCTTTAATATTCAGATGATGCTTTTTATAAGTAAGTTTCAAAAACACAAGTGTCCAAAAACAAATGTTAGCCACTGTAATTTTATTATTCTAAGGTATCTTGTATCAGATAATAATATTACGGGGGCATTTCGAAAAGTAAAGATAAAATGGCTCGCATTCCTTAAAAAAAAAACATTTATTTAGAAAATGTAAGTTACATCTTATTAACTGGATTATTTATTATTTTTCGACATAATCACCCCCGTTATCCAAACATTTGTTAAGTCGGGGCACAAGCTTTTGTATCCCACAGTCATAGAAGGTTTCCGCCTGTTGTCGGAACCACATTTCAACATCATATTTGATCTCATCATCGCCGTGGAATGATTTTCCTCCAAGATGTGACTTCTTTCAATTTGAGACGTCTATTCGCATGAATTGCTACCTCCGTTCTCTGAAGAAGGGCATCAGAGATCACAGATGGCCGACCTGTTCTTTGTTCGTCATGAACATCGGTCCTACCATCAGAGAAATGACGACACCATTTCGTTACATTTTGTCGATTCATAATGTTCCCATAAACAGAAACAATTTCTTTGTGAATATCCGCCGGTCGCTGAACTCTTGCATGAAGAAAACGTATGACGGAGCGCACTTCGCATTTGGCGGGATTCTGAATCGGCGGAACCATTTTAAACACAACCTACTCCAACCAGAATCAACGTTGAAATGCCAAACGACCGCGAGGAGAAAGCTAACGGTTCAAGGTTAACACCTGTGTTGCCAACTTGCTTGCCAAAACGTTTCTTTTCCTCCGGCGTACGGTGTATCTTTACTTTTCAAAATGCCCTCGTACATTACACATATTTTTTGTTTTATTACTATTTCCATTCAGCAACAAATAACTACTCAGTAGCTTCATTGATAACAACCATAAAAGCTTTAATTACCATCAGAGCATTCAGAGGCTTTTCCTGTTTTAGGTGTGCATTTACTCAATATTAGGTAACTTAAGCATTTTAAAAAAAAGAGTACATTATTATTCTCGATAAATTCTCAACCGTTAAAAAGAAATTTCGACCGAAATCATGCTGGATTATTCAACAACTTTTCAATTTTTGCAAACATTGTGTAATTTAGGAAACTTATTCATGAAAAAGTTCACAACTGAATAAATATTTTAGTACCTTTCAGGATGAAGTGCTATGGTTGATTATAAAACTGTCTGGTGCTGTAACGTTTTCAAATAAAAATAAATTTAAACGCACTTTAATTTTGGGGAAAAAAATTACGCTGTTTTTCTTTATTTGGATTAATACATCAGTGAAACACTCATGTCAGCAGTAGGCATTTGAAAATATATGCACTGATGTAGAAGTATTTAAATATTCTTTTCGTACTTGAACGGGGAAAAAAGGAAAAATACAATACAATTTTTATAATTTTTTTCTTTATTATTGGATTTTACATAGGCACATTTATGATTCGATACTTTTTTATAATTTCTAAAAATGTATAAAAATTATTCTAAAGCTATATTTTACATTATCTTCACGTGAAAAATTGGTCCTACCGGCATTTTTATAACTTGTTACTTGGTTTAATAACATCTTCAATCGACGCAACGTTTTAACACCTTGCATAATCTCCACGCGTTGAGCAAAATTAAAATTTTATGGTCATCCTTAGTTTAAAAAGGTTTGTGGTGTTAGTGTGTCTAGTTAGAAATTCTATTACTATTTATCGATTAACCTTGTAAGTTTCATAAAAATAATCAGGCGTCACACTCTTTATATCAAATAACAAACTTCCAGTATTCTGAATTTAGCGGTTGTTTTATTCAAATATCTACAAATATTTCCTAATAATAATATTTACTTTATTTAATATGTAATTAAATAACACGGCTATTAATATTCGGGATGGCTGTAATTTCATTAATGTGAAAAATCCTTTAAACTGGAAACACTGTATTATGAGTGATAAACAAAACATATTTGGTCTGGATACAAAATATAGTAACATGTCGATAGTTCTGAATTGATTGTATTACCAAAGTTTCTACTTACATTCTTTCTATATACAGTCCCTGGCCAAATTATTAGACGCAGTTGTTTTTATTATAATTTATTAAATATCTGGAAAGAAACATGAGTAATTATCCTGAAACTTCAGGAGTGTAAACAACATGATAAACGACATATAGTTCCGCGAAGATTTTTCCCCGAAACCCCATAAGGGGCCGTCAACAAATTGAAGAAAAACGAATATCTTTTGGATAACCCTGTAAAAACTAATACTGCAAAAAGCATTCAAACTGTAGATTATGATTAAGTGGCTTATTGTTATAATTTGGGTTAATTTTTATAAAGATAGCATGTATACTCGAAGAGAAATTCACGTTTTTATAAAAACAGTCCCAAATTTTACCAAGTTTTTTGCTTATAATTTACAGAGTTTTTAATATAAAAACAAGTTATTTTCAGAAAATATGACAAACAAAATTATACACAATACCCTGCAATCAGAATTAAAAAATAATAATAATTGTATGAAAAATTAGCAGGTTTACTAAATATTGTTTCACTGCGCATGCGCGAATTCAATCAAAATATACTGTGCTATATTAAGATATTATCTAAATGTATAGACCAACTTTTATAAAAGTCTCAAAAACATAGCTTGAAAATTCTGATAGTAATCGTCGATAGAATAAGCTCGAATTTCGCTTTTCCCAAAAGGAAGCAAAAAGATACATAAATTTTATGAGGGGTTGTATCAAATATAGAATGAGAGACACTTCATTCTTATTATGTCAACTTTCATAAGCTAGTATATTTGGATACAGCCCCTCATCTTTTTGCTTCCTTTTGGGAAGAGCGAAATTCGAGCTTATTCTATCGACGATTACTATCAGAATTTTCAAGCTATGTTTTTGAGACTTTCGTAAAAGTTGGTCTATACATTTAGCTAATATATTATGCACAGTATACACTGCTCAAAACAATTAAAGGATATTTGAAGTTTTATATAAAATAAAGATATAAACGAAATTTTTTTTTGCCGAAAATAGAAGAAGAGAATCACAAATGCAAATTTTTCTGGTTTTCAAACTGTGGAGTATGCAAATTTTGAGTTCGACGTCAAAAACGTCGCTTCAGCGGCAGCGAATGAAATTTGACTCTCAACTGGATAAAAGAGAATGAAGACAAGGATGATCGGCATTCAGTGATTGCTTTGTTTCGATGAGTACGATGTCTCAGCGAAGTCATTTGACAGATTCAGAAGCTTGGAGAATTGTTGGTAGGTTAGAAGGGGGCCAAACTCAAGCCGAAGTAGCGCAAGCCATTGGAGTGTCACAAAGTGTCATTTCCAGGATCTGGAACCGTTTTTTGGAGAGTGGATGTGCAGGCCGAAGACCAGGGCAAGGTCGTAGACGGGCAACAACGCCCAATGACGATCGGTATTTAGCGTTAACAGCTCGGAGACACTGAAACATGAACGCTACTATTCTCCAACAACACCTTCGCTCGGCTACAGGCACCACGATTTCAACTCAGACTGTCCGAAACCGGCTCCATGCTGTAGGTCTGTATGCTCGCCGACCGATGGTATGTGTTAGATTAACATCAAGGCATCGTCGCGACCGCAGGGAGTGGGCAACCGAGCATGTCAACTGGAGGAGAAATGAATGGAGCAATATTCTGTTTTCTGACGAGTCCCGTTTTTCTGTGCATCCGGATAATAGGCGTATTTTCATCTGGAGGGACCGTGGCAGTAGGAATAATCCTGCGTTGGTGTATGGTGGCATCTCCATTGACGGGCGCACTGACCTCTACATCATTCGAGATGGAGCTCTGACTGGTCGCCGATATAGGGATGAGATCCTCAGACCTATTGTAGTCCCTTACGCTGCAGCAATAGGAGATAACTTCATTTTAATGGACGATAACTGCAGGCCACATCGTGCAAACCTGGTGGAGGATTTCCTTTTCGAGGAAGGAATCGTTCGAATGGAATGGTCAGCGTGTTCTCCAGACATGAAAACAAATCGAGCACGTTTGGGACGCTCTAGGAAGACGAGTTTCTGGCCGCCAACAACCCCCACAAACTCTCCAAGAACTGGAAAGAGCTCTTCTGGAAGATTGGGGCAGAATACCCCAACTCGTCATTAATAGCCTCATTGAGTCCATGCCTCAAAGGTGTTCAACGTTGCTGGCCGCCCGTGGAAACCATACCCCCTACTGAAAAAGATTTTCTTTGAAGAAAACACCTTTTCTTATTCTTTCTTTCTCATATGCACAAATTGTGTTTTTTTCCTTTTGTACACAAATGCGCAATAAAATGCATTTTTTCTGCCAAACATGTGTAATTTATTCTCATATAACCTACTATGTCTGTCGACCATGTATCAATCAGCTAAAAAGTTTCCCAGATACAAAATCCACCTAAAACTGCAATATCCTTTAATTGTTTTGAGCAGTGTATTTTGATTGAATTCGCGCATGCGCAGTGAAACAATATTTAGTAAACCTGCTCATTTTTCATACAATTTTTATTATTTTTTAATTCTGATTACAGGGTATTGTGTATAATTTTGTTTGTCATATTTTCTAAAAATAACTTGTTTTTATATTAAAAACTCTGTAAATTATAAGCAAAAAACTTGGTAAAATTTGGGACTGTTTTTATAAAAACGTGAATTTCTCTTCGAGTATACATGCTATCTTCATAAAAATGAACACAAATTATTACAATAAGCTACTTAATCATAATCTACAGTTTGAATGATTTTTGTAATATTAGTTTTTACAGGGTTATCCAAAAGATAGTCGTTTTTCTTCAATTTGTTGACGGCCCCTTATGGGGTTTCGGGAAAAAATCTTCGCGGAAATATATGACGTTTATTATGTTGTTTACACTCCTGAAGTTTCAGGATAATTCCTCATGTATCTTTTTAGATATTTAATAAATTATAATAAAAACAACTGTGTCTAATAATTTGGCCAGGGACTGTATATGAAACATTCTCCAAATATTTACTTTTTTGGACTTGTTTTTATAATAATCGCCATGCATCTATTTTGGCAATCTATCTCAGAAATTGTAATCATTCATACGCGCATGCATCAGAAGAATTAGTGTGATTTTGTGACGCATGTAATCATAATCAACCGAATAAAACAATTTTTTTTCTTTTAACTGTTCTGTTCGGGTTTATTTGACCCCAATTCTATTTATTCGTTTATAAAAAATATAGCACACAGATAGTTTCATGAAATTTCATGACTTTGTCGGTAAATAATACAAATATGTAATCCTTGAAGGATTTACCTTTATTTAGGAATATTTAAAAAAATATTCCTATATATTGTTTGGGGGAATATGACTCAACTCAAAAAAGTATTTACTTTTACTTATACACTTTCATATTTGTTTGGAATAATTCAACAGAAAATAATAACAATAACTGCTGTAACTTGTCCCTTTTCAAAACTTGTTTAAAATTTGTAGACATGTGTGTTTGGTCATGTGAAAGGAGATTATTATTATTATTATTAGCTAGTATTTGCAAATCATATGGAGAATCAACAAAACACTTGTGGGATAAAAAAAACTGGTAGAAACATATTTCGTGCGACAGTGTCCCTCGAAACCTTTTGCACTATATATAGCGTTAGTAGTTTTGATAATAAATTCACTCGTCAAAAAAGAAGATATGTGGATAAAATAGCTACTTTGCGAGATATCTGGGAAAAGTAGGTAGCAATTCTACCAAATTTGTATTATCCTAATGAAAATGTTACTGTAGATAAAATATTAGTAGGGTTTCGTGACCGATGTCTATTGAAACAGTATATGGCAAATACACCATCTATGTATGGGATAAAAATATTTACTTTATGTGACAATAAAACTTCGTATGGACTGAAAAAACAAGTTTATACTGGAAAGGAACGAGGATCAAGGGCAGAGAAAAATCAGGGTATGCTAATACTGAGTTAGCTTACTAATGAATATTCGTGGACAATGTTACATGTAATAGTTTTTTCGCATCCTAGAACTTGGGACAACTTCTTCTAAAACGGAAAATGACTATGCTTACTCACCATCAGAAAAAATAAACCATAAATTCTCGAAGAATTGCCAAACAAAGAAATGCACAGCTCAACATTTTATTTTACAGAGGACACAATTAAACTCAGTTGTAAACTACATCCCAAAAATGTTCTTTTTCTTAGCACTTTGCATCATGACAAAGAAGTTAGCAACAGACCTGATGAAAACCACAAATGATATTAGATCATCATGCAACTAAAGGGGCTGTGGATACTTTTTATCAACTTTTGAAAACATCTGTAAAAGAAAAACAAATCGCTGGCCCATGATTGTATTCTATAACATGCTTGGTACTTTTGCTTACAATGCATTTATTGTATGGTCTACAATACACAGCAAATGGAATGAAAAAAAAGAGCAGACGAAGGCTATTTTGGGAAGAATTGGGGAAAACTTTCCTCTCATTTTTAAACACATTGTAGCAAGATAACACCGACCAAGAAATGAGGTCTCAATCAAAGTAGTGAGAAGAATTCAGAATAAAAGTCAAAATGTACCATCAGGATGTGCTGAGACTACTTCATTGTGTATCAAATGTGCAAGGGCAAGACATGCCCATCAAGCAATGTCAACAAAACTAATATATTTTGCCACAATTGTCAAAATCACATTTGCAAATCTCATGTAAAATATTACTATCCAAATTGTAAATAAAGGAAGTTTATTATTGGTTATCAATTGGTTATCAATTGGTTATCAGTTGGTTATCAATTTCATATATTCTTCGTGTTGTTTTTTTAGATATTTTATGTTTCATCTGTATTTAAATTGCTTTACCATTGTTTGAACCATTTCTAAAGTGGCACCTTTCATTTACTGCTAGAAATGATAATATTATGAATTGGGTCATATTGACCCGAACACTGCATACGTGTAGTAAATACGAACCGAACAGCAGAGTTAATATGAATGTTTCGAGTAATGTATTGTAAGTTTACTGCCACGTAATGTATATGTCGGATTTCCTCTTACAAAAACGAAACATTGGACAAAATTTTTGGAGGTTGCTAAATCGACATTGCTACTTATATCACCTACCTCGATTCGTTTATGTCACAGACTATACATAACACTGTAGCAGAGATAATCTCCTCTCTAGCACTATAATACATACACTCTTTCTTCATTTTGTCGAAGAAATTTCAAACGGGATTCCAAGGACGTGTTTAGTGTTTATAAAACTGGACGCTCACTCAGAACCGATAACATTTCATGATCCAAAAATTAATATGTGTTAATTTACCGTATTTAAAAAACAACGTTGACATAAAACAGGCCTTTAAAAATATTCTTCCTCGAAAAGATTACGCTGTTTTCTATTATTTTCATAACTTCTTCAAACAAAGTTTCGATGACCATATTCCCCAACCTCTCCACATCTGATATACATAACCCCTCCGACTTCTTTCGGAAGAGTCATGGATTAGGTGAATGATTGGGGGATAATACACATTCATTGCAGTTTGAGAATAGGTTTTTATCCTTAATTTATTATTTAGAGAGAACGCTGTGTCTTACAGCTGAAGCACGCGCTCTGAACAAAACTTCCAGTAGTCCGCTAAAATTTTCTGTGGATTGGTATCGTGTACGTAAATCGGACGCTCTAAAAACACTTATCGCCACCTTAATAAGATAACCGTCAGAACATTCGCAAAATAACATGGTAAATATCTAAAAGTATACCTGGCCGAAATTGATTATTGCTGGGGCATTCACCTGATCTGAATAAATGTGTCACTATCACTTTGCCACGTAAGAAAACACTACTGCGAGAGATCTATTTGAACAATAAATTGGTAGTTGACTGTGCACGATAGTTGACGAACATTAGGAGAAGTGGGTATACGCATATCGAACTGTGCATACCAGTGATTTGCCAAAAGGTACTAAACATTGTAGCGAATAATTCAGAGGTTTATAAAATAATTTTCTGTTTTTTTTTCCTGTATATTTTTTGAGCTACAATAAAACATTAAATGGAATGAATTACTTAAAAATGTCGAACAATGTAATCGAAACAGTATTTCCCTGATGCCTTGTAAATGTACCAAGCCTGAACAAAATCCGATTTAAAAGACAAGGTAAAAAAAATTAAATTATTACAGACGATCTCTTTTATAATAGTCTTTTTTTACAGTTTTAATCTACTTTTTTGTTATTTTTTATCAGTTTAAAAAGGAAAATAAACAAAACAAGTTCAACTTGTCTGTTTTTTTTCTGTTTGAATATTTGATTTTTTTTCGTTTGGTAAAAAAAAGAATGTTAGTGAATGTAAATTTGAAAGAAAATAATTATTTTTTTCTCATTAATGAAATCAAACGATTAAAAGAAAAAAAGGTCAGAACTTAATCAGATGTATCTGTTCAAGATTTATTATTTTAATATTTTTTTTTTTTACTTATTTATTAAAATAATTATAAAAACATTCCATAATATTTTTGAAAAAAACTTTCTTATGCTTTGCATGTTAATAAATGAAAACTTTAATACGATTACAAAAAACGAAAAGAAAAAATATATTTAAGACGTTATTTTTTTATATTTCTTCAAAGTAATGTGTTATGCAATAGAATATTTTTATAAGAAATGCATTAATACAATTGTTTTGCAACAATAATTTGAAATATTAAACCTATTAACAGAAAAACTAAACTATTTCTAAAAAATAATATCTAACAAATAGGCGTTTTAACATTTTCAAAGACAACTAATTATTTATGTAAAATATATATCTTCAATAGGTTTACTTTTAAACAGAATTTTGAAACATTATTATTCAGTGATCAGGTAATTATTTTCTGATAATAATTAATCAAATAAGTGCATGTGAATTACTTTACAAATCATTAGCCATGTATTACATTTTATGCAAAATCAGCACCTTTAACTTGAGAAAAGCTGAATCTCACGTTATAACCGCTTCATATTTTCGTGATATTGTAAATCTCTCATTCAATAACTTTTCTGAGTGATTTCAAATTATAAGTATTGATTCATTGGAAACGTTTTAATATAACCCACTATATTTGAAATAATTTCAATGCTATATTTCATTTTAAAATTTAAAGACATTTGTTTTTATCTTACTTATAATTATGCTTAAAAAATAAAAAATCTATAAAGAAGGTTGGTTGTCAGTTTTCAACCTTCAAAAAATCAAATTTTTGCATTTCATAATTTAAATAAAATTAATACAGTTTTGAATCCAATAAAGCAAAAATACAGCGCTTTAACCAATTTAACTTACAGCCTAGTTATTTTTAAACTGATGATGTGTACTTTAATACCGACTTTAATGAATTTTAAATTTTGAATGCGTTTTTTTTTAAATTGTTTCTTCCTCGGTTTTTAGTACTTACGCACGCTACATAAACACTTCCTTTGCACACAAATAATTTATTTTGCATATAATTTATTTATGTGAATGAAGAAAATTGTATTTGTAATGATTAGAATGTAGTTTTGAATGTCATATTTATTATGATCTAATTACATAACCTGCTGATATCAAAATATATTTCATGAAAGCTAATTAAATTAAGTATACATTTAAGCTTTATGGATTTACTTTCATGAAACCAAAAGTCAAAACTGGTGCTTAGTTTTTGGATTTGCCAGGCTGTGCACAACAGTTGTGTTAATTTTTTTTTTGTCAGTACATGTTAATAAAACTTTTTAGTCTCTTGAATAGTTTTTATTCATTAATATTAATATTTACCATGGAATATAATAATCAACCTGTGAGAAATTGGTTCAGAAGAGTTTGTTGTAATCCAATGAATCTAGAAATAACTGCAACACATTACATATAAAATCTTGAAACTTAACTATCATAAAACTGATGACTCCTCCTAAAATATAACGGCTTATAGTTATTTCAATTTATAAGCAAAGTCTCTTTATGAAATCAATCCCAAAATGAGAAAACAGATATGTTTATAAAGCACTAGTGTGTTATTTCCTTTTCGGAAGTTGTGTCGGCATCAGTGTCGGAAATTGCAATGAACAACTGTGTTGATTGAAATAACTAAATTGAATGATTGGATTGATTGAAAAAAAAATCTTGTTTGCAACATCAGTATACCTCCATATATCATCATATACCATCACTTTTATCGGATTAAGCTCGAATTATTTTGAGCCACTAAGTTTAATTATCTAATTTAATTATCTACAGCATTCACAAAGAGATGTTTTCTAGAAAGGGTTTTTATTATTATCTGACTAAATCTTTTCTCGTATTACTGTATACATAATGTTTGGATCAATAAAATCTGCATAGACATTGATTGTGTTTCATGCCTCTTTGCCAAGCTAAGAGCTCTACTTCTTAATAGGATTTTCGTTATTTGCTGCACAACAAACTCTTCATAGTCTTTACTAACATTTTTATTTATCATTTTTATTTATATGTAAATTTATACACTGATGCCGTCAATCAGAAGCTTGGACAATTTTTTGATGTACTATCTAAAATTAATCTATTATCCAATATACGCCAATGACACAATGCACAATTGTATTCAATGCCATAGCATCTTTTTTACATTTTCACTAATTATTGTCACAAAATGGAGTCTTGTTGAAATGTCTCACATGAGCAAAATGCTTTGCTATTGAAAGACAGTTCTACCCAGTGTTACCAAATCTGGAGGATTTTTATCTTGAAATTCCGAATACTTACTAGAAATTTTTTACAATAAATTTATTTCATTTGATTCACAGAAGGTTTATCACTATAATATAGCACTATTCAAACTTTTTGGTGAGAACTCTGAGAATTCTGAATAAGATATTTGCCCGATGTAGTATTTGCCCGACTGGTTCTAAAATGTGCTCCTCAAGCTCAAAATCTTTAGATTAGCCTATCACAACGATGCATGTTGAATATTCGATTAGAACTTTTATTTTATCATTCACAGATAGCTAAAATCTTATTTCAATGGTCCAGTGTAGGATAGAATTTCAACATAACAAGTAGAAAATTCCAGTGGTAAAATTTGGCGCCTAAATTGAGAAATCATGGTGTCCAAATTAACCTTTTCGAGAAACATTATTCTTAACGACCGGTAATTTACAACCCTGTATGATCATCACTTATTTCGTTAACTAATAATTGTTTTATCATTATTTTAATAGTTTCAACCGCAATATTATTAAATATTCAACATGCGTTTCTCAATATTGTCATAGTCCTTGAAAACATTTAACTACTTTTTAGCATGTTTCTCAGGATAGCACAATGAAAAAGGGTATTTAGAATAATTCGTCGTAATAAATCTAATGAATTAATGATATATAGTGTTTCAAGTTGAGATTTTCATTGTTCGTGCATAAAATAAATATGTATACATTCCCATTAGAAAATATTCAGTCTAACAGTAATATAGAGAATCTTAAAAAAGAAACCATGTTCCAAATAGTAATATTTTGTGATAGTTAAAACGGATGTTAAAAGATGTGACTTGCATTCTTTTTTCCCCCACTGTAGAATTTTTTTCCTCGTATCATGCAGGAAGATAGTTACTTGTTGCTACTGAAAATGCAATCGTGTTATTCGTGTTCTTTTTAAATAAAAAAAAATTCTGTACTAAATAGTTATTGATTATGTTGGTATATATTTAAATAACGATAACAGTTTCAAATAAAAATATAGTATAATATTAGCAGTTTAATATTAGTATACCAGTTAAACAGAAATTTTAAACCTGCCCTCCAATACTTACTTCTACTATATTCTTTTTCTCTTCTTTAAAACTGCAATATATAATAATATAATACTCAAGTAAATAAAACTCTATAAATTTTGACTTCGAAACATGAACAATAATCTAGACATTAAAGAGTGGCAATGCACTCGGTATTTTAAAAGACATTTCGCTTGTATTCGGCTATAAAATGTAAATAATGACTTAAGTATTAAATCTTTGGCTTTCATTCATTATTTGAAATATATTATACTCGT
The DNA here is from genome assembly GCA_963931845.1 of Maratus michaelseni. NCBI lineage: Eukaryota > Metazoa > Arthropoda > Arachnida > Araneae > Salticidae > Maratus > Maratus michaelseni. The sequence continues at coordinate 228,588,312 of OZ007590.1, read as the reverse complement.
ATATTATTGACAATGGAAATATATTCGAAATAAATTATATATTAAATTTGCGGTTTCCACTTATTAATTATAATGAATTGTCACTCGTGTGTGATAATAACGTAGAATAGAAAACAACTTCAGATTGCATTTATTGTCCGAAATAAATCTCTATTTGTGGAATATAGTTTATTAAAATGCTTTACAATATATTTATAAAGGATACGAAACAATGGTATTTAAGTGGGTTTTATATTAAAATGAGCTAACTTAAAAATAAGCTGGTGTAACTTAATGGTGGTAAATATTGTAAGCGTAAGTAAAGTAAACATCCATCTTTCATATATTACATATTTCACTCTAAATATATTATTTACTAATAATATAAAGTAATAATATAGAATTAATTAATAATTAAATTAGAGTCTAATTCCTTATAATCATTCAACAAAGCAAAATATAACAAGAAATAATTTCCTTATTCCAAAAATACATCGAATTTTATTCGTCAAATGAAATTAAACATCGAGAATGCTTTCCTTAAGATACTACGCTAGTCACACAAACTAACGTTAAACCTATGGGAGAATTCTTTTCATATTTATCGTTTGCACTACAATATTTTTAAATGATTTTTTCTTAATTTAGCGTAAGGATAGTTGTAATCCATCTTTAACCGGTTCCTTTTCACTTTTTCAATTTTGGTTGCAGATTTTTCATAGGAAGATACTTTCACTTTTTAAGCTAATTTCATAATTCATATATTTTGCAGTTTCTAGTGTGGTTTCCATTTACTTCCACACGTATAATTCGCTATTTTCTTCCACTATAGCATTTATTTCATTTGAGATTTACAAACATGTTAATAGTGTGTCAACCCTCCCTCACAAAAAAAGAGAAAAAAAAATTAGAAATTGTGCGTTGGCGAAATATTTTACTTAAAGGGTGATAAACCAAAAGTATATCCTCTGAATTACATTTAAAGTAGTAATTTTTAAACGAAGTCATTAATAAGTTGGGGCAAGTAGATGCCCATTTTGATCCACTACATTACTCTTTTGCCCCACCACACTTTTTCATTCAGAGCATCAACTTCATTGTAATTTCACTATTAGAATTTAACAACATCGTCATATACAAGGCTATTAGTTCTAATTTAAATGTGCTGGTAACCAATCAACCAAATAACTAGATGTATGTAAATTTTAACCCTTTACAATTTTCCAAATATTTAAGTATTTTCACCTTTCTCTGTAAAGGGGAGATCATAGAACGAGTGGTCCATTTGCCTGCTATAAATTGCAGTAGGTGTGACGAAGTTTTTACCTCGTCACATATGTAAGTTGAAGGTTTTATCAACCTAAAAATTGATCTGTAAGAAATAAGGAAACTCCAAGATCTTGAATCATCGTAGACAGTTGCACAACAAAAACAGTCTTTACTCGTATGCAGTTAAGACCAGGATCTCTTACATAAGGCACCGGTCTGCAAAGATTGCAATGTTGAGGAGGAGGCTTAAATTTTATGAACAATTATCCAATAGCAGCCAGCGAGAGAGTGATTAAAATTACAAAATTTCTCTAGAGATTCTAGAGAAGCGTTGGCGGTAATCACATGATGTCAACTAGCCACATAACGTAACTTAAGGCGAGAAAGATGTGAAAAAACGCAGGTGCAGGTTTTCTGTTAATGAAATGTCTATGGGAGAGAAAGGAAGCAAAATGATGAATTTAAAAGCCATAATGAACGGCATGGAATATTTGTAACCTAGAGAAACCACACAGCACGTGGGGGGGGGGGGGTTACGTTAGAGAATTGAGTGCCGGGGTTAAAAATGGTAGATGTACGTTGCAGAGGATAAAAAGACATCTGGATAACGTCAGAGTAAATAATTATATCAGTCAAAAGAACTGAAAACTTAACGAACAAAAGTGTAGGCGTAAAGCGGCTGGGTAAATTTTGAATTCCTTTCGAAACGGAAAAGAACAACAAAAGAATTAGAATGAGAATAAATAATTTTTCTTTTTCTTTTTTTTTAACAAGGTGCATTTTTAACCGGTGAGGAAAGTGTTTCGAATGAATTAAAGAAATCTTAATAAAAGGGAAATAAAGGGAGTAGCTAGATTTAATAACCCGATAAATAAAATACATTTTTAAGAAAGAAAATTTAAAACAAGTTATTTTAATGGAGGGGAATGATTTTTTTTTAAAGTGAAATATGTTAAGTTAGATCCCATTCACATATTCTCCCCGGACAACCGCAGAAAGAGAAAAAAGGCAGTAAATTCATAAGAAACGAAAAACTCGCCTGTGTCTCTTCACTAACAGAATAGGTCACATAAAGAATTATGAACAAAAATAATTGTAATAGAACAATCGTAACTATGTAAAAATACTTATAATAACAATACAAGAAGTCTTGATACACAAACAAATACATCATGTAAGCAGTCTTAGTGAATGGTCAAACTAAAATAAAATACAATTTACACTGGTAATGAAATATAAGGTAGACATTTAAATGAAACAATAAAATTGAAACTGTATAACAATCTGCACATTCGCCATCACAAACAGCTTTTTATTTCTTCTTTCAATACCGTTTTTTTATCCTTATTTTTCAAAGATTTAGATGAGGCAGTCTTTCCTTGCATCCTCCCTGCGTACACTAATGTCTTACAGTGGAGAAAATTCATCGCAATACAGAAAACTAACACTTTCCTCACAAATTCATGCATATTGCTCGCAGGTAATACATGAGAATTTCTATCCATGTTACACTGATAATAAAAAATTGTAAACATTTGAGAATATTTGAAAAAGCTATACATCATTTGAATGTAAGCTACTATTAAAATCTCATGTGTATATGCTCATCTAACTTTTCCCAGGGAAAAGTAAATCTTGTGAGTTTTTTTTCTTAAATTCTTTACTGGTGGGAAAATAACAAAATCAATGAAAACTACATTAAAGTGTCCATTTTCGAGTAATTTTTCAAACTAAATTACAAGAACTGAATGACTAAAGAATAGCAAGTCCCACCCTTTTACTTCCGAACGGTCGTTCTAAAAATAACAACTAATCGGTACTGCAAAATAATATATCGCTGCTTTGCGTTGATAATGGCACAACTTGAATTTTTTTTTAATATGATTTTATTGATAAAAATTAATCTATTGCTATGCTACTTTTAGCATGCAAAACGGCACATAATGTAATTCCACTAGTATATATCAGGGTGAAGATGTGACGCTATCAAACTGGTCGTAGACTTACATAAACACTGGCTGATCTTCAGTTGTGTCATGACACTGAATGAGAGAGTTAGTAACGTTATTCTGAATAATGGCACATTTTTACTTAGGTCAACTTTGGTGATTATATTTTTTATTTAGTAGAGGCTCATTTCGATTTGAATAATTGTTTGAAGTCCAAGTGGGGACCGTCCATTACTTGAAGGGTCCATTACTTGGATTTACCAAGTGAGGACCGTCCAACTATACAACTCAAAGAGGAGATGAAAATTTAATGTTAATTTTTTGTTTATGGTTAATATAATTGTAGATACAGTACTGATAATCTTTAAATAATATATCTGCAAAAGTATAAATAGTTTCAAAAGCTTATAAGACAAATAATTTAATACATACAAAAATGTAAGCTTCACAAACTCTTTCCTATAAAATTTAGTTTTTTTAGCGTGGTGCCACTCAACCAGCATTGGTATGTTGTTTTTACAAAATGAAAGATCTTACTTTGTTTAAATTCGATACAAGTGAAAATTTATATTTTGCTAATAGGCGATAAGTTATCATTTCTTGAAATACAGCGCACTTTTTAAATATATTTTTCTGGTCTTCCACTTTTATTTTTACAGCTAATTTTACGGTTGTGGCTACGTTTAGGCATGTTCTTATGGTTTCAGCAAAAGTTTGAACGAAATTGAGAATTTCGCGATGAAAGACCTTCTTTGATATACCAGCCTAATACGATGATTGCTTAGAAATTGGAGTATATTCCGGATTTCTATCTTCATATCATTTTGACTGCAATTATATTTTTTAAACAAAAATTCTATCTTTGCGAAATCATTAAGTTTGCTTGTATAGTACGTTTAATTGTTACAAGGAAAGTTGTAACTGGAATGTTTAATTAAAACAATTACATATAATTTTTAAAAGAATGTTTACCTTTTTCTATGTTTTTTACAGTTTTTTTAATTTGCTTTTAATGAATTACGGCAACTAATAAATAAAAATTGTGATTCTAAATTTCAAGTTTTTGATATGACAGGTCCTATTGTAGCATGGTTCGTACGTGGCTATAACAGGTAATGTTGAAATATCAATGTTGTATAACTAAAATTATGATAACACCTGCGTGTGCCTAGCAATGAGAAGAATATTTTGACTTTTTACCCAACACTTTCAAACGTTATAGAGTATCATATTCTGCTATGACGTATTTTTTTGTATTTAACACCAGTATTTTGCTACACTTCCTATTATGTTATTTAACTGCTAATTTTTGTAATTACTTTTGATCCTGTAAAGATTATAATCAATATATCGTACTTTTGAAGTGGGATGAGGCTAAAAGCAAAAGATAAATTTAACAAATATTATTTATATCTCCATACTTGTATTTTAAGATTTGGAAATTTTAATTTTTTTCGAAAGTATAGGAATGAACTTCAAATGAAGAGTAGAAAATCTGCCCCACATTGGCTTAATCGGTATCTGCTAATATCTATACATGCAAATGTCATATTTAAAAATTAAACTATTAATTATCAAACAGCGAGGGGAAACTTTCCTATCTGGACTCGAAGAAAGTTTACGATTAGGTGTAATTTTAAGATACATACATTCTACACAATGTCTCCCTTTATTACTGTGCAATATCTAATTCCTAAACCGAGTTTTAAAACGTATAGTTCTGTTTTAATATGCCGTTCGTGATATTCAAAACCTTAACGTCAAAGTAGTTTTTTTTTATTTTTAAGTTATAAAATTTAAAATTCCCTTCGGTCACTGGGTGCTATATATAATATTTAGAAAAACTTATTCCGCGCCCTAATAAGTTAATCTAAAAATGAGAAAACATTACCAATATATGATACTTTGAATTCTGTGAACTTTCATTGTTTTCTGGCAGCAAAAAAGAAAAAATTAGTTATTGCTTTAATGTTTAGAAAGTGGTAAAAACATTTATAAATATAACTTATAGGACCCATTGATCTTACAAAAATTTTAAATTTGTGACACTTACAAATATAACTATCTTGAAGTAAATGCATTTTAATTTTATATTGGTTTCATTTCGGAACTTTTTGAAAACATTCAGAACCTTAAACTTGATAACTTTTTAAACTTTACTTTGCTCTACCAATTTGTCTTCTTCTTAAAATGTAACAATTGTTTACAATGAAAAACAGAGGTGAACTGCATGTACTACAGCCAACAAATCTGAGGAGGTAATAGAACAACGAAGACGCTTTGTGACCTTACTTTTAATATTATAAAGAACAACATATGACGAATTTTGAAATTGACACTGTGCCCCTAAAATTAACAGTGTATGATTTAGCAATTAAACAACGATAAGCAGGAACATTCTGTATAAGGATAATGGTATGTGGAATGTAATGTTGATTTCCAACATTATTTTCCATTGTTTGTACCAATATATTAAAAATGTTATTATGGAAGTTCTTGTCATGAATGGGGATGACAAAGAAGCAAATGATAAAGTATTTTACAATTTCACAAATTTTTCATACTGTTGCATGCATTTTTTGATAAATCATGTAAAATGTTCTGATGATCACTGAGAAATATGATTTTTTAAATGTATTGTTACATTGAAGAATTATTATTTATTTTTCTATTCGAAAGTCTTATTTTCCTTTGATATTTAAATGAAGTCTAATTTAAATGGTTTTCTTACTCGACTATATGACAAGTAAAATTTTCAAGAAAATCTATGAATAAATTGTTGTTGAACATATGAATTTATTCAGTTGAAAAATATACGAGCATATGTTGCTGGTTTAAGCAATGTTTTCCCTTGTTAGTGAATTTCTATTCGTAAAACTTCAAATACCTTTTGTGTATTGTATATATTTATTTGAATGAAAACTTTTTTCTTCAGATTTATGTCAAATATTCTTTTCAAATGCCGAAAAAAAAACATTCATTTCTTTGTAGTTGTTGCAGAAACTGAGATAGATAAAGGTTTAGGACTTTAAATTTAGTCTTATTGCGTTTATTTTTAATATTTGTTATAATTTTGCAAAAGAATTTTGATAATCTATTTTCGGGAATAAACAAAAGTGATGCAACAAGCTTATTTTTTTTGCGCATGCAAACCTTCTTCCATAATTAGGATTTTTAGAAATTAATCCTAAATTGTTAATTATTTTTATGTTTATAATTGGCATGATTGCATTATATTTGAGTTGAATTTATGCCTAAGTATTATGAAATTAAAACAAATAAATTGAATATGATTAAAATCGTATACATATGTAGCACGCCTATAAAATTTTGAATACATTTAATAAAATCAACATCAGATTTTTGTTAAAATTATATATATAATATAATACAATATCTATATATGTATACATATATATGACACATTATTGATGATTACTATTACTGTCGACTTGACACGTTCATTCCATCATACCTCCATGACGACATATCAGTCCGAACCCCACGAAAATTACCAGATAATCAGATCGATGTATGCGCAGTCGAGATCGTTGAAATGCAGTCATGACATTGGAGAGGGTATTATTCCGATTTACTCACTATGGAGACAAATCTCGGAGTACAAGTCACATTGAACATCGTAGTGTATTGCAATCGTGAAAGCTGAGTAGAGGCAGTTATTTCTTTTCCCAAAAACATTAAGGAAGACTTAATAGATGAGCAAGGATTTTATTATGAATTATGATAACATAGATGAAAGCAACTCCACCGACTTTCGCTTCATTAAAAACTTGAACACATTAAAGCTATTGAAGAATTTGCAGAATTTGAAGAACAGACTACCGACGAAATAGTGTAGACTTCTCCAGTGACGGCTTATAGATGACAACAATTAATTCGTGTAAAAATCTGTCTCAGAAGCCAGTGCAACCACATAAATACTCCAAAATTTTGCCCAAAGGTACAAACGCGCGAAAATGCTGGCCCACTCACAGCAATGTTCGGAGGGAGCCAGGGGTATAGAAAAGGCGGGGCCTTCTCGCTAATGGTTGAAAAAATGAGGCCAAGAAGGTGTGTACATGACGTAGTGCTAAAACTCTTTATCAGAAGCGGCAATTTAAAAAGGTAAAAAAGCTTTGGGCGCGAAGGACGCGAAGGACGCGAGGAATCCTGGGATGCCAAATGATAATTAAATAGAAATAAAAATGGTATTACAAAAATGTTCCAAAGAATAAAAATTCAATGTCTCAAATAAGAAGAATTTAAGCAGGTGCGTTTCAGAGGCAGTTTTGAAATTTAATAGAATAAGGTTTTAATAAATACGTGTAGCTTTTAACAGATTAAGATTTTTAGAATGATAAATAAAAGAATATTTTGATTAAGTTATGGAATAAAATATAAAATAGATTTAAGAGATATTTTAAAAAGAAAGGGAAAAAAGAATTGTAAGAATTTGGAATAATTTAACTAAGGAAAACTAAGGAAAAATGGCAAAAATTTTTTATTATTACATATATATTGTTTTGAAAATGTTTATTCGAATGTCCATTTTTCATTTTTTTTGTCTATTGTATTTGTTTAAATAATTCCTAACCATAATTAAAATTCTTAATCACCAGTGCTTAATAGAAGCAACTGCTTAACAGAATTAAAGTAACGAAAATTTCTTAAATATTTATATTTAAACACGCTGTCACGATTTAATTATATGTTTCTTGAAATATGCCTGCTGTTTTCAAAAAATAATTTGTATTGTTAAATATATTCTAATGTCTGAGACTGAATTTCATTGTCCCAAAATCAATTGTCTAAATGTGCGCTAAAACAAAACATATAAAAGATTAATCTTGTTCTAAAAATGTATGAAATTCTAGAAATGTATTATTTTATAATTTAGACTATTATAATAAATATAATATATCAGCCCAATTTTGGTTTTGATATCCAATAGTGGAAGCTGTTTCTTCATTTTAATCATTATTTTATTGTATTGTTATCATCATGTTTAATTCACTACGATGTACTTCATCTTTATACTTGCGCATTGATAAATCGCAAAAAGATTCCATTTGATGTTGACTCAGCAGTGTGTCGAAAATATTCTTCAAACTTTTTAATAAGAAATCTGCTACTGTGCACCTATAGATTTTCGTATATCTCAGGCATTAAAGGTGAGTTAACGGAAATTTTCGATTGTAAAAGATGTAAAAAAGTAAAGTAAGCATATTTAGTATCAAAATCTAGACTATTGTTTACACAATTTGTAACATTGGGGAGCAGGTGGGCTAGAAAGTTCCACTACCAGATAACAATACAAACAAAACGCATTTCTTACAGCATACTAATTAAAAAACCTCTCAAGTAAAAAAATTGAACAACCTACAAACGAACAAGTTATTTCACACAATTATATTTTTTTTTTTACATAAAAGAACAGTACTGAAGAAATATACAATTAATCCATCTGTTGCAATTTTGTGGAACTATTCAAACATAGGTACTCCGATATTTTTTACGTTTTCTAAAAATAATAGAATAGCCAAGAATTCAAAATAATATTATTGTGGTAGATTAAGTATATTCTTATCAATGCATTTGCAAGGCATGACTTTGGCATGACACAATATGTGGCCGTAGACGCCAGAGTATATTCGTAACATTTAATGATTTCTTGTAAACTATTTTCGAAACATATCTTGTAACACATAACATCAACAATTTATTAATTTAATATATTTACACTATTTGTTTTTCAATTTTTCAAGTTAATTGTTGTTTATAGTATAATAAACTTGCATGCTAAATTTGATTGCATATTTTTTTTAATAATATTTTACACTCCTCATTTATTAAACCCTCAATTGATGTTGTGTAAAATCCTTAGAAAAATGTGCATGTTTTATTTTTAATTTTTATCAATCTGATGTGAATTTCAAAAATATTATAAAATACAGCAACAGATGGCTGAACCATATTCTTTTCGAATATTCAGTTGGAAAATTTGACTTTGATAAATTTGTTTCTGGTACACATGAGAAAACTATTTTCTTTTCCACAGAATTTCTAATTTTGGTTCTAAATAGAATTTACTGTCTATTTTGTGTTAATGTGTATCCAAGCTTTAAATTATAATACTAATTACTTAATAATAACTATTTAATACTTTGAGTGCATAAAAACCACGTGTGCGTTCTTTCTGTAATATTTTTATAAATGAAAATTTTTTAAAATTCAACATTATTTGTTCTTAAAATAATTATTTTAAATCTATTTTAAGCACAAAATATTTTTGATCCATTTTAAACTAATGCATATATGAGGAGAGGGTTTGCAAATGATATTTAGTCCAAATTAATTCAATAGCTATACACCACATTTAATGCTTTTACACATTTTAATGGTTTTATCATTCCTTATATTATATATCATTAAGTTATACAAATGTTAAAAAATATTTTGACTCTTTGTAAGTTAAAGTAGTGTTAATTTATATAATTTTTTGCGATGATATTGCATGTTACTTTTTATATTAATATCATCTTTCGCGTCTCCATTAGAAATTACCTGTTTGCTAGTTCCTGTACAAATATTAGTTTAGTAATATTACGATTCAAGTAAACAGTCTTTGTAAATAAACATTAATCACAAATAATATCAACTCATTCATAGCATTTCTGATGTTGTTTGAATTTGCACTACTTGATGCTGGGGAACACCATGAATAACTTACGCTTGGAATAATCGAGCATGGAATTTTAATTATTCGCGAGCCAGTCATTCATTTAATTGTCTTTTATCATTACAACTCATGTGCGATATTAATTAAAATCTTAACACTGCGCATATACGATCAGATTACGTTGATGTTTTACTCATATATATAGAAATAAAATAGTTAAAACTGAAATTTTAATGCGATGTAAGATTAAAAGTCAAGAGATATTCTTTATTAATATTCCCCCTTATTATATTTATATTTTATATTTTGTGAAATAATTAGTTGTAGAAATATATAAGACAAATAAATAAGACAAAACATTGTAATTTATTTCTATATTATTTTTGTGAGAATTGTACGTAGATATTTCTAGTTTAGATTTAAAAGTTGAACCCCTTTTAAGAAGTAAATAAAGGATTCGAGGCTATAATCAGTTTAAAAAGTGTAGATGTAAAGAGCACAATTTGTTGATCGTTCTATTATTCTAGAAAATTATGTAAAAGAAAATCTAGAAAATATAATCATACTATATTAATAAAAACTAATTAATTTTGCTATCTGGAAAAAGAAAAGAATGATTTCTACTGTGTAAGATTTAGAAGGTAGTTAAGTATTATAAAAAATATTAGATAAATGTTTGCTATAATATTTAGAAGTACTTTTAGCCTATTTGAATATTATGCAGCGTAAATTTTAACATAGGAGATAACCTATCATATTCTGTTACACCTGCTATATAAAAATTTAAAGTTAGTCTTTTAATGCATTTTGAAGTTTTGCTAATTGCAAACTAACATGTAAAAAAATGCAGTCACGGTATTTCATACATGATTTCCGAACAATAGCTGAAATCAATTTATTGGATCTGTTAGCTTAATAATATAGCTAAACATTAGTTAACATAACAAAACATAACATAATCGCTAACTTAACGTATTTCTATAACTCATAGCTCGTGAAGAAGATTTGTAATATTTATTACCATAATTCATCTATACTAGTATTATAAAAAGTTATATGTTTGTTTGTATTAGCTAATCTCTGGAATTATCAAACCAAAAATACTGGTGACAGTCTTTGCTCCAACATAGGATAACTTTTATCTTTCTGCCCCCAAAAATGTGTAACAGCAAAAAACTTTTTAAAATAATGATTCCGTTGCAACTGTTAGATCCAGAATCTTGAAAATTGACAAGGCTGTTACTTTAAAGACGACAAATGCTCGCTAAAATATTTTTTCAATCGAAATTTAAACGGGTGAAAGGGGTGAAAACATTGTACAAATGGTAATTATTCTAAAACTACCGAACCTATTTCAAAACTTCTTTCAGTATTATAATGGCATATATATATATATATATATATATATATATATATATATGTATATATATATATATATATATATATATATATATATATATATATATATATATATATATATATATATATATATATATATATATATATATATATATATATATATATATATATATATATATGTTACGGTCAATATAATTAATCCGGTTATTATTAATAATGACCGGTCTTAAAGAACGGTTATTAATAATAATAACCGCGGTCATTATTAATAGTAACCGATTATTATTAATAATGACTGGATTAATCATATTGACCGTAACATATATATATAAATATTTTTAAAGATAATTGTTGCATTACAGGCGCAAAAGAAGCTCGTAAAGCAGCTCATTACTCATCATAATTTATATATCTCCGTTTAATTTAACTTACTTGGCTATCATGTTTTATATTATTCTTTAAAGCTTTCTTTAGTTTGGTTTTTGTTAAAGTAGTTATTGATTTTACATTTTAATTTGAGCATTTTGTATTATGCTTTTAATATGCTTTCTAATAAAGTAATTTCATTTTTTAAATTGCTTTTAATTTGTTTTCTAATAAAGTTATTTATTTTTTTTTAAATTGTTTTGAATGTAAGGATATATCGTGTTTCGATACCTACAAGTTTGTATAGTGGGAGGTGGCCGTAGATAGTTAGTTCTGTTTGTCCGTCCACTGAAGAATCTTTTCACCTGCGTAGTTTTAATATTTTATTGTTTTAAACGTTTATAGTTATTTGTTATGGGATTTTTTATATATACCTTCTTTTGATGTGTTTATTGAATTAAAAATTTCATATTTTGATTAAGTATATATATATAGGGATGCAAGAGAAAAAAACATGTAATAAAAATACAAATGTTTTAAAACTCTGAAACTGGAATCTTCAACTTTTACATATTATTTAACATTAGTTATTTCTAAGCTCGAAACACCCGATAAAAACAATTTTCAAAATCTTCAAAATTTAAAACCATGACATGAGCAGTAAACTTTTTAACATCAAGTTTACGCTGAAAGTACATAACTGATGTCAAAAATGTTTTAGATTTAGACGCGTTCAAAGCCGCGGGTTTTCGAGTATATATTTGATCACCATGTTAGTCATATAAATGTAATTTTTATATAATAAACAGCGGTGGAATACACATGCCATAAATATCATAAGTTAACTGCCTCCACTTTGGCGGACTCTGACTTGGAAAGAAGAGGAATTACGGTATGAAAAAAAGTACTGTTTGACACCTTATTCGATGAATGCGTGAGTCTAATGTCTCATGTCTCAACTGTAAAAATAATGGACAATAACCGGCAATAACATACGCATATGTCTATAGAAAATGTTTTTAATAAATACTTTAGAGACTTTCTTTTAATAGTATTGAAAACAAAAATCATTCTTAATTTCCAATTACAAGATGAATTAACATATGTAATGATGCTGCTATTATAGTGCATGTAATAAATATATTAATATCATCCGTTGTGTGGTCATTAGAAATCAACTGTTTCCGAGTTCCACAGCAAATATCCCTTAGTAATATTATAATTCAAATAATCAGCCATCGTAAATAAACATACATCATGAACGAAATCAATTCATTCATAACATTTCTACTATCAGTTAAACTCACATTGTTTATTGCCTTCCAACAACGTGAACATCATCTAATTAATGAAGCTTCCAACTTTAATTATTCGTCGGTCAGTCATTCATTTTATTGCCTTTCCTCATTTTAATGAATGGATACAAAGGAGAGATATTGACTAAACTCGACATGCAGTGTATATTAGATCGGTTTATGAAGGTAGAAACGAAAGTTTTGTAATTAAATTTTTAATGTAAGTAAAATAACCAATTTAGAAATACTGGTAGAATTTGATTACTAATCGTGTTGATTGTTCTATATTTAATTGCTCGGCTGTATGTTTCCTTTGTTTTCATGCGTAATTGAAATAGAGTAATATTTATTTTAAATTTAAACAAAACATATTTCTATAAAGTAAGCGATTTATTCTGAAAAATTAAGTATTATTCTGAAAGCAACTTCTCTGTTTCAAAGAATTTATTATGATTATTTTATATTTGCATTCACATTTTATCTTTATAATTATCCATACTTACGACTTGACTCGCAAACTTTTAATACACTCATATATGTCCGGGAATTGTTTACAAACAAAACACAAAAAATGTATCATTAGACTCGCCCAATTGTTAGAGCAGTTTTTGTATAAATGGTTTTAATTTAGAAAAGGCAGGAAAACAACAAATGAGAAGTTGAAGATGAAAATAAATTATTAAATTATTAAGCAAAAAATTTCTTTGGACATTTTAGACGAAATATACAAAGTCCTTCCCTATGAACTGTAAAGGTAAAAACTCACATCAACAAAAATGGAAAAACAGCTGTCGTACAGTATAGTAATTGTGCAGAGATGTCACGATGTGATTAAAAATCACTAATTTTTAGAAGCTATCAAAATATCAATTAGAATTAATGAGATGCAATGGGAATTTGTTCCGCATGTGGAAAAGATTTCTTTTAACTATCGGTAAGATTTGACCGTATTACTATAGAAGGCATGCCTTCCTGGAGGACTTTTGATGGGAAAGTGGCGCAAATTATTTTTCTTCTACAAGAAATCCCCAGAAAACAAGGCACAGTCACCTCGGCCAGACAACTCTGGTTTTTATCACACGAGCATTGGCCCAAGCCCCTTACTTTGTGGCCAGCGCGCTAACCAATGGTGTGGATGTCGGTGCCCCCCCCCCCCATTTGATCCTTATGTGAAGGAAAACCAAAGAATAATTTGTGTATTTGTTAGGGAAAAAAAGTTCTGCTTGATCAAAATTTTCTATTTTTTTATATCTTTATTTTATTGTTATATTTCCATGAAATTTTATGTTTTGAGTAAAAGAAATGTAAGAAAAAGCAAGTTATTACTATTACAAAATTTAAATTTGAAATCGTGAAATTAGAGGAAATTCGTGTATTATGGAATAGTCAAGTAATGTGGAATACAAAGGTTTCTGTTTGGTAAAGTGTTGCCACCAAGTGGCAGTATCATAAACTACTGAATAACGTTTCTAGAATGCCCCCAGCCCAGAACGCGCAGTTCGTCGGTCGGCATCAGGGAGCGTTGTGTGGTTAAATATTTCTTTTTCATCTTCGGAAAGTTTCAGGAGATAATTTTTCAATATATTTTATTCATTATTAGAAGTAATATATTTAAATTGAAATTAAGCGTATATACTGAAATACTAACAGTTTATGATGTAATACTCGTTTTTTAGCTCGCGATTCACACCATTAAACATAGAGTATTTTTTTCCAAACTAGCAATGTCGGGTTATATGGAGTATCAATATCTCCTAATACTCCATGATTATGGTGGCGCAAAAACAGATCATTTTATTTGTGATTTGTGCAAATCTGAAGGATGAACTGAAGTGTATTGGCTAACTAGCTTGACACTATATTTTGATTATGCTCTCTTGATACCGTTACATCTGTTGTTTGCCAAATTTTGTTCGTTTCTTCATTTTTAAACCCTTATTCCATGTTTTCTGACTATCTCACAATACCCTCAAAAAACGTTTATTATTATTATTATTTGTTTGCAAGTGATAAAATTTCCTAAAATATCTTTTGTCTATAAAAACTATTCGCAGATGTTTGAAGATTGTAATTATATTCGATTTTCAGGTTTTAAACAATATCGGGATGTTGTATTACCTGAAATGTAATAGTATTCCATAATACACGAATTTCTTCTATATCAAAGACTATTAACACACGATTTACACAAATTTTGAATACATTATTTCCTTCTCTTTCGCACTTGTGTGGTTTCCATTCTGTATGTTCCCCTTTTGAGTATGTATTAAGTAGAATTGGAAACTTTACACTTCATTTCCGTAATTTTTCTATCGTTTCTTTAAAAAAGCACATTCAGCGCGCACCATATACTGCAAAATGATTTAACGCTTAAAATAAGAGATATATTTTTTATATGCTTGAGCATCGTTTACTGATTATTCACTTTCCGCCTTGTATATTATAAAAGCTAATTTTTTCATTAAATTTTCGAGTATATATTTTTTATTATCTATTTTTATGTAACACATTTTGTAAAAAATATAAATTTAGAGTATCTTGCAAATAAATTTATAAAACTCTTTCTCAAAAAAAGAAAGGATAGAAAGAAAATGAGATATTTATCATGTAAAGAATGACTATCATAAATTCCAACGTCGTCAAAATTTATGGCAATAATTTTATCTATCTTCTTCACTAAAATAAAGTTATATTTAAATGTTCTTTTTAATATATATATATCTGTCAATAAGCTCTTATTAATAGACATATATCCTAGCATTTATCAGTAAATATAATCAAACTATTTACTCAAAAAAGTCCATAATTACGTGAGTATATCATACAAATTATAGATGTTTTCCCGATACCTTAAACAAATCCATCTTGATATGAAAATATGTGGATTTCCAAAAGAGAAAATGTGCTTTATCTTTCCTTTTATTTATCGAAACGCATAATGATAATCGATATAAAAAAATATTTTTCGATTATTAGCCGATATTTCTTTATACGAAGGTACGACAAAACGCTATATCTTCCAGGAAAACACAATTTATTTTATCTGATAAACAAAATATAACAAAGAAAAACAGGATCAAAAGCATAAAAACTGAAATGATAAAATAATGCAGCACAGATATAACCAATAAGCGGAGACTTTTGAAAAGATTTACTCTTTAAAACTGCACGCTGATTATTAAAAAATTGTTAGAAATTTTGATATTTTCTTTTCAAAAGCTTTTGATATTAATAATCATCGATCATTTGAACTGTCAGTGGTGTTTCAGCCAATCACAGCCGTCGTAATCTGCATTCCCCGTCCCATTTCTATTCTCAATTGTGCTAAACGTTCCCTTTGATACGAAAATGATTTCTAAGTTTTTAAAAGTTTCATTTATGTATTTGCTGTAAACTATTCAAAATGTTGTTTAATATAATTTTAATTAAAATTTCTGATAACGTTTAGAGAATCACAATTCATTGTTTTTAAAAATATGAATGAAACGCTGAAATGACTTATAACGTCTTTCAGAAAATTGTTTGAAAGTGACAAATAGAAAAATTTTGGAAAAGGATATTATTCAACGCCTTAAATCAAATCTTTTGTAATATCCTTTCCATTTATTTTTTGACTAAGAACGTTTTTGAGGATAAAAACGTGATCATTTGGAGTTAATTAAGATTATTTCTCCATTAAATGGTGCCAAGTCCAATACAATTTACATGCGTATATTTCAATAAATATAATTTTTTTAACTTTTTTTAAAGTATTAAAAATATTTTTTATGTGATACAATTGGGATACAGTATTGTATTTTATTATTATATTAATGCCACGCTTCATGTATCCAGTAGAAATAACATCTTCTGAGTTCAAAATCAAACACATTAAAATTAAAATTCAAGTATTCAGCAGTTCTGTAAATAAACATGAATCCCAAACGAAATCAATTCATTCATGAACTTTCTCTATCATTGGAACTCGCATTACTTAGTACCGCAAAACAATATGAACATCAACTAATTACTTAAGCTTCAAACTTTAATTATTTGTCGCGTCTGGCACTCACTATTAGTTTTTATTATTCTAACGAGTAAATAGAAATGTTAGATTTTAACTGCATTCTGCACTGCATAATCATTAAATGTTGTTTGCTTAAACAAAATTGTACAAAAGAAAACTTATTAATCAGTATATTAATATGAAAATTTGTTCGTTTATAAATAAATTTTCAAATTTATCTTACTAATAACTATATGTATTTTTTACTGTAACTTTGATAAATATTTTTTCAAATAAACACAATAATAATTTGAGAAATATATTTACCTTAGTGCCATGAGATAGTTCCGTATTTCAGCATAATTACCAGGCCCTTGAGATGAATATCACACATTCAAAATCGCTAAAAGTTCTTTCGTTTCTGTAGGATTCGAACAAATTTTGTAGACATTCGAAATTAATTCTTTCACATAAGAAATACAAAACTATGGGTAAAGTTTTTTTTTTTTTTTTTTTTTTTTTTTTTTTTAATAACTGTTACTTTCGAATAACTGTTTCCTATTTATAATAGTAATTTATAGGTTGTATATTACTATTATATGATTACAAATGTAACTGTGAAACTTAATTTGAAAAAAGTGAATATTATGTAATCGTTGCAATCTGAGACTTGTGTTTTATTTCTGATTTTAAACGAGTCCACAAATAAAAGGAAAGAATTCCCGCAAAATTTCGTAATATATATATATATATATATTACGTATATATCGTAATATATATATATAGATACACCATCAGTTTTTACTTAAAATAGCCTATGCGTTAAAATATTCCTTTATATTGAATGAATTTTAACGAAGGTAATTTCATTGTATACTTCGTACAAAATTTAGAATTCTTTCAAATTTTTTCCTGCTAAGAATATACGAAAATAATTTATTTGAAAAATAAATCTGTAGAATTTACACTTTGTTAGATACGTTAATTAAATAAGAAGGGATCGATAAATAAACACATATATTTTTCAATTTTTCGAAACATATCTGCCAGTAAAATCTTATTAATAGATATAGGTACTAACAGGAAATATAATGAAACTGTATTTACTCAAAAATTGTCAATATTTACACTTGTATGCGATACAATTTATAGATAATGTTTTACCGATATTTTTTGAGAAATCAATGTTAATATAAAAACCGTGTATTTCAAAACGATATTTTTTTCTATAATTCTTTTAGGTTATCACAATGCATAATGATAATCAATAGAAAAATATTTTTTGATTAATTGCCGACATTTATCTATACAAAAATACGTCAAAGTAATATTTTCGACAAAAAATACAATTCATTTTATCTGATAATCAAAATGAAAATAATAAACGCATTATCAAAATCTTAAAATCTGAAATGATACACTAATTATTAGAGTTTATAAAATAATTTGATATTCAGAATCATCCATCATTCCAAATGTAAGTGTTGTTTCAGCTAATCACAGCCACCATATTCTGAATTTTCTCCTCCTAGTTATATTTTTAATTCTCCTAAATATTCTCTCTTTGACGTGAAAATTATTTCTATGAGAAAGCATGCTAAATTTTATAAACGTTCCTTTTATTATTTTGTCGTAAACCACTCAAAATATTGTTACTACATCACAATTTCTCACAATGTTTGGAGAAGCTAAATTTATGGTTTTAAAAACATAAATGAAATACATAGTAAATAATTTTAAACGTCTTTGAGAAAATTAATGGAAAGCAGCAATTGGAAAAATTTAGAAAAGTTAATTTTATTTGAAATCTCAATTTCTTCCGTTTTAAATTTGCATCCCATTTGTTTTTTTTGGAAGAGAAATACTTTGAAAAAATTAATTGTGATTATTTCGTGTAAATGCATTTTATTTCATCATTAAATTAGGCCAGTCCTAAGGCAATTTAAATATGCATAAGCCATTGTATTTTACTTTCTGTACACTTTTTTAAAGTCTTAAAAATGCCTTTTATATATTATACAATTGTAAAGAAAATTTATTATTCATTAATATTAACGCGTAATTTTAATTTATGTAATTTTATTGTTATTATACTTCAAGTTATTATAATATAAATATCAGGCTTCGTGTGTAGCCATTCGAAATTAATTGTTTCTGAGTTCCACAACAAACATTATATTAAGATCAAAATATTCAGCAGTGCCGTAAATAAACATAGATCAGAAACGAAATCAATTCCTTTATAACAATTCTCTATCATTCGAATACGCATTGTTTGGTACCGTAGAACAATATGAACATCATCTAATTACTGAAGCTTCCAACTTTAATTATTCGTCGGTCAGCTATTCATTTTATTAGCTTTTATCATTCTAACGAGTTAATAGAAATGGGAAATATTGACGACATTCTACACTGTAAGTTGTTACGTCAGTTTAAGTAGGATTCTTACCGATAATTTTCGAAATAAAATATTATTAATCAATATTTTAATGTTAGAAGAATAGTTCTTTTAATAAATAAAATTTTGAATTAACTTTACTTATTAGTATATATAAAACTTCGATTCAAAATATTATAATAATAATTAAAAAGAAATTTTGAAAAAGCCATTTTTATATATCGCTTATGCAGAAAATAATGCAGGATAACAATTGATATTGTAAGAATATACTGCGTTGTTAGAATATATTAACATAAAAAATACTGAAAATATTACAAAAAATTAAATCATTAATCACATTTGCAAAAATCAGAATATTAGAATAATATTTAGCTGGTTCAATATATTATAATAATGCATTCTAAATCGCGCTATTTTTTTAAGTAAAAAACAACGGTTTTACAATGTTTTGTAGAATGGCATTTGCATTTTATAACAGCTTTAACTCGAAGTACAAGCTAGTTACAAGGTCACGAATGTTTCGCAATGTTTTCCGCAAACACACGACCATATCCATTTTATGCTGAAAAAAAGATATATAATTTTATTTTTTGAAGCAATTACTTGAAGCTTATTCTTCAATATTTTCCCCAAATTCTGTATTGTGGTTAAAGCCGGTCATTTAGTCAGCTAGGGAAGAACATTAATTTTGTGCTAGCTGCGCCATTTCTTAGGGGAAACAGACCTATGACAAAATACTAAATCAGGTTGGAAAATAAATTCGTGATCACACAAATCTAATCTTCCAACAATGGTATCATGTACACTGCTAAAACTACATGTGACGCATAGCACTCCTAGGGTTTAAAGGTTTGTCTCACTGGTGACACATCTAAGGGAGCTAGAATGGCACCCTTAACTAAGGTGAAAGGGTGACACCCCTAGTCCAGGGTTCCCCAGAGAGTGAAACGATCGCACCCCACGGGAGAATAATGGCACCTCTTCTTCAAACTGCCCAGCGGCACCACACAAGGAACAGCATTCCCAATTCTGGGTGCACAGTGGCACCCCCCCCCCCTTATCTAGCAATTGTATTCATTGTTTTGAATCATGAAATACAAGCTGTTCATTCATTTATAGATTGAATTCAGTACGGAAAATGATCAAAACTTCAGGATCACTCAGTATTGCAATTTAAGGTACTATTTACGACCGCGTTTGGGTAAGACCACGTTTGAGTGGTTTTTTTATGATTGATGGAATATCATATTTTTAAACTCAGTCGAAGTAAAAGTACCAGGTGTACAAGAAAGGTGGTAACATGGTTTATTTCTGTAAATATCAGAGAGTGACAAATAATGTAAATTGCAAAAAATTATATGGAAGGTAGAGAATTCGAACTGTACACTTTCATATCCATTGGGAGTATTATCAGAAAATTTCAAAATTTTAATTTTAGTACTGTTCTTGCATTCAAAAATGTCCAATCACAAACATAATCACTACTGCACTCTTATTTATGCCCAAAAGGTTTGGTTTACTATCTCCGGAAATCACGGAGTTATAGTCAAGTATTGTTACTTAGTTCTCTTTACCAATCAATTCGAAATGTAATCTGGAATTGCTTGGCAAAATAAAATAAGTCACGTGTTTTGACTCTATAATTCTGATTTTTTTAGGTATTCAAATCAAACTTTTTAGGTATGAATAAGAGTGGAACAGTAATTATTTTGTAATCGAGCATTTTTGGATACAGGAGCAGTATAAAAATATGAATTTTGAATTTTTCTCCCCATAGAGAAGAAAATATACAATTCGAATTATCTACCTTCTTACGAACATTTTTGAATTTCCTCTTTTATCTATCTCTTATAGTTATCTATTTGTCACTTTTAAAAATTACTTATTAAGGTGGCGGATCAGATTCTGCATTCTCCTTTCCCATGTTAAACCAATGGCATTAAAGTTCCTCCGTTTCCTTCAAATATCTCATTAAATAATTAAGTCTTTTGAATTTTGTTTTTTGTGAGTGATACTTTAGACGAATCATCGCGTAATTACAAATTTCATTTTTCTCTTATATAAATTTAAATAATTGTTTTAGCAATATTTGCTTTAGCATTTACATTTACATCATTATATGCCGTCTTTTAAATACTAAAACAAATATTTAAATTTAAATAAGAGAAAAATGAAATTTGTAACTACGCGATGATTCATCTAAAGCATCACTCACAAAAAACAAAATTCGAAAATCTTAATTATTTGATGAGATATTTGAAGGAAACCCAGGGACTTTAATGCCATTGGTTTAACATGGGAAAGGAGAATGCAGAATCTGACTGATCCGCCACCTTAGCTGTGCTGACTACCTATACACATTGAAAATATAAATGCAAATTCGAGAGTTGATTTTCTTATTTGTTCAAAATTTTCATGTACTTTTTTTTTTGGTATTTGTGCAATTTTTATAATGTAGCAAACTATTGAAACTGTTATTTTTATTTATGTTACACAATTTCATTTCATATTAATTGTAATAAACTTATTCTAATAAAGGGAAACATTGGGCAAAAAGCGTGCTATTTTGCCATAATGAGTAGAATTTTTAAACATGATATTAACATTAAACATAACATTAACATAACATGAACATTAAACAAAAACAATTTCATGATGATATAGAGACAGATAGGGTATCCCCGGACACTTGGACAATTTCTGACTTTATTTTATACTTAAAATAAAATTACGAACTTCTTTAATAATTTTAATTAAACATTTCTAATAATATCGAATCCTTTAACGAAATATACCGAAAATAGTTTGGCTTTATTTTTTTGGCGTCAGAAGAAACGGCGGGTAGCCCCGGACATATTAATCAATGGTGTCTCATCCATTGTTTGGCCTTACAAACATCACAATTATAATAAGAATCCGATGCATCTATATAAACACAATCTTCATGGGCCCAGTCTTTGCATTCCTGGTACTTAATCAAGTCTTCTTCAAATGTTTATCCGCATATGATGCATTCTGTCTCTATTTTTCGAAAATTTATTGACGAAAACAAAACACTCACTCACGACTAACTTACTCGGCGCCCACGTTGCAATTAAACTGTATTTGTTTCGACTCTAGAGGGCGTTCATCAACAATAACTTTTTATTTACGCAACACTTTTTGAATTTCTTAGAAATTGAAATATCCGCGGTTACCCGCCGTTCGCGGCTACCCGACATTCCCCTACTTATCAATTTCTTAATTAGTGTCTTTTTTAGCCTATTTAGTTATCTGGAAAAGAGCTGTAAAAACTGTGGAAGAGTAGGAAATATTTCTCATACTTAAAAAAGAAAAAAAGGCTATACACATATAATTATATTGCAGTGTTTAACTTTAGCTGCAATAAACTAATCAATACTTCATTTTCTCTGTTGAAATTTATACAAGGTTAAAAGTTGATTATCTCATGTCAAGGGTCGATCCAGGCAAAATTTGGGGCCTATTTAGAGCCCCTTCGCAAAAATCTAGTTAATAAAATAAGCTCCTTCGAAAAAATCAATTTAAATAAACAAGGTCCTTCACAAAAATCAATTTAATAAAATGAGGTCCTTCACAAAATTCAATAAATCAATTTGATAAAATGAGGTCATCCCTTCACAAAATGCCTTTTAATAAAATAGACCCTTTCACAAAATTTTATTCCAGCGTTTCTTAAACATTGTGAACTCGCGACCCCTTTTTATGTGATATACATTTCGCGGACCCCCAACAAAATTTTTCTTAATATAACATAAGAAATTATTTTAATGACCTTATTTGTATTCCATTACAGGTATTCTATATTTAATTAACGGTGTTGTTAAAATCAACTGCATTAATAAGAAAAATAATTATAATATACATTTTAAGACAGGTAAAATATACCTACTACTATTTGCTATGAGAAATATGCTGTTTATCTTTTGCTACTATATGCGCAGAATCTCATCCAATGTTTGAGTAAGTCTGGTTCGACTGAATTTAAGGAATTTGCTCAAGAATGGTATATGTTAGCTAATTTAGATGCGTGCTAATTTCAACATATATCATTAAAATATTTTCTGCTCATTTCATCCTTTTAAATTGTGTGCTTTTGAAAGCCGTTTTTAATGTGCATTTACGCCTTAAAAGTACCCATCCTGTCAATTTTGAAATTTTTTACCTCTAAAAATTTCAGATGAATGTTTAAATTTCAAAATTCTTACTCTAACAGCCTCTTAAAGGCAGAAGTACCAATATAAAAATATTGGTTCAGATACTGCCATTTTCATTGTGGCAGCATTATTTCTGAAATCAGTTGGTTAAATGCGAAATTACCTCTTACAAATAAGAAAACCTTTCTTTTTTTATAATATTAATGCAAATTACTAATGCAAAATTGCCTAACTACCAGTTTAGATTAAAAATTATATTTAAATATATGTTAATCCTGCGTTTATTTGGTATCGGGGCATGTCTTTTAGCTTGAAAATGCAATGACCTTTCCTGAGGGATTGCCTGAGATGCGTGCATGATGTCCGAATATTTTGAAAATTATTGTAGAGGAGTATTTAATGTACAGTATATGTACCGACTCTAAATGCTTTTACTGTATTTATTCCATATTATGTGTATATACCATGCATTTAATACCGTATATGTACTGTGCTAGTACATATGGAGTAGAAACATCTTTTTACTAAATATATGTGTTTAAATAATTTGCGGTTCTTATGCTGTTAGTCTAAAACACAGCACTTTTACTGGTCATATTTTTGCCAGTATATGGACCGTAAATTTACAGAGAAATAACTCAGACCCAGCATAACATTTAGGCATTATCTTCTTCGAAATAACTTATATGATTTCGCACACACGAACAAGCTTTGAGCAACTTTTAATGCAGACATCAAAATTCAGTGTGTTGATCAGAATGGGTTTACGTATCTCCAAAAACAATGTGTTTGTTACAAACAAGAAGATCTCTGATTTTAGCAAAAGAAGAAAACGAAAATACTCAAATAAAATCCAATATTGAAGATGATATTCCAATATTTTATAGGTAGTAGGATCTAATCGCAAAACTATAAAGGGCCATTCTCAAAACCATATTGGATTCAGTCCTAAAGCCAAATAATTTAAGCACTGGATCAGAGCTGTTGTATTCTAATACCTTTAGATTTTAAAATATCCTAGCTATTTCTCTTTATTTTTAATTATGATCTTAAACTTATTAAGCTATTACTTTTTTAGGCAAAAGATAGTTTTTCGTATTTTTTTAAAAGTTGTTATTTGATTTATTATTATCTTACATTATTTGTATAAATAACTATTACTGATTTCAATCAGCACTAAAATTGTTTAGAATATTGGCCTCTAATTACTCTATTAACTGTTCCTTAATCATGCCTCATAAGTATATGGTAGATGTCATCTGCAGTTTTAACATAGCATAACAAGAAAAATATTCTAAGCGCTAAAGATATTCCTTCATATTCAAAGAATTTTGACGAAAATAATTTCACTGGGTGATTTGTATTAAATATAGTCACCATTCAAAATTATCCTATAAAATTTACTAGTTAACATAATTAAACAGATAGGGATGGATTCATTAAACATATATTTTTCCAGATATAACTGTAAGTAATCTCTTATTAATAGAACTATGTAGGAAAAGGAAACACAACGAAACTATATTTACTCAAAAAAGCCAATATTTACAGTCGTATATCATGCAAATTATGGATAATGTTTTCTCGATGTTTTTTACAAATAAATCTTGATATGAAAATATGCGGATTTTAAAAAGAGAAAATGTGCTTTATCTCTTTCTTTTTATTTAACTCAATGCATAACGATAATCGATATAAAAGATTATTTTTCGATTTTTTGCAAACATTTCTTTATGCAGAGCTATAACAAATCGCTATCTCTTTGAAAAAAAATAAAAGTTGTTTTATCTGATAAATAAAATAAAAGAAAGAAACTCGGAATAAAAAGCATAAAATCTGAAATGATTTAATAATACAGCATTCGTTCTAATAAGCGGGGACTTTTGAGACGATTTACTCTTTAAAACTGCAGACTGATTATTAGAAAGTTTTTAGAAATTTTGATATTTTCTTTAGAAAAGCTTTTGATATTAAGGATCATTCATCATTTGAACTGTCAGTGTTATTTCAGCCAATCACAGCCGTCGTAATCTGCATTTCTTCCTCCCAGTTCTGTTCTTAATTCTCCTAAATATTCTCTCATTGATGAGGAAAGCATTTCAAAAAGGAAGCATGTTAAAGTTCTTAAAAGTTTCTTTTGTGTATTTGTTGTGAGCCCTATAAAATCTTGTTTAGAAAAATTTTAATCTAAATATCTGATAATGTTTGGAGAAGCTCAATTCATGTTTTCTAAAAAGAAGAATAAAATGCACAATGGGTAATTTTGAATGTTCTTTGAGCTAATTGCAAGTACAAATGTTTTTAAAAAATAACGATTTGAAAAATTTATATAAATAAATACGATTCAAATTCTTACTTTTTTCATTTTTTTAATTTTTTTCCTTTTTTATTTATTAAAGGAATGATAATTATTGTGGAATTAAAATCGGAATATTAATCAGAGTAATTGTATTTTTTTCTTTATTTAAATTTATCGAAAGGTGTAATTTTAAGTGAAAAAAAAATAATTTTATGTATCACACGTGAATTTTAAATACTGTATAATGTGTTAATAAAATATTACAAAATTAAAATATATAAGAACACCAATTTAAGAAACTATAATGCATACATATTACAGAATATCCACAAAGTAACCATGAAAATTAAATTTATAATTAGAATAATTATATTTTGTACATTTTTCTATTTCAGTTTTACCACAGGTATTATAAAAACGATGCTTAATTATATATTGTTTTTTGGTATTTGAAGAATAATTTATTTATTTATTAGAGACTTTTTTAGTTGGAAAAATAATTTTAAAACTCTATTATGCCTCTCTGCTGTCACACTATGTTGGAAATTCCTGAAATTAGGTTTTTAAATATGTTATGCGTTTTCCAAGTTGTTTACTTAGATGTTATCTTTTAGCTTATTAAATGGTATGATTGGTAAAATTATTTTGGAAGCGTTGGAAAGTGTTACATAATCTATGCTTGACGCATGATTTTTCGTTCTTGTTTATATTTTCACTTGTGGTTTATGCAGACTTCGCGCACTTTGAGAAAGGAATCGTTATTAGGTCTTTATGATTGTTGAATATTTACTAAATAAAGTCCACTACTTTGAGTACTTTGAGCGTGAGCAAACATACATATTTACAAATTACCTTTCATTGTATCTAAATATGAAAATTTCGTTAGCGTGTACTTTTAATGCTGGAATTTTCATAATCTACTCGTGAGGAAAAGTCGTCCTTTCTTTGAATTATTTAAAAGTATTTCAATGCAGAAAGCTAGTTCACTAGTTCAAAATGAGATATATTTTAAGCATGAAATAATCTGTTATTTTAGAATATAATAAATGATCCTAAAATCGATAAATAAAGTTTAACTTTTCAAAAGTATCAGGCTGACATTTGTTCTTTTTTTATCCAAAACAAAATAAGTGTTCATTCCTCTTGTTCAGTAGAATGTATGTAAAAGAAAAAAAAATGTCCAACTAAATTATTTTTCTATTTATGTTAACCCATATAAACATTTCTGATGAAACAGAACTTTTCTGCAGGATTTTATCTGAAAGTAACATTCAGCTTTACGATTATTTCCTCCCAGTGTCCATTAGCTGGGTGCAAGAAATGACCACCAATTCTTGTTAGTAGTCGCTGTCTAATTGCACAACAACCCCTTTTTTATTGATCGAGGTTTAATGATGGTTGATCTGTAAAAAATAGGCCTTAATTAGTTTCTCTCTGACTGAAAGGGAAGATAAATATGTTTGTGTTAAATAAAGTATTTGAGGATCACATGATATCACCCAAGTTTTAGGTATAAAACTTAATAGAAAATAAATATTTTTATTTTCTATATTATGCATTATACATGACATAATAAACAATATAAAACGTAATTTTGTAAAAAATAGTTGCGTAATGAAAATTCCGTCTAACTTATATGTAGATTTTTTTATTATTTACTATAACAAAGGATTGTTTTTTTCTATTAACACGAAAGATGGATACGCAGTCTTTCTATTTTCTAATTTCAGTTATAGCTGCAAAAATTACTATAATGATTATGTTTTTAATATTAGAAATAATATACTTTTTATAGTATAAGGAAACTTTCTGAGGAATGTCGAGCAGACGTTGTTATGGCAGTGACAACTCCACATTCTAACACAGTACTGCTTAAAAAGCCAGAAACACTTTATACTAATTCTATTGAAATTGCCCATACAGTTTATTAAATCATTTTTCTTAAAATTGTAATTCTTTGTCCTATCAAATCATGCTTATTAATAAATAGGGCTGGCAGGTTTAATATCTAAAGTTTAAAATTGTTCACATTAGAAATAATATCAAATTATATCTTTCGTTTTTTAATTTTTTCAACAGGATAAATATTTTTCTCATTTTCAATAACAGTTTTTTTTTTCAAGTTTGTGGGTGTGACTGGAAAACGTTTAATAAAAGGACCTGTGCTATAATCCCAGTCGTTCATTTTAGCTTCCGTATACATTTACGATGTTTTTTTTTTTCTCGTTCTCATAATAACTGTCTTTTTTTTTTTTTTTTTTTTTTTTTTTTAAGTTTATGGGTGTGACTGGAAAACGTATATAAGAAAAGGATCTGTGCTATAATCGCAGTTTTTCATTTTTTCTTTCGTATACATTTACGATGTTTTTTTTTTTCAAAATGCTTTTCATTAAGATTTTATTTGTTATTTCTTACGCTATAAATGTGTGTATGTGTATTTTTGCTTTTAATAAGGGATCATTTTTAGTATACCGTGCAGTTGCTTTCCACGGTCTATTCTGAATTGCAACTTTGCACAAAATAATCTCTAATATTTAACCATTTATTTTAGTATCCAAAAGTGGCTTACTACAATCTAATGAATATTATTAATAAGATAGATTTTCTTAAGTTCTATATTAATAACATGTAAATTTGTTTATACTTGAAGTTATACACACACAGTTGCCATTTAAATGTGTAAAAACTTTGTTAAACTGTTGTGAACTATATTTTTTATAGTAATATTTGATTGCTTATAGATATCTTTAATGTGTTTATATATGACATTTTACCATGTGTTTACATATGACATTTTAACATGTAATATTATATTTACATTTTGGATCATTATTTTTCCAACGGTATATTTTAAATTTTATTTTGTTTAAAGTTCATATTTCTGAAGTACAGTAATCGGGACAAAGAAATTTTTCGTCGCGGACAATATTCCGCCTTATGCAAAACAGAAAAAAAAGCTCAATAAAAGTTAAAATTTCAGTGCAAATTCACCTTGTTTAATAGCTAAAATTCATTAAGATACAACTAAATGTAAATATATTGCTTGAAGGTGCGTAAAAACATACATAAAAACATTTAAAAGCACATTAAAGTCCTTTTAAAAATTCCAAAACGTTTTCAACCGAAACTCGGTCATCATCAGTGGAAAAACTAAAATTGTTGTGTTGAGTTGTTATCTCTTTGCGTTTTCTTGTTTATTCCGGGAAAGCAAGAAATTTGAACTAACTTTGTCTGTTTGTAAAATAATAACATTTTTGCTCTCTCTATATTTTTTAATGATTCTACGTGTAAAAAAAATATATATATATTAACTTTATTTCTTACAACCAAAGATGATATGATTGTCGGGGAATGTATAGATTTGATGATCTTAAAAGTAAAAGTGAATTCAAAGAATAAATATTTGAAATATTGCATATAATAGAAGTTTCTGATAAAATTAGAGATTAAATGTAGAGAATATTTTCCCCATTTTATTGTAACGAAACTAGCATTATGTGCTCGGGAGAGCCTTCTGGTTGATCAAGGCCGACCTCACTAAATACAGCTTAACTGGAATTATTTGTTGTGTGGACCTATGGCTCCGAGATAAAGTGCTTGACTACAGACCAGAAGGTGGTGAGGTCGATCCACGTCGAAGGCAAGTGTCCTAAAATTCGTTTTGATTTAAAGATTGCTTTGTATTTGTTTCTAGTTCCTTCGGAAACATGCTAATTCTTATGTCAATCGTTATTTAATTTCTAGAACTTTCCAAGCTTGGAATGTTCCATTCGAGAAAGCACCACTCGAGTGTATTTAAGCTGGTGTATGCTTGAGTTGGCAGAAATAAAGCTTCGAGTTGGTTCATGCTTGTTGTCTTTATTCGTTCTCATTTAATACCTACGCGACAGTATCTGTGTTTTATACTTGTTTCCATGATATCTAGAATTTTAAAATAAATTTTATTTATCCATTATTGCAGTCAGAGATGCTGAGTTCCTTCAAATGCTTTTCCCGGACCCCGTGCGATGTTGCGCAAGCTCGGGTCTTCTCTCTATTATATAATACGAGCAGGGAAGACCGAGCTATACTCGGTCAAAATTAAATTTGAGTTCAAATATCATGACCCATGACCAAAATGACACACTAATTGAATTTTCTCGAACATGTGACTTAGCCCAACAGTCTCCTCGTGTCCGAAAACCATAGTATGCCAAATTTAGTGTAAATAGTCTGAGCCGTTTTTAAGATAAAATAGCTTGACCCATAATGACCCATGACCAAACTGACCCACTAATCGAAATTTCTCGAACATGTGACCTAGCCCAAGAGTCTTCTCGTGACCGAAAACCATAGGATGCAAAATTTAGTGTAAATAGTCAGAGCCGTTTTTAAGATAAAGTAGCTTGACCCATAATGACCCATGACCAAAATTAACCCACTAATTGAATTTTCGCGAACATGTGACCTAGCCCAACAGTCTCCTTGTGCCCGAAAACCATAGGATGCAAAATTTAGTGTAAATAGTCTGAGCCGCTTTTTAGATAAATTAGCTTGACCCACAATGACCCAGAAATGACCCACTAATCGAATTTTCTCAGACATGTGACCTAGCCCAATGATTTTCTAGTGCCCGAAACTCGTAGGATACAAAATTTAATCAAAATCGTTAGAGCCGTTTTTTAAATAAAATTAATTTGACCCGCTTTGACCCAAAAATGACCCACTAATCGAAAGTTCTCGAACATGTGACCCAGCCCAATAGTCTTCTCGTGCCCGAAAATAGTCGGATGCAAAATTTCGTCAAAATCGTTTGAACCGTTTTTTAGATACAATTAGCTTGACCATGACCCAAAATGACCCAAAATGACCCACTAATTGAATTTTCTCGAATATGTGACCTAGCCCAACAGTCTTCTCGTGCCCGAAAACCATTAGATGCAAAATTTAGTGTAAATTGAGCCGCTTTTTAGATCTTGACCCACAATGACCCAGAAATGACCCACTAATCAAATTTTCTCGGACATGTGACCTAGCCCAATGATTTTATCGTGCTCGAAACTCGTAGGACACAAAATTTAATCAAAATCGTTAGAGCAGTTTTTTAGATAAAATTAATTTGACCCGCGTTGACCCAAAAATGACCCACTAATCGAAAGTTCTCGAACATGTGACCCAGCCCAATAGTCTTCTCGTGCCCGAAAATGGTCGGATACAAAATTTCATCAAAATCGTTTGAACCGTTTTTTAGATACAATTAGCTAGACCATGACCCAAAATGACCCAAAATGACCCACTAATCGAATTTTCTCGAACATGTGACCTAGCCCAATGGTTTTCTGGTGCCCCAAAACAGTAGGATACGAAATTTCGTCAAAATCGTTAGAGCAGTTTTTAAGATAAAATTTGCATATATATATATATATATATATAACCACACACAAGATTTGCTCGTATTAGAATATATGATATCATTTGCTTGATATTCTTCAATCAGTAGTTGAAGGCTTTCCTTCCATTTTTGAATTTCAAGCCTGGGGCGTATTTCGAGTATTTTCAAACTTACTCCGTGGCAATGTTGTGTGGATTCAGGAAACTCATTAACCATCCATTAGAAGCGTTGAAATCCATTTTAACAGTTTTTTCGGCTATTTATTTCGCTTTTTCACACATCAGAATTTCACGTCTGGACAAATTTTTGTTCTTTCAATCGAAAACCATTGAAAAGTCAGATGTGACTTTTTTTTATTGTTCATCAATTGTTTCTTAGCAAAGCGCACTAAACCAACAAATGAAATTCTCTCCAGTTAATATGATAAACATGTCAAAGACCCTCATCTGTAGCAGTGCGACAAAAGAGTCCCCACGTCAATTAAGCCGAAAAAAGTACCACCTTTTGTCGTGTAGATGTGAATCGAACATCAGACATTGAATGATCGAGTTTCTGACCACGTGATATTCAACTTCACCTCCCCCCCCCCAAACAGTGCCCTATACAAAGTGTAAAAAATTGTTGCTTCCCGCCCAGCCTCTTAATTATGGTTGGTTGATTTATGACGGCCGATTATCTACACGAGGGATATAGGCCCTAGGGGGGAGTGCCCTCTGTGGGGGTCTTTCTAAGTTCGAAGATAACCACGGAAAACTTCGAACGGTTAGGTCGGCGAGCGCGATAGGGTTTTGAACCCAGCACCTCCCGTCTACCAGCTTTGAGAGCAGAACCTCTCAGCCACTGGTGAGGCTCCTTACTTACGACTGATTGGCATTGGAGTTGCTCGAAATTCAAAGTCCGAAGTAAGCAAAAAAAAATTATATCCTTTCCTTAATAGAATTTTGAAAGGGATTTTTTGAACGATTTTTCTTTTTTAAACAATTATTTAAACAAATGTAAAAAAAAAAAAAATATCTATGTATGACTTTTTTTTTTCAGAAGAAAACCTCTTTGCTTATTGTAAAAACCTACAACATTAGACTTAAAGGTCTTTTAGTTATTAAAATTCTAAAGATTTTATATTAAATTTAATCGCTCAACAACGCAAATCTTTCTGACACATTTTCGATATCATTTTTTTTTTTACTTAAATGTATAAAATTTACAAGCATGACTATTTTAGCAATTTAGAATCAAATAGCGTTTATTGTTTTTTGATAAATATATTGGACTTTGAGTAATAATGGATTGCTGAATGAAAGAACAATGAAGATCTTTCTTTAATTGTCCTGACTCGCAAATTTTTCAAAAACGGCAATTCTGAAATATGCTTTGTATTTCCCGAACATCATTGAATTTCTTTATACGAAATGAATAAAATGCCTACAAATTTACCATTTACGAATGAAAATGATTTCGGAAATGTGTCAGCAAGTTGTCACTTAATTTGAGTACAACCTTAAAGCATAATATATTGTACTTTAGAAGATATATTTTTTTTTCATAAGCGTTCATTTTACTAGTAATAATAACTTTTATATGCAAATTTTATGATAAATAATACAGTAGGAAAGCATTTCTTAAATATTTCAATAGTTTTTGGTTCTTTTCAAAAAACTTTATTAATCTATCACGAAATTTATTTAAATTATTCGACAGTGAGTACATGATGTATCTATCAGTTTTTAAATTCCATAAACCAAATATCTTTTATTTTTAAAATATCTTTTTTTCCGTCTTATGTAAATGTTTGGTTTCAATGGGGCCTTGAAAACATTTCCGTTTCCGCGATAGCCAGATTCCGGTTTATGGCAGCATGAATTAATTTTAGTTTCTACGAATTCGCCGGCACTTGAAACTTCTTCCGCGCTAGATAGATTTCTGCATTACACAGAGACCGCCTTAGGCAGAATTTTCTGTATTATATCTTCAATCCTACGGCACTTCTCTTTTACTGCCTCCGCATGATATTCTATTCATCTAATATTCTTACTACTAAGTATTTAAAAAATGGTATAGCCAAATGAAAAATAAACTCATACTACTTTCTTTCGATGATTTTTGACGATAACTCGAATATTTTATATAAAAGGTATTATTTAATCTCTATGTTTTGAAATCACAAAGGGAAAATTTTAACTTGATAAATACTGTAATGTTTCCATGGAATAAAAAGTAGAATGATCATCAGTAAGGGCAATTCTTAAGAAAGTACTATTTTTCTAAATACAGCTTACAAAAGAAGGTAAATAAATATATGTGATTTTCTCCTATTAATTTGAAGAGCAAATCAACTGATATCTGAAGTTTTTCTCATAAATAAAAAAAAGCAACTCGCCAAAACCTAAAGTACTATCTAAATTGCATTTTTTATAGTAACATAAATTATACTTCTGCTCCATTTATTTTATTTATTAGTGACTATTTTTATATTTTAATTTCTTAAGTTTCGTTGCATGTCTGCTATTAAATAAAATATCTATATTATAAAGCAAACACTTGGCCGTAAGTTAACGCTGACGTCATATCGACGGTGGCTTTTACTACATTTTTTTAAAGTTCTAAACATCGCACAATTTCAAAGTTGACACAGTTGAATTGATTAAAAAAAGTACTTTAAGTTGCAAATTCTTTGGATTAATTGAGTGTATCTAAATTCACAGATTTTTTTAATAGTTTTTAAATTAATTTCCAAGCATGATTTTTTAAAAATCTAGCTTGTATATCGTGTGCAACTTGATTACGCGGGATCAACCCATCTGCTCTTTAAACGATATAAATAGTATGTGGATGATATTTCATAACCAAATTAACAATTAATCAATCAAAACATAATAAATAAAATAATATTAATAAAACGCAAAAATAACATTGGAGAAAATAAATTATTGGATAACTGTGATAACTAGAGTTTTGGATGAAATATCGTTATTATTATTATTATTATTATTATTATCATCATACATTTTAATCTAATCATACACATTGTAATTGGAAAAAACTGACTGGTGAAAAATTTTAAAAACCGTCCGTAAGTAAATTGCATAATTAAATAAATATAAAAAATATAAATAAATATAATAGATAATTTTCATTAATTTATTTTTTATTTTCTAAAGAAATTGTGTCATAACTGTTTCGAACTACGTACGCTGGAATAATCAGAATCGAAAATGCTGCTGTATGTAATTTTATTGGAAGTAAATTTATCGGAGAACTGTGATAGCTAGAGTTTTGAATGAAATATCTTTATTATTATTATTATTATTATTATTAGTAGTAGTAGTAGTAGTAGTAGTAGTATTATCATACATTTTAATCTAATCATACACATTGTAGTTGGAAAGAATTGACTGGTGAAAAAAAATTTAAAAAACGTCCGTAAGTAAATTTCATAATTAAATAAATATAATAAATATAAATAAATATAATAGATAATTTTCCTTATCTTATATTTTATTTTCTATAAAATTTGTGGCATAACTGAATTTAATAAACACGAAAAGAAAAGAAGATACCGATATGTTTGAATTTTTCAAAGATAATATAATATAAATAAATAATGTTGTCATTTTGTTTTACTAACAGAGATTTTCAAATCTAGAGTAATTAATTACAAAATCTTATAACTTTATTTCTGTATTTAATAAAATTTCACAAGATTAAGGATTTATTTGTTAATTCGCGAGTTTGATCAACAACTTGATTATTAATTAAATGTAGAATTGTTTAAAACTCAGAATTTTCCTAAATACAAAACTCTAAAAAAAGATTTATTCTTATACTATTATGACTCATTAATTTAATCAGATTATGGTATTTAATCTCACAGAAATTTAATTTTTAATCAAAAGTTTTGTTAAAATTTACGTAATTTTTTAAATCATATACATACATTTGAATAAATTGATCTTGCGTCGAGAGATGGCGACACTATGTAATTTTAAAGAGCAACAGGAACTGCTGCCATCTCTCGATAAATATTCAACAAGTGTTTGCAATTTTCATATCATTTGCAAAATATAGCTGAAGTTTATAATTGTTGCACTGAGAATTGTAATTAATAGCTCTAATTATAAATCAGGGAGCAGAGACGCCATTTTAGAAATTTATTAAAGGGGGAACAACAATCTTTTGATTTTGTTGTGTATATCTGAGAAGCAATGGATATAGTTTTAGTCCCACATATATTTTTAAAATTAGGTACTCATTAATGATAAATCTGTCTCACTTTGAGAATGTTACAACAGTATGGTTTTAACAAATATTATAAATAATTATTAATTAAATAGTTTAATTAATGATAATCTTCCTACTTTAGTCAAATTTGACGAGTTATTGCAAATTTAACGGAATTTCTTTTCTTTTTCTTTTTTTAATTTGACTTGTGATGGCTAATACATTCTGGAAGTCAAATTCCTTGTATCCCCGTCCACCTCCCCCAAATGGTATCCATGGCAAACAGAAGAGCAGCAAAAAATAAATTGTTCCTGTTCTAAAAATATTTTAGGGTAAATAAATATTAAGTTTAATTATTCAGAAAGTTCTTTGAGTAAATGTTTTTCAATTTTAATTGTTATTATTATTATTTTCTATTTAATAATCGCTTATTTTTTGCTGAAGAATCCTTACTTTTGGGATTATTTTTCATATTCTTATTTTTATGAGTTTTATCCCAATTAACGTTTGTTTTAATGCACTGCAAGACAGATCTTTATTATGAATTAGTGTTACGCATTCATTTTTTAATTATATTTCCTCGTATTCAACTGAATATTTTTAACGAGATGCTTACTATATATAATTTCGCTAAAATATTTTATTTTTTCCCTTTACTAAAAAAAACAGAAAAAAAAAACAGATAATCTGTATTTTTAAAAATTGTTTGCAGTATGATATTTTTATTTGTCGCAGATTATTATTTTTGATTTTTTTTTAAATGCATATATCTAAATTTTATAAAATGGTAATTTTGTAAAATTTTCTAGGTCTGGGACGTTTTTCAAGTATCAGGACATTTGTGATGTAAAAGTATTATAAAAAAACGTAAATTTAAAATTTTTGACATCTTTTTAAATTTCCTGTGTCAGTTTGATAGTTCCTAGTGATTTAGTATTAAATTTAAATTGAAGATCTAAGTGTATGAAACGCTTTTAAGAAAAAAAAAAACACAGAAAAGGAAAATTACTTTGTACTTTGATTGTTTGCAGTAGCAAGCAATCTTTCTAGGAAATATTCAGTATATATTTTATCCATATACAAATATATATATATATATCATAAGCATATATCATAGTATATTTCAATTTAAAATGGACTGTGTTCTTTTCCATATATTCAGAATATCTATGCAAAACAGGAGAAGCATAACCAAATCTTTAATAGTGCTATATTTTCAAACTTTCATTTGCCCATAACTTTTGAAAATAGTGAAAAATAAAAAAACATCTCTGTATCTGTAATTATTTTTTTTCCCGAAAATCCTGAATCTTTGATGTCATTTGACTTTTTTTTGTTACATGGTAAATTTCAACTTAAACTCTAATAATTAAGTAAGCAGTCATTTATTGTTTATAATGCTAACCTCTAGTGTAAAATACAAAGTAAAAATAGTTTTTTTTTTCTTTTAAAAACTCTTTTATAAGCATTCAAAGTTTATCTGAAAATCACACTTAATTTCATGTCGTTCCAAAAGCTTTATGTTAAAGCAAATTAATGTGGTGTGATTCTCGATTATGGAATATTCACCGCTTTGATTTACGCTGGATAAAATGAAGGAAATAGTAAATTTATTTTTTTAAATATAGCAACAGAAAAGAAAAAAGAGCATTAATTAAACTATCCGTTCAAAATTTCTAAATTGTTTTCTCAAAATATAATACAAATTTTGTGATAAATAGTATGATAGTACTTTAATTATTAATTTTTACAATGTATTTTTACAATGCTTATTTTTTATTTATATTTTCTACTGCTTACTGTTTAAAATATTTCGTTGTTGCAGTTTCACAGAAATTTGGCACATTTTGGCGCATTATTAACTTCATTTTTTCCTACTCATTAAACCATTGTAACCCTAAAAAAATTTGAGATTTCTCACCTGAGGCCAGCTAGTGGTAAAATGCTTTAAAATTAAGTTATTAATTTATAATTAAGTTCTAAAATTATTAAAATATTGTAATGTCATCGGAAACGCACCTGTGTAGTCAACTTTTATAATTCTTGCACATCAGAAAATTAGTGTAAAATCGATTATAAAATTCCATCTTTACATACAAAAACAAAATTCAGTTATATAAAAAAGTGCAAAAATAGATTTCAGTGCAAAAATTAGAGTTTTAAATATTTAAAAAAATTAATTAAAACAAATTAAAAATTCGATTTTTAAATATTTACTTGTTATTAATTTAAGTAATTTTAACTCGTTTTCTTTCTCAATTTTTTTCTTTGTTTTTCTTTCTATTTTCTATTTATTTATTTTTATTTGTCGTTTAACTGATTTTTGAGATTGAACATTTTGTTTTCATCATTTAAATCTGTTTAAAGTACTTTTAATGTAAATTATGAGTGCAAAGAGTTCAAAGTTTATAACTGTACTTTTTAAAATTCGAAATATAGAGCATTTCATGATTCCAATTAATAAATATTTAGCATGCTTAAATTAATAATAAATTAATGAATTACTTTGTGGTTCAACAAGTATTTGTTATTTCTTTAAAATACTAAAATTATTTTTGTAAGAGGTCCATATTACCTTTAGTCTTTTATTAGCCTTTAAACCAATGATATTATATTTAAGGTCCTATAGAGGTCCTATAGAAGTCCTATTTAACTCTGAATTCCCAGTTGAATCCCGTACAGTAATTAAATGCCACAAAAACATATACAAAAATATTTTTTTTTTTATGAAAATAATAATTTTTATTTATTCTTTCATTTATTTATTTTTGAAAATTTTGTATACATAATCCTTAAATATTTTACCTTAAAATCCTTAAATATTTTAGAGCAAACAGATTCAGATCAGAAGAAAAAAAATTTATTTAATTATTTACTTGTTTGTTTTTGAAAATTTTGCATACATAATCTTGATAAAGCATTATCCGCAAAACTTATACCTAAAAGAGAACAGACTAAGAGATTAATAACAGAAAAATCGTGAATATATATATATATGTATATATATATATATATATATATATATATATACATAATTGTGTTACCGGTACACCCCTGTGGTTTAAAGAAATTGCAGACTTATATTGGCAAATTTCAGGTATATTTTATGTTAGGTTGGTGAGTTTTCCGTATTTTGAGAGAAGCGAAGCAAATCAAAGCGGAGATTTTCGTGTTTTATCGAAAAAAGGCAACGGAAAAATTTGTTCAATTCACGGATTTTTTTGAGAGTGCGGATAATAAGGTAACATTTGACAGTTGAAAATGAATGACCTATTCTTATATATTTAGTACAGTCCACATTCGACCACTTATTAAGTCTTTTCTTCTAACAATATAATTATTTGTTTATTTAAAAATAGCAAGAAATATGTTTATGGAAACCTTAATTTATTTAAGAAATGTTTTACGTTTCTTGAAAAATTTTGATATAGGAAAAAAAACTGAAATGTAAAATATTGATTTTCATGATTCGCAAATTACTAAGTCGACAGATTTTACAACGACATCTACAGCTTTTACTTGCCTTACCCCGCCAAACCATAGCATGTATGCGGATGCATAGAAATGTAAATTAATTTTTGATTACTTTGTTAAGCGTAAAGTAAGAATTATATAAAAATTAAAGCAAGAATCAATATATCAATGGCAAACTAATTAAATGCATTGATAGGTAGTGTGGTACAAGTTGTTTCAAAATGATGGACTCAATTTTACATAATTAAACCTCACACTCTGGACCATACAATGTGCGTGAATGACCGTGATATCATTTTAAAGATAATTTCAGAAATATCCAAATAGTTCCATTAGAACAACCCTAAATTTAGAAAATGTATAGAAGTTTCAAATGCGAGTAAAATGATTATGCATCAAATAATGTCCTGAATACTTGAGTTCTGATAGCATGATTTGCCTTCGTGAGTGTTCGTGAAAGAAGACGACAACTTTGGATAACCTATGAAATCGTATAAAAATTTTGTTGATGCAAGTAGTAAAGCAAGGTGTTCACCATTGAATTTGGAATGATTTGAGCTACTGTCTAGATATTATTTAAGCAGATGAATGAACAGATTGCAAATACGTAAACTTTAGTATAATATAATTAAACATGATTTACATCATTCACATAAAATGCATGTTTCAGAAATTACAAACATATCCAAAATTGTCAATTACACTGCACTTTGGGAATATGTGTCATGGATGATTTAACATGGTTAAATGAATTCACATAATTATTTTAAATATATTCCATTTGTGTATTATAATATAATGATTGACGAACATTTGCAGATATGTAACCTGAAACAGTGACTACATTACACAGGCTATTTAATTTAATGTGTTTGCAAATGAAGTGCTGATGAACCATAAAACTTTCATCATAAGAAAGTATATCACTTAACTCAGTAAGTCACTTTCATGTCGAAACAAATCACTCGTATTTTTTTACCTATCGTACTGCAACATCGTATTTTATCTTCTGTTACCTCCTGGGATTATCTTTTTTCATGGAAGATAATGTCAACGAGCAAAGCTTATATCAGTAAATCAACACTTTGCTGTTTATCACACTAATGCATCTT
Organism: Maratus michaelseni; assembly: GCA_963931845.1. Classification (NCBI taxonomy): domain Eukaryota; kingdom Metazoa; phylum Arthropoda; class Arachnida; order Araneae; family Salticidae; genus Maratus; species Maratus michaelseni. Next base: position 228,548,378 of record OZ007590.1, on the reverse strand, counting down.
CTACTTCATTCAGAACAGATTGGAAACTCTCACGGTTTCAATTGTAAACAGATGTACCGGAAATTCAGATATGTTTCTTGTAGCTTATGGAACATAAATTTATTCTATGGAAGCTCATGAGATTTTTAGCGCAGCAAGTTTAAGGTTTTGCTTTAGAGCAACAAAGCATTTTACAGGAAAAACTTTCATTAGTAAACATGTCTAGGGTGAAACAGTTTTCTTTATATCAAACCTTTACCATCAAATTATCGTAACCTCAAAAAAGTAAATTTTGTATGAGAATATTTTGTATCCGTAATTTTTTTTCCGACGTTTCCTAATATGACGTCATCACTCACAAAGCAACTATCTAGTGTAAGTTACAGACTAATAATGTTTTCTAAAACATTCTACTTTTATAAAGGGTTGTTGCGATATTTTTATATTTTAGCTTAAGACCGTTAATGACGTTTACGATAAAATTGAAATACCTGTTCAATAAAATGAAATAAAAAAAGCGATTATTTTATATAAATTTATTATATAAATTATTATATCAAGTAACCTTTATTAAACAAATGTCTATTTCAGATTTCACTTTTGAATATTTCCTGTAAAAAAAGATTTACAGGCTTAATCTCTTACAAAACGATGTCAACAACTGAAATTATTTAACAAAAAAAAATCCATGTAGTTTTTAGAGGAAATATATTATCCATTTATAATTAAATATATATTTTACATCAGTATAAGAAACGGAACTACAATATATTTTCGGAAAATTTAAAAATTACTTATCATTAATAAGATTTTTTATCGTAATTTAAATTACGATAATCTATATAATTTATATTCATAATCTATATTCACTTACTCTGAAAAAACATATTTTTCCAAATATATTTTTTAAATAGCTATATATTCTTGATGATATTTTTAAGACATCATCATACAACTTCTCTGGACCATTAATTAAAATTCTGGAATTTTAAGAGCAGTATAAAAAATATATGTACATTTAATCAAGATTAAATAAATGGTTGACTATTTAAATTCATCGAGATTACAATAGTTTGGGAATATTATCATTGATAAATTGTCACGACTAAATGTTAACAAAACAACACTAATTTGATTTGAATACTTTTATGCAATTTATTTTAACGATTGCCAAAAATATCTTTATCATCTAACATCTTCTGCATTACACTAGCATTTAAATACAATGTGCATGCAAAGAAAGTACTTATGAATCATAAAACTTATTTCCTAAGATATATCACTTAATGCATTAACTCACTTTTGTATTATAAAAATCTATCATTCAAAGATATATCGCTTAATGCATTAACTCACTTTCGTATCGTAAAAATTCACTCGCATTTCTTTACCTATCGTACCGCAACGTAATCTTTTAAACTTCTGTTAACTTCAGGGATTATTTTTCTTCATGGAAGATAATGTCAATGAGCAAAGCTTATATCACTAAATCAACACTGTGCTGTATATCGCACTAATGTATCTCCATTTTCATTCTGAACAGGTTGGAATCTCTCATGATTTTAACAGTAAGCATATGTTCCGGGGGTTAAGATATGTTTCTTGTTGCTTAGGACATATAAATTTATTCTTGGGAGACATTCGAGAGTTTTGGCATTTCAGCGGAAGGAAGTTCAAATTTTCACTTCAGAGCAACAAAGTATTTAAAAAGGGAAAAATTCTGCTGTAGATATGTCAAGGGAGACTCAGTCTACTTATTCTTTGTACAGAAAATCGATGGAAATGGGTGCATCATATTTTCATAGCAAAAAGATATTTTAAGGAATGACGTGTATAATGGTGTAAATTCTATATGTGAGAAACTGACCATAGATTTAAACTGAACTGCAAGTTTTGCACTGGATTTCTAAGAAATATTTTAGTTTCAATGGAAAGTCTCACGATAATTTGAATGTATTTACTATATTTTTTAAAGAAAGTTTAATATATAAACTCTACTTCTGATTATTATCGAATCAGAAGAAAACAAATATGTTAAACCACAAGCATGTCCATTAATTTCTTATAAATATACTGTTAAAAGAAATCTGGAAGCACAAGCTTTTGGTGAAATTATACAAGCATGTGTACCATACCAACGTAAATCGCAAGAGATATTCTAGAATGTAGAAGTGATAATAAATAAGAAACCTTCAAATGCAAATCATGTTACGGCAAGCGCTCTGACGACGACAAGCAGAGTAAGAAACATATGTGCATTAAAACAAGATTAAATACATCAGTGGCCAATAATTTAAATTTATCGTGATTAAAAAGGATAAAATGAAAATAAGTAATTTCGAGATGCAAATACCTGCATTGATAAATTGTGAATGATACATATTAACAAAACAACACTGTTTTGATTTTAATACATTTCGGTAGTTTAGTTTAATGATTGCCAAAAATTTTAAATGGTATCATTAAACACCTTCTGTATTATACTAGCGATTAAATACAATGTGTATGCAAATAAATTACTGATGAATCATGACTCTTTCACCATAAGATATAATACCTAATACATTAACTCACTTTCGTTCGTAAAAATTCACTCGTAATTCTTTACCTATCGTAACGCAACGTCATCATTTATCTTCTGTTATCCAGGGATTATCTTTCTTCATGGAAGATGATGTCAGCGAGCAAAACTTGTATCACTAAATCAACACTGTGCTACTTATCGAGCTAATGCATCTTCTCCTTCATTTCGATCAGGGTAGAAGCTCTCACGATTTTAACATTAAACAGATGTAACGAGGATTAAGGCATGTTTCTTGCAGCTTAGGGGACATAAATTCGTTTTCGGGAGGCTCTCGGGATTTTTGGCATTTCAGCAAAGAAAGTTGAAAGTTTCGCTTCAGAGCAACAAAACATTTTAAAAGAAACCTTTCAGCAGTAAACATGTCAAGAGAAACATTGTCATCTTATTCTTTGTTGGAAAAAACTTTGAAACTGGATGCATCACATTTTCATCGCCCAAAGATATTTTAAGGAATGACGGGCAAAGCGGAATAAATTCTGTGTTGAAGAAAGTGGCTAAAGATTTAAACTGAACTACTTATTTTTCACTGGATTCATAAGAATTATTTTTGTTTTAATAAGAAGTTCCACGATGATTTGAATGTTTTTACTTTCATTAGTTAATTACCTTTAAATAAATTTTATTACATAAGTGTTAGATTTGTATTTTAATGGATTCGACGAAAAGATGGTGTACCAAACGGAAAACATGTATATTAAAGTTTTGCAAAATACAATACTAAAATAGACCAGCAAATGCATTGAACAAACATATGAGAACATACCTTTTAATAACTAATGTATAACGGCTCACAAAATTTATTACACTCCTCGCCGCCTCTAAAAATGTCTAAAATAATAATATTACATACTTATTTTTTTTCTTAACATTTACAGGTTCCTTATTTCTTAAAATGTACAAGAAATATTATATTAAAAAACAAGAACAAGGAATATTTAATATTTGGACAAGCGCAATTTTTATGTTGAAGTTACAAGATTTCAAATCACAAAATGGAGTATACATCCAGTATAAATCGTTAAAAAAAATCAATTAGCAGTTTGTTCTATACTATGTTTAATTCAGATCTGCTTCAATAAAGTTGACATTTTTTTTAGAAAAATTTTTGTTGTTTTGCTGGATATTGTAGCTCATTTTCAATAAAAATTTTCATTGATTTGAGCTTTTATTGATTTATTTGCTTTTAATATTATGTGTTTAAGCAATGTTTGCAATTGATATCATAAATTTTGAACTACACAGATAGCTGGATGACTGTGATAGTGATATTATAAATCTGGGATAGCCAATTCATTACAATGACCTCGAGGCATCATTTGCCCGCATAACTGCGATTTAAAGCTATTGGGAGATTGGTGATAGGACAAAGTCAGACAGAGGTGGCTAGATGGCTAAATGTGTGTTCTTCTGAGGTTCATAGGCTTTGGCTACAATTTCAAACCACTGGTTCGGGTTCAAGAAAAAGTTCATTCAAGGACGGCCAAGGGTTTCGACAAGTGCCGATGACCGATAATTGCAGTTATGTGTACGAAGGAATAGAATTGCAACCCCATCTTCTCTTAGATCCTCACTTGCTGTAGCCACTGGAAAGGTTGGTGTCAATGCTTACTGTGCGTAGAAGCCATCACGAAGGAGAACTTTACGCGAGGCGACCAACAATTTGTGTGCCGCTCACCTCACGTCACCGGAGGGATCACATGATGTGGGAACGTCAACATGTCCACTCGACGGCTGATCAATCCAGGCATGTTCTCCTCACGGATTAGTTCCGGTTTAGCCTCCAAAACGATAGTAGGCATTGTTTGATTTGGAGAGAACAGGGAACACGTTATCATCCATCAAACATTCGTGAAAGAGATTCATACGGAGAAGGCAGTGTCTGTGTTTGGGGATGGTATCCCTTTGGGTGGACACACATACCTCCATGACGTTTCACGTGGAACCGTGAATTTTTACCTCTATAGAGATGACATCCTTGATGCTTACGTGCGCCCTTATGCCAGTACAATAGGTAATGATTTCATGTTACAGGACGACAACGGTAGACCGCACAGGACTCGCATCGTGGAAGATTATCTTCAACACCAGATATTTCACGCATGGAATGTCCAGCTCGAACACCGGTCTTGAATCCCATCGGGCATGTTTGGGGGTATTTTAGAAAGACGTGTTGCTGCTCTCAATTCTCTCCTCAGACTCTTACCCCGCTTACAACTGCTTTGGAAGAGCAATGGCTCGCACATCCCAGCGATCTCATCGACCGCATAATTGACAGCATGACACATCGCTATATGTGCTGCATTGCTGCTAGAGGTGAAAATACGGCATATTGAAGGTACTTTTCCTATACCAAACTGACAAATTGATTTTGCTAATTTCATATTTATGCTATTTTTTGAAACACCATAAATATCTGGTAATCTTTTCATGTTATTTTATACCTTAGTATGCGTTGTATATTGTGGCTGAGTTTCATTAAAATATAAATGTAATATTTTAAGTTATCGCCATTTTTGTGATTAATCCTTAATTTTTGGAAACCGGTGTATTACTTAAGAGGAAGACAAAACTTAGAACGTCGAAAAAAAGGTCATAATTTAGGAATTTTTGTGGGATTTAACAACAACTTAAACTGTTTTGTGGAGGAGAGGTTGCAATATATTAAGTTATGTTTGGAGAGTGTTTCGTAATTTTTAGCATTAAAAAAATTTTACTTCGACCTTGACATACATGTGGCTCAGAGTATTCTGAAATTGCAGTGTCACCTGGCCGCTTGCATAGAGCAACCCTGAAACACACACACACTCACACATAAAAATTAATGCTATTAATATTTAACATATGGGCTATAATGTAAAGACATAATGTAGGAACATTTAAAATTTAATATTTATGAAAATGGCGACATTTAAAAAAATCAATTTGCCCCCCCAAAATTGACTTTAAAATATTTCTTTTGAATCGAAAAATGAATATATAAAATATATATAGCAAAGTGTTATAGATAATTCAATTATAAACTTTGTATTAAAATTTAACAGGAATTCGTCGAGTGGTTTTTGAACAATTCAAGTGGCTAGCTAAAAAATGTCGTTTTGAGAAAAATGCTATTAAAGCTTAAAGTTTGGTTTAGTGGCAGTTTGTTAATTCGAATTCCAAAGAATCCTTTTGGCGCCTTAATCTAGACAATAGAAGCTGTTAGAAAATACAAAGTTTCTTTTTTTTAAGTTTTACACTGGTGTTCCCTCTTATGGCATTAACTCGCTTTCGTATAGTAAACATTTACTCGTATTTCATCACCTATCGTACCGCAATGTCATCTTTTATCTTCTGTTATCTCCTGGGATTATCTTTCTTCATGAAAGATAATGTCAACTAGCAAAGCTAAATCACTAAATCAACAATGTGCTGTTTATCGCACTAATGCATCTTCTCCTTCATTCCGCACAGGTTGGAAGCTCTCATGGTTTAAACAGTAAACAGATATACTAGGGATTAAGATGTGTAGCTTAGCAGCTTCGGGGACATAAATTTATTCTGGGGAGGCTCTCGAGATTTTTGGCATTTCAGCCCAGGAAGTTTAAATTTTCGCTACAAAGCAAAGAAACCTTTTAAAGAAAAAACTTCCATTGGTAAACATGTCAAGGAAGACACATTTTTATTTTTATTTGTGCAGAAAATTGTTGATAATGGGTGCATTAGATTTTCTCTTCACAAAGTTTTTTTTTAATAGTGACGTTTAAAAATGAATAAATTTTCTTGATTTAAGATAATGGAAAAAACAGAACTGCATATTTTTCAATAGATTTATAAGAAATAATTTATTTTTAATGAAAAATCACACGATGATTTGAGTGTATTTACTTTATTTGTCAATTCCAATTTCTAAATAAGTTATACAAAGTCTAATAGTTTTCTGAACTGCAAAGTGGGCTAAAAACATGTAATATCCATAGAGATAAATTAGTGACCTTGAATAGAGAGAGGCTGGACATTGGCGCGACTATAAAGAAGAGATAAGGGTGGGGTGTGCCTTCCGTAGAGAATTCCCATGAAAAGTGGCATCAAAATAACCGGTTCTAAGGGTTCTAGTCAGGTAAAGGTTTCCAGATTTGACCTGTTATCGCTTTTGTTGACAATTTCAAAAATGTTGCTGGTCATAAAAAAAATTGTAAAATAGCCAATGTCCAAATTATGCACATGACGTGCAAAAAATTTACAAAAATATCAAATAATTTGTTGAAAACAAATCTTCATTGATTACTAATACATATACTCTTGTCAATGTAAGCCTCATTTAAATATGTGAGCTACATAAATACAATTTTGTTTTCTATGCAGTGTTTGACATTAATTAAATTTTCAATCATATAAACAACTGCTAGATTAAATTATTTAATAATTTTTCACAATATTGTTTTCCATGTTATATTAGTAAATATATATATTTAGAAGACTACACTAGCTGTAATAGGTGGAATATTTAACATATAAAAGTAACAAAAGCCACTTTTTTTAGAATTCAGGGGAAAAAGAATTATAAAATATTAAAAAAGTGTTTATCATTTACATTTCATAATTTATAAATGCCATGCTCAAGTAAAGACAATTTTAGAGCACCCTTTATTAGCAATATAGATTAAAAAATACATTAAATGAAACAATGGAGTAAACTAATATAAAAATATAAACGATTTAAAACAAGGCAACTTAACATCTGTTTTAAAATAGTAAAATAAGCTTGTCATTTTAATTTAGTGATAGTGTAATTTGTTTGTTTTCCTTTCGCAAACATATGCTAGCCCATGGCGATAAAATAATGTGGCAAATTTCGTAATTTCGATTCGTTAATGGCAATAATACAAGAAAGGGAAAGAACATGTCATGTGACTGTTATGTTGGACCTATTTTAGGGTTAGCAAAGCTCCCTCTACCCCTATCTCTTCTCTATGGGCGCGACGGGACCATTTGGGAAACCCGTTATTTTAATTCAAAATTCATCATTCGTCACCATTCCGCTGCAAAGGAATTTTGGATTATTCTTCATACAATTTATTTTTTAAAGTTACATCATAGAGCGATACATTTGGCGTATTTGAACTTTATTTTGTTTGAAACTATGCTCAGAAAATGAAGATAGTTTTCTTATATTTTCTTATCAGCCAGAAAATAAATAGCATTATTAATTTTTCTCCACTATGTTTAGTTTGTTATGGAGATCTGAACAACAGTCGCTGTTAAAATTTAGCTATTATTAAATTAAAGATTTTTAAAATAAATTAAGATTGAACGTACGATGCACTTCTCCTCCAAAAATATGCATTATTTAAGCTTAAATTAAAATCTGCACTTTAGAGATTTCTATTTTAACTTCAACAGTAAATTAAAAATCCTCTAAAATCTAAATATAAAGATTTATTAAATTTAGTATCAGAATGATTAGTGCTACTAATATTTTGAAAAAAAAATTAAGTTATAATTCAATAGAGCACTGTTGTTAAGAGAGTCAAGTCAGAAATAGACGACTGAAAAACATGAATTTCATTCATAAAGAAACGTTCGATAATAACAACGCGGCATTTATTTATTCAAAAACTTAATATATTTATATATTTTATTTCAAAAATAAAGTATTCGAGTTTCGTATTTATTAATCGAAATACATAAAAATTCTGTAATTCAACTAACATTATTCGATTATTAATTAAAATATCTACTGTTAAGGGATGATCAAAATTCAACAAAAGAAACATGAATTCTACAAAGAACATAATTGTACATTTCTCTTGCTGGTTGAGAGTACGAAATTTTATTAACCTCTTTCAAGATATGTATCTGCTTCCGATCAGATTTGAAATGATAATTCTTTAGTTCATCCAAATAAAAGTAATGTATTTCATAAAAGTGTTATTTACTAGAGTGAAAGTACATGTACATTTATTTTCTGCACGTCTTTCAGAAGCAATATATGTAAAACATCTTTTCATGATTTAGATAGATCGAAAAGTGTCAAACGCTGGTGAAATTTTAATATGTACTACTGCAATCCGTCAAATTTGGAACTAAGATGGCAGACATTTCGTCAATATTCAATCTCTACCGCATTCAGCGTCACTAAAAGAAATAGTCGGAAAACACCAAGTAGCGCGAACACACTAAACGGAAGGAGATTTGACAGCTGCAAGCATTCAAACGTAATGAGTGTGAGGACTCGTTTCACAGTGCAAAAGAGTAAGAAATAAACATAAGTTTTTTTCAAACGTCAAATAAGTTTTTTTTACAAACGTAGAAAGCGGTGATGAAAAACAAAATACTGTGAGTAGAAATGTGTTTCCGTTTGTTTTAAACATTTTTACAATGAAAATACTTATGAAAAGGAATCCTGCTCAGTTAGACCATCAACAGGTAAAACGTCTGACAACATCGAGTAAGTGTGACAGATGTAGGTGCATAGTTGGTGAATGTCTGTAATAATGATATTGGATGAATTAAAGATTAACAAGAACATTGTGCACAACGGTTGTGACATCAACGCTTCGATCGAGTTTTCGCTGACAATTTGCAGAAGCTTCAGAAAAGTTGTTTAAAATGTGCCGTGGGCCATTGGGGGAGATTAACGGTTAAAAGTTTTTTATTTATATTTTCAGCTTTCTTTCTTTTCTGATACCATTCACCGAAAAATTTATATGCGCCTTGTAGTTCTGTATTTAAAATAATTAGCCGGAAAGCTAATTTGTCAAACTGCAGACGTTTCTATTAAAATTTTAGAAATCATTGATATTTTAGATGCAGTCATTCTGAAAGGAAAAACAATATTCATATGAACAACTAAAATATGCTATACATTTTTTCTACAAGCTTAAAATAGAAATACATTTAACCCTTTCAGAGGGCAAAGAAATTATGTTACTAAAATGTTAAATTGCCCGTAAACAAAGCTGGTTTCATCTTAGAAAATTTGAAATGGATGTTTTTGCCCATACAAAAGATATTGAGTGAATGGTACCTGTACACTGAAAATTTTCAAATAAACACTATGGTCAGCTTAATGGTTAGCTTAATCAATGGCCCAAGCCATAGTATAGTAAATGTACTAAGAAAATCACTTCCATTTGAACTACATCATCCACACAATGCTTGAATGCCTGATTTGGCCATGGGTGACCTTTAAACGTCATTACAATTCGCAGTGAATAAATAAATAAATAAATAAAAATAAAATAAAAATTGATTCATCGGACCATACTGTGCGCCTCCAGTTACCTACTGTCCTTGTTTGGTGGCTTTTGGTACATTACAGACTTGTAACATTATGTGCTGTTGTGAGCAATTACCTCTTACGAGGTATCATGCTCCAAATGTCAATTGCGTGCCGTTTATTTCGTAATGTTCGCTCGGAACCGGGCTGGGATGGACTTTCAGTCACTGACTGCAACAATGCCTGTCGAGTTTGTAACCGATTTTCATCGACAGGTCATGACACTTGTTTCTGGTCCCTCTTGGTTAGGATCTTTTTCCAACCACAGTTTTAACGTCGTGCTTCATGGCCATCAGCGGTTAACCATTCCTTGAAATTAAGTTCGACAGTCTACTTTTCATACACGAGCAAATCTGGCAACTTCTCTCAACGAGTGGTCTTTTGCACGCTCAAACATATTAGCACTTTTTGCTACTCTGACACATCCTTGTAATTTTTTCCTTTTAATGGACAAGTCCCGTATTTCAAAACGACGTACCCACTCCACATTACACCCATGATCACAAAGCAGCGGTTCCTATGATCACAGAGCAGCGGTCCACGCTCAGTTTACCTCGTGGCATTTCTTCAGCGTCATTTATATAAGTACTAGCTGACCCAACCAGCGTTGCCTGAGCCCGTGATAAAACCATAGATAAACCCAATTTTTTAGAATTTTATATATTTTACCCGATTTTGTATGAACTTATATCTTTAATGACAAAATCGCAAAATCGTGAAAAAACATTTACTTCTTTTTCCAAGTAGGATCGTTATAAAGTTAAAAAAAAAATAGCTTTTGTTGTCCAAACACTTTGAAATTTTCAATGGTCATAAATATAATGTTTTTACAGCCCGTGTAAAATTACGTCACAGATATTGGTATCTGGTTGTAAAATAACCCCTTAATCGTCGCGCCTTTTAAGTGTAGGCTACTTTTTAAAAATTCAGATTGCTTGATTACCACCAATTTTTTTAAGTAGAAATGTTCGTCTTATTTAATAGACCGATAAAATAATGCAAGAATAAAGTCAATAATACTATTTAAAAAAATTGGTGGGAATCAAACAATCTGAATAAAACAGGCGTAACCTACGCTGCCCGTGAATGTCTCGGGCACGACGATTAAGGGGTTAAATATGTTTTCTTTTCGCGTCGGGTGCGTTAATATAAAAAATAGTATTCGTCGTCTGTTCTCTCTGAAATCTTAGTCCTTTATAAACCTAACTATTTCCAAGTACTCTATAAAATTATGTGAAAATATATGCATTTTAAATAGGGAAAATTTTACCCGTAGCCGAGCGTTACCGCGGAAAACATCCCGTTATTATGGGTTTTCACCGAAAATATCTCAGATTTTATTTTTTTTAAATACTTGTTCTCGTCCGAACGCTTCGAAATTGTTGTAGGTATTCTAAATCTGGTCTACAAAGATGTTCTAAATTCTAAAAAGATTGTGTCAAAATACGAACTTTAGTAACTTTTAGCGTAAGAAAAATTCTTCTCGTGAGGCGCAAAATGACCTGCGTTCGTGGGTGTTTTTGAAAGGGTTAAAATCCGCATTAAAAAATAATTATATCCTCTATTAAACGAAGGTTTCAGCTCTAATATCATATGCTTAGTTTGTCTGTATCTCTAAAATTGTGCTATTGAGAGGCGCTGGCGTAAGGGAGAAAACATAAGCCCAGGAAAGCGACCCTTTTTCAAAAATGTTTTCCAAAGTGTTAACATATATATATATTTTAATTGATTATGGCATTGGAGACGTAAGAGTGTGGTCTTTCAGAATATGCTTTTCGTTTTTAAATAAACCAAACGGTTTAGTCGATAGAATTTAAAGCAGAATTGATAAATAAACGCATTCTTCTTGTAAATGGTTCTTCATTCTCGTGCGCTGCGGTAATTCGGGTTCTGGTCACGCGCGATTTCAGAAAGCCAGCTCGCAAATGAAGAGATGATTTATTGCTTAGTTTTTAATTAATATTTTTGTTAATTTTCCAAGTATTAAAATTCTGAGACTCAGGTGTACGTGGCCAGACCTTGGACTATCTATACCGAAATTTTCAGACTTTTAGGTTGTTAGTTTTTGCTATCCATTACAGACAAAAAAACAAACAAACACACACACACAGAGAGAACGGAACTTTCTTTTATTAGTATAGATAAACAAACCATTGTACTTCTGCTCAAGGGTGAGTATTTTTTTTCGGTGTGCATATTATAATATATTCTATACAATGTATTTCAGCACTTCAACATCTTTTATTTCTATTATTATAAATTAATTAAATGATGTCTTTCAAAGTTTTAAATATTTTTTTAATTATGTGTTTAATTATGTGTTTAATTATGCGTTTGTGTTTTTCTGTAAATTTATACTTTATACGTAAATATACCCTTCCTTAATATATTAACACATTGTTCTATTTATAAGTTTACCGTATTTCTGATTGAACTGTAAAAGGCTTAAACTGCGAAGAATTTCTAATTCATCTCTAATAAAAACTAAAAATTAACGAATCATCAAGTCCACCAGACTAATAATGCTGCATTATTTTGCTGCATACAAGATTTCCTTTTTGGCTTCAGGTTGTTTATTATATTTAAGCTTTTGCTTCATTTCAAATAAAAAAATAAAAATAGAACAACCCGTGATTTATGTATTTGAGATGCTGACTAATGTTTAAGTGTTTTCTCAAATAAAGATTTTAGAAATATCCATCGATGATTGTTATGAATTAATTTTGTTTCTCATTAAGCTTGGACGCGATTTCGCAAAAAGGTACTAATACTGACTTACCTCATATTACACGTTTTAACTAGTACAAAATTCAGTTTTTTTTTAAACTTTAAAAACATCAAAGATATATCGCATATAAAACAAAATGATTTCATCCTTATTTTGTGATTATTAGTATGGCTTCCAAAAAATAAGTGAGGGGCAAAAAGCTTTTGTCTTAATTGTAATGTAAATTCCTGGTAGTGCAATGACGTAATTCCATGGTTGTTCGTAACGCTTACGATACTTTCTCAGCATGGCCCATATATTCGCAGGCTTAGGGATCTTCGAGCAATTCCTTCGACAAACATCCTCTCCTGAAGATAATAATCAAAAAGCGTAATATAGAGTTTCGCGTTATGAGCGATAAAATTTAGTTGTGCCCGGAGAATGCTCACACGAGATTCATTGAATTCACCTTGCACTATTGTGATGTCATATTCTTTATTATTTTTACTTTAAATGAATTTAATAAAGTTGTCTTATTTATAGAATAGCGTTACAATATGGGTTAATTAGTTACAGTAAGTCAGGATTGTTACATTTAACCACCACCACAGCCCACAGTGTATTTCAATCTGGAAAATGTTATTTTTACATCAACATTGCTAATTCATTTAGGTGCATCCGTGGCATCTTATCTTTCCTAGGGCATCTATATTATTGAGTAGCAACATACGCAGGGGACTCATGTTCCGGTTCGAAGTTTTTGTACAAACTGTCGCAACCTAACATTACAGAGTTTGACAATAATCACTTAGCCACAAGTGACCTATGTATTATTATTTTCCATTTTGAGTTGAGTTTCAAAAGTTATGTTTAAAACAATGTAAATCTTAATCTCTTCACGAATTTGTCATCAACACCCACGTGGCAAGGTTCATACGGAGTGACTTTTGATCACCATTATTTTTGGGCAGTAATCTTCGCTTTGCTTGACTACAGAATCTCTATAAGTAAATATACTTACTTTAATTAAGCTTACTCGTCGTGCATGGACAGCATCTGTCCGAGAATACATGCAAAATTGGATAGATGCTGTCCGAGCCCCTGTGTAAATCTTAAGCAAAATAAATAAAAAAATCTTTAAACTTTAAACCTTTTAAAACTTTAAAATTTATAAAATTTTTATCTCTTCGTTTTTTTTTTATTTCATGAATTTATTAGTGTCTTAAAAGTTTAATAACTGTTTCTGTTCAAAAAAGTGAGGCATACCCTCTGAACGTGAACTGTGACTCCGTAATTTCGGCATTTTTTGTCATCTTAAATATAAAAGTCCAAATATTGGAAGTTTATTCGACAAAAAATGATAAAAACGTAAAATAATTTTAGGCGAAAATTTAAACATCGAAAAGACCATGACAGCTTTCAGAAAAAAAAGAAAAAAATCAACAGACATTATCTTGGTAATAATGGCAAGATATGATTTTATAGTCAAGTCTATTTTCGTCCGTGGCACGATTCAGTAATTACATTTATGTTGCTACTCTCTTATAAAAGTATGCTAATTTTATAAAATAAAAAAAGAAAAAGCTGTTTTAAGCAAGGCGATTTATGTATGTTTTTGTATCTTTATTTCTGTGAAAATTTCATAAAAATATAGGTTCTTTGATTAATTTATCCTACTTCGAAAAAAATATATATCCTTTTAGATATCTATTTTAATGAAGTGCATTATTAAGCTCCATAATTTTATTTAATCCCATATTTTTAAAATGATAAAATAAAACATTCACAACTGCTCATTATGCAAAATATACGCAAAAATAGATAAAAATTGTAGTGGAAGATTTGTATAGAAAAAATATTTCAAATATATTCGTACATTTCATATAAAACTCAAGAGAAAAAAAAACATCAGGTATCTTTTATATCTTTTTTTCGAAAAATCTTTGAAACAAGGCTCTACTGAAGGCTCTCAAAGAACTAAACGACATGTTCCGAACTTAAATGGATTTCTTGGGATTAGTTGCTATCGATTTGCAGCGTGAAGGTGAAAAATTTTGGTGGAATTAGTAAGGTGGTATTGTAGATTCGAAGAAAGTTTTAAAACTTGGAAATGTTGAAAGAAAGAAAGGGCTGGCGATTTATCTGTTACGGAAACAAGAAGAAAAAATATCGAATTGTGTAAATAACTTTAAATGGACGTTGAAAATGTTCTAATTATTTATTCCTTTTTTTAAATTGAATAATTTAGAATATTCTATTGTAGATTTTTTATGTGTATATACCATATATTCTGCTATATAAGTCGCTGCCAAAATGCGACATTTATTTTAGGAAAATACATGAAAGTAAAAAGAATGATAATGCCTAATTAAAAATATAGTGTGTTGTGGTCATCACAAAACTTTCTTTTTTTTTCGAACAAATCATTGAATTCCGACACACCCCCCCATTTAGATAACCGCAACCAAAATTGAATCACAATCTATTCGTATCATGATGATTCTAAATTAAATGTTTCGTAGAATTCTCTGCACATTAACTGTAGATATAAGCATCTTATAAATCGAACAAATCATCAGTTTGCGGCACCTGCTTCTGAAGGATTTTCGCCAGAAATTAATCAGCACCAGTTCACTTTCATGGAACTTTATAGACGTTTATATGAAATTTCATCCCATAGTTCGTAAATTAGAGCACCGACAAAATTTCTGACACCTATGCAGAGACAGACAGACAGAGACTTACCAACAGACATTTTCTAAAAAGAGTCAAATTGTGTTCCGAACCTTCTAAAACGTATAAATACGTCGAATACCAGAAGTCGAAATTTTTCATGAATCCAGTACTTTTTCCTTGTATAGACAGAAAAAAAATAGTAAAATCAATTATAGCACACTGAGAAAAAAGACACTTTCAAATTGAGTAAATCAATGTTTTCATTTTGTTATGAAACATTTTGTTTCAAATATGATGACCCAATGCTTTCAGTTCTGAAATACCAGAAATACTCAGAATATTGAAACACTGACATATTCAAAACTGAGCACATAGAGGTCAGTTCATACTCATTTTTAAAATATGGACATACTAAAAAAAATCTGAAATTTTAATCGTATTTTTTACAGAAAAAACATGTTTTAATAAAAATATACAGATATTTTCTGTAAATTAAACAGTTTTCCATTGGCGCCGAAATTGACAGTTTTTTTCTGTCAAATTGAGAGATTTTTTTTTTACAGTGTAGAAGTCCGTTCATACTTATTTTTGAAACATGGACATACCCAAATATGAGCACATGTTTTATTCTTGAGTATGTGCATGTTTTCAGAAATGAGTATTATACATGTTTCAAACTTGAGTAATTTTGATTCGGACTAATTAACTTAATTTTGACTATGTGACATACTCAGATTTGAGTATTATTTTGCTCAGATTTGAAAATATCGTTTTGAGAATGCAATAATATGATTATTTATACATAAATGAGGTTATGCAATGTAACTAACACGTTTCCTAATTTCTTTATTTCGTTTTACACTCCTTTTATTTAACTTAACTTCATTTTTGTATGTAAAGATGGAATATTTCGTAATCGATTTTTCACTCATATACTGGTGTGCTATAGTTATAAAAATTATCTACACGGTTTACACGATGACAGTATGACATTTTGATATTTTATAACTTGATTATAACTTAATAAAATGATTTTAAAGAATTTTTATATTAACTGGTCTAAGGTATTAAAACCGACAAATATTCTTTATAGTCCCAACTGTATACGGGCGATTATACAATAAGTGGGTAATTTAACTCTGTAAATTCGTGAAAAATAAAAATGAAATTTTAATCCATTTTTCATTATAGATAGATAAGGCATGGGCTGGTGAGTAATATACAATATTTCGGCATAAATTTTAACCAGTATTTTTCTTTAAAAACACTATTTTATACAGGATGGCTACAGATTAGGAAAAAGTACAGTAGAAAAAGAGGGAAAACACCAATATTTTCATATAAAGAATTGGACTAAAAGAAACCAACACGATTTTTTCTTAAGAAAATATTGATGTTTATCACATTTCTGACTGTGTTTTTCCCTGACCTATAGGCCCCTGTATAAAATAATGTGTTTAAAGAAAACATTAAAGCTATTTCACATTGTGATATGTGAAATAGCTTAAGTAATGAAGTTAAATTTTAACATTTTCAAATGTATTCCAAATGAGCTGATGGAATTTCATTGAAAGGAGACAGTAGTGACAAAATTAAGAAATTTGATTCTGTGCACAGAGTACGTTGATCTCGGTAAGACTGTAATATGACATTTTGAACAAAGCAAAAGTAATTTATATCATGACAAAATAATAAATAAATAATAATAATAATAAGGAAAATTAAGTAGGTGACAGTAGTGACAAGTAACAAATATATTCTTATCTGTCTATCCATTTTGTAGCGTGTAGCTTCTTTTAAAGTCCAAAAATTTAAACCCTGTGATTATATATATTATATAAACATCAGAAATACCAAAGTATGTAATCGAAGAAAAAATATGTACTTTTATTGTATAAGTAACATGTACAATATATATATTACTAAATTCCGCTGAATAATTTTTTAATCGGCCCTAATCGTACATACTATATTTATGACAATACGTAATAGAAAACACAGTTACTTAAAATCTAAAGGAATTTTACAATTTTAATTTATACTTGTTTACGTTCTTCACAATTTTTCTCCGCAGTTTAAAAAGAATGAATAGGTTCAGACAGAAATTCAAACAGTCATTTGACGAATGAAACTGATTGCATGTCAATTTATACAGAGTTACCTTATAACGAAATCTGTTATACTAGCAATTTAAAACTAATCTGATTCAGCATGAATAACTTAGGTAATGCGTTTGATACATAAATTTCTTGTATTCGATATTTAGTTTTTGCGATATATCTTTCCGGGAAGTTTATAACAAAACATATTTATTAAATCTCGACTTATTCGAAGATTTTGTCTAACAGGTGCCGTTTTATCTGGTTTGTGTAGTATATTCTAACTACACTGTTAAAAACTTGCATCAAACTGTTCAGTTATTTGACCGACTTTACAGAAAACGGATATATAATTGTAATTTAACAGTACTCTGACCATAATTTGGTCAATAGTACGCAACAGCAATTAAATAAAATATACAGCGCATTAAAGTAATATTTAACCTTTTTAATTAAAACATACATAATAAGAATAATATCGGCTGTTTAAAAAATAATCACGCGATTTGAAATTCATCTATATTATGAAAAATATAACACTTAAGATTGACATTTAAGATATGACACTTAAGATTAATTTAAAATTGCATGGATAATCATAAAGTGTTTAAATCATACACTAATCATACACTGTTAAAAATTTGTGACAAACTGTCCAGTCATTCGACAGTTTTTATGCAAAACGGTGACATAACCGTAATTTAACAATATTCTGACCATATGTTTTCCCAAATTATAGTCAGAAGTCGTTAAATTATGGTTATGTAGCCATTTTCTATAAAAACGGTCAAATGACTGGACAGCTTGCTTCAGAGTATTAACAGGCTGATCAATAATACTAGAAATTTTACTTTATTTTTATTTTCCCAAGTAGACGATTAAGAGGTTTTACGAGAGTTTTATTTTTATTTTACTGTTTTATTTCTATGAGTACATTTAACTTAACGTGAAAGATCAATTAATTAATAAAGTCACTTAATAGTTTTTTCATAACTCAACAAATAATTTTCAAATTCTACATAAAACCTAAGCTTAATATTAGATAAATCATATATTAGTGCTAAAACAGTAAAATATGTTACATTCTAAAGGGTTGTAAAATGTAATATTTTATTTCGGATATCACCGACATTTACTATATTTTTTTAATCATTTAGCTTGTATTTCTGACTATAAATCCATTTTGCGTATATAAGGTATATAAGGTTGCGTATATAAGGCATTTTGCGTATAAGAGGTTTTACGAGAGTTTTATTTTTATTTTACTGTTTTATTTCTATGAGTACATTTAACTTAACGTGAAAGATCAATTAACTAATAAAGTCACTTAATATTTTTTTCATAACTCAACAAATAATTTTCAAATTCTACATAAAACCTAAGCTTAATATTAGATAAATCATATATTAGTGCTAAAACAGTAAAATATGTTACATTCTAAAGAGTTGTAAAATGTAATATTTTATTTCGGATATCACCGACATTTACTATTTTTTTTTAATCATTTAGCTTGTATTTCTGACTATAAATCCATTTTGCGTATATAAGGTATATAAGGTTGCGTATATAAGGCATTTTGCGTATAAGAGGTTTTACGAGAGTTTTATTTTTATTTTACTGTTTTATTTCTATGAGTACATTTAACTTAACGTGAAAGATCAATTAACTAATAAAGTCACTTAATATTTTTTTTCATAACTCAACAAATAATTTTCAAATTCTACATAAAACCTAAGCTTAATATTAGATAAATCATATATTAGTGCTAAAACAGTAAAATATGTTACATTCTAAAGGGTTGTAAAATGTAATATTTTATTTCGGATATCACCGACATTTACTATTTTTTTTTTAATCATTTAGCTTGTATTTCTGACTATAAATCATTTTGCGTATATTTATATCATTAAAAGATTAAAAATGATGGGACTGAAATATATTTTCAATATACATGATTTTATTACGACGTTGAATAGGTTTAAACATTTTACTGTAGAATTTTTCTAAAATCCAAAAGTTACCGTCATTATTGAATAAAACAGTTATTGAATGCATCATTTAAACTTTAATTAATTTATTTATTTAAGCTTAAGCTTGATTAAATAATATAATTCTGTTAGACATCTTCTAACATTTACAAATGTTTTTTTTTTTTTTTTTTTTTTTTTTTTTTTTAATATCGAAGTTTGTATTACTTTCAAATTTTGTGAAGAAAATTTATATTTTGCTCGATAAGGAATTTTTCTCATGATGTAGAATTATGCATTGTATGTGAATGGTTTGATTAACGAACATGTTTCTACAGATGCAAGATTTATTCACAATGGGAGAATTAGGAATGTTTGCTTCAAACAACAGTTCAAACTCAGCGTAGTGCTAAGCTGAAACTAGATTAAAATGAAGTATTGCTAACTGCTTTCATGTCTTCGTTTCAAGATTAGTCCTTAATCATAAATTTAGCTTACCCTTAAATAAAGACAGGGCTTACTGAAGCATATTCTAAAAGTTAAATAATAGTAAAATATAAAATTAATGATAATCGCGTAAAGAAATGAAAACTTTCATTTATTTTTTTAAGACTATTTAAACAAACTATATTGAAATAGTAAGTGAAACATATCAGTAATAGATTATTTAGTTATTAACAATGTAATTCAATTAATTGATGGGTGATAATTCCAAATGTTTTATGTTTCGGAAAGCGGAACTAATTACCAAAAATCTATATAAACTTCGATTTTTAAAAACTGTCTTCTAAAATCACGCGTTACAATTTTTGTTACAAAGTAATACGTTTTATGTTTGCGCAATAGAAATTAGATAAAATATACAGCGCATTAAAGTAATGCTTACCCTTTCTAATTAGAACATACATAATAAGAATAATATCGGCTGTTTAAAAAATAATCACCCGATTTGAAATGCATCTATATTATGAAAAATATTGAGCATAGACACTTCAGATTAATTTTAAATTAAATGGCTAATCATAAAGTGTTTTTAGAAGCCAAATTCAAGTTTCTCAATATATCCACCTTTGGATGCACTGCATATGTCTATACGTAGTCAAATTTGTCCCAAACTTTTGCGAGCACGTCTGCTTACACGGCTTTTGTTATGCGTATATTCAGTTCGGCTAATGTAGCTGGAAGGGGAGGCACATAAACGCAGGCCTTTATAAACCTCCAGAAGAAGGAGTTGCACACCGGCAATTTTGGAGGCCAGAGAAACACTGAAGTGGCGGACGAAGGAAGACCGCTAGCACTACCTGTTACCAACTGCGTGAAACTCGAGATTTCTCTCTTTCTACCTATACATTATTCGATCAAAACGGATTAAAAGCTGAATAGTTAGATTTTTTTTTTAATCCGATGATTCTTTTTGAAACATTCTGTACTTTTTATGTAGGGGTCAAACAGTTGTAAGTTGAAAGTAACAGTTGAAAAAAAAATATTTAAATTTGCGGGTTGACAAAAGTCAACCTACATACGCTTTAAATGCATATTTATAGATTTGTACGTCATCATAAAGAAATTTTCGTTATTTCGGACACTTGTATTTCAAATTTACATTGACAAAAAAATATATTTTTTAATCATAACTGAATGTTTCGAATTAAAAAATAATATTTAAATCAATCCAGAAATAAACCAAGAAATGATTATTAACCGTTTCTCAATTTATTACTGGATCTAATTTCGACAATTTATTTTTCATTGCTCAAACTTGTAACTGTAAATATTCTCAATATACAATAAAATATTAGGTCCTTTAAAAAAATTTAAAATTTTTTATAAGATTTAATAGTGCATAATTTTGATTATCTCTCCCGGTTACGTAATTGTATTTTAAGAATACATTTTCTTATATTTTACACAATACTGAACTGGGTGGAAAGAAAAGTTTTAATACAGATTCTAATATATTTTAAATATTATACATTAAATATAGTTTAAAATATGAGGCTTTAAATTTGCAGAAATCTTTCATACTATTTTTTAGTCATTTGTATAAATGGGTTACAATTAAATACATTTTTAATTAAATTAATATTTAATTGAAATTTTAATTCAAAATGAAGTAAAACACAAAGTGTCTTTTACCTCGAAGCAGAAACAGCTGTAATTCATCTAAAAAAATATTACATTTAATATACGTTAAGTGCACGTAATATGGCCACCTTAAAAACAGAAATTTTTTAGAGATACTAAGAACTGATTAAAAAAAAAAAAAAAATCTAAAGAGTAGGCTCTTTTTAGTACTTGAAAAAAAAATTCAAAGCTTAAATTAATCAAAATTTAAACCCGCAGTAATTTTTAAAAACATGTCTAGTTAATGAAGGTAATATACCCGTATGCAGGTAATATGCCCATAGGTGAAATATAATGAAATGATTCAGATTTAACGCTTGAAAAACATCAGTTATTAAAAAACCCAAATTTAATATTTGAAACTCAACAAAAAAATATGAAAAAATAAGTAAGAAGAAAAATTAGAAAACAATATTAAGCAATTTAAGCAAAATTTTAAGCAATTTTAAAGTTTTACTGTAAAAAATGGTTTTAATTTTTTTTAACTTTACATGTAGGCCAAATAAAAACTTCCTTATCATTTTTGGTAAGTCCGACCCATTCCTCGTGCACATAATCACGACACACAACACATAATCGCATATCCACAACCTTTTCTTTGTTGCAAATACTGCAAAACCAACTGTCTTTATCACTTTTCTTTGCTCGGGATCCTTTTCCGCCAGTCTTCTCAGACTGACGTTTTGGTTTGTTTAATCGCTGTAGTGATGCTTGAGTGTCTTCAGTATTATTTTGAGGAGCTTTGGGAAAAAGATCTTTTTTCAAAATTAGAGCACGATAGTTCATTGCAGGTTTTATGACACGAGTTGTTTTACGCTTTTTATGTGGTGTTGGCAGTAATTCTTGAAATGGTGAGTCATGAACAGTGGTACAGTTTCTGTCATTATAATCAGAAGATGAAGAATCACAGCTGGAGTCCGAAGAAAAGTCAGGCGTTCTTGAGGAAGGACGTCTTTCCTTGCTGGTACGACTTAGCTATTGGCATTTTTTTTTTTAAATTTCAGTGGTTTTAATTGTTTTCCCTCAAAATTTCCCCCCCATTTTTTAAGCTAAGTTGAGTACCAAAGTTTCGGCACTATTCCAACTATCATGACGAGTATGTGTCGTGCGGCAACAGATCTCAGAATACTAAAACCTAGGAGTGATCAACCCAGTAAAATCCGGACTTTATTTGTCAGCCGACCTGGGTACTCGTCATTGTGGATCGCCCCATGAGGCGATCAGGCGAATTTCGCCCCACTCTCCAGGCACTCAAACCCGTCAAACTGGGTTGAATCCCGGTAGGTAGGGGCCTGGTCAGCGGTATCCGAGGGAGGAGGAATATGACAACCTTGTTTTTCAGAAGATGTCCCTGGAGTAGAAATTTCTTTTCCGATTTTAGTATTATCCTTTGCCGCCGGACATGCGTTTTCAGAAACAGAACTTGGAGCAAAAGCTTCCTCGGGAATTACATTTGAGTTGAAAGGATAGATACCTGTCCCTTTGAAGTCACCTTTAACGTTGGCAGGTGTCATAGTTTTGTCCTAAACTGGAGAAAATATTCTTCCAAATCGTGCCTTTGTAATGTTGTCATGGTTGGTTTGTTCCAAAAATAAAACAACTTCTTGTTCCCAAACGTGTTCGAATGACCCAAAACAGAATTTATCCAAAGGCTCAGGAGTTGTATTAGAAATATTGATGAGTCAATTAGTCAGTGATAAAATTATCGATTATCAGACATTTTCAAAAGTCGGAAACTAATTATGTGTGAGTTATAAAATTTTGGATTCTAGGTAATTAGAAGGACCACTACGTAGCACATATTACAAGTACGTAGATCAAATAGATTTTCCATAGAAGAGTGTCGAAATTTGGCGATATCATCTCGAAATGGTTCGCGTAATATAACACACTAGAATGCCAGACTAACTTGGCTGACACATTGCCGTGTCTCTAGATATATTTAGTCTCTAGATAGTAATATATATATATATAAAAGTTTATTGATTTGTTATTTAATGCCAATAGTGTACTATTTCACTGGTTAGTACATAAATAAAATAATTATATAAATAAATAAATAAGTGAATAAAGAATTAGGGAATGGCCATATGTGCAGGTAATATGCTCATTGGGCATATTGCCAAAAATAATGAGTTTTGAAAAAGCATGCGTATGTCTGTCTGAACACTCATATATTGAAATTTACGTACACTGTTTAAAAGACCATTTAACCAGCTAAAATATTATGTATAACACTAATTACAAATACTTTGCTTAAATAAGAAGAATAACAAATTTCCAAGAGACAAATTTATAATACACCAACACAACTAACAACCAATCACTAATGGCTGCCCTCCTTAATACGTGATCAAAGATTGCGAGCAACACGGTACTAGACTTTGTTTGTCGAACATCCAGCGACTTGATTCAAGCGCCATCTTTTTGATTCCTCTGCAGTTAATGACATTATTGTGAGTTGGCCATATTACCTGCATTGGCCATATTTGCATCACTTACCTTATATATATTATGTCTGTATGTGTATCAGGCATTTTTTGTAATTATAGTATTTTTAAAGCAAAATTTTAAATGTATTTTATCTCTTTTAGGTAAGTCTCAGACTCTCTCTCAAAGTAAATTTACAGATGTTGGTAAGATAAGTATTTTTGTATACATAAATATTATTTTAGTAAAATTGAGTTATAATTCAAAATTTACTGTTTAAATTTTGTTTACCAATATATGGATGCACATTATTTGATATTGTGAAATTCCCTTCATTGATTTAAATAATAAAGTAATAAGAATCCGGCATGCACAATATGTGTTTAATTATTTAGTATTTCTAATCTTCTTAAAATTAAATGTTCACATGTATTTCTTTAATAAAAAAATTAATTTCTTTTGTAAAAAAGAATCTTTCTTTACAAAAGTTCATTTTATTGTTAAATAATATTTCACATATATCATATTTAGGACATTATTTCTGAAGTTGATTATTTCAATATTTTTAGCATTTAAATATTAAACGTTCATGTTATCATCTGCTTCGCACACGCATACCCATATCCTTAAAAACAAGAAAGAAAGAAAGAAAAAGAAAAAAAAAGTTGCTTCTATTGGTTAATTTTAATTTATATATGTTATATTAATATTTGTATTTGAATCACTTTCTTTTTCTTCTATGAAACATATTAAGTAAAATAGCAATAATTTATACAGAAGGACTTTTTGAATGAAAAGCGAAAACTTCTATGTTCAGTACACATTGCCATCTAAATGCTTTTTGAGAAGAATAAACATTAGTGCAAAGACTTTAAAAGAAGCAATTGAAAATGTTCTTTATCCAATATCTAGACAATATGTCATTATTGAGGGAAAAGGTAATTTGTATAGTCGGTTTTTTAAAAAAATTAGCAGCATATATCATGGTAAAAAAAGTGTTGCTTTTACAGAAAAAATAAAACTGGCAGCCAAGACACCAGTAAAATATGTTTATAATACGGACATGTCTGTATTTATTAAATAAATACGGGTAAAATCTGTTAAAATAATAAAAATTATCTAATAAATACTGATTATTTCCCTAAAATAAACCTGTTATTTACTGGCGTGTTGGCTAACACTTTCTTTTCTGTGAAATAAATAGATATTTTTTACAGAGCATACGTGGAATAGGTGTATTAACAGATTGCAAATAATGGTGAACTAAAACCTTAGTTTAGAAGTCGAACTGTTACTATGAACTAGTAATGTGAAAATGAAAAAAGCATTAAATACGCAACTAATTCAAGCCTATGATAATAAAAATAATTGTATGGATACGGTGAATGAATGACATTACTATAAAATATAATAAACATTAAACAGTTAACCAAAGAAAAAAATTAAATGCTGTACTTTGCCAAAACTTTAAAGAAGTATCAATCAAAATAAAATTTCCGCTATTGCTTGTTCCTTTTGTTAAAAAATATTTCAAAAATATATGAAAATAAATTAAAAAAGCAATAGCATTGTTCCAGTTAGATGATGAATATTAAAAGTAAATATGTCAAATGTATTCATACACAATGTTACATTGGCTTTTAAATATTACTAGAAGGAAAATGGAAAATGTTTACAATTAAAGGAAAACTACACAATTTTCTTAAGCGAAAAAATAATATAAAAGAAAACACAATTTTGGATTCTGAATTTTTATTTATAAATATAAAATGGGACTATTTTAAATAATAATTAAAAATAATTAAATATTGCCACATTAAAATATATTTAACGATAATTAAACATCATTTATATTATTTCTGTTATCAACATCCCTCTTTCTGAGTACATAAAAAGCACGCAATGATGAATTAGGTAATATTCGAAAGGTTCTTGAACCGGCTTCTGACATGACATACTCACACTTCATTAAATGATGTTGTATGATTAAAAATTAATGAAAACGTATCAGCATTGTTTAAATAAATTTAAATGGAAAGTTTTTCTCAAATGCATGTTGTCACAAATACAAAATGACTTATTATTATCATTCTCAACAATGGTTATAAAAAATAATAAATAGTATAAAAGAAGCAAAGTTTGACGTCTTCGAACTGGTTTATTTATATTTATGTTTAAGAATCAAAATTTAAATGGAAATATATACAAGAAAAACATAACATCGATCTATCGAAGAAGTGGTATTTCATATGTAGCCTAAAATGTATACTTTATTGCATTATACAAAAATGTAATTTAAATATTTCATTTTTTTGTTATCTCATTTTTTTC
This sequence comes from Maratus michaelseni, assembly GCA_963931845.1. Classification (NCBI taxonomy): domain Eukaryota; kingdom Metazoa; phylum Arthropoda; class Arachnida; order Araneae; family Salticidae; genus Maratus; species Maratus michaelseni. The sequence continues at coordinate 228,522,223 of OZ007590.1, read as the reverse complement.
GAAACGGATGGCGTCATCCTCTAATGCTGTTAAAATAACATTGCTATTATTATTATTTTTTAATCACTGGTGCCTTTGGCTATCTTTGATCAGTTTTGACTGTTATTTTCATATAATAAATAATATGATATTCTGTCTTGACTAATGTTTTTTTTTTTTCAGATTGTTTTTATCCGCAATTTTCTTTAAAAGTTTTTGCCTGCGTATAAAAAGTATTAGATTGCAGTGCGAAACCCTAGCCCAAATACTCTGGTGTAAATAAATAAATTTTAAATATTACATAAATAGAAGTAATAGGATTTTCTAAACGTTAAATCATAACACCAATAATTAAATATTGAGAAGAAAAAACATTTATGAAAAAACTTAAATAGTTGCTCGTATATTTATGACATGGTATATGAGACTATCATCCATTTCTTAGGCATTTCGACTTCAGTCTATATCCTTTCAGTTTGTCTCTTCATAAAAATATTCCTAAAAATTGTAATACATCCTCAAAGTTCCTTTATAAATTGAGTATTTAACAGTTTGTTAATGCATCATAGATGCCATGTGAGTGTCTGCTATTTTGAAAATTACTAACTAAAATTAAATCCAATAGTATTATATATGTTAATACTGGCTGCCTGTTTATAAATTAGAAAAATGCTTATTAATGAATTTTAAGTTTGAAAAATATCAAATAATCATGTTAGTACAATTTTTTCTTTGAGTGTGGAAATAATTTCTATTGAATTTAAGTGTCATTTTGTTATATCACTTTATGAACTTTATTTCGAATATAGATGGGTAAAAAGTATCGTCTTTTTTATATATATCAGTGTTGAGAATTCCAAACATAAAACAGAAATTATAGCTTTCAATTACTTAATTTTCCGGTGTATAAGCCGCGGCTAAAAAAATTCTGTTACGAACCAGAAATTTTATTTTTTAAAAAGGGTCAAATAAGTTCCATGCACAAATAGGTTATATTTTATTAAATAAACTTTCTGGTCGGAAATAGATTTATTTGAGCCGCGGCTTATACACCAAAAATTACGGTATATTTCAATTAAATTCAAATACATTTTTAAATCGTACAAAAAAATCAATTTTTAAAGAATTTTTGATAAAAGAATGGTTAAAATATACACTGGAAAAAGCTCAGAATTTTATTCAATTGATAATAAAAAAATGCGTTTTGAGTAATAAATAAATAGTATATTTCCTGCTTATTATTTCACAAATTTCATTGGTGATATACCGGGTGGTTATAATATATCTCTATTTGGAGCTGTCTGTAGCTTGAAGGAATAAGCCGAATGAATCCAGAATCGGTACACTTACAATTCGAGAAGGGGGGGGGAGAATGAATCAATATAAAAAAGTTGCAATAATCGCCAACGAGGTTTGTCGGTGCAAACGCCGTTGCAATCTGTAGCAAAATCAAGAAGCGGTTATTTCGCACACAACATGTGCGAAATATCATTCCTGATGCATTACATTCCGCAGTTGAGCACGTCTAGCACCGTCTGGATTGTGTCCTCCAGCATAATGGCCATGTGGAAACTGAACTTGATTAGCACCGACATGCGAAAGCGAATAACATTTACTGTGACATTTTCCAATAAATTAGGTATGCAGTCTGGTTTTACGCCTTAATTCATTGTTCTTGTATTACACATTACATTTCACACCCAAAAGCGCCATCTGTCGGTGATTGTTGCAATTATTATTTTAACTTTTCCATTCTTATTCCCCCTTCTCGAATAGTAAATGTACCGGTTTTGGTTTCATTCATGTTATTTCGTCAAGCTACAGACAGCTCCAAATAGAGATACTTATAACCACTCTATATATTAATGCAAACAACAAGATAAAATACCCTAACTAAAATATTTTTGTAATAAAAATACTTTAAAGCGCATTCATGTAAAATAAGTTATAAAATAATATGAACAGCATTATACATTTTATATTCTCTGTCGCAAGTTCTCCGAAGTTTTAAGGGATGGAAATGAATTATGGTTATTTTTTGATAACGTGTATAAGGAGTTTGAAAATTACTACTGCAAGCATAGTGATGCAGTCATACTCACTAAGCGACTCGAGGGTCCAGAGTTTCCTATTTATTTTTAATGAAAAGTTTCATCCTATTTAAACACAGAATTTATGTTATTAAATAAAACGAATGTTACTCTAAGCAAAAAGTAGTGACACATTGCTTTTCAGAAAATGTAGTGATTACCAGTGTTTTACGGAAATTAAACACACCTATTCAAGCACAAATAATCATAGAATGCAATGTCTTAACTCATTCATTAAAGCACTTCAAGACGTTTTCTCATGGTTTCTGTTTAGAATACACTATCAAGTACATAATTGCTGTTTTCTTTTACGTATTACGCCATTAAGAATGTTACTATGAATGACAATTACAAGAAGAAATCAAGAAATTGAAAAGAAAGGTATGTTTATTATACGAACAAATGCACTAAAGGGAGTCGAAGCCTTCTACTAGTTGGGAAATTTTTACTTTAGCGCCGAAGTTCTTAATCTATGGTTCTTAATCTATGGCCACAAGGGGTCCGTTGTGCGTCTTAAAGGCGTCCGCCAAGGTCTCGCATTCAACTTAAAATTTTTCTCTTATCTAATTGAAGGTTATTTATCTTATATCGAGACAAGTCGTGTAATAAACATAAAAGGGAAAAATCAAATACTAAGAGTACTGTAAAACATTCAATATAGTCAGCTTATAATCTGTATTAGTTTATATAGCTTGTATTCGATATTCTAAACAATATTAATAATTTCAGTCTTAAATGTAGGGATACCGCGAAAACAAAGAAAATGCGTTTGCGGTCTTAGGTAATCAAGCTATTAAAATCCACTGATTTAGTGCAATAAAGGTAACCTTAAGAAGGGAATCTTAAAAATATGTGAAGACTTTTGGAAAAAAAAGATTCCTCAAAGAATGATAGTAATTTGTTCGTTCTTTAGTGTGACTCTTTTAATTAATCCGAATTAATGTATTTTGCTGTCATTTGGCGTTTTCTTGTGTTTTATTATTCAAGTTAAATTTTTATTTTATACCACGAAAATGCATTAATCATTTGCTATCATTTAGGATATTAATACGGATTTTACGGAAATCACAGAGCGCTTTATAGCCAGGGTTACCAGTGAAATATCATTATTGAATTTTGAATACCTCTATTTTCATATAATAATTTTCCTCATTTAATTACAGACATTCTGAAATTAAATACGGAGAATAGTGCGATTCGAAATTTGTGGTATTTAAATTTATTATTTAATTGTGGCATTTAGTTGTGTATTCAAAATTCAAATGTGGTATTTTCTTGGTAATAATGTTTCTGCACTTCAACGTCTTTTTACGAATATGCATTATAGGATAATTTGTTCTAGTTTAGGTGTGTTCTGTCTTTCCTAAATGTTTTAACAAACACTTTTAATATGGCATGGAATTCCTATTAGAAAGGGTTTGTGAAATGGATAAAATATTTTACAATATTTATTTGATAAAATATTTTGCATCTCTACTTTTCTCCTGAAATAAAAAAGGAAAAATTGAACAATAATATAAAGCTATTTTATGTGTGAACAATAATATAAAGTTATTTTATGTCTGAACACTAATATAAAACTATTTTACTTGTCCTTTACCATAAATTTATTATTATTTTTTAATTGCATTTTACTTTACGATTAACTTATATGTCTACCAAATAGTTTACTGCAGAATATTTTCCAAACTTTTTCAGCACGCGTTATTCGTTAATTTTAATTCAACATTTTACACAAAAGTAACAGCCATTCTCAAGCAATTCATAACTTTTTCTACAAGTAGAATGTGAAGGATCCTAAGATTTATATAAAATAAAAGTGAAAGTACATTTAGTACAAAACAAAATGCTATTTAGAACTTAAAATTAATTTTCAAGAAACCTTTTTTAAAAAAGTAACAGTATATATATTTTTTTTTTCATTATTTTAAATTAGTAATTTCTTTTACTGATGAAAATTGTCTTTAAAAAATTAAAAGATTTTTTTATGTGTGATTTATGTCACAAACAATTGCTGACATAAATCACTCTACGTACATTCTCTAAACTTGAGCATCCAAAAATCTTGAAGCAGCCTGATAAATATAGAGCAAATAAATTATAAATCATAAGAAATATTGTAATAATTGTGTTTAAATATTAAATAAATACAGTATATACAGTAAATTTTATATACAGTATATAAAGTAAATTTTATAATATTGTCCTAAACAGACAAGTAGTAGGCAAAATTGTATAAACGATTAGCAGGCAAAATTTTATAGACATCCATTATATTACTTGCTAATATATAAAGATGTTAGAAATTTACATCATTCATTTCAATTGTACATTCTTGATAAAATTGTGTTGTACAGAAGAAAAGAACAGATATGTATTTCCCAAATTTTCCTTATTATTGTGGTGTTACGATTTTATCAAATAAATTTAAGATTGATAAATTTAAGATTAACGATTTTTATAACTCATGAAATGAATTGATTTCTGGCTTTTTGATTTTACATCTATAGCCTTTATTTCATTTTAGAAGCCACAAATTGATAACAAGAGAAATTGTCTCTTTCAAAAGATATCATTATTGTCCAATATTGAAGTCTCATCATAGAACTATTTATAATTTAAACTTAACTAGAAGGAAATGGAACAGATTAAATGAAAACTGAATACCATAAATCAGGACTGTAATATGAACTGTAGTTCATCAAGGATTCCGCTTGGGCAGATTTCATTTGGATAATAAAATTAGGTCATGTGTGTTCTGCTAATCAACAGCTAATTTTTCGCTATGCTGCCTGAGGTGGGTATAGTTCAGAGCGGAGTTTGATGACATAGTATAGTATATCTGATTATTGTAAATATAACGATTTCAATTAACAGCACCTATAATGAATTTCGAATTTATTAACAAGTACGTGAGTGTTTCTGCTATTAAGTAAAACAATTATTTTTAGACAACATTTGCGGTTGACTTCTCTTTGGAAAAATATTTTTTAGAATATTAGACTGTTAGCGTTTATAGATTAGGGATTTGAAGAAATGATTTTGCATTATTTGATTATGGGTTTAAAATCAATGTTCAAAATTCTACTCTGTTATAGAATGCGAAAAAAAATTAATAGAAAATAGGTAGAATTTGTTTGATAGTGATATTGTTCAATCAAGACAGTGAATTGGGTGTCACTGAAAAAGAAAACAATTGAAAACCAATGTATGGAAAAAAAATAATATGGAATAAAATGCAAATTTGGTTACACAATATTTTATAAATCCACAAACAAAATACTGTGTTTATAATAGATTTGACAGATATAAAAATGTAAATTCTCTGAAATTGTTGAGCCACTATGTTCTGTATAAAATTATAAGCGTACACATACATATATGCATGTATTGATTCATACATAGTTACAAATATATATTTTTGGAGATATACAAATATGTAGTCAAATAGATTGATGCAGGAATAGTTAAACGTACTATCAGTTTGATAATCATATGCTGGTATTAAATTTAAAATTTTAGAAGAGAAAAAAATTACCAGAAAAATATGGTATTTTCCGTAATCTCTTTTTAGATAGTTTTTTATAAATGACCCATTGTGTCAGACAGAAAAATATAAGTCTAAATCTTTCTTTTTTGAGCATTAATTTCAATTTGACACGTGTTCTTGACTTTGATTGTATGAACCAGTAAGCGGCGTATGTTACATAACAGAAACTCTTCTCCTTCGGAAGCATAAGAATAGATTCAGGAGACGTTGATATACGGATAGAGGCTTAAGAACGCCATTTATCATATCAGCATTTGACATGAAAGGGATATTTTGTGTCAAAAACTGTTCTGCTGAATAACAAGAAGTATATTATAACTAGACGAGACCAAAATGCTTTGCGCTAGAGGGAAAATCTTTTATAGTACTACATGAAACTCAATGTTAGAAGGATGATGTATGGATTATTGGAAATCATAATATTATCTTATTATATTTTATTAATGTGTTCAAATCAATTACCTACGTATTTTTTATATTTTTTATTGATGCTATCTTTATTACTTATATATGATTATTAATGTATTTGTAAGAGAACATATAATAACAAGAACGAAAATTTATGCGTCAAGCATAAATTATGTAACACTTTCCAACACTTCCAAAATAATTTTACAAATCTACAACGTTTAATAAGGTAAAAAATTATATCTAAGCAAACAATTTGGAAAACACATAACATATTTAAAAGCCCAATTTCAGGAATTGCCAAAAATATTCGGAAAATATCCGAATTCTTTTGTGTAGCCCTGTGTATGATCTATAGATTTGTATATATATTACATAGAATGATAATTATTAGTTATACGCGTAGCACAGTTTTAAATTCCCCTTCTGGAATTTCAGTCAGTAAACGTAAATTTACTGGAGAACTTTTGTGCTGCCCTGTATATTATCTATAGAATTTATACACAGCAAGTAATAGACAAAAAATGCGTTAAATTTCAAAACGCGTCCGTCAACTGTAAAATCAGTTCCAGCAATTATTGTTAACAGACAGTTGTGAATCATTTTGTGTGTCCCTGTAAATGAACGATGAATGCTATAAACACAATAATATATAGTAAGCTGCTTGTAACGCACTTTAGCGATATAGATAAATTTCAATATGTTTGAAGTAGTGAGTCCTTATTAAAATAAATAGCAAACGATTTTTCTCCATAGACCGTAATGTAACTTTTGAGTGTCCCTGTAAAGAAATTATAAGTACTATACACACCTTATTCTATAGAAAGCCTCTTGTTGGGCACCCCAGTGATATCTATCAATTTCAATATGTTTGAAATTGTGTAACAACATTAAAATAAACCGCAAATGATCCCTCCTCATAGACCGTAATGTAACGGATTTCTTTTGAGTGTCCCTGTAAAAAACTATAAGCACTAAACACTTCATATTCAATATCGAACATGCCATAGTAAACCTGAATAACATAGCTTAATTTCATGACAATCCGTATGTATTTATTGGATTTAGAGCAAGGAGAGACAGACAGACAGACGGGAGGCAAACAGGCGAATAGACAGGCGGCAGGCAGACAGACAAACTAAATTCATAAACACTATTCTACTATGTTGGAAAGTGTTAAAAATACTTCCGTTATACTTCGTAAATAAAATTTAAAAATTCTATTAAATAATGTCTATATTACTAGGTTGAGCAAAAAGTTCTGTGAAATTTGTGAAAGTTGCGTTGCTATGCACAAACTAATAACAAAATCAACAAGGACTATTCTTCAAAGTAGAGACCATCATAGTCTACGACTTTCTGCCATCGTTCTGCCAGATTCCGGATTTGCTGGAAGTACCATGGCGGCTCCTTGGAATCGACAAACTCTTGACATTCTTCTTCAACTTCATTAAAGGATTCAAATCGTGTTGCATTGATCGAAAGTGGCCATAATTGCATGGAGCCACGTCTGGACTGTAGTGGGGTGTGGAAGAATTTCGACGCCGTCCAACTGTGCAAACTTGTCCTTGGTCCTCTGGGCCACGCGCGTTTTGGCATTGTCCTGCTGAAACAAAGCGCGATTCCGGCGGACCAATCTTGGATTTTTCGGCACCAATTTGTCGTAGACGTCATCCAACTGCTGACAATATAGCTCGGCATTGATGGCACGACCATTTGGAACCAACTCAAAATGCAAAACGCCTTCAAAGTTCCACCACACGCAGATCATGATTTTCTTGGAGAATGAATTGATTGTGCTTTGGAACTGCTGGCGTATCCTGACCATGTTGAACCGAACGCTTCCTTCGATCGTGATTGAACAAGAAAATTCACTTCTCGTCCGATGTCACAATTATCTGCCCGAATCGGTCATTCAATGGATGTTTGAGCAAATGCTTACAAATCTCACTCTTTTGCAGGTTTGTGCTTCGGTGAGCTCATGCGGATCCTGGCGAGGCTTCTTGTGGACAAAGTCAAATTGTTGCAACATGTTGACAACGGTCCGCTGCGAAACACCAAGCTCTGAAGTCAAATCACGAGTGGTCGATGAAGGCTGAGTATCCATAGCGGCTACCCAGCCACTTTCATCCATAACAGATGGCCAGCCAGAGCGAGGCATGTCTTTGAGATTGAAATTGCCTTTTCCGTATCGCTTAAACCATCTCCCCACAGTCGATTTTGTCGCCGTACCAGCACCTTCACCCTCATTAATCTCATCGACGGCTTTCAGAATCGTTATACCCTTTCTCCAATAATGCCGAAACAACACACGCAAATCCTACTGTTTAATAGGCATTTTGGAGCCGAAATTACTGAACTCCTATAGATATACCACTAGCACTCCTATATATGATTCAAAATCTGGTAACTATTAGACTATTAGACTATTTCCAGAACTTTTTGCTCAACATAATATTTACTTATTATTTAAGATGTATCAAGATTCAATGTTTCACTATGAGGTTCCATTTCAAATACGAGCATTCAAAAGAATTTTATTCTTTTAAATGCCTTTCTTCCTTGAATTAAGGTGATGATTTGCCTCTGAATTGTCAAAAAATTGAAATTTTAACTATTGTTATTTTTAAGCTGTTAGACAGATTCACGCAAAACTTTAAAGTACTATTTACGCAGTCATTCCTTTTTGTATTTTGCTTTATAAGGAAATAATATGTTTAATTAGTATTAATTGTTTAAGTCTTAAGTAAATGCTTATGTGATACAATGCGACAGGGTAATACACACATATAATTTCCTTCAGTCTATTTTTTAATACTTATACTAATAGTGCCTAGTTAAAAGAGTCTATCAATTAAAAAATATATTGATTTGTTTTAATAATGTAAATAATAAAATGTAAATGTTTCATAAAAGTGAGATATTAAAAAAAAAATTAAACACGTAAATAAACATATTTTAGGAAATATTAACTAAAAGACAATGGTTGTCCTTGAACGACCTTAAGGGTATATTCCTGTCAATTGACCAAAATATTCTGGTTGTTTTATTCTTCCATATTAGTTTAAATAAATACATAAAATGTACGTCTTTTGCGAATATTCATTTGCAATACAAGATGTAAAAAAACTAATGAAAATATGAGTCGCCCTTTTTCCAAAATTGTCCACTCAAGTTACTCAATTTATTCAAAATAACAATTTTGAATAAATTGACTTTACAGATAGAAATTTCTGATGATAAATAAGGTAACATCTGGAAATTATTGTAGCATAACTTTTGTTGTAATGAAGACTTTCGAATGCGGATCTTTTAAAGTATTATATATTATTAAAGAATAAAATTTGCCAAATTGATAGGAATATGACTCCTTAATTGTGTTCAAAGTAATCAAGGACAACAACTTAAAAAGACGTAGTTTTTAATGAAATGCAGGCTTAATTCACCGTCTATCACGAAGCATATGTTTGAAATGATGGTATCATAATGTTTTGAAATACTTTTGAAATAATACTTTACACTTTAATAATTATCTTAAGCATTTTGCACAATTAGTACATATATGCTTGCATTTCAGAAATTTCTTTTTTTATTCAGAAATTCCAAATCCATACCGGAAATTCTGAAACAAAAGTTTTTATTTTGTGTAATTCCAAAACATCTGTCATTAAATAAAGCAAAAATTGCTATATAGAACTTCTGGTATGAATCCCGAATTTCTGAAACAAAAAAAGAAACACCGGAAGTGCACACATATATCGCTAATGATGCAACTGACATTAACGATGACATAGAGCTCTACTAACAGGGGTGAGATTTCTCCGACTTTTTGCATACCAGTATAATCGTATAGAAAATGTTGTTCTGTCAAATCGCAGAATGTTCCGATTAAAAAAGAAAAAAAAATTCTAAGGTTATACTGGTATGCAAAAAGTCGGACAAATCTCATCCCTGACTAAAGAATTGAAAATATTGTTATTAAATCCTATTTTTATTTTAATAAACATAAAAAAATTCTGATTAAATAATACATATATTTTAAAATTGACATAACATTGTGTAATAAGCATATTATGTTTTTGTCTCATCAAACAGAAAAAAAGAAGAAAATTCCAAATTAAGTTAAAAAAATTTTTTCGCTCATTCCCCACCAGTGGCTGAGGGCTTCTGCTCTCAAAGCTGGTAGACGGGGGGTGCTGAGTTCAAACCTCTGTCGCGCTCGTCGACCTAACCGTTCGGAGTTTTCCGTGGTTTTCTTCTAACCTTGCCGTAAATACGCGTTTGGGTCCCTTAGAAAGACCCCCACGGAGGGCACCCCCTCTAAGGCCTATATCCCTCGTGTAGATAATCGGCCCACATAAATCCACCCAACCCAACTCGTTCATTCTATTATGCAGATTTCTTTTAAGCAATATATTTTAAGTAAAAGTTTCTTGTATAATGATTATAAGTATTTTACTCTGGTAAAATAGTAAAGAATTAAAATATAAAATATCATAATATTCTATTTGTTTACCCTGCCGTTGAATGTTGCTTTAAATATGGATAAATGGAAAGTTGTCATTTTATTAGAATTTTTAAATTAATGGTTGATATATGCCAGCTATGTCACTTTATAACTATAAGTGATATAAACAGGGAAATAATTTTTAGTGAAGATAGAAGAAAGTTGTGTAAAATTTTCACACAAAAGTTTTCAAAGATCCCTTTATGACCTAATACGTGCGATCGTGCGCATTCAACTTTACTCTATATTGAGTGTCATGGTTAATTAACTGGTCCTGAAAGATCGTGCTACTTAGTGAGAGATATGAAAGAAAGTTAGATTGAAACTTTTTTATTGCATAAATTTTCATTTATTCAGCAGCCTTCTGGTATAGAATCTACTACTGATATTACTACTGATAATAAAGGTTTTATATATGTTATATTCAGTATGTGTACATTTCATGTAAATTTATTTACAATGTATTACTGTATATAGGGACCTCTCACTTATTCGGTTCTGGATTATTCGCGTCTCTCACCTATATGCTAATTTCGTTAGGTCCTCAACAGGGAATAGGAAACTAATGGTATAGATCTCTCAGTTAGAAGCGCTACTTTGAATCGTTTATCTCAGTTATGCGTCAAAATATTTTGTTATCTCCGATTTAAAAAAAAAAAAAAAAAAAAAAAAAAAAAAAAAAAAAACAGAAATTTTATTAAATGAGAGAGGTTAATTATTAACCGCGTTAAAACAATAAATTTGAATATTAAGAAATATTTCGTTAAATAAATTTTCTGGTATAAATTTTCCGGTTCTAAAAAAATCTGGTTTATTTAAAAAAAAAAAAAAAAAAAACTGCAGTTTAGATGGATACTTGCTTCACCACCTATCTTTTCAAACTCCCGTCAACGACAAGCACAAGAGTTTTTTTTTTTTAAATCTTAAAACAGTACTAGCTAAATTTATTAATTTTAATTTTAAATTAGCATTACGGCTTTTTTATAAAGCGATAAATTCGCACTTTATTGTGTAAGTATAATTAATGTTTTTTTATGTAAAATAAAATTATATATTCAGCGTAATTTTTTAATTAAAAGCTAAACTAAAGTATATAGTTAAAATATAAAGATTTTTAAATACCTCTTTTTAACTTATAAAATGTTATTAAACATAATAAAAAGTTTTTGTCTCGTATAATAATGTGCATAAAGAACTAGAACATAAAAACACTCCAGTTATGCTCGTCTCTCAGTCATATGGGATGATGTCATTGTATTTTCATAAAAATACCCGATAAAATGCAAATATAAATTCACTCTAAACTGAAAATAATTTTATTGTTTATATACACATAAAATCTACATTTAGTTATAAACGGTTTTCTACTGCGTTAGATTTAGATTATTTTGGCTTTACTTAAACGATTTGATTATACTTTTATTTATTTCAATATCCTTTTCTTTATAGTATTTATGTGACTGGCGATTTTTATTATTAAAACTATCCATCCATTTTCAGCATATTTAATCTTTAAGAAACAATATTGTAAGTAATGATGCGTTTATGTAAACAATATATATTTTTTTGACATTATTTTAGTAAATGTGAAGCAAATTAAGAAAATTGATTTTAAATTCATAACATTTCAATAAAATTGAAAAATGTTAACATAAAATATATACTAGAACCAGGTTATTATTTTCCTGAAAGGAAAACTCAAAAAGTAACGTTTTGCTTTTTTGCATATTTGAACATGCATTATCATACATTTTTCATATTTAACTGTAACTGAATTGCATAATTTCAAATACGTACTTAACTTAATACAGCCAAGTTTCGAACGAAAGAAGTAAAAAATAATAATATACGACGATTTACAATATCTAAAGTAATATATAAGTCCTTTCTTTGTAGAAGTTAAACATATAATTTTCAGTTACATAATGAACAATATTTAAATAAAACAAATACGTAAGAAATTGTCGTGACCTTTAAACAAATTGGAAGTTTTTAATTAAAATACTGGAATAAATGTATATTCTGTAAATTAGGATCGAAATATGGCATGGATTTTTCGCTATTTAAATTTAAAAAAAACAAAGAATTCCAAAATTTCATGTTTGAGAAATTGTTTAATCTCTTCTATCGAAAATAAACAATAATAAATAATTTGTATACTAAATTATATTCATTTATTCTTCTATAAAATATCATCATAGAGACAAACTGAGGAAACGAAATCTTGAAACAAATAAAATAAAAAAAATTGTAAAATATTCGTTAAAAACCGTACTCGCTTAAAATAAATCGCAAATACATTTTGAATCAAAAGTTTCTTGTGCTTATAAAATGAGACAAATACCTTTCAAGTCCTTAAATGTTGAATCATAGCTTTTCTAAACAGAGCCTTACCACAAAAGCTAAAAATAATTTTCTGATCAATATATATCACTCAGTAGTTTATGATCGCTTTTTCTTCCTGAACAAAGATTAGTTTGGGTAAATGTAACGGAACTTATTACGAGTTACCAAGTTAATGACGCACCTATCTTTTAAACTCATAAAGCACCAAAACCCTCTTATGAAACGGCTTTATTGTATCAAACTTTAATGAGTCTTGGTGTTATTCAACAATTTATCGATTTCCCCTATTTTGTGAATCTAAGTCAACTGAAAAATTGAAAATATGTCATTAGACAGTTTCCGAGTTATTTTTTTTATTTTTATTTTTACGACTATATGCATTAAATATAAAGTATTATCTAGATTACGCATTTTTAGATAAAGTGTTTTCGACTGAAGCATTCTTGTTCACAGATGGGTGTAATTTGCACTCCGTGTTCTAATTAACCAGAACGTGCTTTTATCTCGCATTTAAAACTGTAGTGGAAATATTTTAAAGGCCGGATTTTTAATAAATATAGGACTTTTACTTGTTTATTTAGTAAAGTAATAACTGCTAATTTTTTCTGTGTTTTTCTCTGCATATAGCAAAAATGCATTCAAAAACCTGAATCTATTTCTAAAATATGTTAATTTTCCAAAATTCAAACACTGTCTGGAGATTTTTTGACTCCCAGACTTTTTACAGCTTCTCTAATTACTTTAATAATATTTCTAATAACATGCAATTATAAACAAACGAAAGTGTTTTAAAATTTCAATGTATGGTATAATTGTTTTTTTAAAAGAGCGCGTAATTGAAAGTCAAATTTTAAGTTTTCCTACAGCAATCATGCGTGGTAATCACTGTGCAAGATAAATCGATTTTTCGTAAACATTGTGTGTGATTGATTAAGTAATATCCCACATGCAGAATGGCGCATTTGAATCAATAAATGTTGGCCTGTAAAAACTTTGCTTTCAAAGTACAAATATGATATTTTCTATTAAAAACATCATCTCAATTTTGAGATAGCATAAGCATCTGTTGAAATACATGTATGTATATATAAGGGGTCAATATAATTCATAGGTAAATCCATACGTACTCCATAAGTATCCATAAGAAAAATATATAAATAGATAAGAAAACAGAAACTAAATTTTATACAACATGAACGGTATTTAATTTTCACGACATCTAAGAAATTAATTACATCTAAGAAAGCACACTTGAGAACAAAGCCGTAAGCAAGTGAATTCAATGTCAGTGAACGATGTTGAGAATAACCTTCAGTTGCATTATTTAGACCAATACACAGTAGATTTTTCGAAAAGTAAATACAAGGACAGTAAGAAGGTTTAATAGAAATTTATGAAAGATTTTGATCTAGAATTTTATGGAAAATGCACAAAGACAACTTACAATTGTATAAAAAAATATACAAAATGTTCATGCAATGAAGATGAACTTCTTTTATGAAACACTACTTGAGACAAGTAAACAGCGAATATGTCAATATGTTTAATATTAGTTAAAAGCAAAAATTGATTATTGTAGATTAGAAAAATGCAGTCATAGTATGATTAAAGTAGATTGAGGAAAACCTATACAAAAATGTAAATGGATGTTATATGTTTTGTAAACAATTTATATACTGTATATGAAAATGGCAAAATTAACACCAAAGTCTACTGGTAACTTTTTGCGATCCCAGCATTTTGTGCAGTACATTAGCTGAAAAATAAATTTTAAAACCATTTTTTCTTTACATACTTAAAGAAAAAATAACTTAAGTTATTCCTAATTTTACAATAAAACATACTAGCACAAAAATTGTGAGATGTTTCCGTTATTTTCTTCGTTTATTTTCTTACATTATATGAAAATTCAGAAATTGCCTTTTCTCTTTGCCTTTTTATTTCGTTAGGTCTTGATGCCATAAACGTCAACAGTTCGAGTTTCATAAAAAATTGACTCTACACATGGTTTACCGAATCTATAAGTACAGTATGTTTCATATGAAATATCATATCTTACACGCATGGAATAATCTGAAAATGTGGGTCTAAAATGCGATTTGTGGGTTGAAACACAAGGAATTTAACACAACTGCCTTAAACTTTGATTTTTAATTCAAATAACTGTTTATTGAGGATTTTCTTCTGCTTAAATAATTTATTTTCGGTTATTTAAGGCGTCTCAGGTAAAACACTTTTAACTATCATTTTAGAAATTCAATTTTTGCCTCCTTTAAATGTGCATTATTGAAGATGTTCTTATGTTGGCAGAATCACCCTGTAACATAATGAAACCACACCTTGAATTGAAAGTTAAAAAATCTCTCTTTACTTACACACGTATCACACAAGAAATAAACAAAAAATGTCCGGTATGTTGAGATTACATTCGTACTTTAAAAAAATACTACAATATGACAGTTTAATTTTAAGCTTTTTGGGAAGGTTTTAATGTTATTAAACGACTTAGGAAGACATTGTCAATTTTGCATGCACTTCACATACTTGGTTTGGTTGCAAATTTTATATTGCGAACATTAGATTTTTCTAATAATTTCGAACTACACTCTGCTACAGCATGATACGACTAATTTAGTGTCTGTGAAATTATATGGTGTATTTTACCAACAAAATTGACGAGGTATTTCATATTTCGTCAAACAATCTGAGAATTTAACTTAACAACGCATTTTTCGTTTGTCGTATATTTTGCGAGTTATAAGAAAAATATAAAATACATCCCTTGACATCTTCCATTTGGATATTTTAAGTCCTGTCATATTACGCATTTAAAAAAAAAACACTGTTTTGCACTGTTTCTCAATCATAGAAAGTAGATGCGTACCACGGGCGATAAAAAATAATGCAATATAAACAACGAAGAATAAACTACGTCTACTAGAAAATATCGTCTGATGAAGTAACAAATGCTCATTTAAATGTTAATATTAAAATAAACGTTTGTCCTAACATCTTTTCCAAAATCAATGATAATATATCATTATGTACCATATTTAAGACTATATTTTTTAAACTATGTAGTTTATATAAAATTATACGTTTTTCTCTTTGAATTTTGTAGATTATATTTTTTTGTAAAAATAGTAGATATTATAATCATAATTTTCAATCTATTTTTACTCTGGAGTTGGGTTGTCCTTATAATTTTTTTGTAAATGGCATGATCTTGGCGGCACCGCAACATGAAATAATGCGGTCTCTGAACTTTTCAAGGATACCATCAACTTTGAACGCGATGTGTGACAAGTTGCGCCATCTTGCTGAAACGACATGTCTCTCACATCCATTCGATTTTGTGCCTAAAATAGCCAAAGAGAGCCATAAAAAAGGTCCAAACTTTGCGTCACCCGACGAATCGATTACTCCGGGTCTTCGGCCACAGTATCACTCACAGTAGCAATATTCTCGGCTCAACGTGTGCCACAATGATGCAGACGACTTACCTTGTTTTCAATGCTTCCAGTTTCCACAATTTATTTCGCTACATTGTGCCAATTTATAGCAGAGATAACGCCCGAAACATACGAAAATATCATCAAAAAATACCTCGAACGAATCGCAGAAGGTCCAGAGGCAGCCATTTGCCTGACATCATTTCTCATAATTAATGAAAAATAGCAAATATTCGACTAATAAAAAATAAATAGGTTACATTTTGTGTGTTTTTTTTTAAATAAAAGTTATGAAACTTGAAATGGATCACCTTGTATATATATATATATATATATATATATATATATACCATTATACTAGACTGAAGCTTTTAATATGGAATCGGATGAAACTCCTAACTTATAAAATTTAAGCTTTACTTTGTGTAATAAAAATATTCTAATGATTCTCTGTTACCACATCCTTATGCGATATCGGTTAAAAAATCTTTTATGATAACGTAAATCAACATAAAACACTATTAAAACTAATTGAATCCCATATATTCGAAAAAGTTGCTTTCGTTAACGGAGATGTTTATTATTTATATGTTTTAATAATTAAATTTAACCACTTCAATTCTTTCCTGCACTTGTATGATGGGCTTTATCGAGCAAAGTATCTGTAAAAAAATTATTATTGCAATCTCAAACTATTGTAAATCTTATTAATTAGCTCTTCCAAAGATTGTGTTAATTTAATTACAACTATAAAAAAATCAATTTTCATTTTTACTGAAAACTTCTTTGATTAAAATATCGTAATAAAAATATTTAAATTAGTAATTGGATGGTGTGATTAGCATAATAACTATTTTTTTGCTGTACTTTTAGTATGCACAAAATTAATAAACTATATAAATGTGATTAAATAAATTCACGCATTAGTTGAAGTAAATTAATTTGTTTTGTTAGCATGGATTGCCCGTATTTTAAGCGAAATGTCTTCAGCTATGTATTCAAGCCCAACATAAAGGTAATAGCATATCCAGTTACATTGTGATGTAATTGCGCTAAACCACTTTCTAATTACGTTTCAGATATTGAAACTCGTAGATATCTAATGACACATGCTATAATGTGCCTGTTAAATCGCTTAGATAAGGACGTAAATTATTATAGAATTATCTCATTGTATTTCGTCATTTATAACATATTATTTTAATCAGGGACTGACAATTAGATTTGACTGTTTATTTTATTTTCAAGAAAGAGATAATTGCCTACCATTAAAGTATTTTTCTATTTTCTATATTTATTTTACAGCAGCAACAGTCAAATAAACGAAGCAGTAGTTAAATATTGGGATAAAAAAACGTACAGGGCTATTGGTTTGTATATTTAGACAAAACAGAAGCGATGTTATTACATATGATTCAGGTATAGTTGTCTGGAGGCATTTGAAGCAAGACTGTGTAGCGTGTGTTCCAAGCAATGATATTTTCAAAATTTGAAGATTCAATTTTGTTTCCTTTCTTGGACCAATAACGTTCATGCTGGTAATAGACTGTAATATATACCTGTATAATCTTCCGTAATATGAGGATTAATTTGACCCAGTTTAACAACGTTTCGAACCAGAAAAATTATTTGATGATTCTTTATTTAGTTAATTTCAGATTTCTACATGGAATATTTTTAATTTCATTTCATAAAAAAAAAATTCTGGTACGAAACGTATTAAACCTGGGTTACATTTACCCACATATTACGAAGCATTAATGAGAACTTGGCACCTCTGACCCTGCATATCACAAACTGAAATCGAAATTACTGCTTAATATTTTTCTTTTATTTATTACAGCTTAATTTACAGCTGGCAATTTTTTAATAATGTACTCGCACTATATTAAACCAAAATCTGTTTTTCTTAATTTTTGACTAGAAAACTTTTTTTTAAAGTACTTCCAGATAAGTATTGTTCTAAGTATATTTCTACAATGGTTTATGTATATTTAAAAAAATTGTAAAACAATTTATATAACAATTAAAATTTAAGGGCTTATTTACATAGAAAATTTAATAAAATGTTCTTGGGGTATAGAGCTCAAGAATAATTGTATACTGAATTTCTCTTGTTTATTCTAACTTCATTAAAATCATCTGAATTAAGGATATTCTTTTTTAGTAACATACTAAAACTAATTTTGCCAAATAAAGACTGCTTTCTGAAGAAATATTTCTACAGTTTACGATAATAATACCGATAAAGAATTTAAAAGCAAATAACTAAAATAAATAATGCAAAACTGCTAGAACATGTACCATTGTGTATATGATTATAAATATCACCGTTAAGTAAAAATACTCTTGATAAATAAATATCCGTGTATGTTCTAACTTACATATGCAAAATTATGCTCTACAGTAATCATGTTTATTGCGTAATTCTCTGCTTCACTGCACTCTTTTATATTTTGCATTAATGAATTTTTTGTGGTATGTAATATCTTTGAATAAAATTGTACTTATTTATACTGTGTTTTCTTCTAGTATTCATTTTAACGTCCTACATTCATGGTATAAACAGGTTTTTCATATTGATTTAATCATATCCAACATTAAAATTAAATTTAATATTTTATGAAATCAAAGAAAGTAATTATATTGACATCATTAATCAAAAATATTGTGATGCTATAGCATGTCTTTAAATCTATTAGTAAATATATAAATATGTTAACTATGCATAATATTTAAAGAAATTTATTATTTTAAAAAAAATTGTCATACAAAGTAACATTACAATATATATTACAAAGTAAAGGGAAATTATTTCAATCTTAGAAAGTAATTTTAATGTATCTGAAGAAAAAAACAGTGACAGTTTCATTCAAACTGAGCCATTCATTGACAGGATCATTGGAACCATTCAAATGCTGTCATTAGCTTATTCATTTGGAGTATTATGATGTAACATGTTCATTGTGTTTAACAGTTCACTATAACACACATGAAATTAAACGAGATAATTCGTCTTCTGACGTATCTTAATGTTACACCTGAGGTGAAAATTTTACTATCGAGAACAACTCATATTGGCAATAAATATTTTTGTATACTTTAAAACTAATTTAGCAGGTATCTATTTCATACATACCACACTTAACCATTTTTAAATAAAACATTTTAATATATGCACTTAAGGATGCTTTTAATCACAAAGCATTTTTGAGAGAAATCTTTTACATCCTTGTTTTTAGCTCTATATTGTGCATGTGAATTAGATATGTTTCAAACACAGGTAAGATACATGATGTATATTGAGCATCATGTTTAAAACATATTATATGGCAAGACAATTGAGAAGTATTTTGTGTATATTTTAAAACCAATTTGACACGTATCCATTTCATACCTACCGCACTTGACCATTTTTAAATAAAATATTTTAATATATGCTTTATCAGTTTCTTATAAATACAAACAAACATTTTCCTTGCTATTCCTCGTGTTATGTAATCAAATACTCCAAGCTGCAGAGAATGGTAAATTTGGTTACATGACTTCGACATTATTTTATTTTACCGAATTTAAAACTATTCGTATACTTTTAATTATATAATTCTAATATATATTTTCTTCATATCCCAAAGAACACGAAATTTTGGAGTGTTGATTAATTACGTAATACTTTGAAAATTGAAAACGATTATGCATGGTTACTTAATAAAGTACAATATCCAAATAGCTTTAAATATTTCAATTATTTCATAAAAAAAAATACTTCACTTTTTTTCATTTTCCTGTTCAAACTAGATTTAAAAAAGATTTTTTGCACTAAAACTTTTCAGATCCTTAAAAACAAATTAGCTTTACTTTTTGTAAAATATAAATTTTAAGTATGCATACTGTTATAATGCTCAGTGAGAGTCTTGTTTCAAAAATTATATTTCCGCAAGACTAATAAAATTTTGACAGAATTTCTCCCTATAATAAGATTGTCCGGAGTTCAAAGATTCTTCAAAGTTTCAGGAAGATGTAATTAGGGTTGAGAAAGAGGTTTTGAAGATCAAGTATGTATATATCTGGCATGACAGGAATGCGAGGAAATTTAATCCCTGTCTTCTAAGCTTTCATTTCAAAGTTAAAGCTGTTGATCAAACAAATTACAGAGATTTTTCATTAAAAATAAAAGAGTTGATACAAAGATTCATATTCCGAGATAATCGTCTTTATATTTCATTTATATTAAAACTAATTTCCTTAAGATATTTGTTAAATATCGTTAAAATATATATTTTGAAATGATAATGTATGTAATTGGAGAACTCGTTTTATGAAATTTTGAAGTATGTAGCACAGTGCTAAATACTTCTAAGCGGCAATGTGATTGTTAAATATAATATTAGACAAATAATGAAATGAAATTGATTTGCCATTGAGATTTCTTGATACTAGACACTTATAGCAAAATGTAATATTTTTTTTTTCACATTTTCACACGTTTTTAGTTTCGAGCAATTAATTCCCAAGAATACACGTACTTAGCTTTTAAGTAAATATTTTGCCTTAATGAAAGCGTTCGTGATAAATCACGGTACCAATAGAAATTGAAATAAAACGAAGAACATATAATTACACATAGGTTCAATGCATCCGTCATTGGCTATAGTTCCTTATGTTTGAACTGCACAACTTTCATTTTTCAATGTATATGGACTAAACATATCGTTTTGTGTATTTACATGTATTAAGCATTTTCATTTTAAATCTATGACACGTAAAATATAGTAACACGATATTTTCATTTTTTGGCAATATTATATTTGAACATCTTAAAGAGTAAAACTGTGCTTAAAAAAATAATAAAAAAAACAAGTAAAGTCGAGTTCTCATTTTTGAGTAGTTTTCTAAATGGTGAAGCTAATGATATAATGTATAATGGGTCATAGTACATATATATTTGAACACTACGCTGTAAAAATATTCAGGAAGGTTTCTAGGTAATAATGGACAGTTCTTAGCCCTAAAACCATTTTCCGTTTTTCTAATCTAAAACATTGCTGATCAAAGTTGACAACAACGGTATGCGAATGGATTTTCATAGAAATTTCTGATATTTCCAAGAAACGTTCCTTGAACATTTTGGACAACTATCTGCATTTTATTTTCCCTGTACAGTCATGGAGTTGTTTTAAGTGTGGTGTCGAATACAGATATCCAAAGTACCCAATTATCAACAAATACTGCAGTCTATTGAAATCTGGAAAGAAAATTTTTATGTAGGATTTGGCGAAATCACCACTATGGTAGATATCTCTACATATGTTTGGCATTGTGTGAATGCATGCATAGAAATATAACAGGTTCATAGAGAAAAAAAAATATTTGGAATTGATAGTTTAAGCAGAACAGTTCAGAAGGTACTCGCTTCCAAAGCTACTTTAGCAGTTCTATGGGAAAGTAGACCAAAAGCTTTCACGTTAGTACTCATACTATATTTTAATAGTCTAAATTGCATGAATCAGTGAACCTGGTACTATAACTTTGTCGATAACATTTGTAATTGAATATATTTTCAATCAGAAGTATAATTGTTTATTATAATTGCATATAATATTAATTGTTTAATAGTAATATATAATTTTTAATTATAATATCATCAAAGAACACCGATTTTTATATTGCTAATCAGTTTTGCTACGTTTTAGAGATTTAAAATTATGTGCATAATGACTTACACTATAATAAATGTAAAATCTCAGATTATGTTAATATGCTAAATTTTTTCATATATCCTCGTCGTAGAAAATGATAGCTGCTTTTTCTTTTATTTTTCTTAAAATACCAAATATTCGTACTGCAAAAATATCTTGACATCCATAAAAAAGAAGCTGATATTATAAGTTTATAAAGACTTAACAATACTTTCCAAATATATGCTCAAATAGCTAATATCTATTATTCCCAAAAGAGTAAGCAACATGTAATAAATTGTCTGTAATAACAGAGTTTATACCAGAGAAGTAAGTTTGAAAATAATCGCATTATGCAAGAGAACTTCGTTTTTGCCTCATCTTGTTTGATATTAGCACGCAAATATATACAAAGAAGTATATATATCTTAATGTTTAAATAATTCTGAAAATAATAACTTAATTCAGTTTTTCAAAATAGGAAATTCAGCCATGCGTCTGACAGATAAACAATAGTTTTATTTTTCACAAATATGTAAGACTATTAGTTGATATATATATATTTTTACAGTTCCGGTAATAAAAGTTTATTAACTTTCAGGAAATATTTAAAACCTACGACTGCTTAATCCGATAAAAATGAATTATTTACCAATCCCATGCCACAGCAGCTGTAGCGGTAGAACGCAAAATATGTCGCATTTTATCTTTATTAAAGACATAACACACCTGTTACGTTGAACGAAGATAAACATGTTTCCTTTAAAGATAATGGTAATGACAAATGCTATACAAATTGTTAGAAATACTCCGAGTATTATACTGGAAATCTTTAAATAATTTTCGAAATGTTTTCTCATTAAATGGATTAAAATGTATTTTTTTATGTTATTGAACTGTTTATATAATGTTTAACTGAATGAGAGAGGGTACACTTTAAATAGTAATATTAATTCTTGTTACCCAAATTAAATTAAAAAATAATTTTTAAAATATATTCTTTTATATACGATATTAATTTAAAGATACTTCAAGGTATTAATGGAAGTGTTTCGTAAACATATATTAGCTTAAACATTTTGGAAAAAATCAATATACTATACATGGTTTAAGAATTTTATTTTACTATTTATTTGTTATTATAATATTAAAAATATTCTACTAATGTATCTCCTTAAATATTTGATAACTGCAGTAAATCTCTATTTAAACACTCCTGCATATATATATATATATATATATATATATATATATATATACGCATATATACATATGTTTAATATATATAAATGTACATATATACAAATATATGTATATATGTATTAGCATACTGTGTAGTATCAAATCTATGGATCATATACAGGGTTGCATAACAGAATTCGTATATTTTGTTCAGCTATTGCTAATAATTAATAATTAATTATTATTATTAATTAATTAATTATTAATTTTTATTAATAATTATTAATAATTAACTGAAATCTGCCTTTCAAATGTGTTATGCCTTTTCTAAATTGTTTGCTAAGAAAACTGTGAAGTTTTGTTACAGTATTCTGAGTGTGTTGGAAAGTGCTTCATAAACTGTGTTTGAAGCATAACGTTTCGAACTTGTTTTATTTAAAGAAGGGATTTACCCTAAGTAAGGGTTCAACAATCTTATTTTCAGTAGAGGAAAACTTTTGCTTCTAATAATTATTTGAAATGGCACGGGGTGAGGAGGGCTAAAAAACTCTCAACTGGCCACTTATGCGTCTCGGAACACGAACTAAGGCCCCTAATCTATAGGATTGTAATCTTGAAATAGTATCTAATGTATTTAATACTTGGAAATTTTTCCATAGAAAATTTCTCACGCCTTGCATTCGTAAAATTTCAAATTTTAATTGCTTAAAAGGGGTATAGCCAACATAGTGAAAAGGTATCGAAGCCGGGACTCGATTCTCGGGTCATCAGTATAGCGCACTGCAGTTCTACCTACTGAACCACTTGAAACGATACCCAACCTGGCACTTTTCTCTATCACATGTTGGCAAGGCTACAATCGCAGCACAAGATGGAATATTTTTCCGTGAGCCACCAACCCTTGGGCAAACACGAAACTAAAGAGAATCCAGCATCGATGATTGAATAAATCTATTTAATACTTGGAAATTTTTCCATAGAAAATTTCTCACGCATTGCATTCATAATATTTCAAATTTTAATTGCTTAAAAGGCTATACGCCTCACGGAAAAAATATTCCATCTTGTGCTAAGTTTGTAGCCTTGCCAACATGTGATAGTGAAAAGTGCCAGACTGGATATTATTCCAAGTGGTTCAATTGGTAGAACATCAGTGCGCTATACTGATGACCCAGGTTTGAGTCCTGGCTTTTATATTTTTTACTCCGTTTGCTATACGACTTTTAAGCAATTAAAATTTGAAATATTATGAATGCAAGGTATGGAAAATTGTCTATGGAAAATTTCCCAAATATTAAATAGTATTAATTCTCTTTAGTTTCGTGTTTGCCCCATGGTTGGTGGCTCTCGGAAAAATATTCCATCTTGTGCTGCGATTGTAGCCTTGCCAACATGTGATAGTGAAAATTGCCAGGTTGGGTGTATCGTTCCAAGCGTTTCAGTTGGTAGAAAGTCAGTGCGCTATACTGATGAACCGGGTTCCAGTCCCAGCTTCGATACTTTTTCACTATGTTGGCTATACGCCTTTTAAGCAATTAAAATTGAAATATTAGTATCTAATGGTTTAGAACAACGTAAATTTATCTGATGTGACATAAAATATCTGCTTATTCTTCATATATAATTGGCGTTTTACTCTGGTTCTACATAAAAATCTATGTTTTCTTATTTAAGAAGTAAAATTTTGTACTTTGTAGAACAATAGAGGCAGAAAATTTTATTTACAATAACATGATGCAATCATTTATGAGATTAATGATACAAAATTAAACTGAAATCTTTACTCATATTATAATTTTCATTTTTTTAAATATAAAATGTAAGTTTAGTAAGTTTTGAAAATATTTTCAGCAATAATTTATTAATATAAATCCGTGTCATAAGACTTATGTAAATACCTATTAGTATAAGTTATCAGGCCATGGGCATGTCTAAAAGTCGATTTTTTTATGTCCTCTTTTAGAATTAAAAGTATTGCATATTTCATTCCAGAAAGGAGCACACAGTAACCGATTTCTTACCGATGAATACTTGTGCATACAAAAATTGTTTCAAAGTTTTCAAATGGTTTTAAAACCCAAACTGCTTATTTTCTTAATTTTTGGAAACTTTTTAATATTAATTTCTTTAAAGAAAGAGTCGGGAAATTATCTTTAAAAAATGATTTTGCAGTTTGAAAGTATAAAATTAAAATGAGAATTGATGCTTTTTATATTATAAAAATGAGATAACACAAATTTGTGTATCCAAGTCTCATAAGCAGCATGTTTTAATAATTTAAAATTCCTTCTAGAGAAAAGTAAAGTGCAATTGTTACGCATTTTGAATATCTATAATTTTTTGTTATTTTGATCTTTTATGCTAATATCTTGGCGATTATTTTTAGTTCGGAGTAAATTTGTTATCGAGTTGCCTGCTTTATGAATTTAAAGTACTAAAGGATAAAACATTTGTTTTGAAAAATAAGGTGCAATTTTATTAATTATATTCCGAGTAAACAATAGATTACAAGGAATCGAACAACGTTTCTTAATATCTAAATATATAGGACATTTTTTAAATAAAACTCTCCAATTTTATGTTTTAATCAATTTTCTGAAATAATATTCACAAAAGTGTATTCATCTGGCGTATTTTAATAATAACTAAACATGTGTTACACTTTAGGATAACAATTTTAATAAATGATTCCAACTATTAGAGATTACTACAAAATATCTCGTATATAAGTCTGAAAATGATCTGAAAATGTTTCAGAATTTTTGGCGTTGTCGGATGAGGAAAACTTAAAATCACAATTAAGAGATTTTGAAATATACGAAAAAGTATATTTTCTGTAAGATAAACGAAAATTTTTATACTATCGGTTCATTTAAGTTAAATTAATTTTACTGTTATTAAACTCTCGCATAAAAATAAGGAATGTACATAGCAAAATTTACTACAAGTAACTTTTAATCAAAACAAATCTGTAATCAAGATTCGAATGAATCCGTTGCTTTCTCATTAATCTGAGACAGTTTTAAACTTCACGAATATATTATTTATAAAATACGCTATGCTATTAAATCTTACAATATGAAAATGATGTATTGTTTTATTATGCAACGAATTTCAGTTATAAGACCTTAAATAGTTTAAAATATAATTTCTATTTTTGTAACCCATTTAAATAGCGACTATTGTTTCGTACAATGAAATTAAAACACGGTATTTTATTACTTTTTTAGTCAGACATTATCAGCCAATTTTACAACACTTATCTAAAATCTAAGTTTACTGCAGCTGTTATCTGTCAAAATAAACATGCTTTATCATAAACGGGATGGATGCAACTACATGGTGATGTACGCACCTGTTGCTTTCAGTAGTTTGAGTAGCATTTTTTAAAAGCATTTTCCTATCAAAATAACGTTTATTTTAATACTGCTACTAAATAAAAGCATTATCTGACTGAACCTATGAAGTACGCTTTCTTTCAAGAGCAAATGCATTTTATTCTAATGTGACTGCATATCTATATAATATGATATTTTTCTCTTTTTTATTTATCAAAACCAATCGAATAATACATGTATAATTACGTAATTTTTATCATTTATTTCACCTTCTTCCACACATGTAATACAGGGTGTCTCAAATTGAAGTATACATTTCAGAGACGGATCTTACAAAAAAAGCTACTTACCAGTTAATATATTTGGGGAGGAGGTAATAATGGGCATTTTATCTTTTTTTTTAAAGTTTCAAGACCACAAAAAATGCAGGTTGTATAAAAGAGAAGAACATGTTCGTGTAGTATATGTAACATGAACTACGCAATTAAATAAATAATAAAAATATATCTCAAATTGTCATAGAAAAAACTGAAATAGCCAAGCTTTCTTTTTTTTTTCAATTTAAATTGTTAAACAAAAGCTGTTGTTTATGCCGATTGTATATAAAACGTACTTTTTGTAATACAATTATGATAAAGTATGCGTTAATTACATAGTTTGTAAAATAATTTCAATCACATGGTTCACAACACCAGTTTATATATATATATATATATATATATATATATATATATATATATATATATATGTGTGTGT
Organism: Maratus michaelseni; assembly: GCA_963931845.1. Taxonomy (NCBI): domain Eukaryota; kingdom Metazoa; phylum Arthropoda; class Arachnida; order Araneae; family Salticidae; genus Maratus; species Maratus michaelseni. Next base: position 228,494,937 of record OZ007590.1, on the reverse strand, counting down.
GTGTGTGTGTGTGTGTGTGTGTGTTCAGAAAAGGACTTATCACAATTTTAATTAATTTCTTTATTCTCATCTTTCATATTTAGAAACGACCATTGACTTCTATGTTTCAAATATGCAGAGTAACAGCAATCATCATTTTCAGAACTTCTATTTTTAGGTTTCTTTATTATGTGCTTAAAATACATAAATTCAAAAACGCTTAATGAAATCAAATTAAGATATCTTAATTTTTTACAAGTCAATGCTTTCCAAGTCAAAAATAGTTACAAATATTGCAAAATCTCAGGTGACATACCGATGGGTTTCAAGTATCGATAAAAAAATGTAAATGAAACATTAATTTCAATCTCATTTAAATGTGGATTACATTATCCACAAGCTAGAGCCGTATGTCTGCTGTTATTGTAACTAAACTTTAGTATATTTTCTGTCTGTATTTTAATATTTTTTAAATATAATAAAAATTAAAAATATACACTAATAGATTTTTGGAATTTTTATAAATTCCTTTCTAATTTTTCATTATTTTTTGTAAATGAATAATACTCGAAAAGTAATAAATGTTAAAAATATACCTAAGGTACATTTCTTGGAATTTTTTAAACAATTTCTGATAGTTTTAAATAACATTTTTCAATTAATAATACTGGCAAATATACAAATTCATTGCCAAGCACTTATCGGAGAGTCTCATTTCTCAAACTTAAAACAAAAATTTCATTAAAAAATATTTAAACAAATGTTTAAAAAATAAAATAATATAATATTAATTTTAAATTGCTTTCTTTTTTTAACGTAAATATTTTTTTTTAAATCTTTAAAAGTCTTTTAATTATATATTTAAAAATATATTAGTAGTTGTTATTCATATTAAGTAAGAATTTTAAATTGTATAAATGTAAGATAACTACCCAAAATTAGTATAAACATCGTATAGTATTAAACATCCATTATAATGGTATTAAACATCCATTAAAAATAGTATTAAACATCCATTATCATGCCTCTTTACGATTGATCACCACAATTATAGCTGCTATGACATCTTCGACTTTCGCTGTGATATTTACAGTATCGTCCATTTGAACTGAAAAGCTTCCAATCTTCTCTAAGTGTTCCCAACCTACTATCAGAGAATGTGTGTGTAACGTGTGCAATTGTCCATAATCGATAAGAAAAGCCAGCGGCGTTTTCGCCAGTCTTGTAAAATAACTTTAATAACAAAGAACAATCAGGCAATACCAAGTGCTTAGCGATAGGCTACAGTTTCCATAAAGTCTTGAACTGATTATCAGAGAAAATTGTGTTTTAACGATTGATATAAAGCGGCATGAAATTCCTTTGTTGATGCTGCATGGAACATAGGCAAAATGTTTGCCGAAATTTCATACTGAATGTTTATTATAGTTACTCGCAACTTCTGTTTCTTGCAGTTTTGTATTCGTCCAATCGAACGGAGAAGCTTACAATCTTTTCGAAATATTGAACCTTCTGCTCGACGTCCCTAATATCAGAGGATATGTTCGTAAAAATTACATTAAGTCCATACTCGAAAAGTGTGCAACCGGCGTTTTCGCCAGTCCTGTAAAGCAACATTAATAACAAAGAACAACCTGGCAATGCGAAGCTCTTAGCGGTCGGCTACAGTTTACTCAAAGCTTTCAACACACAAGAAATTCAGGATTTTCGCAGGAAATTGTGTTTCAATGATTGGCATAAAGCGACATCATCTTGTTTTCTTGATGCTGCATGGAACATTAGCTAAATGCTTGCCAAAATTTTATATTGATTGTTTGTGACAGTTACTCATCACTTGTGTTTCTTGAAATTTGTAATTAATGCACATTATGGATACGAAGCTGGTTTAATGAGATATGATTTTACTAGGGTTTTTTGTGACGTCATGAAATTTCTATTTGTCATTCATTCGTTCTTCATATTCTCAAACGTTTACCTCGATAATATGTATTTCTGATGATCATTCGTTATGTACCTGCAACACTCTAAAAAATAAAATTTTATTATATTCAACCTGTATATAAGATGTTTTCGTCAAACTTATTCTACTCGAAACTTATTTGTATGCTTGTATGGATATACAACAGGGTATATATGAGTAAATGGATTACAAGTTTTTCAAAGAACAATTTTATTTATATAAATAAATTCATTTATAGTCATGAAGATTTTTAAAAACAACATTAAAAATGCAATACAAACATAGATGAATTCGGTGAGTAAGGTAATTTTACATAATATTTTCATATAATAACGAAAACATTTGCTGTTTAATAAATCATTATTTTTATGTATTGATTACAAACATTTTTATTTATTTAAATAATTTAATTTGTACTCATGAAGGTTTTTTAAAAAGGATATAAAAATTCAAAGAAAAAGTAGATGAATTCGGCAAGTAAGGTAATTTTACTTAACATTTTGGTGTAATAACAAAAACATTTGCTGCATAGTACATTAGTATTTTTATATATCGCTCTAAAAATGCAGCAAAAAGTGGCTGTAGGATTTAACGAGAATGAACCTTGTTTATTTAAAGGAATTCGAAGCAATGAATTCCAAGTCACGTAACGAGAACGCAATCTAACGTTTTTCTTTCTCCATATGCAGTAACACGCATCTGTTCCTTTTTTATGATCGAAAGTGATTTTAAACAAGTTAATTTAGAGTTTCCCCAGTTTCCAGATAATAAATGTTAAGTTGAAATTTTTCATCACTGAAAAAGTGCACATGACGGTTAAATATTTTCAAGAAAAAAAAGTGCAAATAATTTTCTCAGTAGGTGATAACATAAATTTCTTTTGAAGTCTCAGTTTTTAGGATTATACACTAAAATACGTAGCCCTATTCCAGGTAAGTACAACACGATTTTACTGATAATATTAATACAATGTTTATTTTTATTACCACAAAAGATGTAAAAACTCCACGCTGTACTGATTAAATGTCATTTTATCAAACAGAACAAAAAAAGCAGAATTTTGAATAGAATATTTTAAAGTATGAGAGAGCTCTTAGATGGGTGCTTGATTTTGTCTGATTTAGTATCCAAAATGAAAATGTATTTTGCATATATAAATGATGTCATACAAATTAAGTTGGACATAAAAGTATTCTTTTACGAAAATTAACAATTTTTGCTAGGTATGCAGTCATTTTATTAGATACTAGCTGACCACCCAGCGTTGCCCTGGTCCATGATATTAACCATAAATATACGTAAATTCTATGTTGAAGGATTTTATATATTTAAATTTATACTATACCTTTCCAAACGATCCTACTGCTGGAGGGCCAAATGCCTTCGACCATGTACAACCTCAGATTTTTATAATTTTATATTTTTAAATGAAAATCTATCCAAAACGAATGTAGATTTGGGTCCCACTGCCTTCGGCAGCGTACATCAGGAGTGCTATGCTCGTTCCTGTCAGTTTTGATTTTATATTTTTAAATGAAAGAACGGTGTAGCCCGGGGCCCGTGATAGTAATGTTAAATATGATTAAAATCAGTGTTGAATTAAATTATATTTTTAAACGAAAATATTTCCAAACGAACCTAATGTTGGCAGTTCGTAATAATAAACTTTAAATTCTCCGTGACAAAAAAGTGATTATTACCCGTGATAATAACCTTAAATACACCTAAAATCAGTGTTGAATAAATTTATATTTTTAAACTAAAATATTTCCAAACAAACCTAATGTTCGGGCCCCACTGCAATCGGCAGCGTACACCTTCGAATTTACATGGATTTATATTTTAAAATGAAAATCTATCCAATCGAACTAAGGGCTTCTGGTTATAGTGATTCCCGATTTAATTTCTGACGTTTAAATAAATTAAGCTTTCAATTTTGACTAAAAGTTCCTGAAAAAAACTAAATATTATAACTCCCCTCCCTCCTTTAAACTCATTATTAGGGTTATTATGTTTTTTATTGATCTTAGGAATATAAATTTATGCTGTTATGTTCTCGAGAAAATAGTTATTTCATTATCGGTTATAATGCAAATCTGTTTATGATTTCAGTTTATCTATCTTTACATCCTTTTGATAGTTTATAATTGTGTTTGAAGAGTCAAGAATTTTGTAGTTAAATATATTATCAAATTAATTATAAAAGAACGTTTAAAACGCAGAGATGATGACCAACTTATGTAGGATTTGACATTTCATCTTTCAGTTATATAAAAAAAATATATATATGGCTCTGCATTATTAAAGCTTTTTGCAGAAATTTAGGTTCTTTTTTAACAAAGTTGTATTACATTGACACTGAATGCACTAAATATAAGAAAGGATATAGTAAAGAAACTTTGACTGATAATTGTTAAAGAAATTTTAAATTCTTAAATTAATAAGAAATGGATTATTAGAAAATTTACAATAACAAAAAATATTAAATGACTAAAATTGCAAACATAAAAAGGTATATTTTTTAACCCATTTATATTTAGCGTTCCAAGATTCCGATCTCCTGATTTTTCGAAAATAATAAATATATTTTTTAGATTGATTTCTTTCTTATTTTTTAGTATTTTACACAATCTACATAAAGAATATTCGTATTAGTATAATGTAATAATTATTGTATTATGTATATAAAAGTTATAATTAAACAAAGTACTGAGACAGAAAAAAAAATCTTGCACGAATGGTTTAATATAACTTAAAGATTTAAAAGCATATGGATATTTTTTTAACAAACGTCATTTGGAAATGCGTTAAAGAAATCGAGCTTAAGATAAAGATGATTCTATTTAAACGCATTCTTTCAAGATGCAAATTTGCTCGAAGAGAAGATTAATATGCTTTTAATTTAATCACTTTTTAACATGCTATATTTATGAAAAATACCGATGTTATGTAGCAGTACTTCTTTAAAAAACCATTAATCTTTAAGCTTATATGAAACGAACTTTTGCTCAAAAAGAGCCATTATCGTTTTAGTAAAACGGGGAAAGCAAAATTAATTTTAAGAGGAAGTTTTTCTCCTCCAGTTTACATTTTCTCGAATAATTCTTGGGAGTATCTTTTTTGTATGCCTAAAGGCCTTTTTTTAATTTATAGTTTTCTACAAAAAAAAAAAAAAAAAAAAAAAAAAAAAAAAAAAAAAGATTGCGCTAATGAAAAAAAGAAACAAGAAACTATTGGAAAAATTGTGAAAAAGAAATATTTTCTTTTGAGAATTCTGCAAATATAGCTAAAAGAAAAATCAAATATTAAGTTTATGAAATACCTTTATATATTTTCAGAGTATTCATTAAAATTCTTATAGATTGTAAGTAAATGTATTTCGAAAAATCATTAATACTACTATTTAGCAAAATTCACTGTCTGAATGCATCTACTAGCAAAAATGAATATTATGCATTTAACGAAATATGCGGATTAAAAATGTCTTCCTTTATTTAGGACTAGACTCCTATAAATGATGGTATTTTTAAAAATAATATTTTGATACTCACTAAATTTATAAATAAGTGAAGAAAATTAAAAATACGAAAAAAATGTATATTTATATATTTTTAATCATTAAATATTATTTTTAAAGTAAGCAAAGAAATTTTATAACTCATAAAGGTAGTGATAAAAATTTAACATTGATTCGAAAATTAAGATTCTACTACCATCCTATTATATATATGTATATATATATTACTATATATATTACTATATTTATTCATAAAATAATTTTTATTTATTCCCCCTTTCAAATATCTAATGATTTCAGCGCATCATTCTTATTCTTTTAATTTTCGGCGCCGTAATATTTTCTTTTCAATGTATTCTATTCGTTCTTTCGTTTTGACCCAGTTTTTTCGAAATATTTCTCTTGCGATTTTGGGGAACCGATTTGCTCATTTTTGTTAAATCTGTGAATGATAGCTTAATCGAGACATTTGAATTTATAAGCTACATCTGTAGTACGCATTTTGTGGTGTTCCACCAACGGGTTTAGAATCAGCTGTAACACTTCGGAAGATAATATTTTCAGTCTTTATCGTTTGCTTAAAATATCCACGACATCCTAAGAGAGGACTGTCTGATTTTAGAGATTTTCGCCGTAAATAAGTTTTATTAAAATATCGTGCTATTGCACTTCAATAGTCCTCCATCGATTTCTGAAGATGATGTCAATAATTTAACTTGGAAAATGATTATTTATCTTGGAAAATCTATGAAGACTATTCGACGTTTGCCACGCTTGATTTAATGCAGTAAACTGATTTTTTTTTGTAAATTGACTGTACACACCCTGGCTTTACAGTCAATCTCTAAGATAATATGACTGCAAAATAAACATTCTTCCCCAATGGCATTGTATATGTGACAGTTTTGAGTAGAAAATCTTTGATCATTGGCAACATGATGTTTTGCTGTCGGTTCACAGAAATCAAACAACTTTTGCTATCACTTAATTTCAGTACAACTGCTTATGAGGCATCGTTTAAAAGAAATCCGACAAGATTGCTCACTTGTGTATGAATGTCGTCATATATATATATATATATATATATATATATATATATATATATATATATATATATATATATATATATATATATATATATATATAATTATAATATCTATGAATTTCAAAAAACATATCAAGTTCTATTATCATTCTACTTAAATCTCCAAAGATATAATTAATGATATTGTGTATACAGAATACCACATAGCTAATAATTAACATGTGCAAACATAATATTACCATAGCTTGTGCTTCAATGGTAATTGGCCAAATTTTACTCATACCTAAAGGATATTGAAAAAAGAAAAAAGAAAGAGAGAGAAAGAGAAAGGGAAAAAAAAAAATATATATACATTGGAGTTGCAATTAAGTAAATACAAATGGATTAATAAATTAAATATGAACCATATACAATGGAAAATTGGACCACATGAGAATTAAATATGAATTGGATATGAAAAAACACATGCACATGTACCCATCAGCCTGGATGCACCCACATGTGTTTTAAATAATAATTCAGTGTTTCATAATTCTACTGGCATAATGCTAAGATCAGTAGAATCATCCAGGTACACTGAATTATTACCAGACAACAATTGGAAATATTAAAATTTGGAAATATTTAAATAGGAAATAAAAAACCATTAAGAATATACTATATATTTCACTCACATCGATTATCCCAAAAACTGTATTTAACACCTCACTAAATACCACGAGATAACAGTTTTGAAATAATAAAATTGGAAATATGAACGCGTAAAGTGTAGATAAAATATTTTACTCACAATAATTATACAGAATCCTTAAAATGTCACAACTTCTGCATAATATTCACATGCACATGGCAATGCATCATACATGTTGACTAAGTCGAGTTGAGAGAAATGATTTGAAAGACAAGTTGAGAGCACACTTTTTTTAAAACACAACCCCATCGATGACACCCAAACACAAAATGATTCAAAAACACACAAAATAATTCTGGTTTTAATACACTTATAACAAAATTATATCCGTGAATATATATTACTCCATCCAATTTTAATTCCTGAAAGTAAAATTAATATACAATCAATAGCTCCCTCTATAGTTAAATTAAATATAATATTAACAATATTATCAACAACTACCTGAAAGGTAAAGTGTCGCCATCTATTGGTATTATAATAATTCATAATTAATATTTAGTTAGATATCCACTTTATTAGTTACATACTCACTTATTAGATTTAATTATATAAATAAACTTTAAAAAACAATACTAACTTGTAGTTTTACTTTAAATTCAAATAAAATATAATACTACTATATGAATAAATCTACACAGAATTAATTAAACGTGCACAGCATTTCAGATATTCTTAACAAGAATATATTATGTAAAAGAGATATTATTTTAATTCAAATTGTTTTTGCTGCCAGCTGTGTTAATCCACTGATATTATAGACATATTATTAAATAATTAATGTTTTATTTTTACTACTACTTAAATATATATTAGACTTGTTATTAAATAATTAATGTTTAATGTATACTACATTGTAAATATATTTTATATTTCATAGATTATTTTAAATATCTAATTAAATAATTCATAAACAATTCAAAATATCTCAAAATTTATAAAATTGATAATTAATAGTATTACTACTGTTTTTCAATCAAATTAATGCAATGCAGTTATTAAAATACTTGTTAAATTTAATTATTCATAGACAAAAATAAAAACTATATATATTTATATTTATATATATTGCAAATAGATATGTTTATGAGTTATAATCACCAATGTTATCCATGTAAAATTTAATTTGTTATTGTATAAGTTAATTTATAATATATACAACCTGCGAGGAAAATTAAAGGAACAGCTATATAAATGTAATTTATGTTAATTCTTCTATTATGTGAAGTCCAATGAAAGGTAGTAGGTTGGTAACCCAGTGTAACAAGTAACGTTATCGCAGTCCAAGGATATTTACCTTCACTACACAGATAAATGTAAATTCGATAAATTATTCTAAAGTGGAAGATGGAACATGAAGGTATTTGTCGGATTCTAACTTTCTTAATAAAAGCAGGGGACAATCTCATGCTTTTACGAAGAAAATTGAATTCCGAAATTGGTCAGAAAATACCCAGTTTGGATTTGAAAAAAAGACAACTGCATTTTTTCAAACTTTAATTTTGCTGCTTTCGTGGGCGTTTCCAATGTTAGTAGTAGAAACAGCTTTTTTACTGTTCCTTTTTAAATATAAATAAATAATTAATATTAAAGAATACCTAATCTTATATTTTATTGACGTACTAGCTGACCCGTTTGGCGTTGCCCAAGCCCATGTAATAAACTTAAACCTCTTACAAAAACATTATTCTGGCCAGGGTCTCCGATGGCTTTGGGACCGTATACCGGGCATGCTCGTACACTCCGGAAAATCTTTTATTTCCCCCTTCCACCGCCAGGAAATCATTCTGTTCTAAACAAACCTCTTTCCCAACCTCTGAGATAGGTCCCCGCTGCCTACAGCACTGTATTGTAGGTGTGCTACAAAATTGAGCTGGTTTGGAGAAGATGGGAACATTATTAGCCGAGTTATAGCGATAAGGCACAGTTGGAGAAACTAACCTTGAGAGAGGTACCGGGGGGGGGGGAGGGGATGTTCAAGTGTCCTTCAGAAAATGACTGATTAGGAGGACCACTATACATCTTTAAAAATTCGTTCGTTTGGTTAAGCTTGGAACTTAATTACACGTTTGGGTTAAACTATTATTCGGAAATACTGGTAACTGCTTTCTAAAAATCCACTTTGAAGCTATGAATGCTGATTTTTACGATAATTTAGCAAAATGGAACTGCTTTAGAGAAGTTCGGAAAATTATTCGCTGAGATTTAAACTAGCGGTATTCTCTATATAAAAATACAATTAAATGCTACGGGTAAAGCTAAAAATGTTAAATTTGTTAAATGTTATTAGTTCTGTTGAAATCAGAGCAGTATATTTGGATTTATTAATAAGCGGAGGGGGGGGGGGTCTATTAAGGAAATAGCCACCGCCAGGTCGCACGCGATCAAGTAAATTAAATGCGATATTTAATAAATAGTTGTTTACACCTACCCCTCTTCCTCCCCGCAAATATAACAAATAATCTGTTAAATCTGGAGGCACGGCAATCGTCGTAAGGTAGTGTTTAGCATCTAAAATAAGAAAAAATTAAAAACACATTAAAAATTGAAAAATCGAAAAAATCAAAAAATCGAAAAAACTTGAAAAATTTTAAATAATTTGATTTTGTAGCGCTAGAAACTTGGAATTCGGAATTAAGGTAGTATTTAGGATACAAAATAAGGAAAAATTAAAAAAAATCTGGAAAATTAAAAAACAAATTCCAAAATTCGAAAAAATTCCAAAGTTGAAAAAAATGAAAATATTCTGATCTTTTAGACTTAGAAAAGGTAGTGTTTAGGAAAGGTAGTGTTTAGGAAAGGTAGTGTTTAGGAAAGGTAGTGTTTAGGATTCAGAATAAGGAAAAATTCAAAACACAATACATTTTGAAAATAAAATAAAAAATCGAAAATATCGAAAACGATCGAAAATTTTAAAATATTCGATTTCGTAGCGCTAGAAACTTGAAATTTGAAATAAAGGTAATATTTAGGATACAAAAAAAAATACAAGTTTAGCTCTCCTAAAAATTCTGACATTTTTATTCTCAAATCACTCCTAGTCTCTACATCGTTAGTTTGATTATTTTGTGTCTTGGAAATTGCGCAGCAGAGGAATGTGACGACTGTTTATAATTGGTCTTAATCAAATAATTCCTTCCCATCCCATAACTTAATAAGATTTAATAATTTCCCTGTGCTACGTAGTTGGCAAATCACAAAATGATCATTAACTAAAGATTTCTAAAACCCAAAACTTCGTTTATATAAAGTACGTTTCAAACGGGACAAAATTTTCAAATTTCACGTTCCTATCTTTTCAAGTTCAGAAAAAATATGAATTTTTTGACACTCACTCGCCCACTCACCTATCATCAGAAAGATATATTTACATTCCGTAGCGCTAGAAAATTGAAATTTGGAAAATAGTTAGTGTTTAGGATACAAAATAAGAAAAATAAAAAAATCCAGAAAAAAAATTGAAAAATTTGAAAAATTTGAAAAAAAAATGATCTCGTAAAATTTGATGTAAAAGTACGATTTAGAATTCAATCGAAGAAAAAATTAACAAATTCGAAACGTTCGAAAATAAAACGGAAAAATCATAAAAATTATAAAAAATCGAAAGTTTGAAAATAATTTGATTGTATAGTCATAGAAGCTTGACATTTGGCATAAAGGTCGGGTTTAGAATACAAAGTAAAAAAAAATTAAAAAATCTGGAAATTTTGAAAAAAAAAAAAACTAAAAAAAAACGAAAAATTCGAAAAGAAAATCGAAAAATCGAATATAGTTTCATTTGTTGGAATTTCCCAGAATTCTTAAATTTGTCTATTTTTTTTAATCCTAAACAGTATTTTTATACAAAATATCAAGTATTTAAGGCTGTGAGTAATACTCAGACGGATAGCACCTTTCCTGGAAGCAATTGAGAGTACTTTTGACTCCCCTCTCCCATAACTTATTGCTTGCCTTGAAACCTGGAACTTCTTTTTATCTACAGGACATTGCAAACGGAACTAAAGCTCCAAAATTTTGGTACCTACAAATAATAGGAACAGAGTGTGGTCTTTGTGAAAACCAGCGGATGATATCCAAAAAGAGCCCAAATTCAAGAAAGGAGGATTACTTACAAAAGAAGTTAAATCCTATCAAAAACGTCACATGTAAAAAATGCAGCCATCTCGTGACTCCTTTTCCGTAAAAAGTTCTGAGATCGTGTAAAGCCAAGGTTAGCTATCTTACTAACTCAGAAATTTTCATTCACAAATCTCTTCTAGTTTCTACATCTTTAGTTAATAATTATTTTATGACTTGGCAATTAAGCAGCACAGAGAAGTTATTACATCTCACTAAGTTATGGAATCGGATGGATTATTTGATTAAGGCTAATTATATACGTCACATTCTCGTGCTGAATGATTAGATTAATAAATCCTAAAATATTTTCTGTAACGGGTGCAATTATATGGATGTTGAGAATACAATGGATTTAATTATCCGTCAACGAACGATCGCCAAAATATGCCACAGGACTGCCATAAACTGTAACAATGAAATATTTTAATGGATAAAAAATAGAAAATTCATTATAGATAGAAAATTAAGAATATGATATTTAAAAAGATACGCTTATATCAACTAACAATTTAATATTAAGTAATGGTACAGATGTCGCAGACGCACTACTATATCTTTTTGACGCCAAAATGGCGATTTTATACATGGACAGCGCGGTGATTTTCAGGAGATTTTGCTTCGTCTGGTAACCCAGTAGATCAGTTGCATGTGTTTTACATTAAACTAGCTGATCCGCCTGGCGTTACCCTGCCCTGTAAAAAAAATAATACGAAACGCGAAAACACTCTAAATATCGCTATCGCGAATACACGCTGTACAATAAATGCGATATTTAATAAAAAGTCATTTTCCCTCCCCAACACCGCAAATATAAAAAAATTCTGTTAAATCATTTTTTTTTATTAATTCCGTTAATTGTCAAACAGTTTTTATTTATTTTTTTATAATAGGTAATAGGTAATATATAATCAGGATTTACGCTGTTACACCTTGCTATGTTATGGTATGTGATGCTATTATTTGTTTAAGGCTAATTACATGCAGCTGTCACATTCTCGTGCTGCGTAATTTTCAAGTCGCAAAATAATCACTAACTAAAGATGTAGAGACTAGGAGTGGTTTGTGAATGAAAATTTCTCAGTTAATAAGATAACGAAAATTGGCTTTATACGATCTCAGAGTTTTTTAAGGTAAAAGACACACTAGACTTGGCTGCATTTTTTACGTGTGACGTTTTTGATGGGATAAAGTTTCCTGTATTAATTATCTCTATCATAATAATATATGCCATGTTTAAAAAAAAAAAAAAACCTTAAATCAGCTAATTATTAAATTATCATGAACAAAAACGTGCCTGGAAAAATGTTACAAACAGGTTACGTCTGTGTAATTTGTCGGGTGCAGGTGGCGCTACATTAGCACGGTTGTACGCCGGTAACTGCACAGCATATTAACACTATTTCGTTAGAAGTCCTTATTTCTGCAGCCCTACTATGGTTTATTTATTTACTTCTCTGCAGACTCTATACAACCAACCAACCGTAGAAAAAGAAGCGTATTTTTCATAAGTTTTTTGTGGATTTTAATTAATATTTCTGTAAATAATTAAAATGTTACAATTCTGAGTCTCAGGTGCATCAGTAGAGGGCTTGGACTACCTAAATCGAAATTTCCAGGTTTCTAGGTGCGCTAGATTTTGCTAGCCATCGCCGACAGACACAAACACACACAGACAAACAGAGCGAAACTTTTTTTTATTAGTATAGATGTGCGGGAAAATGCATTTATTAGAAGTATTTAAATCTTAATTGTTAATTACGTGCGGAAAAAATATGTTGCTAAGGCAGCTATTTTACATATATGTATTATATATATATATATATATATATATATATATATATATATATATATATATATATATATTTAATTCAGCAATATGTCACCTCTTCTTAATGCTGTGAGAAAAATAACAATCTGTCTCGTCTGTAAATTTTTTGTACATCTTTACGTAGAAGGGGGAGATTTTACTTGTAAAATAATAATTAAAAGTGTTTATTGATCTTAATTATAAACCAGGCGCTTTTTTAAGTCTGACAGTAAAGCATTTTTATCATTTTTTTATAATCATTTTCATTCAGCAACCCATCTTCTCTAATTAATGCTGGCAAAATAAGCTGCCTGTTCTGGTATTTTATTGATTCATTCACGCGGGGTGTATGACTAAAATATGCCTTTAAAAGAAAAATAAAGTATTCATTAATGCGAGACACTGAGGCGGGTAAATGAAAACTGTAAATAAATGGATTTTTTTTATATATTGTTTATAATTACCTTCATTTAGTAACCCATCTTTTCTAAGTAATGTTGGGGAAAAAATAACAATTTGTGTTATTTTCTTATTTAAACGAAACTTCTTCAAAGGGTGTTTGCGCAAAAAACACCCTCAAAACAAGAATAACGTATCCTCTAATCTTAGATACTCAAATATTAAATCTATCAAAGAAAGCGATTTCACATACAATTTGAAAAAAAAACATTTTAAGTTCGTGCTGCGATTTGTCATACTAAAATTATGTATAAATCTTCACAATCTTGGAAATTGCAATAACCCGGGTTGGAACCTGGCTTTTTGAAGAAAATGTTGCTCATTTTCTTGTTATCCTAAAGCCGCATAGGCTCATTGTAATGAGCCATAAAATAAATTATCCTGATTGGGAAACAACTGGTCATTTTCCAATTAGCCTAAATCTGCATAGGCGTTTTACTATAAGTCTGAAAATGACAGGCTGATTGTAAATGTGCTAATAATTCTTCAATTTGCCAGGCTCTTTGAAAAAACGTAGACTCTTTGCAAAGCGTCGAATTTCTCAAATAGGCTATGAGATAAATGTATATCTGCGCATGCGTTTGTTGTCTATATGTGTACGCGTGTGTAGTATACATACATATATGCCTGCTGCTTTCTCAAAAAATTTCATTTTATATACATCACAAAAAGGAATTTTCTAAAAAGCTATTCAGGATTTCTTTGAATTTCAGATAAGTCGAATTTTCTTAATGCAATTACGTATTTGAATGCTTTTATTATTAGTAATATAAATAGTCTTAAAATGTATAAGTTCAGTTGTCTAAATACGATAGCTCATAATTGGAATGAAGTTCTTGTACCTAAAATCCTAAAATCGTATCAAAAGTCGTATATAAATGTGACATAACCAACCTCTGCATTTCAGGAACAGAACGCGAAACATGTTACTGCAGTTAAAGTACTTTTTATATGAGTATTTCTATTTTAAAATCCCGAAATAGAGATTAAAATTTTGTTTTTTATCTTTGATTGTCAAATACTCCATCTATATCACAGCATCGATGGCGTGTTTTATCTACTAGAAGTGAAAATGGGAAAAGACTACACGTTTTAAAGTAGAATTGTTCAAAATATTTCATTGCATTTTGTGTTCGATTTGTTAATGAATCTATTAGTGACGAGTTGGATTCTTCAAATGTGAGAGGTTTTAACAGATGTACTAAGGAATGTTTATGTGGCATTTTCAAAATTTAAATTAAAATGATGTGTAGAAATTGTAAATAGTTCAATTTTGTTAAATAAATATATTTAGAAATTTTCTCATAGTGATATGATAGCGATTATTACTTTGACTTAGCACTTAATAATGTATTTCAAATGATCAAAATAGGAAACATTACGCCGTTGTAAAAATTTCTTCAAAAATTGGACATAACATTAACAGTGGTGTATATTTAAGCAAATGGTAGGAAGAAACGCAGAAGTGTTCATTTCTAATTTTCCAAAAAATATGGAACTAAGATAATGGTCGGAATTACCTTGAATCATATGTTAAATTTCATTAAATGTATTCCAAACGTTATATTACATTTTATCATTCAATGATTGATCTGTTATATTTCTTTTAATCATTCAATGATTTATATCTTATGTTTAATTTAATGTTTGAAAAGATGTATTTGTGATGGAATAAACATGGATTATATTATGCAATCCAATGCTATTTTTTACTTTTCTTCCCGTTGTAACTTCTAGCTAACAAAACACTTAATGGATCTTCTGTATACCTTAGAAATTAAACAAGCTTCCGAAGATGTTAAAGCATGTCGATGGACATCATGGCAACCCCATAGGAAATACGAAGGTAAGTCATTAAATAAGTCACAAAAATAATTAAACAATAACTTACAATGATAATCACTTCAAAACTAGTTTTATTTCTCTACATATTCTAAATTAACATTTATGCAATTATTTCACCGTTTTATCAGTGCCTCAACACCAGCAGCATAACATTCTTTGGTTCATTCACATTATTTGATTCTTGATTCTCATTCTTGATTCTCATTCTTGATTCTCATTCTTTGATTCTCATTCTTGATAACATTATTTGGGTTGCCTAATGCAGCCGCATTAGGACTTCAAGTTGAACCTTTTCATCATCTGTGAACATCATCTTGTTTCCAAGATGTTTTTTTAGTGGACTAAACCGATGAAAATCGCTTGGGACTAAGTCGAAGCTGTATGGTGGATGTTGAAGAAGTTGCCAACCAAAATTTTGAATTGTCTCCTGTGTTCAACTTGAAGTCCTAATGTGTTTGAGACAGCAACCCAAAGAATATTATGTAGCTGGTGTTGGGGCACTGATAAAACGGTGATATAAGTGCATAAATATTAATGGAGAATATGTTGAGAAATAAAACTAGTTTTGAAGTGATTATCATTGTAAATTATTATTTAATTATCTTTTGTGACTTACTTAATGACTTTAACCTCGTATAATGTTATTCATTCAACAATACATTGGTCATGTAAAAGGGTGGAATCTTGGAAGCAGTCACTCTAGCGTATCTCATAAAATGTTAATTGAAAAGTTTAATGATAACATAGAGTTTATCATTCATATAATTGTTGAGTTTGAGTGGGATTTTTTCATTTTATTAATATTAAGATAGATAAAGAAGCACAATGGTAATGAATAGTCCCAAAAGATGAAAGTAACCAGAACGGTGTGATAAAACATTTCACTAAATGAATAAAAATAAAGGCAAACCTGACAACGTACTGGTTTATTTTTTTAAATTAATTAAAACCAGAAATTTTACAAAATAATAGTAATTAATATATAACCACACAGAAACAAGAAACATTTCATTAAGCAATATTTCTGGTACAAATTACATTTATTCGACAAAAAAACCCATATGGTTGGCATCGATGTCATTGAAAATTTTTTTTATATTCCAGGAACAAGTACAGAGTTCTCGAAATTCCTTATTATAAAAAACTTAGTTTATGAAATAATTCTATAGAACAGTAGTAACATTGTTTTGCTAAAAATATGTTAAATTTGTAAATTATTCGTTACTTCTTGTTTATTAATTGTCAAAGGTAAAACTATTTGAAGTATGAAATTTAAGTGAGTCTTTTTTTAATTATGATGCAATATTAAACATTTAAAAAACTGATAACAAATAAATTAATAAAATTAAGTTAAACTGACGTGCATAAAATGTATTGTCACGTATAGAAACTTTGCAACTAGTTTAAGTTCTAACTACTGCAAATGTGACAAAGTTACGAGGATAAGTCCTTAAGTAAGTCACAAAAGATAATTAAATTATAACTTACAATGATATTCACTTCAAAACTATTTTTATTTCTCAACATATTCTCCACCAATATTTATGTACTTATATCACCGTTTTATCAGTGCCCCAACACCAGCTGCATAACATTCTTTTGGTTGCTGTCTCAGCCACATTAGGACTTCAAGTTGAACCCAGGAGACAAAAGTTTGGTTGGCAAGTTATTCAACATCCACCATTCAATCTTAGACTTAGCCTCAAGCGATTTTCATCGGTTTAGTCCACTAAAAAAAATCTTGGAAACAAGATGATGTTCACAGATGATGAAGAGGTTCAACTTGAAGTCCTAATGTGGCTGAGACAGCAACCCAAAGAATGTTATGCTGCTAGTGTTGGGGCACTGATAAAACGGTGATATAAGTGCATAAATATTAATGGAGAATATGTTGAGAAATAAAACTAGTTTTGTAGTGATTATCATTGTAAATTATTATTTAATTATCTTTTGTGACTTACTTAATGACTTTAACCCCGTATAATGTTATTCATTCAAAAATACATTGCTCAAGTAAAAGGGTGGAATCTTGGAAGCAGTAACTCTAGCGTATCTCATAAAATGTTAATTGAAAAGTTTAATGATAACATAAAGTTTATCATTCATATAATTGTTGAGTTTGAGAGGATTTTTTTTCATTTTATTAATATTAAGATAGATAAAGAAGCACAGTGGAAATGAATGGTCACAAAAGATGAAAGTAACCAGAACGGTGTGAAAAAACATTTCACTAAATGAATAAAAGTAAAGGCAAACCTGACAACCTACTGGTTTATTTTTTTAAAATTAATTAAAACCAGAAATTTTACAAAATAATAGTAATTAATATATAACCACATAGAAACAAGAAACATTTCATTAAGCAATATTTCTGGTACAAATTACATTTATTCGACAAAAAAACCCGTATGGTTGGCATCGATGTCATTGAGCATTTTTTTTTTATATTCTAGGAACAAGTACAGAGTTCTCGAAATTCCTTATTATAAAAAACTTAGTTTATGAAATACTTCTATAGAACAGTAATAACATTGTTTTGCTAAAAATATGTTAATTTTGTCAATTATTTGTTACTTCTTGTTTATTAATTGTCAAATGTAAAACTCTTTGAAGTATGAACTTTAAGTGATTCATTATTTTTATCATGATGCAATATTAAGCATTTAAAAAACTGATAACAAATAAATTAATAAAATTAAGATAAACTTACATGCATAAAATGCATTGTCACGTATAGAAACTCTGCATTTCGTGTAGTTTTAACAACTACAAATGTGACAAAGATATATTTTTGCTTAGAGAACAGACAACAATTCAATTTCTTCAAAATAAATTTGTTTTGTCTTAAAAACATAATAATCAATTAATTTTTGCATATTCGGCATTTCATATTTAATGAAAGAATAAATATACCTTAAATGTAACAAACGTATGAGAAATCGCGTTGCATTTATTGCACAATGATCTTAATGTTTAGTCTAATTATTTAAACATTTAAAGAGTATTATTATAATATTTTTAAATTTTGTACTTAAACAAAAAATAAGGATAAACATGTATTGACAATATTTTTATTTTTTATTTTCAGATACGTTTGAAATTTTCAAAAATCGTAATTACTTAATCGTAATTATTTAATCTGCATTATTTATACTGCAACGAAATGAAATTCTTTTTATTTATATTTTATTTCGTTAACTTTTTATTTTGAGATATTATTGCTTATTTGAATAAAAGACATCAAAGCGTAAAGAATAAATCTTTTGATAGATAAAATACGTTGGAAGAAGACATCATTAGAATTTTTTTTTCTTAATTTGTTTATTTTTTTTTCTATACAAATAATGAAGTAAAAAAATAATTTTTACCTTTAATTCACATATTAATTATTACCGGCTTAAGTAATTGTAAGATAAACATTTTTAAATTATTTTATTAAACGAAAATTAACAAAAAGCAATTAACTGTTAATGAGTTTTGCATTTAACAGAAACAATTAAAGCTTACATTTGAAAATTTATGATCTGATAATAAAATATATTTATTTCTTTTTAGAATTAAAACTTTGTCGATAATTATGCTCTTATTCATTTTTAATGTGTACTCACTGTGACGCAAATCCTTTTCTTTTATTATACAATCATTTTTTTATGGTCTTAATAAAAAAAAAAATAAACTAATTACATTAATTTACATATTAAGGGGCATTCATTGCTGAAAAAAATCTTTCTTTTGCTTTCTTCAAAATATATTATTATTAAAGTAATAATAATAATATTTAAAATAATAATTAAAATACTAATAATAATCTAAAAATAATCTACTCATATTTATGTTAAAATCCTATATTCTGTTTCAATGTTTGCTACACTGAATGTGCTATAGAAATTTATATTAGATATTTCACACTTACATGAACGTGGTTAACACTCTCTGATGATATGACGAAAACACTCGCATGTGCACAAACACATACACATACGATTCTCGTGTACATGTGTGTACTTGAATGCGTGTGCGCACAAGCTCCTCGAATTCTCTCATTTCATTTTTAAAAAGAAAATTCTAGATATATTTCTGTTGTAATCGCTTATTAAAATTGGCAGAGCAAGTTTCAATGATTAATAATAACAGTAAGTTTATGAAGCATTCATTAGGAACGTAGGAAAACAACTGATGGCACGAAATAATTTCTTCTAAATACTGAACTATGATTTCACCTTCATACAGACTTGCCATAAAATATGTTGAGACATATTACTATATTTTAAATATTGTTATGAAATGTTTGCAATTTTTTGTCAGCTAATGGATATTAGCAACTTTATACGCAGGTTCTTATTCGATAAATTCATTTAAAACGAAAAAAATAAAAAATAATGACATACAACTCAAAATTATACCCACATAATGCATGAAATCAAATTGAAAAATATAAACCGAACAGAAGTATCGCCGAAACAGATACTGCAATCTCTAAATACAGACAATAGTTGTTAGAAATACGTCTGACATATCGCAAAATACAACATTTCGCAGACACTTGGCTGACAGCAATTAATTATCACTTGTCATTACAGTAATTAATCGGCATGTATTCCTGTTTATGCACTTAGTAGAATTAATACCTTTGGTGATGAAATTATGTGAATCAATTTTCTGGAACAAATTTTCCACTTTGGCTTTTATGCGTCGTCGTTGAAGTATCATTTTTCTACTTTTATAGAGCCGTGTTTCTTATCAATACTGATCAGTAACAAAGCCAGTTTAATATTCCTAATATTTTGCTTTATATCTATATTTTGACCATAAATCTAGTTTTTCATCCACAATAATATTTCGAAAAACAAGATATTCTTTGAAATTTGTAACAATCCATCTATATTAAAAATGACAAACTTGACCGTAACGCTGACGTCATTTTGATGTTGGCAACACCAGACGATTAAATTTCGCTATTACTCCAATTTTTTAAACTTCTAAACATTGTAAATTTTCAATTTTTAAATCGTCAAATAGGGAAAAAAAATGTACTTAGAAACGCAATTTGTTTGAAAACTGTATCGCAATTTACTCTTTATATATATATATATAATTTTCAAGCATGATTTTTTTATTCTACCTCTATCGCAAGTAGGCGATTACGAAAGATAAATCCGTTTGTACTTAAAATAATATAAATTGTTTAGCATTTGTTTCCGGCTTATATACCACGAAAGTATCGCTTTTAATAAATTTCAGAACATTATTTGAATACAATAAGTGCTATTTTTCCTGTAAAAATGTTTTTTGGTGTTGTTAGTGGGCAATCTAAAAATATATATACAGTAGAACCCCGATTATCCGAATCCCGGTTATCCGAAAATCGGCTTAACCGAAGCACCTCAAAACCCTTTTTTTCTTTCTTTCTCTTTTTTTTTAAATTATTTTTATACAAGCATATTGTTTCTGAAATAATTACAAAATAAGTTGTGTTTTGTTCAACTTTACATTGCTTCAATGCTGCCTTATCACGCTACCTTTTAAATAACAACACATCTGATGCTGTTTTTGCATCTTACTGCACTTCAATATATTGAAGTGCCATTATCAACTCTTTTCAACTTGTTGAGATCTTCATGCTTATAAAAAACCATTTGCGATTTAATGTTTTGATTACGGACTTGGACTTACCACAATTTACAAAAGAACTTGTTTGTGGTAGATTTCTCTTGAAATTATCTTGGTGTAAGTGTATGTGCAGTTATTGCTATTGAAAAAGTGGTGTGAATAGAATAAAGATATAGTTTCTGGGACGACATATGTCCCAACCCTGTAATCAAAATGTTCAAGTTAACTCATCATATCTCATGTTAACTCATCATAAATAAAGTTTGGAGGAAATTAGAACACGTGTAATCAGGAAGGGAAAATCGCATAGAAAACTGACTCTTGCTGTTATTGCATCTAAGCTCTTATAAGGCTATTTTATAGGAACTCTAGCTGCATATACAGGTACGAACGAATTACCTGACTGTGTAGGAGTGAGAAGGGTGAGTAGTGCCATCTGGTAGAATAAATATAGAAAGCCTCCCGGTTTTCCAAAAATTCCTACGGAATCCCGGTTAACCGAAAATCCTTTGGTCCCATGCTTTTCGGATAAGCGGGGTTTTACTGTATTCAAAATAAAAAAATCTATAACAGTTTTCAATAATAATAATAATAATAATAATAATAATAATAATAAAAGATTTTCATCCATATCCTGTAACCCGGGAAACCCGGGTTGCTTTTTCAGAAAGCCTCACGTTTTCCGCACATTGGCGCGAGTGCGATAGTTGGCGTGGTACTGAATCCAACGATATGTACAAAATATGTAACCCTTCTTGTTTGTGACGTTATAGCCATACGTATACTAAAGAGCAACCCCATTTTTTTGCTGCTGTGAAAATCAAAGAGAGTGTTTTGTTTTTTAACCGAAATGTTATCAAAGGGAAAATATAGTATGAGGAAATGTTATTTTGCCATTGTTAAATGTTTTTAATTTCAGAATACATATAATTCAATCATAGAAAAGTTTTTTTTTTTTTTTTTTTTTTTTAATCCAGTTCACTAATATTCTTTTACACACATACACCGGGGCTATTTCGTCCGCAGTAATTATAGATTCAAGTTCAGATCAAAACAAAAAACATGGACAACGATTGGCAATAGAGCTGGTTGCGCTCTTTCTCTTCCTCTTGGCGCCAATTCGCCAAGCTGGTGCTGAAAACGTGAGGCTTTCTAAAAAAGCGCCCGGCATGGATCCCTTAGTATTTATACAATCATTAATCTAGTTTAGATAATTTTGATTCTTCATGAAGTTATAGAAAGCGAATAATTAAACTATGCAAACGCAGTACAGAATACACTTCTATTGCAATCTTTTTCTAAATTTATATGATTTTTTTTGTCTAAATAAACACCAAAAAAATAATTCAACAAATAAGGATGTAAGTGGAATATGGTTTTAATGATGATTTATAGAGTGAAAGTTTAGGTAATAAGAGAATTGATGTGAAAATAGGTTATACTTTTTCATGTAGATTGTTTTTCATATAATGAAGCACTATTTTTCAATAATGAATTGCGCGTTTAAATTCAATTATTTTCTAAACATTTGATATTTTCTCTGTAAAATCATCAAAATTGTGAGAAACATCTAAAAATCTAGACATAGATTTTCTTTCTTCTGTCTATTCATATTGTTTGACTTTGAACTCTTTTATCGTCTGCGATTCTAATTCAGGTAGCTCATTAAAATATAATTGGAACGTTTAAGACGTCTCTTTGAATGGGATTCATGACGATGCTTTTAAGCAGGAGAAAATAATACTAAAAATGAAAACATATTTACCAGGAAATAGGTATTTCATAGTGCCATTTGCGGAATATAAGTCCAAACGTGAGTTTATAAAGTATCGTGGACATAGAATTTCAGCGCGGCATATTATCACGGTTGAAAAATAGCTTTGAGTACACTTAAAAATAAATATGCTTTCTGATTTAAAAAAACCAAAAAGTTTTACAGCGATTGCATAAAAATTACGTAATTGCCGACGACATTTTATTCTCTATACACTAGGGTTCGTACGAAAATTCTTCTTAAAGTCAACCCGAACCCGATACACTTCAACCCGAAACCAACCCGAACAAAACGGGAGAAAATATTAATCAATATTGTAATACAATTATGTACAAGTAGCCTACAATTATATCTCAATTTTAGCAATTTTTGCACAAAAATGAACACATATACACTCATTAATATTCAAATATATAGTGAACTTATATGAAAAATATTAAGGGCTTTCTTTTGCAAAAGTCGGGACATCCCGGACACGACACAAAAGAGTCAAAACTCAACCCTAACTTAAAACATTTAAAGTCTACCCGACCCGCAACAACAACAAAACAAGTTGGAAATTGTACGTTAAACGTGACAAATGAGGTGCGTTCGTCTCGTGCTATAACTAGTTTTACAATGTAAAAAATCATCGTTATTATTTCGGTGATATAAGTTATATCGTCTGCTATGAGCGAAATGAGCATGTCTTTTTTTTTTCTTGTTACGTATGCCATGTTGACATATGCGAATTTTTTGTTTTTTCCAACGCCAGGATTGAAATATTCGGTTGTTAACCTGATTTTCACAGAACTTATCCCAAAATCTATACATTTTTAGGGTTTCTTTCATCTCACGAAACCCTATAATTCCCGCTCCGTTCTCTGTCCGTCACAGAGCCATTCTCAGAAACTATGTAACTTACTACTGAAAACTTTGTGTATAGTTGAAACTTTGTGTATATCTAGCTGAATACCAGCTATGAAGCTCAAAATATTAAAATTTGAAAAAATCGTAGTATTTTAATAAATAGAGATACAAAAACAAAATTCTAACAGCCTTTTCCTATTAAATTGAAACATTTTTTGTTAAAGCAGTTGCCAATAATTAAAAATCCACAACGAAATTCTTTCTACAATAATTAATTTTCTATTGAGCGATGTCTACGTGAAAAATGAAAATTAAATAAAAAAGTTTCACTAATTGAAAAAAATATTAATATGAAATAAAAATGATTGACGTCATAGAGGTAATAAAACGGAAATTTGCAAAGATTTCTCAATAATACAAGTAGTATGAGTATGAGTATGTGTATGTACACAAAGCAGATTAATATCACGTCATTAGAGAATTAAAAAGAAAATCTGACGTCATATTGGAAGTTTAACGAATTTTTCAAATGTTTGAGAATAATACAAAGCGAGTATCAATATGAGTAATAGAATTAATATATAAGTTTGAGAAACATATTGAATCATGATAAAAATCCGATTATGGATATATTCGCATATTTTAACATTTTGAAGGTGTACAACATGTTTAATTTTGAAATTATTATTTTTTTTTAATATCGCATTTAGTCCGCATGATAGATATTATTATGACAGAATATAATAGCGGACTTCGCCCGCTATCGGGCTGATTTAAATATTCGAAAAAAAGAAAAAAATAGACCGGTAATTTTTTTACTTTAAAAAAACATGACTTTGTTGCTATGATTGCTATGAACATGATTTTTTGTTGCTAAATGAAATTTATTTGGATTTATTAAAGAAAGGATAAAGTGTTTTGAAAGGAATAGTAAACGAATCCCTTTGAGCGATCTTCGATCACACTTATCCACTTGTTTTAATGTAACTCATCTCTCAAGCAAACAATTTTTTTGAACGATCTTTTTAAAAATGTAAGATTTATGCAATCTTATTCGAAAAAAATAATTTTGAATAAAAATGGCCGCTTGGCATATGGAAAAAGATGTGGTTAGCCCGTATTTGTGTTCCTCAGTCACATGACTTGCACTTTTACTATACAGATTACGTATGATAGGATTTAATAGAATAAAGAAAACTTTTATTAATATATTTCTAAGTCGATTCGATTTTCATAAAATTTTAATTACTCGACAAAATTCTGCAACGATTATATATATTAAATTTCAAACCATTCGGTTGGGTAGTTTTTGCGCTGTTATATGCGGACAGACGGACGGATCAGACGACGACTATAGGTGCTACGTATTTATATAATTACGAACGCACCTAAAAAGCATATAATAGCTCGTTAAGGTACTTACCTCTCCATGTTTTGGAAGAAGTTTTAACAGCAAATAAGCATAAAATGCTTGTATATAGCTTGTCATGCTATTGCTGTGTAAGCTAGCTATATAGCATTTGATTGCAAGCATAAAAAAGTTGGAAATTGTACGTCAAACGTGACAAAGTTCGTACTGTAGCTAGTTATATAAATATTTAGATCTTGAGGATTTTTAATTCTGTGAAATGAATTATATCTTCTGTAGATTAATTTCTGTAATAAAATAAGTATCTCGGTAGCGTGACGGTTAAACCTCGGAATCTCCTATGGCAAGAAATCACAGATTTTGTTTTTAAAAATTCAAATATTTTTATTAATATCTTCTAAAGTTTTGATTCAACTTTCATAAAATTTGAAATGTCCGACCAAATTCTGCAAAGATAATATATCTTAAATTTCAAACTATTTGCTTGGGGAGTTTTTGCGCTGATATATGCGGAATGACGAACGGTTCAAACGATGACTATAGGTGCTACGTATTTATATAATTACGAACGCACCTAAAAATCGCCAAATGACCAGAAACGACACTCGGTTCTAATAGGGTTCGGATAAAATCGGATTACCCGACCCGATGTAGGACTTTAGCAGATTTTCGAAGAAGCATTTGCAGATTTTTGTTTCCTAACAGTATTTTTAATGCAGTCGTTATCTTTCATTCATTGAAGAAAATTTTTCTTTAAATTTTTGAGGAACATTTTTCTGATAGTTTTTACTTTTTACTTAATTTGTTTTTTAATTTTATGATAGATCTTCGTTATACTTTTTAAGATCTAGGTTAGAAATAACATGTACTGAAAAGTGAATAATTTATAAAAACATAATGTAATCTCGAGATTTCCTGTACTATTTCCAAAGTAGTCAGTCATATCAAATACAAAATATAACAATGTAATAGAACAAACAAACAGAAAAGAAGACTATTTTAATGCAGTATACAGACGGAGTCAGGAGAAAAGAATAGTTCAGTTAAAAGAATAATTTTCTGTTTACTACTATGTGATCTTTAGACCCCAGTATAACATATGACAGACAAATTCTTTCATATCACAACCCTATAATTATGCGGCAATGTACATCTGTTTATCAATTTGTAAAACAATAGCTATGGAAACCATTGTATGAAGATTTGTATATGATTGCTTTATATATCTATTTATCTTCTAAAATGGAAAACATCAAAATAAATTTCAAAAATTTTTTACACCAGTCTTCGAATTACGAAATTACTGAAAAAGTCGGAAAAGTATCTTAGAAGAAAGCTATGTACTTAAAATTATTCAAATCATTAGAATTCAGCCTGTTCTATTTGTTTTTAAACAAATAAATTAGTAATTATGCGGATTTTGTTCATGTTTTTGTTGTGGTTCTTCCACTGCATTTAAATAATAATGTGAAATTACAAAAATAAAACAACAGGAATAAAATGTATTTGTTAATTTGATTATTTGATATTATTTGATATGCTTAATTTTATTGTTAGATATAGAAACGTTATAAAACCGATTTTGATTTGTTAATTATTTAATTTATCCATTTATTCTATAACTTTAATTGTACTTTTTTCTTAAATTTCATTATCTTGAGAGCTCAAGTACTAAATTACACGGTAAATATGAAATGTTTTTATTCCTCATAAACAATCTCCTTTTTATTTGAAAAAAAGTTTCATTAAAAAATAATTTATTAAGATTTTTGACAAAGTAATTCCTGTGATATTTAAAAATTGTTATATGAAGAGAAACTTTAATTTTAAAATTTAAGTTTCTTTTTAATTTAATTCGTCTTGTATTTTTACGTACAAAATTTTTCTTATATTCTCTTGCTGAAAAACTCGAACTGTTTAAATTAAATTTGATAAAACTTCATTAATATAATAAAGAAAAACAATTTTTTTAAATATACGTGATAGAATTAGATTAAAAAAAAGCAACAATAAATTCTCTATTTGTAATGTAAAAGTGTTTTGTTTTATTTCGAGAAAACTAAGAGTACTAATGTGATTGCGAATTTAATTATTAATATTTGCAAAAAATATGCATTGAAGTGTTATAGTTTTTGTAAGATAAATGAAAATTTACTTAAATTAAATGATCTTATGTGAATAATTATACCTTTTAAAATTTAATAAACTAAGAAGAACAAACGATTTAAGTATAAAAATACGTATTGTGTTGTCCTCTAAAAAACCCCACAATGAAATGCTCCCACCCCCCCCTCCAAAAAAAAAACCACCCTAGTACTACATCAAATATTTCATTAAAGTCATTTTTTTTTGTTTTGTTCTGTTTTTATGCACCATTTAGAATATTAAAAATTGTTAGAAATACCTAAGGAATGCTTATTTAGTTTTAAAATTATTTAAACTAACAATTGCAGAATTCGGGCAAAAACATGAGCTTCATTTTTACAGATTTTCTTGTTATAATAGAATTTTATAATGATCTATTAAATTATTATTTTTTTTATATTAAACCATTAATATGTAATAAAATGCTTCATATTCAGCTGATTATGTCAGGTGTAGGTTTTTTTAGTTAACATGAATTATTTTTTTAGAGAAGTGTGTTTCTTTCAAATTCTCGCTTAATTGGCTGCCACTTTGTAATAAAGTGATAAAATGAAAAATGCTCAATATTAAAATCTTAGTCAGAACAAGATGGGAAAAATGTAGCTATTTAATTATTATAAACAATGCATTGAAGCTTAGTAACGTTTAAGTATTTACCATAATGCATTATCTTGTTTAAGCATATTTCATACTTCTCAAAACCCGTTTCATTTATATCACTAAAACTCTATCACAAAACAAGGGGAGAAAATACACACTCAGCGAAAGAGATTGCAGAAAAAGAGCGAAACGTAAATAAATTCGATTTACCTCCGTCTAAATCCTGCCAAAGGACTTTTACACAATAACCAATGAGATGCGTTTCAATCGGGCGTTGCCATTAAACAATTAACAAATAATCACGATTTCTGTGCCACGTTCGTTAGCGTAATATAAAAAGATAGATTTCACTGTAGGATACCAAACGGGAAGTCATTCGGTAGAGTAGTTTTGGAATTATGAAGGTTTAATGTTTGGCACTCCCAATGGTGAATTCCCTTTTAATCATTGCAAAACAGATAGTAATGCGGGTAGTTTATAACTCTTAACTCAAAAACCACCCTGTGTAATGAGCTGTAATTTAGGATTCGAATATTTTAAGCTTCTAGAATTCGATTTCTGTTAAACATTTAGGTTACAATTCATAATTGTTTTGAATATAAATTTAAAAATAGTTATATTTGCGAAATTAATTTTCAAAATAAATATTAATTGTGACATATATATATATATATATATATATATATATATATATATATTATAGAAATCGATTTCTAGAAGTTTTATGTATGCAAATCAATAATTTCAGCTCATTTTGGCAAGTAGTTCTTGACTTATGCTTAAAAAACTAATTTCAATCAGTTTTGTAACAATTTAACATTAGTAATTCCACACTTTAAACCCTCATAATTCCTAAACTACTTGACTGAATGACTTCTGTTTGATATCTTAAGGTAACATTTACTGAAAATATGTCAACATTAGATGGTTGTATTCACTGTTTCAGAGTTTAGTATAATTTTGGTATGAAGATGTATGGAATAAAGTTTGTTGTTCCAGGAATTATAATATTTCGTTGAGCTTTTTTTAAGCAGGAAATAAGGAATAATTAGAGCCGTGAATTTACTGTACTACCAGATGAAAGGAGTCCACAGTTGCGTACAGATACATCTTTTATTACATCCAGGTCCGTGGAGTTCGCATAACAAGGCCGGCTAACAATCGCCGGTGGCTAGAGAGGAGGCATAAGCAATATTACATCTGTTGTCTACACAGGGCAAGAGCTAAATCTGAGTCGAGAACTCTTACAACTTTCTCAGCTCGAAAGAAGCATTGGCGACACAATAGCAATAAAATTAGCCAAAAATATCTATTTCTGGCGATACAATACAGCGAGGAGACACATGTGGTTTTTATCCATTAGTATTAAGTGAATGGGATTACGTCAGAGAGGAATTATGAATTTTTAACGCCAGTCCGATTAAAACCGCATAATGGAACCCGGTAAATTTTTGAGGGAACCCACCCTAAAAGGTTACAATCTAGAACAGGAAGATGTGAGCTAAAATTATCCCAAACAGGCGCCGGCATACCATATATGGCAAGTAAAAGACCATGGGAATAATAATAAGACGAAATAACTTTTATATGCGGTGAGAAATGATATCAGATGATGATCCGTTAAAATACAGATGTAAAGTGCATCTGTGAACAAAGATTTCAAACTGTTGCTAGGCACAAAGCTGTTTCTTTTCTTTTTTCTTTAAAGTAGATGAAAATGTGGTCAGAAGATTTTAACGAGCAAAATAAAATGAGAGCTTACATTTTAGGCAACGGAACTGAGAATAAATAATTTTGTGACCCGACAATTAAATTTCAAGTTAAACAGGAACCATATACCTTAAAGTGGGGGGAGGGGCGATTTAACATATAAATTGCATTCTAATATATGAAGTTAAATCCCCTTCATAAGATGATTACCCATAAAAGCCCTTTTTAAAAAACATGAATTTAAAAAATACATAATTTCCAGTTGAATGGCTATTTCTGTTTATTTTTGTGGTCAGTATTATGGTAAAAACATATAAGGCGTTCTTTTTTTTACAACTGTACATTGCATTTTCATTTAAAAATCAATCTAATCAATAAAATTGTAACATTTTTTGCATGCATCTGTGCAAAATTAATGCTTGTGATTATGCTTTAAATTTAATAAATTGTAGTTGTGTTGGATATTTGGTGATTTTAATCCTAAATTTAAACATGAAACTAATACTAATAATTAATTACAGTTATAAATATTATAAATATATCGTCGTTATGTATTGGATACATGCAAAAACTAAAAAACTATACTCCACAGCAATACAAGTCGTGATATTTCATGGATCATTGCTTGGTACTCTATTTAGTATAGTACGACCCAGAAGGGATGAAAGTTTGGCTTAGAACCTACAGCATGTCTTAAAACTATCGTGCAAACTATGAAGATTATAGGTAATATCGATCTGAGATATCTACACAGGGAAATCCATTACCGGAACCATATAGATGGCGATAATTGGCAGCCCTTAGACTGGGCAGGGTGGGCACGTTGCGTAGGCCGCACGTTCTTTTGATTTGAGCAGCATGAATGAAAGCTCTTTGAGGGTCATCAAAAAGCCAATATGTACGACATGGACATCCTTTTGTAGATGGACCTCATAGAAAATTTACTATCGCACTGCAACTATCCGCAAAATTCAACTCCATATGTTTTGAAAATGTTCAACAATCTATGCAGCTCAGTACCAGCACATTCATTACTAAGGTTGATTGGAAATATGATCTCTCTTTCGAAAACGTATTCTGTGTCTACCATTTACTGTATCGTAACGTTTCATATCTATAAAAAACTCTTCACAATGCTTTTTGTATTTTGCGCATTGCTGATATGCTTATTTATTTCTTCTATCACCTGTAGAGGATTTTCAAGCTATGTTATACTATGTGAACATGGCTCATATCAATGTTTTCTACCTCTTCTGAAAGTTTGTACTTGGGGTTATGAGATCACGTGAATATTAATAATTTGTCAAATTTGTTTGGTATTGATAATACGTTGAACAAAAATTTAGTCAAAAAAAGGATATTGAAAACTAAATGTATGTAATGTATTTCAGCATGTAATGAAAGCAAAAAAAATATGTAAAAAATGGTCTCGTCTTGTTTCAAATATCATTATATACGGATATACTAAAAATGATCCAACAGCCTCTAAAACATTGAAATGTTTTGATCGATGTCCGAACTGAAATATATTTTTCTACTTTTGTATATTTTGCTATATACATTAATTAAAAAAACTTATTTATATATTATTACTTATTTAGAGGGTAAAACAATATGTTTATTTTCAAATGAACAGTAATAAATTACAAAGAAGTGTTTGAGTTCTTTTCTGTTTGGAAATTACAATATTTTACTTAGAATATATTCTTTTAAAGATCAATATTACAGTAAAAACTCAAATATCGTTTAAATATTTTCGAAACAAAGGCATCAACGGAAATTAAAAATATTAACAAGCAATATAATTTCAGGAACTTTAGCTATTAAAAGGTCTTTATTTTTGCTCCTTTTATTTTCATGTCTCGTAATAAAAGAATTTTTATAACCTTCAGTAAAATTACTAATATGCATTTAAGTATGTTTGTAAAGCTATTAAATTATATTCATATGTTTTTATTTTTGTTAAAAGTAAATATTAAGTCTTAGTTAAAATAATAGTTTAAGTTTCAGCAAAAGAGTGTTTCATACAGATCGGATTTTTTTTAACTGACTAAATATTAATTCAATTTATTGAAATCTAACATTTTTAGTATTAATATTTTATCTATTTGCTAAACACCATTGTTTGAGTAATGGATTAAATTTTATATTTATTAAAATTAATGTTTAATTTTAAAGCACAGCCTTTATATTAATAAATATAATTGTATTTTCTACATTCACTTGAAAACAAAGCAAATTTTAACAAAATATTCTCATTTTAGTGATACGAAGAAATAATCTCTTGAGGAACAAATTTGAAGGAAGATATATTTAAAGTAATATTTACTCATGAATAGCACCGTTATACAGCGAAAGAAAACAGACGATAAATTGTAAATTCTTTTGGGATAATGAAAGAGCGTAACAAATTCGTCATGCAAATATTATTTGCATTAAGTCAAGTTTATTGTTTGTTAACATTGATAATTATTTCTAAACCGCTGTACAGAAAATAATTAACTGAAAGTAAAATTCCTTTATCAAAAGGATTATAGTCCTCCTTAGAAGCACTCGCTGTATTAAGAGATAATATGCTGAAAATATTAAAGATAAAATTTATGAAATTTAATAAAGTGAATGGTAAAAGATAATTTTTTGATAGAAATAATGTTTCTTACAATTATCAAATAAATAATATGATTAAATCATACAATAGAAATATAATTTTTACTATTATTAGTATAAATATTAATAACATTTGTAGCTTCTAGACAATACAGTGCATAAATTAGGAAACTTGAATAATATATGTTTTCTATTATACATTCCAGATAAACACTTAATATACATTTATATATTTTTAATGCAATATTTTGCAAATAAAAGTCATAATTTTTTAACGCTTTGGAGATAATTTTAAATTTAATAAATTAGTGAAATTTACTGTGAATCTAATAAATAAAATAATATGAAAGTGAAATACCAAATAAACGTAAAGTAATATCCAAAGCTAAAAAATCTTATTTTAAAAAGTTCTTTCAAGAAATTAGTTCACAAGGATTGTGGTTATACGTTTATATTACATTAATGTAAACAGACCTGTTTACTGAATAGGCCCATAAATCCCGAGCTTACCCACTGAAATACAAAGCTGTTTTGCTAACAAAATAGAGCGATTTTTTTAAATACACTATACAGTTGCTAAACAAAAAAAGAAAAAAAAAGAAAAAAGAAAAAATTGATAAATTGAGAAATTAAAATGGTTTATATTTTTAGAACAGATGTATAAAATTTTCCAATAAGTTTTTCAATTAGTTTCGAATTTGTAACAAATATATTGCTAAATTAATAAACCGATTAGATTAATTTCAGGCCTCTATATTGGAAATTTAGCATTCATATTAAACGTTACGATTAACAATTATTTAAATATGCTGTAATGCAGAAAACCCCTTCCCGCAAATTAGACTCTTCCCGACGAAATGCGCCACGCATCACGTGATCTAGAAATTTTTTCGTTCAGGGCAGTTGTCATGTGGGTTTTGCCGAAGGAAGTATGTTTTTTTAAGTATGGTTATGTATAGAACGTGATGTGTTTTGTTCTCCGGAAATGTGAAAGTAAAATCTTATATATACGTGTCATGTAAAGTTTTTGTGATGTGTGTGTTTTGCGTCAAGAAATAATAAAATCTATGAAAATGCCAGCAATCTTTTACTTCTGGTGTTATTAAAGAAATATTCTTTCAGCCCCGAGATACGAAAAGTATAATTATTCTACAGTGAGTGCTACAAAAATTGGCTCCCCAACTCGGGCACGAATCCGCAGTAAAAAATGCAAAGTGCTATGTTTTTACAACTATAAATCCGCAGTGATTTAGTTTTAAAATAAAGAAGGAAGCTTTCAGAGCTTCTTCTGATTTCATAAGCTACAATCAAGAAATGGCGCGAAGGATCGTCGCCATTGCATCGTATGATATGTGTTATTCGTTTCATAGTTCTAAAAAGTGTTTTGTGTACGCCCAAGAAAATTGTGCATTATATGTGTTTACAGAATTCAACAAATTGTATAACTCATGTGTGACTTGGTAAAAAAAAAACGGATCCGTAATTTCTTCTTATAAAAAACAAAGGATGCATTCTTATTCTTATCATCGTTGGGATATTCTTAACTTAAGTTTGATTGATCTTAATATTATTCTCATTCTTATCATTATTTGAATTATTCTTAACTTTATTTTAATTATTCATAACATTATTTTGGTGCATTATTTTGTTATGTTTTATTTTGTTCTTACATTATTTCCCCTTCCCCCCTCCCCTACTTTTGATTTTATTTTTGAATGATTATCGTGACTGTGTTGAAAGAAATTTTTTATTGATTCAGAAAAAAAAAAAAAAAAAAAGGTAAAACTGATATCAGTTTCAAGTAGAATTATGATATTATCGTTTTCAGGTCAAATTAATATAAAGTATTCGTAATTTTATCGCAGTTATCATAAAGATGTTTTGTTTTTCTTTCATTATTACTTTTAAAATAATTTATTACTTTTTGTTTTTCTTTTATTACTGGTTTTAAAATAACTGAGTACAGTTTCAATATAAATATTTGTTCTTATTTAATATTGGACGTAAGTATTTAATTCTGAGTTCTCGCTTGAGAAAAGAAGCATTATTGTGGATTTTAAAACTGAATGAGTAAGTTATGCAAGTTTTGTTGCTTTGATTTTTTTTAAGGTAGAAAGTTTTTTTAAAATTGTACTGAACAAAACCGATATTAAGCTGTCTTAGTAATTTAAAAATAATATTGGTTGAGAATTTAATTATTCCGTTATGTGTTCTGATTTCGTTTAGAATATTATTTAAGGAACAATTTAATTATTCAGTTATGTGTTTTGATTTCATTTAGAATATTATTTAAGTGACAATTATTCAGTTATGTGTTTTGTTCTCATTTAGAATATTACTTAAGTGACAACTATTCAGTTGCAGTTTATTTCATTTGAAATATTGTTTTGAATGTGTCGCGTTATGAAATCCAGTTTATTTTTAATGTTTGTTCTGTTTTGTAGTAATAGTTTATATTATGGTTAAAGCTCACTGTTTTGTTTTATTAAAAGTTTATATGATTTGTAACGGCAAAACGCACGTTTGGGGTACGGTTTAAACGAAATTTTTGGCATTTATAGGGTTTTCGGCTGGTTGTTTTGCTAAAATTTAAAATGTCTGAACTTAATAGAGCTCGCAAAGAGGATTTGTTCCAGGTTGCGTTAGAAATGAATTTAGATGTGCAAACCACTATGACCGTTGTCACATTGCGGGAAAAAATCAAATCCTCCCCTTCGTTCGATGTTGATTTTGTGAATTCATTAGTCAGGAATCAAATTGCAACTCGGGAAGAAGAACAACGTAGGCGGGAATTAGATGATAAACAAAAAGAAGCAGAGTTAGCACAGCGTAAACTGGAATTAGAAGAGAAGCGTAGGGCAGAAGAGCTGCAATTAGAAGAGAAGCGTAGGGCAGAAGAGATGGAGTTTAAAAAGCTTGAGATGAATTTTGAGCTTGAGAAGCTTAAGCTACAGGTTCAGAGCCAAAGTACTTCCGGTGGAGTGGTAGGTGGTAATGCGACAGGGATAGTATCTCACGCGGAAAGTAAGATAGATGTCCAAAGGTTGTTGCCTACATTCAGGCCAGAAACAGATGATGTAACATTGTTTTTGATTCTCCTGGAACGCCAGTTAAAGCTCTCTAAGGTACCTGAGCATCTATGGGTATCGTATTTACTCAGTGTTGTCCCATCTTCTATTTCTACGCTTATCGCTCGTGAATCGGAAGAAAACGCTTCGAATTTTTCGCATGTTAAAGATTTACTTCTAAAACGGTTTAAAATTAATGCCGAAAAGTTCAGACAGTTGTTCTTTGCTCATCGCAAGGTAAAAGAAATTTCTTGGCGAGATTATTACTTCGAACTTCGAGATTATTTTGAAAATTGGATTAAAGAGTTAACTGTAACGTCTTTTGAAGCACTCCAGGATCTGATCATAGCAGATCAAATGAAAAGGCGCGTGCCTGTTGAATGCAAACAGCATATGTTAGATGACTGGGAAAATTTAAATTCGCCAGTCGACCTCGCCGAAAAACTAGATGCCTATGAAATTATACGAAGTACGTTCCCCAAAAGAGATCCGGTTGTACCCCAAGTGAAAAAAGAGTTTTCTCGTCGAGATAATAATTGGAAGCAGAGTAAGCCTCCAAACGAAGACAGATCTCATAAGTTTGGTAATCGACGCTTAGAATCTGATATTGTTTGCTATGGATGCGGTAAAGTGGGATTTATAAAGAAGAAATGCCCAGATTGTACCCCTTTGGTTAAAAAAGAAAATGTGCAAGCACATCGTCTTAAGTTGTATAGTTTAAATACTTCAACAGTTTCAGCTCCAAATGTGCCTATCACGATCTGCAATAAGAAAGTGTTAGTCTGTGCAGATACGGGAGCAAATCGTTCCATTGCGAGAGAACGTATGTATAAGCTATTTTTAAAAACTGGTGTTGCACTGAAACCTCATACTCATGTTGTCACGTTGGCTGACGGAATTACAGTAGCCAGAGAAACTTTGTCTGCTACAGTTCCAGTAGAGATTGAAGGTCGAGTCTTCAAAACGGAGTTCATTGTATTAGCAAATGCTAAGGGTAATAGAACGCTTTTAGGCATGGATTTTTTGCACAATTCTAACATGGTGCTAGATACTGCCAACAAAATATGGTATTTCAGTAATAAACCTCAAAAAAAATTTCATTTTGTAGATGAATACGTTGAAGAAAATAATTCGTCAGCTGGTGCGGTAGAAGTCAGTCCATACGCCTTACGTGAAGATGAAGGCAAAAATTTAACGTCTGACGAAAGAGAAAAACTTAATTTTCTTCTAAAAAGGTATGAAAAATGCTTTCAACCAGGGGGAGAGACAACCCCGTATGTAGAGCATCGTATCGATACAGGTGATAGTGCTCCTATTGCTGTGCCACCTTATCGGATGACTCCTGCTAAGAAAGAAATTCTTAATAAAGAAATAGATAATCTTCTAGCTCAGGGAATCATAGAAGAATGTGAATCACCTTATGCTTCACCGGTGGTTCTCGTACCAAAGCCGGATGGTAGTATGAGGTTATGCATTGATTACAGAAAACTAAATGCAGTTACAGTGGCAGATAAATATCCATTACCTCGAATGGACGACCTTTTGCATGAAGCCAAGCATACTTCTTATATGTCAACTTTAGATCTTCGTTCAGGATATCATCAATTCCGAGTCTACCCATCAGATCAAGATAAAACTGCATTTGTCTGTCCTTTCGGTACTTTTCGTTTCTTAAAGATGCCTTTTGGACTCAAGAACGCCCCAGCTACGTTTCAGAGAATGATAGATCAATTTAGAAATGGTCTTAAAGATGTCCTTGCTTTGTCATACCTAGACGACATCATCGTTTTATCAGACACCTTTGAGAAACATCTCTCAGATCTTACGGCTGTGTTCGAGAGACTCATAGAACTTAAATTAGATGCCAAACGTGAAAACTGTCATTTCTCTTGTGAAAAGGTCAAGTACCTTGGGCACTGGATAACACCAAATGGTCTAGAAGTAGATCCAGACAAAGTATCTGCAATTAAAGTTATACCTCCTCCTAAAAATGTGAAAGAGATCCAGTCTTTCTTACAGACGTATTCTTGGTACAGAAGATATATACCGAATTTTGCTGATATCTCAAGGCCCCTTAGCAATCTAACGAAAAAGAAAGTTATTTGGAGATGGGGAAACGAAGAGCAAACAGCTTTTGAAACTCTAAAACAATGTCTCATAACACCTCCTGTGCTTAAGCAAGCTGATGGGACCAAACCATTTATTCTGCGTACTGACACTAGTAACTATGCTCTTGGCGCTGTTCTTCTACAAGGTGATGACAAGACCTCTGAACATCCCATAGAATACGCTAGCCGTCTTCTTACAAGTGCTGAAAGAAATTATTCCACTACGGAACGCGAGGCATTAGCTGTAGTCTGGGCCTTAGGAAAATTTCGTGGCTATGTGGAAGGTCAAGAAGTAGTTGTAGCTACGGACCACCAACCCTTAAAATGGCTTCTGAGCCTTAAGTCACCATCGGGGAGATTAGCCCGTTGGGCACTACAAGTACAATCGTTCTTATTAAAAATTGAATATGAACCTGGAAAATCTAATGTTGTGGCTGACATGCTATCACCTCCTGTCTGTAGTCATCAGTCTGCTTTCTGTGAGACATGCAACTTTGTCAGCATAGACATGCCAACAAGAAGTCCAAAGGATATCAGAGAAGCTCAGTTGCAAGATGAAAATCTTAAAAAGATTATAGCTTGTTTTGAAGACGAACAGAAAAGTGAAGACTTCGCCAATTGGACTGATAGAGGATTCCTGATGAATCAAGGCGTACTTTACCGGTATGCTCCTGAATCAGACGCCGAGGAAGCCCAGCTGGTCATTCCAGTACAAGAAAGACAAAACATTTTGAAACTTTATCATGACGACCCCTCAGCCGGACATTATGGTGAAGCAGGTACTTATCAGAGAATTGCTAAGAGATATTATTGGACAGGCATGAGAACATATATTTCTGAATACGTGAAGAAGTGTCCAGAATGCGCTCGTTATAAATCAACAAATCAGAAACCAGCTGGTTTATTGCGAACACCTGCTTATGCTCAGCGGTTTGAGACCCTCAGCATTGATCTCTTTGGACCATTACCTCGTAGTAAAGAAGGGCACCGATGGATTTTTATAGTAGAAGATTGTGCCACTAAATGGGTAGAACTGTTTGCCTTAACAACTGCCACTGCCCAAGAATGTGCGACTACGCTGATTGAAGAGATTTTCCTTCGTTATGGTATCCCAAGAAGACTCTTAAGTGATAACGGCCCTTAGTTCGTGAGCGCTGTTCTACAACAAGTTTGTTACATTCTCGGAATTGACCAATCATTCACACCTTTGTACCACCCTCAGGCCAACCCAGTCGAACGGAAAAATAGAGACTTGAAACCTCGAATAGCAATCCTTGTTGGGGATGAACACGATTCCTGGATTGATAAACTTCCTTTTATTAGATTTGCTATGAACTCTGCCAAATCTGATAAAACAGGCCAAACTGCCGCCTATCTGCATTTTGGTCGAGAACTAAGAACAATCGATGATGTGGTGAACGATTTTAGAGCAGTTGTTGAAAATGACAATTTTGTTCCTGAAATAACTCCATATCTTAAACGTCTTGCAGATGTCTCAAAGAGAGTAAAAGAGCGAGTTGAAATAAAACAAGATCAGCGTAAGAAATATTATGATAAAAATCGCAGAAGAGTTTATTTTACACCTAGTGAAAAAGTATGGGTTACCTTACACCCTGTGAGCAAGGCAAGTAACCAGAAAACAGCCAAATTTATGCCTAAGTGAGATGGGCCATATATAGTTTTGACTCAAAAATCACTGGTGACATATGACATTGCCAGTCTAGACAATCCTACTCAGCGAATTGGATCTTATCATGTTTCAGCCGTGACACCATTCCAAGAAACTGAAACTACTCCAGTTGCACCTCTGAGAAAAAGAGGGAGACACAGAAAACGTCCTGTTTCCTCTCCCAGACGTATGTCGGAAACAGAGGGGGAGGATGTAACGCAGAAAACCCCTTCCCGCAAATTAGACTCTTCTCGGCGAAATGTGCCACGCATCACGTGATCTAGAAATTTTTTCGTTCAGGGCAGTTGTCATGTGGGTTTTGCCGAAGGAAGTATGTTTTTTTAAGTATGGTTATGTATAGAACGTGATGTGTTTTGTTCTCCGGAAATGTGGAAGTAAAATCTTATATATACGTGCCATGTAAAGTTTTTGTGATGTGTGTGTTTTGCGTCAAGAAATAATAAAATCTATGAAAATGCCAGCAATCTTTTACTTCTGGTGTTATTAAAGAAATATTCTTTCAGCCCCGAGATACGAAAAGTATAATTATTCTACAGTGAGTGCTACAATGCTATTTTCTTTTCAGTGAACGATGATAATTTTAAAATCGTCTGAGTTCCTAAAGAAAAACATTATTGCATGAAAAGAAATCTTCTATATTTTTCAAACGAAAAACTAGGCATCTGATTACGGGTACCTCCCCAGTCACCAACATATTTACTAAATAGCAAGCTAATCGGGTGTTTTTTGCAGCCGTTATCCCGGGACATACGCAAATACTGACAGGCACCAAAAATGTTTCGTATCTACAGTAAACCTTGATTTGGCGTTTCAACTATTTTTCTTTTTCAATTTCTTTATTTTATTTTCATCATATTTAACAATAAATGAACTATTTAGCTCAATTAATAGATTGCAGTGATTGTTCAGATACTGCAAAAATATTTTTAAATATTAAATGCTTATAGCTTTCTTAAAAATATTTACTTACTCCCCTTTCATACGTTTTATTCTTAACCTTATGTTTTAATAAGTATTTTTTAATTTTTTTTTTATTCCTTTTGCCGTTTTTCTTTTACATATTTTATGCATTCTTGCGAAGTATAATAAACATATTAAAATTTACTGCTGAAATAAAAAATATATTTGCATAATAAATTATTTTAAGAAACATATACATAACATATAAATTAATCTTAGTAACAAATAATAGAAAATAAATTTTCGAAAATGTGTAGATTATTTATACTTTATTTATTGGATTACAATTAAATAGTGTAAGATTGTTTGTTCACACAACGAAAATATTTTATTGATTATCCTAGAAAAGTAGCGACATTTCAACTGTGATAATGTGAACATATTTAATTCTATTAATTACTATATTTCGGTTTCGTGTAAAGTTGTTTATATGATACACAAGAAATTGTTGTAAGAAAACATTTTATAAGTGATGCACTAAGGTATGATTCCTCCTATTCAATTTATTTTTCTCTTTCATCATATTTGATAATGTGCAAAGTACTGATTTGAATCAGTAGTCATACATTGTTCAGATGTTCCTAAATATATTTGGTGTTATTATGTGTGATACGTTCCTTAAAAATATAACATAATATCTTCTTATACGTCTCGTTACGAATTTTAGTAAATATTTTTCAAAAACATTTTTATTTCTTTCGTGGTCGTTTTTAGGGTTTCGTTCATCTCACGAAACCCTATTACTCCCGTTCCGTTGTCTGTCTGTCACAGAGCTATTTTCAGAAACTATGTAACTTACAGAGTTGAAATCTTGTGTATATAGCTAAATACCAGCTATAAAGAGCTCAAAATATTAAAATTTGAAAAATTCGTATTATTTTAATAAATAGAGATAAAAAAAAATTTCTAACAACCTTTTCCTATTAAATTTAAACGATTTTCGTTATAGCAGATGCCAAAAATTAAAAATCTACGATGAAATTCTTTCTACAATAATTAATTTTCTATCAGACGATTTCCACGTGAAAAATGAAAATGAAATAAAAAGTTTCACCAATTGAAAAAGAGATTAACATGAAATAAAAATGATTTACGTCATAGTGGTAATAAAGCGGAAATTTTCAAAGATTTCTCAATAATACAAGGAGTATGAGTATGTGTATGTACACAAAACAGATTAATATCACGTCATTAGAGAATTAAAAAGAAAATCTGACGTCATATTGGAAGTTTAACGAATTTTTCAGATGTTTGAGAATAATACAAAGCGAGTATCAATATGAGTAATTGAGAATAGTAAATATATGAGTTTGAGAAACATATTGAATCATGATAAAATTCCGATTATGGCAATATTTGCATAGTTTAAGGTGTACAACATGTTTAATTTTGAATTTTTTTTTTATATCGTATTTAGTCCGCGTGACAGATATTATTATGACAGAATATAATAGCCGGCTTCGCCCGCTATCGGGCTGGTTTGGATACTCGATAAAAAGAAAAAAATAGACTGGTAATTTTTTACTTTATAAAAAAAAAAAAAAAAAAAAAAAAAAAAAAAAAAAAAACATTAGTTGTTTTTTAACTAAATGAAATTTACTTGGATTTATTAAAGACAGGATCAAGTGTTTTGAAAAGAGTATTAAACGAAACCCTTTGAGCGATCTTCGATCACACTTACCCACTTGTTTAGATATTCCCTGCATTTCTGTAAAACATAGCGAACAGATTAAAAGTAATTGCTATAATAAAATTGAAATGTAAATAATATTCAGAAATGTACACATAAGATATATAAATTCATATTAGTATAAAAATTCGAGAATAATTTTCGTTTATTTTTACTTTATTTGTTCTATTATCACTAACTACAATACATCTTATTCTTAGAAAAAAATGTTTTATAGATTACTCCAGAAAACTAGCGACATTTCAAGCTTGAATGAACCCAAAGAATGTTTTCAGCTTGGAGTACCGTTGCTTATAACTTACGCAAGAAATTGCTGGTGGAAGATACATTACAAGTGATGCACTCAGATATGATTCCTCTTATTCAATTTCCTTTTCTTTTCTTTCATCATATTTGATAAAAAACGGGGAATTGTTTCTGATTGGCATTGTTATTTATTGTTTAGATACCTCTAAAAATATTTGAGATTATTAAATAAATACAAGTTGCTTAAAAGTATTCCTGATTCCCCTACCATGCAAAATTATATATATACGTAAACTCTAAAAAAAAATAGACACTCAATTATCTGACATTGGAATATTCGACACATTTGGTTAACTAACACGCTATTCTTTCCTCCCTGAATAGGATTTTTTTTTACTTACATTGTCTAAAACATAAAAAATGTAACGTTAGATTTCGTTTATTAACATTAATCTTATTTTCATTATTTTTATTTTCATTTTCATAATGACAATTACTTTCCTTTATGGTTAGTATTTCATTTTTATTATTTTTTATTAGCCTTAATATAATCACAGATGAATAGTGCAATATTTGAATTATATGTAATTTAAATTTCGTCTGATTCAAAGTAATAACACGCATATCAGAGCCCTCTGATATGGACAACTTTTTTACGTCAATCATTTACTTCATGTCAATATTGGTGCAATATGGGCATAATGTAAATATAAAGTATCCTAGTATTTGGGAAGTATTTATTGCCATAATTGGTCAAGGTAAATACAATACAAACAAAATTGGCTTTTATTCTCTTTTCAAATGCAATCTTTGCTCGAATTTATCATTTTCCATTATTAAAAAAAGATTACAACGAATATTTTGAACAATTTTGATGTATTTAATGTTTTCCTTTTATGATGCATTTGTTTGAAGGGGAAGCTTTTTAAACACAAGGAACTTTACGTAACTTCATTATATTCAAATTTTCTTCAAAATGTTTCTCTTCTCCAAAATTTGCAAACGTCACATCGGCATTTCTAATACTAACATGAAAAATGATAACAAAATTATTTATGTTGTATTATTTATTTTCTTTTAAATATCTGATTAAAGAAATATTTGTGTTAGTTTGTATATTAAAACCATTAACAAATAGGAAAATAAATTATTGTAAGCTATACTTTAAAATTAGTTATTTTTAAGCAGTTTTTGGATAAACAGAATGTGTTTGCATTGAATGAGAATAAGTATATAATCTTCCGTTTAACAGCAAGTCTTCTGTTATCGTTGAGAAAATCAGTCTGAGAGAATCAGTCTTCTATTTATGTCTTAGAAAGTGTACTCTTCAAAGTGTATAAACCAGAATAAATATATTAACGTAAAATTTCCAGAATAAAAATGCTTACTGTACACGTTTAAAAAAATTACATTGAAATTTTACTATTCTTTTACCGCCGCGAACTGATATATACATTCACTATGCTGTAGGTTCCCAGCTAAAAATTAACTGCAGTTTTTCTACAGAAGTGAAGTGTTTTTGAAGTTTTTCTACAGTCAACTGTAGATTTTCTGCAGTGAAATCTTGACTGCAAAAATACTTCAGTTATTTTGTAGCTAATGGGAAGTAATTTTGCAGTGATTTATTTCAAAAATACTCTGAGCTATTATCTGCAAAAATACTGTAGTTTATGTGAAATCATTTTACAACCATCAATTAAAAAATTATGAAACTTTTACATTTGTAGTAAAACTGCAGTAAATTTGAAGTATTTTTACAGTTATTAATTCAGAAGTATATTTTCTGATGTATCTGCAGTATAGCTGTAGTTACTGTGAGGTAATTTTTCAGAAAATACTTTATAGGAAGCTCGTGTTATATTTTCTGTAGTTTATCTGTAGTTTTAAAAGTGATGTTAAAGCTTTTCAGTTTTTGTTATTGTTGCATGACTCACTATTTACTTTATTAATAATAATTAATACTGTTTTCAAGACTT
Organism: Maratus michaelseni; assembly: GCA_963931845.1. Taxonomy (NCBI): domain Eukaryota; kingdom Metazoa; phylum Arthropoda; class Arachnida; order Araneae; family Salticidae; genus Maratus; species Maratus michaelseni. Next base: position 228,451,113 of record OZ007590.1, on the reverse strand, counting down.
TTATTTTAAGGACCTAATTAGAACACCTGTGAAAGTCCTCCCCTCCCCCCTTCTTTAAGTGAAACAAAACAAATATTCAAATATATCAAACTTTAAAATTCAAAACAAATATACATTAAAAATCAATCAATGTTGTTTATCGTTAAAATGTTACAGCTAACCAGGAACCGACTTACAGATTTCGGGGGCCCTGGACAGAAACATAATAGAGCCCCCTATAACATTTTAAGTGCAAAACGAATGCATTAAAACCATTTTATCTATTATACTAATTTACTATTCATACAAGATTATATCATTATCTTAAGGAATTAATTAAAAGAATTAAAGTGCTATGAACCATATACATATTATAAAATTCAATTAAAACTTCTAATTATATAAAATAATTAAATATATATACTTAAACGTTTTTAAACTTAATCGTACAAAGAAAATCTAACTAGTTCGCAAATTAATTCAACTTATTTTTTTTAATTACGTATTCATTTACAAAGCAATAACTAATTTTCTTATTTTATGCAAAAATTATTAATTATTAAAATTAAATTAAATTATTTTACAAGCTATAACAATATAAACCTGTCTCATATATATATATATATATATAAAACAGAGAAAAAACTAATTCGCAAATTAATTCAACTTTTTTTTTAAGTACGCATTAATATAATAAGCAACAACTATTTTTCTTATTTTATTTAAATGTTATTAATTATTAAGACTAAATTAAAATTATTTCACAAGCTATAAAAATATAAACAGGTACCTTCGCAAAAAACGATTAATAACCTTATCAGTAGTAACTTCACAAAATTACTATTAATAAAACAGTGTCCCACACAAAATTCTCTTAATAAGATAGGGCTCTTCACAAAACCTATTTTTATAATAACATTCTATTTTTTAATAATTTTAATTTTCGAAATTAATATTTATTTTTTTTTATTTAAAATATATAACAAATTAAAAAAATATATATTTCCTAAATTAATTCAGTATATAAATAAATAACCGCTAAGATATTTATTCCACGCCTTCAAATAATAAATTAATTTAGAAGTACACACATACAGAGCATTTATAAAAATTCACTTCAAAATCCCATCTTTCACGTCGTCAAATCACCTAAAAACGACAAATAATCCTACTTATTTGACCACCCTCCCCTTATGACCCCATTCAATCAAACCTTTCATAAGACTCAGTTGCTCAGTCGGTAAGATCTTTAAAAGTTTAAAGATATTTTTCAATATTTTACATTATTAGACATTTAGAAACTGTTCCTATTAAAAAAAATTCTTCTTCTTTTCAGGTAATTATTCTTTTTGCATTGGTGTTTGTTAAGGATTTTACGCACTTTAAACATGTAAGCAGATAATTTGATATTATCTTTCTCTTCATATCTTTAAAGATATCTTGTATCAAATTGTATTCTGTTTTGAAAAATTTCTTTGATATTTGATGTATCAAGCAGGGATGTCTGAATACTTTAAAATACATATCTATATATTTAGCTTATGTCATAATAGACACACAAAAAATGAAAACAAATAATGATACTTTTTTTAAGATAAAAATTGTTCTTCTTTTTAATTATTTTCTCAGTTAAAGCACTGAGTATAATTCAGTTTGACTAAAATTAATTATTAACTTATAACATTTCTAAAATCATTATACAGGATGTCCCAAAAGTCCTTCACACATTTTAAAATTCAATAAAAAAAATAAGCAATTGGCGTTCGAGCGTGCAATTTGGAAGAAAATACTTCTTATAATCGAAAATTTCTTTAAAAAAATAGTTCCAAAAATTTCTCGTAGATGGCGTTTTCTCTGCAAAGCTACCGAAGATGTGGAATGCCTTTATACATAACAGTGACGAAAGACACAGTTTTTGTCCAAACTATAGCAATCCGCATTCCAGAACTTAACAATACTGCCTTCACGACTTTGATTAAATGAGTGAGACAAGTCAGGATTCCTACAGGTCAGAGAATTTCCCTGACTTTTGGTCAGATAGACATCAGTATTTACTTACGCTCGTATTCACGAATAACTTCGACCGAGAGTTGAACCGAGGGTCCAGTAACCCCAGGTTGAGGTTTTCAACCGAGAGTTGAAAACTCGTATTCACCGTCTACTTCGGACGAAAAGTTACCCAACTCAGAGTTACTCGACCCCGGTTGAATAAAGCGTGCTAATTGGTTAAAAAAATCAGATGACGTTTCGCGTTGAAGCTTTGTTTGTTTATATTATGGAAGAAAAGTGCCAGAAAAAAAAGGAAATTAAATGTAGTACTTATTTTATTTTTTACAAAATATATGCACAAAATAAAAACTTGTAATTACTAAATATGGAGATTAACTTATTTTAATTTCTTACAAAGTTTAATATTTTTTTTAACAATTTATTCAAATTTTATGTATTATTATTATTACTTTTAAACATATATGTGAGTTAAGAAAGGGATATGAAATGTGTTAATTGCTAAAGTAAATTTTATAAGTTTATTTTTCAAATAAAATTTGTCTTAGTAGCTAAACGAAAACTTGATTTGATCAAAACGAAAATTTTATTTCAACAGCAATTATGTTGATTTCTATTATTAATAGCTATAATTATTAATTTTTTAAATAATTTCTAATTAAGAAACTATTAAAATGGAGAAAAAGGAAAAAATTCCAGAAAGTAGCCTCTAGTACTATTTTTATTTTGTCGAATCAATTTATATATTAAATGATATCCAGATGTATTGATTTGATTTTTTTTATTTTCAGCAATCTAATTAAAATGATTAATTCTAATACAATTAGATAGTAATTAATATGCACATTGACAAAAGAGTGGAAATAATATCAACAGAGCTTCAAAGGAACAAAGCTTAAAAGGTGGTGTTTGTGGTTCTAACAGTGCCCTGGCATCAGGCACCCAAGTTTTTCAGGAGCTCCAACGGCGCATTCAATTATCGCTTCCGATCGGTTAACAAACATTTTATTTTAACTAGTCGCTAAATAATAAACTCCAAACTTGTTTTTAGTTTAAACTGTCTACCATGGATATATTGCTATTTTATTAGATGTTATTTTAATGAACACTAATGTTTTAAACCTTTTAAGGCTACTATATAAATTTTCATTCAACACAGAATCGAGTAAAGTCTTTTCTAAATAATGATAAATGAATTCTGTATACTATCTGGACATAAAACTGTGAAATATTACAAAAAGTTGATTTTTTTTTTGTTTTTTCTGTATCTTTTAGAAGCCCCCTCACCCCTTTTGTATAAGAATTTTTCCATTATCAGATTTACAAGTTCAAAGGTATTCACTTGACTGCCTTTGAATATTTTTTAATAAATTAGCCTAAGTAATTACAAAATATTTTTACAGGCATAGACATCGATTTTTAGATCCAGTGCATCATTGAAAAATATGTATTTACATAAAAAATTATACTTCATTTTCTATATTCTTTCTAGTTTTTAAATTTTATTTTTTTCACTCATTTAGATGTCACTTCATAGATTCAATTACAATTTTATTTATGAGAGAGAGAGAGAGAAAAAAAAAATATATTTTTAAATATTTTTTTATAAATGAATGGCTATAGATTTCTAGACTAGATAGGGAAAATAATGATAGTTGGTAATATGATAAAACAATCTGAATTTATTAACGATAATTTCAGATAATTTTATAGTACTGAATTTTAAGGAATATAATTTTTTTTAATGTGACTTAGTGGAGAAGAATAAGTGCCCCATTTGCCCCACCCTATCCATGCATCACTCTGTCTATCTTTCTTTTTTTTTTTTTTTTTTGTCAGTGTTATAAGTTAATTAAAGTAAATTAAAACGTGACTCAAGATTCTGTGTAAGATATAGAAATAAAAAGAAAGTTTAAAGTATTAAAAATAGAATGTATGTAATCTCATATATATATATATTATCTGCAAACTTTTTAGCTGGTTTGTTTATATTTATACATACAACTCATATATTATATGTTTAATTATTTGCTTACATAAATATTCAAGATCATGAAGAGTAGAGTTTATTTGCCTTCAAAAATTGTCAACATTACCTAAAGGGCTAATAAAACATTACTAAAATAACATATTTTGAATTTAAGGTTATTTTTTTTTTTCAAATTTTCATTTAAAAAAAATAGGAATAACGAATGTATTTTAACAGTAACGAAATGACTCCTGTTTACATAAATGAAATTTCAGATATCAAACTAATTAGTATTTTTGATTTACCAGCTAAAGTAAAAAAATTAAAGTTTTTTTTTTTTTTTTTTTTTTTGTGGGGGGGAGGGGGGTAGGGGAGCATTTTTGTGAAAAGTAAAAGAAGTTATTTTTGGGAAAGGTATTATATTTTTGAGAAAAACAACAAAAGAGGAAATTTGTAACAAAAGAGGAAATTCAGTTATTCAAATTCAACCAAGCATTTATTAAAAATAACTTATTTAAGTCCTTCTGCTAAAGTTTTACTTTTTGGTGAATTTGTTTTGTTAGTAGATTACACATTTTAAAAGCTAACACAATAAAAATAATTAATGAAGAGTATGTTTTTGTGGAATTGAATTTTGTCAAGGGTCCTGTTTTATTAAAAGGAGTTTTGTGAAGGGCCTGTTTTATTAAAAGCAATTTTATGAAGGGCCCTGTTTTATGACATGGATTTTTGTGAAGGGGCCCTAAATAGGCCCCAAATTTTGTCTGGATTGATCCTTAATATGTGTATATGTGAAAACATGATGGGAAAAGGGGGAGGGGATAAGTTTGGTTCTGTAAGTTTATTATGTACAGCTGTTATAACTTTTTATATACCTACAATCAATGGTTTAGGTCATATCAATTCTGTCATGATAGACAAAATTGGAAGTGACAAAACGTTTATTTGTAGAGAAGCATTATTTTAAAACAAAGGTGTTTCTGGATTTTATTTTAAAACAAAGGTGTTTCTGGATTTTTTGCCTGGTGTTATTTTAAAAATGAACAATTTTTTATCAATGTATTTCAGCCCTTCTATTGTAATATTTTAAATTATATATAATTTTGAAATTAAAACACAGTTGAAACTTAAATGTAATTAAATAAATATTTCAAATTTCTCAAAAAATGGGAAATACAACGTAAAGTTCAAAAACAGAAATAACAATAGTATAGTGTTAATCAATGATAGAGTTGTTTAATTAATATAAACATATTCGTGATTTAAACAAAGAATAAACCTACTAAAAATCTTCAATAGATAAATACAACTCAGATGATATATTGTTTAGTTTAAAACCACAAATATCTAATTTATAGAGCTAATCTTATATTTATATAACAGATCGTACATAAATAATAATAGTGTATCTTTCACACAAGACACAAAATTTAACTTTTACCCATATTCTACGAGTACCAAAATGGAAAACCTACATTGAGTCGATGGATACTTGAACTAAGTATACTAAATATTTTTTATATATACTAAGTATTTTTTACTTAAAGAAAAATGCAAATTAGTCTGATGTCTCAAATTTTAATTAGAACTTACGTACGACATTTATTTCGCTACTATTAAAATACATTCATAAATTCTTTTTAAGATCAAAATTACAAAAACAAATAACCTTAAATGCAACAATTTTTATTTTAATAGCAATTTATCTACCATTAATGTAATGTTGACTATTTTTTATGGCAAATAAAATTCTTCGCGACCATGCTTATTTATATAAACAAACAAATGAACATAAAATATAGAGGATTTATATATAAATATAAACAAACCAGATAAAAAAAATTGAAGCTAATACATATATATGAGATCACATACCTTTGCATATTGTTCTTTTGTTTTATAATAATATTAAACTTCTATTATATCTTATACACAAACACTTTATTCAGTACGTAAGCTCGTAAGCCGCCATTATTGTAAAATGTGATCAGACTTGCTCTATCGTCTTGTTTTTTGTTAACTACGCATGCTCGGTTGAAAAACTTGAACTTCAACCCTCTGTAAAGCCAGGTCCAGTAACTGAACCCAGCGTTAGATTTCGCCTTCAAACCGCTCCAGTCAGGTAGACGATGAATACCATGTTAGCTTTCGACCCGAGTTTTCGGCTTAACTCGGGGTCGAAGTTATTCGTGAATACGAGCGTTAGAGAAAAACTCGTCGTGTGGAATTGCACGATTACATAAGTCGAGTTTTTCATTTATAAAACACTGGTATTTTCCCTAAAAGTGTAGGAACCCTGCAAGTAAACAAACATTAGTTTGGCGCTAATAGAAATCTCGGCAAGTTGCTTGGCGATTTGTTTTTGCTTTCTTTCAAAATGGTATCGACTAATCGAATTTTTTTGTCCGTATGTCGCTATTATCTTGCAGAGGCATCCTATGAATCTTCGCGAGTTTCTTATTACGCCAAACTAAAGTTGTTGACTTCTCTCATTCGTCTCATCGAATTCATGAAGGCAAGTATTTTTAAGTTCTGGTTTTTAAGTTTATTTCATCTGGAAAGTGGAAAGCCATAAATTGGACAAAAAGTGTGCAGACGTTCTATACGTCTTTCGCCACTGTTATCTATAAAGGCATTCTACTTCTTTGGTATCTTTGCAGAAGTAACGCCGTCTATGAGAAAAATTTGAAACTAAATATTTTATATTTTAAAAAGAGATTTTCGATCAAAAGAAGTATTTTTGCCCAAACCGCACACGCGTACGCCAATTGTTTATTTTTTTATTGAATTTTAAAATGTGTCAAGGACTTTTGAGATACCCTGTATAATTTTATTGTTAATTCCAATGGGCTTTTTAATACGATGCAGAGTAATTGTACAACTAACCTATTCAATATTTGCGGTTTTCAAACTTAAAATGTGTGTTCTTTCGAATAGTTGATTATGGAAACATTTGTGAATCTATTATAAATTCAGCTTTTCAATTATTGGAAAAGGCTTTTGCTTCAGAAAATGCGAATGCACCATATTTACTAAAGCGTAGTTGATATCGTGTTTACTGCCCATCTCGAAGATGACAAGGCTTTTATGAAAGATCAAGGATAAATGTGCTGTCATGGCTGCAAAGATGCAAATCAAGAAACTCAAAGGTTTTACTGTATTTTAATTCACTGTCAATTTATTCAGAAACATGTGTCTACTGAACATCTAAAGATGGAACAAATGTTTATGAAAGAAAATGAAGGCGAATGGAGAACGGAATATCGACAACATTTATTTAGTTATATGGGTATAAGCAGATTTTTTTAATTATTATTATCTACTAAAATAATGTTTTCTTAGTACAGGGGAACACATAAAATAGCACTGGATAAAGATGTAAATATATATAAAAAACTGAAACACAAAACATTTTTGGAATTTTAAAATACATTTTTATGAACTTAACATATTTTATAATACAAAATATGAAAAAATTAATAATATATATATTTTTTTAATTAAAACAGATTAAATCGTTCCATTCATTTACTGACTTAAAATTGTCATAAATTTAATCTATTTAAAATTTATTATTATATTAAACAATTTTTAAAACAATTACATAATTGCATTACTAATTCCAATTGGCATTTCGATTCAAAACATAATATTTGCATAAGTAATGTATTCAACATTTGTATTTTTCAAATTTATGTTCTTTCGGTTTGTTGGTTATGGAAAAAAATGTGAAACTATTTCAAATTCGGCTTTTTAATTGTTGGAAAAGGTTTATGCCCCAGAAAATGCGAATGTGCCATACATACTAAAGTGCAGTAGATATCATGTTTACTGTCAATCTAGAAGATGACAGGGATTTTCTGAAAGAGAAGCGATAAATGCGCTGTCATGGCTGCAAATATTTTAAGGAACAAATTCAAAGGTTATACTGTATTTTAATTCAGTGTCAATTTATTCAGGAACACGTGTCTACTGAATATCTAAAGATCAAACGAATGTTTATGGAGGGAGAGGGGCGAATGCAGGGAAAATGAAAGAATGGAATATTGATGACATCCGGCCTCAGTTCACTTAGTTATATGCTATAAGCAGGTAAAATAATATTTTTAATTGTTACTAAAATAGTTTTTTTTAATATAGTAGAGCACACAAAATGTTGCTGCAGAAAGATGTAGGGATATATACAAAAGTGAAATAATTTTAAATGTATATATATATATTTATATATATATATGTGTGTGTGTGTGAGAGAGAGAGAGAGATTATGAAATTTATTACGTGCATAAAATATACCGTCTGAAAACAAAAGGAAATATCTTACGAAATATTCTGAAAACTATGAGAAATGATTCTGGTCATCGATGTTTGGTAAAATATATAAGATCTTCCAAATATTTCAATTATTCTTCAATTAATTTATTGTTGTTTCAAAACTTGTATGTAAATCATTCTAGTTCAATTAATGTACAAAGTGTCACACATTAGATTACATTTTTTCGATTTTGGCAATACATTATTTGTTGGAAAAATAATTTTGTGTTGATGAGTAGAGCTTGTTTAATATATATATATATATATATATTTAAGTATGTAGATAAATAACGATACTTGTACGAATAGCTATATATATTTAAAACGCAAAGCTGAATGTTTAAGATCGATTTCGGCTGATCCGAGCATCCGCAATAAGCGTTTTACTGTGATTTTCTGTCGCTAAACTGAGTGGAAAACAAGTTTTTCACCTTTTGTTACAGAGAAAGATTGAGTCGAAATGGCTAAGTGGTTTATAGTTCCAGAAGGAGAAATTAAATTAATCTAAACGGATCGTAGGTTCAAACCCCACTCCTGGCATAAGATGTTTCTTTGATAATCCTTGTGTTCTCATAACTCAGTTCAATAGGGTAAATTATATTTTATTTCAGGTGGAAAAGTTGTAGAATTCGTTTATTTCTTCATTATTACTATTAGGTAATATTTACCATCCCCAATATTTTAAAACTAATGATTTTGACATAATAAGATCATTAATTATCATTAAAAAACATATTGAAATGCTGAATCGATAAATGTAGAACACAAAAGGGCTTATAAATAAAAATCCCTGACGGCTCGGCCTACAGGCACAGGTAGATTTCGAAGACGCAGACCGTGGGGCACCTGTTTGTCGGGAATTGCGGAAGAAATGAACTTTTTGCGATGATGCTGCAGTTGGAACCGCATACTTCGAAACCAAATTTGTTTGCAGGCGGAGCCAGCAAGGATTTTTTTTTTTTGCTATAAGAGTTGGTCCTATAAAAAACATGTCAATATAAAAGTTTTAGATAATATTAAGAGGATTTATAATAAATATAAGCGGATATGAATTTTTGAAAATTGACGAAGTTATGAATTTTTTTTCTTCTAAAACCCCCCTTCCCCCCCTTAAGACAATTTTTAATTACATCAAAAATCTGTCATACATAAATTTTCGGCCCTTCTCCTAGAAGTAATAATAACTTCAAACGGATTCGATATGCATCATAATTAAGAAATTATGGGTTTTTTTCTGTTTTCACAAAAAGTCCCCCCCCCCATTCCCCCGCCCCTTGGCTCGATTTTGCCCATTAACGAACTTGACCGAGATTTTATGGCCCTTGATTTTATGTATCAGTTTCGAAAAGATGCGGGAGTTGGAACAGCCTACTTCGAAACCAAACTTGTTTACAAGTGGAGCCAGCAAGGATTTTTTTTTTTTTTTTTTTTTTTTTTTTTTTGGCTATAAGAGTTTGTCCTATAAAAAACATGTCAATATAAAAGTTTTAGATAATATTAAGAGGATTTATAATAAATTTAAGCGGATTTGAAATTTTGGGAATTGACGAAGTTATGAATTTGTTTTCTTCTAAAAACCCCCTCCCCCCCCCCTTAAGACAATTTTTAATTATATCAAAAATATGTCATACATAAATTTTCGGCCCTTCTCCTAGAAGTAATAATAACTTCAAACGGATTCGATATGTATCATAATTAAGAAATTATGGGTTTTTTTCTGTTTTCACAAAAAGTCCCCCCCATTCCCCCCCCCCCCCCCTTGGTTCGATTTTGCCCATTAACGAACTTGACCGAGATTTTATGTCCCTTGATTTTATGTATCAGTTTCGAAAAGATGCGGGAGTTGGAACCGCCTATTTCGAAAAATAACTTGTTTGCAGGCGGAGCCGGCAGGGATTTTTTTGTTTTTAATTTTTTTTTTTTTTTTTTTTTGCTATAACGGTTGGTTCTATAAAAAACTTGTCAATATAAAAGTTTTAGATAATATTAAGAGGATTTATAATAAATTTAAGCGGATTTGAAATCTTGGGAATTGACGAAATTATGAATTTTTTTCTTCTAAAACCCCCCTTCCCTCCCCCCTTAAGGCAATTTTTAATTATATCAAAAATCTGTCATACATAAGTTTTTGGCCCTGTTCCTAGAAGTAATAATAACTTTAAACGAATTCAATACGTATCATAATTAAGAAATTATGGGTTTTTTTCTGTTTTCACAAAAAGCCCCCCCCCCACACCACCCCCCTCCTTGGTTCGATTTTGCCCATTAACGAACTTGACCGAGATTTTATACCCCTTGATTTTATGTATCAGTTTCGAAAAGATGCGGGAGTTGGAACCGCCTACTTCGAAAAATAACTTGTTTACAGGCGGAGCCGGCAGGGATTTTTTTGTTTTTAATTTTTTTTGCTATAACGGTTGGTTCTATAAAAAACTTGTCAATATAAAAGTTTTAGATAATACTAAGAGGATTAATAATAAATTTACGCGGATTTGATATCTTGTGAATTGACGAAGCTATGATTTTTTTTCTTCTAAAAACCCCCTTTCCCCCCCCCCTTGCGGCCATTTTTAATTATATCAAAAATCTGTCATACATAAATTTTCGGCCCTTTTCCTAGAAGTAATAATAACTTTAAACGAATTTGATACGTATAATAATAAAGAAATTATGAGGGTTTTTCTGTTTTCACAAAAAGCCCCCCCATTCCCCCCCCCCCATGGTTCGATTTTGCCCATTAACGAACTTGACCGAGATTTTATGACCCTTGATTTTATGTATCAGTTTGGAAGAGATTTATGCAGAATTTTTCCAGTTATCGTGGTCAGAAAAAAGTGACATAGATAGATATATAGATAGATAGATAGATATATAAAGTTTTGAACTGGGGGTGGTTTTGGGTTCTAGGAGTCATGATCGGCGTAGATCTGCAAAAATTTTTCAAAATTTCCAACTTAGGTGAGAATGTAATAGGTAGTATTTCTTACGAAATCTACCTAAAATCTTTTAAAATAATGATCGACATGATTCGAACTCACAAACGGCGCCATTATCAAGATCTACATGATAAAAAAAATTATTGTATTAAAAATTTTTGACATGTTTTTCAAGTTTATTTATTTTTAATTTTTGCGTGAATAGTTCTGTTTAACTTGTAGATCTTGATATTGACGCCGTTAGCATATTCATATTTTTAAAAGGTTTTTATAAGCCTTTTTGTGTTCTACTTTTATCACTTAAGCATTTAAATCTGTTTTTTAACATTGATTTTATATTTAAAATTTTGAATTAAAAGCTTTGGCATGTAATTTTCCATTGAATAAATTGAAATGATCTACAATTTCTATATCTTTTTTATTACAATTGATCAATAAAGCATATTTACTAAAAAAAAAAGTAAATGATTATTTTGCGAGAAAATAAAGTGAAAGAAAGAAAAATATTCACATAGATATAAAATATTTCAAAAATATTCAAATAGCTGTGATGCCATCTATTCGCATTTAAATGCAATTAAATATTTATATTTGAGAAAAGAATAAATTTTAACTTCAAAAATTTCTTTGTTTGAAAAGTTTTATAAAAAAAGAAAAAACTTTATTTTACTCTTTTTTTGAAACTTAAAACTAAATTATCTGGAAAAATTTCTGTTGTCTTAATCCATGTAAAAAGAGTTAATACGCAACCGATTCCGGATTAAGTATTGCTATCAAATATTATGTAAAAATTGCTGACATTTAATGATGTTATGAACCTTTTCTTCTGTCGAACTTTTAAGTTGCTTACTGTCACGCTTTGACGGGTACTATCTAGTACAGTTTAAAATGGCATCTATACTAATAAAAGGAAGTTGTTTGTCTCTCTCTCTGTGTGTGTGTGGCTATGTGTCTGTCTGACTGTGTGCGATGGCTAACGAAAAATACCGCCAGTAGAAATAAGAAAATTTGGGTGTTGATAGCTGAAGGCAGGTCCTGATGCACCTGAGGCTCAGATTTAAATTTTTTAAGTCCCGGGCCCTCTTGTCCCCTTTACGGTTTTGTTCCTTAAATTGTTAATAACATGCCCCCTTTTATCCGATCTTCTCCGTTTTTTGAGCCTTTTCTCCATTTAGTTATTCCCCCATTTCTACATTCCAGTTAAGATCCTGGCGATTTGGGGCGTGAAATTTTTGTTCCCTAAATTGTTAATAACTCGCCCCCTTTTAATCCGATCTTCTACGTTTTTGGGGCCTTTTCTCCATTTCGTTATTCCCCCATTTCTACATTCCAGCTAGAACCCGCTCCGGAGCCCCCTTGAAATTTTTGTGCACCATGCATTTTTCACCTCCTCCCATAATTGTGTACCCTCTCAATGCATAACTTTAAAGTAGAATTTTGGACTCCTGTCCCAAAGCCACCACCCTGTTATTTTTATTAGTGCCCTAGACCCTTTTTTAAGACTTTCTTTAAAATTTTATTCTAATGATTAATCCATATCATATGCTTAATTTCGACTAATTGAGATTCTAAAGCGCTAAGTACTAGGACCTTTTAAGAGTTTTCCTTTCGGGCCCCCTACTATAGGTTCCTTAAAAATCGCCAGATTCAGTAGTTTTTTTAACAACTTCTTAGGTACTCCAGCTAATACATGAACGACAAAAAAATTTCTCGGTCCTCAGCTACCACGAATTTTGAATATTAATCTCCTTATTGGGGCCCTTGTTGCAAAGTCCTTAAGAATGATCCGATTATATTGTAATATTCATTAAAATAGTTCTAGGATCCTCCAGCTATTTTGTAGACTACTAAAAATTTACCTAGACACCAGCTACCACATTTTTAAAACATTAATCTTCCTTTTCGGCATCAACTTTTGTTTACTCAATACAGCCCAAATTAAAAATCGCGTTACTGTTAAAGGTAAGTGGTTAAGTTTAGAGGCGGGGGGCGAGATTTCATCCGTAAATTGAATGTCACTTTAATGATAAAGGTAAATTATTAAATTTGCAGAGGGGGCACTTTCCACCGCCTGATGACTCATTCTTTTCTCGGGGTCTATGGGCCCGATTTCAACGGGAATTGTTTCACTCAACTTGGTTTTCGATTGTCTTACAGATTTTCGTTCCACCTTCCACCACCTGGGGGGTATTCTTATCTCGGTTGTAGAGGCTTGAATACTACGGAGTTTGTCTCATTCAACTTGGTTTTCGATTATCTCCGGAGCGTGCGGGGTACTCCCGGTATACGCTGCCTTAGGCAGCGGAGCCTCAGGTTACAGATTCATTTGGAGAGAGGTTTGTTGGGAATACACTAGACCCTGCCGAAGGCATTGGGGCCTCGGAAACTTAGTTCATTTGAAACATTCTACGCTGCCGAAGGCAGTAGGGCCACCGAAACCAGATTCGTTTGAAGGATATAAAATTATATAAAATTGAGGTTTGTTTAATATTATTATTATGGGCACGGGAAATGCCTTGCGGGTGAGCTAGTAATATATAATAGCAGTTTGAAAAATGTTTTGTTTTATATCTATCTTATTGAAATAAACCTTGCTTTACTTCAAACAGTTTAAAAATCAAAATATCTTCACACTAAAATATTTACTTAAAAATATTATTCATATAACAGCAAAATGATAAACGATATTTTTCAAAGAATATTGTTCGTATGTAAATAAACTTATTTCCATTTGTGTCATGAGGCTAGAAATGTTTACATGTCCCTCCTAGGTATATGCCATTATCGTAGCGAAAATGTTTGAAAAAAAAAAGCAAACTCTAAGGTATCACATAATTTTCTTTAAAATTTTAGGGATATACGGACATTATGTCAATTATATAAGTTCGTATCTTTTTTTAATTCCATTGTTTTTAATGTCTCAAATTGCCTTTCATAGTAAAAATTATTAATGCAGACATACAGAGTTTCATTTTATTTCTTACGAAATTCGCTTTTGGATAACACGGAAAAAAATGCCTTAAGAAAAATCATGAAAGAGAATACAATAAATGATAACACCTTTTAATAATATATTTATAAAAGGTATATGCTAATATACGCTAAAAGGTGTAAATTAACAATATAATACAAATTAAAATAACTTTTATTAGGTTGTTTGACATGTTTCGACTCACTCCAAGTCATTTTCAAAAACAAATGAGAATATTCCGTAATTGCACGGGCTTTGAAGTTATTATTTAAAATGCTATCATTTAATTTTCATGTATTTTTTTTAATTACGTTTTTTTAATGTCAAACAACCTAATAAAAGTTATTTTAATTTGTATTATGTTGTTAATTTACACCTTTTAGTATTTAAAAGAAATTTATAATTTAAAATTTAATAGAAAATTTACAAAATATCATATTATTATTCTAATTTAAACAGCTGATTGGGAGTATTTTTTAGCAACAAAATCATATTTCTTTCATTAAGTATATTTCTATCGTCATCAAAAATGTATAGTCCACTTAATATTAAAAATATATCCTAAAATGTAGTACCGTACATAGATGGTACAATGATGGTGGCAACGCTGTTGATTTTGCTTTTATCGCTGATATATTTACCTCCTAATATATTTATAATTTCAACTTTCACATCATCCCAGAATATGAAATAAAATTTATTTTTAAATTAACTTTGATTGAAAATACTATCTAATAATTTAAATAATTTAAATAATTTCAAGCATAAATATACTTTTAAATCATTCTCAACAATGGTTATTTGTTTGCTATTTTTTTAAATATTTTTTAAATATTTTATTTATTTATTTATTTTACATTTGATTAATCTTTTGTAATTGAGTCTACTTTGAATTGTTCTCTTCATGGCTACAATGTCCTTTACAATTGATATGAATAACATTAAATATTTAAAAAAACATCCTTGAGCCAAATCAAATTTTGCTTAAATACACCATTTTTCTATGAACCTTTTTACGAAAGATTAATCATAAGATACCTAATTTTGTCACTAAATTGAAGATTTGAAGGCGAAGATTTGATTAAATTGAAGACGGATTTTCTTTTTTGTTTAGCCTTATATCGTGTTACGTTGAATTAGTTAATATATATATACATATTTTAATTCTCATATCTTAACTTGAGGGTTTTTTAAAATTAAAATTTAAAACGAAATTCTAAATCTCTATAAATATAATATAAAATGCATGCGTAACACATTATTATTTATATATTTAATTTACAATAATTTCAGAAAATTTGAGAAATTATGTTCAGTATTTTTATTATTGATAAGAAACGAATATTTATCATATAGAAAATTATCCGCGTTCCGTAATTCAGAGATATTCAAAAAACTTTGTTTGGTTATTATTATTATTTTTACATTACCACTAAATAGAAAACGAAATATTATTTTGTAATTTAGATTTATTTATATTCCAGCTAAAAGTTACAGTGCACCTGCTTCTTACACCGACAATAAAAAATATAAAATGTTCAAAGTGTTGAAACCATGCGAAATCCCTGACAAAACATAAAATCAATTTATATCGATTTTTCGAAAACACATCTCTTTGGAAAACTATGAACATAAATTGTATTCTGTAAATTGAATTTAAAGAGGCGAAATTCATTAGTGTTTCTTTATAGGAAAAGTATTATTCTATTAAAAGTGAAAGTTAATGCTGAAGGCAAAATTACTTTTTGCCGGAAGATCTATTGATTACACTTCATGCAAAACGAATCATTATATATATTTGTTGCCAAATAAATCTTTTCTCAGAATCCGAATAAATAAACAAGTGGGTAAGTGTGATCGAAGATCGCTCAAAGGGTTTTGTTTAATATTCCTTTCAAAACACTTTATACTTTCTTTAATAAATCCAAATAAATTTCATTTAGCAAAAAAAAAAAAAAAAAGGTCATGTTTTTTATAAAGTAAAGAATTACCGGTCTATTTTTTTTTTCGAATATCTAAACCAGCCCGTTAGCGGGCGAAGCCCGCTATTACATTCTGTCATAATAATATCTGCGGATAATTTACTGGAATTGCGGGTATTATTAATTGCGGATATAATACCGCGGATAATTTACATTCTGTCATAATAATATCTGTCATGCGGACTAAATGCGATATTTAAAAAAATAATGTCAAAATTAAACATGTTGTACACCTTCAAAATGGGTACACCTTCAAATTAGGGATGAAAGAAACCCTATGAATGAAAATGTTGTTTCATATTGGAATTATATCGATATGTGATTTTAAATAACTTTTTGTTTGTTAAGTAGTGTTTTTAATTCGCTACATATTACTATGAAATATCCCTTTTAAAATTTAAATTTTATTCTTTTTAGGATTTCGTTCATCTCACGAAACCCTATTACTCCCGCTCCGTTTTCTGTCCGTCACAGAGCCGTTCTATATAACTCACAGGCATGAAAATTTGTGTATTTCTAGCTATATACCTACTATGAAGCTCAAAATATTAATATTTGGAAAAATCGTATTATTTCAACATAGAGAGATAAAAAACCAAAAATCTAACAGCCTTTTTCTATTAAATTTAAACATTTTTCGTTATAGAAGTTGCCAACAATTAAAAATCCACAATAAACTTCTTTCTACAACAATTAATTTTCTATTGAAAGATTTCCACATGAAAAATGAAAATGAAAAAGAGTTTCACCAAGTGAAAAAAAAAAAAAGATTAATATGACGTCATATTGGTAATAAAACGGAAATTTTCAAAAATTCCTCAATAATACAAGGAGTATGAGTATGTGTAAATACAGAAAACAACTTAATATGACGTCATTAGAGAATTAAAAAACAATTATTCTGACTTCATAACGGATTTTTCAAATGTTTGAGAATACAAACATAGTATCAGTTTGAGTAATAGAGAATAGTAAATATATAAGTTTGAGGAACGTATTGGGTACACCTTCAAATTAGGGATGAAAGAAACCCTATGAATGAAAATGTTGTTTCATATTGGAATTATATCGATATGTGATTTTAAATAACTTTTTGTTTGTTAAGTAGTGTTTTTAATTCGCTACATATTACTATGAAATATCCCTTTTAAAATTTAAATTTTATTCTTTTTAGGATTTCGTTCATCTCACGAAACCCTATTACTCCCGCTCCGTTTTCTGTCCGTCACAGAGCCGTTCTATATAACTCACAGGCATGAAAATTTGTGTATTTCTAGCTATATACCTACTATGAAGCTCAAAATATTAATATTTGGAAAAATCGTATTATTTCAACATAGAGAGATAAAAAACCAAAAATAAACGGAAATTTTCAAAAATTTCTCAATAATACAAGGAGTATGAGTATGTGTAAATACAGAAAACAACTTAATATGACGTCATTAGAGAATTAAAAAACAATTATTCTGACTTCATAACGGATTTTTCAAATGTTTGAGAATACAAACATAGTATCAGTTTGAGTAATAGAGAATAGTAAATATATAAGTTTGAGGAACGTATTGAATCATGATAAAAAACCCGATTATGGAAATATTGGCATATTTTTACATTTTGAAGGTCTCTATACAACATGTTTAATTTTGAAATTGTTTTTTTTTTTAATATCCCATTTAGTCCACATGACGGATATTTTTATGACAGAGTATAATAGCTGGCTTCGCCTGCTATCGGGCCAGTTCAGATATTCGAAAAAACGAGAAAAATAGACCGATGAATTTTTACTTTATAAAAAACAGATTTTTTTTTTTTTTTTTTTTTTTGGGGGGGGGGGGGGAATGAAATTTCTTTAGATTTACTAAAGAAAGGATAAAGTGTTTTGAAAGGAATATTAACCGAAACCCTTTGTGCGATCTTCGATCACACTTACACACTTGTGATTAATCCTACATGCATTTTTATGTCATTTTTTTATTCCAGCTATATGTTTGATTCACTTATAGATAATATTTTTTTGGTATTGTAAATGATACTTAATATTCAATGATAATTAATTATACGTAAGTGCAGTCGGTCCCCAGCAAAATAGAAAATACTCCATTCATTTTAAGCACCTTAGAAAATAGTCGTAGAAAATAAAAATTTGAAATAGCCATTGAGTGAAAATTCTTCTAATGAGTCTTCTTCTAATTTATCATTTAAAAGTAAGTCTTGGAGGTCGTCTTCATGCTGAAATTTTGACTAAGCTCATACATTTTGATAGCATACTTTTTTTTTTTTTTTTTTTTTTTTGTAAATTGTACCTAGGCTATAGAAACGAGAAGTCATTCGGACAAATATTCTTTTAAGTTCTAATATTAAATTCTTTTTAAATCGTTACAAAACAGATTGCAATGTGGGTTTTTTAAAGCTTGACAACTTGAAGGAATGAGTTGTAATTTTGTATTCGCATATTTAAAGCTTCAGGTAATTGATTTCTGTTAAAAATGTTATAGGTCACAATTCATATTTGCCTTTTTTAGTATAGCAGAACAAATATACTAAGTCAAAATATGTGCATTTTTTGAATTAATTTTCGAATAAAATAGTAATTGTGACCTATATGTTTTAAAAACAGAAATCGATTTCTAGAAGCTTTAAATATATAAATCCAAAAGTACATCTCACTTTGCTCGTTTGCTTATTTAATGTTTGAATTATACTAAAACGCATAGCAATCTGTTTTGCTACGATTAAAATGAATTTAACATTAGAAGTTCCAAATTTTAAATCCTCATACACTGTAAAAGAAAAAGGGAGATCGATTTACTAAAAAATATTTGTTTTTTTCATTGATACTTGCAATTACTAAAAAAATTTTTGTATTCTTACTCAGTTACAAGAAAATCTGTAAGACTTACTAGAAAACAGCTAGCAACAATTCCGGTTTATAATATCGGTTACTAAAGGAATTTTTTTTACAGTATAATTCTTAACCTATTTGACCGAATTACTTCCCATTTGATACCCTGAGATAAAATGTAACAAAACAACCATATATGCTGTTCAAATTGGGTGTTCGTATTAGAAATTTCAGAGTTTGGTACAATTTTATTATGATGACGAATCGTTAACTTTGTTTTGTGTTTTATACAAGTGAATAGCAGACATAATTTCTATGTGGAATGACTTTTTCCATTTTTTTTCTAGGGCAATTTGATGATTAAAATGTATGGGAGTTAAAATGCAAATGTATGGTTCTCTTTTTTATTGTCCGACACTACATTTTCTGGATATTATTGTGCGGCTTTTCTATACGAACAGTTTATTAAATACATTCATCACATTTGCGTATCGGATATTGAAGAAGAAATGACCAAGGTAACAGAAAAGTCAAAAGAAAAGAAAACTCATCTGCACGTTGATTATAAAATATACTGGTTACCATTGTACACCCATATACAGGGTACGTAAAGTAGTTTATTTTTGAGCGCTACTATTTCCGAAAAGAAATCTCCGCCTTATTTATTAGCCGAATTATAGGATAAATTAAGGCAAAGCTTGGTATTGGAAAAAAGTAGTACTCAAATATAAGCATCCTACGCATCTTGCATACATTCTTCCATTGAATGGCTACATGTATTTCATACAGGATAATCAGAAATTAAGTCAGGAAGAATTTTTACATTTCACATTACATCATTCTGAGATAGTCATAGACATAGACATATGTGAGAAATAAATTTAATGGACGGGTCCTTACGAAATTATTTGTAAAAATCTCTTTTTGGGTATTCCACCTTCGAAATATGATAAACATAAGAATTTATCATCAGACTTTTTTGTTCTCTAGAAAAAGTGGTTAATAAACTTGCATATTTGAAGTTATATAATGTTTTTATTTCACTTAATTAGGATATTTATTCACCGTGTGCTCAAATTAAAAATATTTTCCCTTTTAATGAGAAAATGGCAACATAATAATACCTATTAGTCCAATTTTCTTGCATTTTTTACAACAATAAAGCAACAATGTCGCCACAATTACAGAATTGTAGTAAAATAAAAATAAAAAATAATAGTAGCACGAAAAATGTTTTAAAGTTCGAAATTTCAAGAGTTATTATGAGATCCTCAGATCCATAAGAATAATTATTTTCCTCTTCAATTCTTTCTTCAAAATATTCTAGGAGGAGTATATTTGAAATTCAAACTCACAGTCAGGTTTTAATACCATAACGGATAGAAGGTAGTTTAAATATGTTTGTCGTCTGGAAGAAAGATTGTCTCCATTTCACTCTTTCGCATACCCACTCCCATATTCACCCATGCACAATAGGGTGGGTCGAAAAAAAATATATATATATAATCGAAACACATTAATGCGGGAAAGTTGCCATTGGTAATAAAGAATAAATTCACAAAATATTACAACAGTTGGTTAATATCTTTTACCGCAGCAATCTGGGCCCAAGTTCCAAAAAATCACAAAAAAATAGCAATACAATTTCTAATAGAATGCAACAGCTACAGTAAAATTTCATTATGGTGAAAACATTTATATTACATCCGCAGAAGCGGCCAAAATTTTTTAAAAACGGCAAAAATTTCAATTTTCCGTTGTTTTCAATTTGTTCAATTTTTATTATATGTCTACAATTAAATAAATTTAAATTATGTATAGTAATAACTTATAAATGTCTAGTAATTTTGATCATGTGTGTTGCAAACCAAGGGCGAGAGTGTCTCCCGAAATTTGAGAGAAAGGGGCTTTTTGAAGGAATTTGGGGGATTGTTCGGGAAATTTTAGTGATTTTTTTTTCTAGTGGGGCCCCATCATTTCCTCCTTTTTTAGCCCCTCTAAAAAAAAACCCTAAATATTTTCCCCCACGATAGCCAGTTTTACCGAACGAACTGAGTGTTGGGGATCCAATCGCCTTCGGTAGCGTACACTTGGGCGCAGTACGCCAACTTCATTGGGATTTTTCATTCTGAAATGAAAATATTTCCGAAGGAATCTACGGTCACGGACCACACTGCCTTTGGCAGTTTACGTACACAGGGGTGGAGTGGGCTTCCTGTGCTTATAAATTTTTTGACGAAAATCTTACAAAGGAAACCTAGTGTTAGGGATACCACTGTATTTGGCAATGTACAAACATGAGGACTACGCAGCTTCAATCTGTTTTTCCAAATGAACATTGAATTTTTATGATTTTATATTTTTAAACAAAATTCTTTCCAAACAAACTTAGGGTTAGTTTCTCAATGAAACAAAGTGCTCGAAAGAAATTAAAAAAAAATTGAAAGGACACTTGCAAAAAGCCAGTACCTTCTCGGTACCGATGAAACTTTTCATTTAGAACAAATATAAATATTTGCCTTTTCAAAAAAATATTTTCTGAAGGTCTTTTTCGTATTTTCCTTTTTTGTGCATTTAAAAATAGCAATCATCAAAATCATCAGGTTCTGGGTGAAGTTATAAAAACAAAAACTACCCACGAATAGCCAAAACCTTCTTCTATTTGTTGGAATTTTATGTTAAGAAATATGAAATATTTAAAAAATATGTTTTTTCTGGAGGTCGTTTTCAAACATTCCGTTTTTTCTACAGTTTGAAATTGCCATTCCCAGAGCCCGTATGAAAAATAAAATCCACATATAGAAGTTATTTTCTGCTCTCGATTGCACCTTTAATTAAAAAAAAAATATGAATCTTTACTATTTGAAAAAAAAATATATTCTCTGAAGTTCGTTGTCATGTTTTTCTTTTTTGTCTGTAGTTTAAAATTGCCCTCCATGTGACCCGAACAGAAATACAACAAAGAAAAAAAAAACACGTTTAAACGGTACCTTTTCGCTCTCAATTGTGCCTTTTAATTATTGGAACATGTCTAAAAAGTACATTTTGAAACTAAACAAAAAAAAAAAAATCTATTTTTTTAATGAAGCAATTTACCTTAACGTTACATTTTCCAGTGGAAATTCAAGAAAATAATGAGAAAGAAGCCAAATAAAATAAACAATTTGCAGCTTTAGAAAAATCTTAAATATATTTTTTTAAGTGTGTGAGGGATATTAACTTATACATTATTCAAGAAGCATTGTATTCTTACATGTATACAAAAGTATTATTTTTGGTATGAACGAAATTTTCAAGATAATATATTTTATTTCAATTAAATACAATGTCGTTCTTTAAATTATAATAATAACTATACTTTTTTAATGTTGCTTTGGTGAATATTAATACATTTTAAAGGTTTTAAAGAAATCTGTTTTCAAAATACTATTTATTCAAAAGTGGGATATTTTACAGTTGTTTGTACAAAACGAATTGTATTTATGTTAAAAAGCATGTAGCATATTTTAAATAAATAATAAACTTGTTATTATTAAATCTTCGCTAGTTGTATTTTAATATCTACGTAACTAATACCGCATATTATTTCTGTATTCTCTCCACGCATCATTTAGGAATTTAAAATATAATTATATTTTTTGTTTAAATTACTTATTTTTTATTTATTTTCTAAATTTTTTTGCTAATTACACATCAGATCCTTAATCTGCATATTTATGTTTTGTATACTATATTTTATTTTATATCTGTATAGTTTAATTTTTAGTTTATCTTGTTATTATTAAGGAATTATTGTTAAACATATTTTTTTCTATTCGCACAAAAGTATATTTTTATAAAAATATTACATTTATACATGATATATGGTTATGATTACAAGGCACCTTCACTGGTAACTATATATTTACTTTTTTTTGTATATCACTCTATTTCAAAACAATAATCTTCGTGGTATCTTTCAACTAATTTTAGAGATATATTATTATTCTTTAGAAATAGTGATAGGGAAAATAATAAAAAATAGGTGCGACCAATAAGTGGAAGCTTTGTTATTACTGAATGGAATTTGTGTCCATCCTATAACGTTTTAAAATAAAATCCGCCTAAGTTCTTTAGTGTTATGGATTTAAATATGGCAGTACTTTCAATATTGCAAGTTTATAAGTTTATTTCCATTTTAATTTCATTTTGCGCAATTACGTTTAGAATAGGACTTTAAAATAATTCTTTTATCTTTGATTTGAAAAGATATTCAGGTGAAAAGATAACTTTGATGTGTTTTTTGTAAAACGTTTTCTAAATGCTAAAGTCATTTTGCTACAACTAAGAGCCAACAGTAGAGCCAACTTTTTTTTCTGCTGGACTATAAAACTAATATATTGGCATTCATCACTGTCTTTTAACTGGATTTACAGAAACTGTACAAAATTATAAATACAATTATTTGTATTTGTTGTTATTTTTATTGTATTTAAGGAATTGTGTAGTTTCTGTATACTAAAATTTCCTACTTTCTCATTGGCTTAAGCATAAATTTGTATGTAACTGAAAATGGCAATATACTATTATTTTAATCAGTTTTATAAAATATTATGTTACAGTTTTAATAAGAGAGATAAAAAATAAATTACAAAATTCTTTTATAACATTGATGCATGAACATTTGTTTTTGAAGTTATATTTCTGATAACATTTTCATGTAAAAAAAAGTGTCTAATAATTAGTACTCATTAACATACCTATACCTCATCAGCTATTAAATAAACAAATTATACAATCATTTTATTTTTTGAAACTTTACTCAGTGACGTTGATGAAAAATTTTAAAGAAATATGCAGATTTATTTATATCTCCCGCATTTTAAGATTAATTAATTTTAGAGCCATATTCTGAATTTTTGTATATTTATTCTTTTTTAATCATATCTTTGAAAAAAATAATGCTTTCTGGGATGATGCAAAACTCTCTTAATTAACGTAATTACCTAAATTTAGAATTTCTAACGCATTCTGAGGAATATGTGAAACAGCACTTGAGCCTAATGTTCCTAAAATACATTTTTAAATTCAAGTTTTTCTAAAATATTGACATAATGACAAAATAATTTTTCAGTTTAATAAAAATTTGTAATTAAGAAGTCTTATTCAGGTTAATAGATTTAGTTAAAAAAATCTATAAATAACTTTTAGAATTTTTGACATTCATATAATCTTAGTCGTTACAACTTCTATATGGAGTTGAAAACAAATCACCTTTAACATTTAAAAATGAAATTTCTAAGCGAAATATTTAGTAATTGCATTTTATTGATATTCATTAATATTTCGAAAATTGACACATTATTTATAATCTTAAGCACGTCGGCATTGTTTAAAATTTTACTTTTGCTACAGTATTAAGGTTTGATCATCAATTCAAAAATATTTTAAATAATTTATGTAAATTTATGACCCGTCCAGTACTAAAACTAGAAAACTATGACATGAAAGTGTCAAAACACATGAAAAGCATTTTGGAATATCAAAATATATTTTGAAATTAAACTGCAGCCGTAAAAGCTATCAATTTTAGTTAGAGATTTCTGGAAAGATGTCAGTTCATATTAATTTTAGATATATTTTCATTTCGAACTCTTAAACATATTGGGAAATATTATTGATTTTGTGCTCATATTATAAATTTGGCTAGCGTATGATTTGTTTTCTTTATTGCGCTTTGCGATGCTCAAGACGAAAGCGGAACGAATAGTGTTCATAATTCTTTTCTTAGATATTTTGCATCTTATTGAACGAACATTTCAATGAACATACTGAAAAAAAGAATTTTTAAAAGTGTAAGTATCGACTTTTTTCTACCCATTCCTTAAAATAAAAATTAGAAAGCCTCGTACCAAGATGGAAAAAAAATTGCACTCACCAGAAGTTTAAAAATATATGACTCATGTATTCTGGTTAAATTAGAAATTATGTAAAAATATATGGGTTAATATGCTTTCAAATTTCTTTTCATTAAATCATTTATGTTTATCAACATTGTATAAAAATATATGACTTATGTATTCTGGTTAAATTAGAAATTATCTAAAAATATATGGGTTAATATGCTTTCAAATTTCTTTTCATTAAATCATTTATGTTTATCAACATTGTAACAAAATATATGATTTATTAATTTATTAAAATTTGTGGTTTATTTAAAACTATTTACATAAATGTGTAAGAAAGTATACAAAAAATATATAAATGACAAGTTAGAATATATTATTGAGATATTTACATTGGTGAGCAATAATATAAAATATAAAAGGACGTACATTCATGAGAAATTACGACTATATTTAGAAAACTATCAAAACATTTACTCGAATACAAAAATTAGATAAATGTAAAAAAAAAAGAAAGAAAATAGAATTTGTAACATATATATAAATTCATTTTTCTATAAGTTATATGAATTGGATTTTTTGTTTCATAAGTTGCACTTTGTTAAAATATTTACTTCCTCATCCTTAGAAAGAAAATAATAAGTTTATAGGATTCCTAAATTTTATTTTATATCATAGTAATAATTCAAATATAATTTTTGTATCATATATTATATAATTGAGGAGGTTGTTGCAAGAGAGTGCCAAGCCACATTTTTGCACTTCTGAGAAATTTCAATATGAAAATTTGATCAAATGCTCAAATCAAGATATATAACCTAAAGTTTCTTCGCCAATGTCTTAGTAACATTTGAGATATTCTTAGTAAGAATATTGTATTACTTTAATGATATTACTATTACGTTTTTTGTAAATTAGCTATCTTCATTGGGGGGATAGACATCTGGGGCACTAAACGAAACCTTTCACATATGCTGCTACCAAGTGACATTAGACACAAAATATATGTTAGATATTATAATTTACAATATTCAGCAACATATTACAGTGTTAGATTTATTTCACCAAAAATGTGACTTGGAACATTCTTGTTCCGACTTCCTCAAATCTTATCATCCATTTTATGAATCCAAGAATATAATTGCGTTAAATAAAATGTGATGATGTTCATTACCTACATATTCAGATACTTGATTTCTATCACATATATTTCATAAGCAGTCTACAGTAATAATTTATTTTAAAACAGAATTTAAAAAAATATTTTCTTTATTTAATAACTGACTTATTTCAAAATACTGTTTTGCAATCAAGATTATAGAAATATGTTCTAAAAAGTTAATAGTTAAAAGTATTTTGTTGCATATAATGCATTAAAACGGATCCAATAAAGAAAATAGCAAATATTATATTATAATTATATATTTTTTTATTTGCAACATTAACCTACCAGCGAGAACACTCTAATGCCCATCTCTCTTTATATATACAGTACGCCCGCTAAAGTCCCTTGCCACCCACTTAACTTTGGAACGGCTGCTGCTAAATTCATAAAAGTGGTGTCTAGGTATAGTAAAGTAGCCATGCGCTACTGAATGAAATCGCCTATGGCGCCACCTGGTGGAAAACGACAGAGTTAGCATTCCTGTCACGAAAACAAAAATAGATAGAGGTAAAAATTGATTTATAAAGTTGTAGAGCCTCATCGATTTAGTACGAAAGGACACCTTGTGGATATTAATGTGAAGAATAGAACGGTTAAAACGCGCAATTGGTTTCTCGTGATTTCCTACACTGTGACGCGACAAAACGATCTTAGAAAGTAAAAGAACAACTAGTTGAAACAATATACCTTTATTTGAGATGTTGAAACCTCTTACCGTCAGCTGCATTGCACATTTGGATCCTTGTTTGAATTTAACGTTGCACACGTTGGAGCATAGAGGGTGACACGTTGTCACAAGCGTCTGTAATGCGTCGTTTTGATTGTGAATCACAAGCGATAACACTGTGCCAAATTGCAGTGTCGTGTTTTGTCCGAAATATAATCATTTCTCTTTCTGTTCAAGTTTCGTGACGTCACAGTAAAAAATCACGAAAAATCAAATGCGCGTTTTAACAGTTCTATTATTCTCATTAATGTCCGCAAAGTGTCTTTTCTTACTAAATCGATAATGCTCTACAACTTTGTAAATCACTTTTTTTCTCTATCTCTTTCTGTTTTCGAGGTAGGAATGTTAACTTTGCAGCCTTCCACCAGGAGGCGCCATAGGCGGTTTCATTCAGTACCGCATAGCTACTTTACTATACCTAGACACCACTTTTATGAATATAGCAGCAGCCATTCCGAAGCTAAGAGGGTGGCAAGGGACTTTAGTGGGCATACTGTATAAATAGACTTGTGTGCTCCTATATGTTCACTTTGCAGCCACAACTACCCAGCGCAGACAACTGGTGTTTGTCTGGTAATAGCCTCGAGTGTCCCTTCGTGCACTATTGTGATGGTTTCATGTCGATAGTTGTGGGTGTGTGGGATATATGGTTGTTGAAAGTGGTCGACCTAGGGCATTTTCATATAGACGTGTGTGTCCCTATACTTTGCAGCCACAACTACCCAGCGAAGACCACTGGTATTTGTGTGAGGTAGTAGCCTCAACTCTTCCATCGTGCACTATGATGGTTGCATGTCGGTAGCTGTAGAGGTGTGGGAGGTATGGTGGTTGAAATTGTTCGACCTAGGCATTTTCATATTTCGACTAAAGTGTTCTAAAAAATGTTTGGAATCTTTTTCAACGGGGATTGATTGATTCATCTTAATATGGAATAATTAAGACATAGATAATTAAGTAAGATGATTTTCGCCCCCTAGCGGTGGAAACTGAAACTAAACGATATTGCAGCGCGTTTCGCTGTTAGGTATTCAAGTTATTTCATCATATTAATGTTGTACTATATGGTAGATGAACACATCCATTGTCAAAATTAAATTTTATATTTAGCGAGATATATGACGCTAAAATGTATGAAATTCCAGGTTTACCATAAAGTTTATGATATCATGCTTGCTGAATGTTTAAGATACTGGAATCTTTGCAGTTGATTATATCAATATACATGTTATATACAGATTATCTTATTTTAAATTAAATTATTTCTCTTTTATCTATAATAATTATGTTCACTGCAAAACATAATCATAGTTACGATCATCCTGAATCCTTCAGAGAAAAGTTTCATTAGTTTATAATTTTTTTTATTCAATTCATTATGCTATTTAATACATTCGGTTTAATTCTTTTAATCAGCGTGTTTTATAAAGACACAACATGGAACTGAAATTATTTTTTCCATACATAAACAAAGCAAAGCGGATGATCGATAAAAGCCATTCTCTGAAATTATATGTCATTCCCATCTGTTATTGAGTAGGATGTATGACAATAATCGCTACGGTGTGTGACCCAATTGATCATTATTTTCTCTTTATAGGATGAGATTAAACTCGTTGGCCTATGAATCCTCTCTATCATAAATTATTTAAAAAGAAACGGCCTATCCATTTGCCCGAATGAAATATTAAATATGGTTAGAAATAAATCTTTCAAAATATCGATTCTAATCATAGGAAAACTAGTTATCAATAACGGAAAAATATTAATTACGTTTACTGTTTACCCAATAATTTATATCTTGTGCTTAATAGTTTATACTGGTGAAAAATTTGGGAAACTTTTATTGCATTTTAAATAACTAAAATTCACATTTTTAAACAAATACATGTAAATTTTACTTTTTTTTTTTTACAATCTAACAATATTAAAAAAAATCATCTTCTAATAAGTGGAAAATTTGATAGTTCTTTTAATTAGAAATTTGTTTGATAATAAGGAAATGAATATATGCAGGGTTCAGAAGCCAATCTGTGTAACTCACAGATTATATTAAAAATGTGTTATGCTGTGCAAGCTTGTTGGTATAACCATAAACTTTAAGTTGTCTCTTCAAATTCGCCATTACATACAGAGAGTATATAGGGACACATTTTGATGGACACTTGCAAGTTATTTTATTTTTATCTATCCCATCTTTGTGAAGAACATTATCTAGAGTTAATTAATAATATGGTTTTTTTTTATATTAATAAATAAAATATTTCATTTCGGTAAAATAACACAACTGACTATTTGCTGAGTTCTCCATATGTGAATCACTTTACTGAAATTTATTATAAAGCAATCGAATTAGTAAAATGGGAATATTTAAAAAAAAATAGCTAGTTCGGACATATCTACAAATGAACAACTTTCATTAAAAAAATAATTAGCAAAATAGTTTCAGTAGAAACCTCAGGGTAGATGATTCATTTAATCAGTCATTTCATAAAATCATTTCATAAAATCGTTTCATAAATTCATTTCATTAGGATTTTATATATAGAGTAACTATATATAAATGCATCTATAAAAGAGCATGAAAGTTCATAAGATTTGATTTTATAGATGATTTTATCATTTGGCAACAAATCTCACTTCCTGAAGTTCGAATTACGCCAAGCTTTTTAGAAAACGGATTGCCCTCCCTATACTTTAATATTTGCTTTAAAAGATGAGCCATGTTTATAAAGCAATATATATTGTTCTAATTTTTTAAATAATGCTAATACGATTTTTCAGTTATTTTACATAAAACTGTAAAGAATTACTTGCTTTAAGATAATTGGAATGACACCCCAATGGATTAGTAATACACTTTTTACTGTGAATAAAAATTGAACTAGAAGTACACAGGAGGAATGGAAAGAGTTGGTTATAATTTAAAAAGTATTAGTGTTCCAAATCTGTGCTGGGTTTATTTAAAGTTGCTGATAAACTTTACTGTATACTTGGCTGAGATCAAGCTAGAACAGTACATCTAAATAAAATTATCGATGCTGTTTTTGTATATAAAATCCCTGTAAGAAAGAAAGGTTAAAGCAATACATAAAAGCTATTTATTTCAATTAGTTATTACGACATGGTAAATGCAGAAACTGCGTACAATTAAAAAAATATATTAAATTATTTTCTAATTGTAAAAATTTGTTTCGATCAAAAATCTTTACTCGCGAGCTGCCAAATTCTATATTAGGAGGTTTTATGAACTAAAAACCTATTTAGGACCAGTGGTTTAAATATCAGTCAGAGAGCATTTATTCATAAAAGACGGTAATAATTTTACAATCTACTTTTCTCCACAGTTGTTTGTGGCCTGTGCTTTGGGGTGGAATGATTAACACTAACTGTGGAAAAACATGTGCATGATAGAATTTAAAGTAGATTAAGGTCTTTGAAGAAGCAGTGAGACTCCTTGTCGATATTTAAAAATCCCGTGCTCAAAAAGTTAAACATTAGAATGTCATTGGTACAGTTTTATGTAAAATATCTGAAAAATCGCATTAGTATGATTTAAAAAATTAGAACAATATCTATTGATTTATCAACATTGCTCATCTTTTAAACAAAACATTTTAGGGTCATGTTAGAAACATTTTTTAGTCAGATAATATGCACTAAAAATTTCCTTCTCTCGCCAAGGCCCCTCCCTATACTTGCAAAATACCCATTTTAGTACCTAATGTGACATTATTTTAGGCAAAATAAAAAAATTATTTCTTTTAAATATGTGTTAAATACTTAAGACAATAAATGAAGAGAAATTAAAAGTTTTACTGAATAAACAATTTGAGGTTCGTACATTTATTTTAATGTTTATAATTCCGCAAAAACAATCGGTTTTTCAATATGAATCATAACAAATATAGTTCAGAAATTAATAAATATTAATTTTTAAAACTACCCTTGATTTAAATCAAAAGTACCTTTAAATTCAATTCGTAAGTTTAAATTTATTGTTTATTGAATTATCGAAATTGAGCTGAAAATATTACTAAAATCAAACACATTTGTTTCGTAATTGTTTATATATTCTCTAAGATACCTCTATTTTTAATATTGCAACATTTAAATTTCCATACCATGTGAAGATCATACGCAGAATTATAACAAAATATCTTACATTGTTTTTTAATTACTTTTGTTTTTACGCGAGACTTGAAAGCCGTGACTTTTTTTTAACGTTTATTTTACTTGAAAAGAAAATATTACAATGAACGTATGTAATTTATTATGGTTAGACTCTTAATTTATTTAATTAAGAATAATGTATATATTTTTAAGTTTATTTTAATATTCTTATTTAAATTTTATAAGTTTAATTATGAATAATAAAAAGTTATTCTTAATTTAATAAATTTAATTATGAATAATAATATGTTTATTCTTATTTAAATTTTACAAGTTTTCTTAACGTTAATTTTTATTATTCTTATTTAAATTTTATTTAAATTACAAGAAGAATTTTATTTAAAGAATATTCAAATTTCGAGGAAGTCTCTTTTCAAATTTGATTTTAATAGTAATTTCCTGAACTAAAAAGAAGAAGAAATGCAAAAATATATTGTTTATGTCAATGATGTAGAACATTTTTAAGTATACTACGGAATCTAACAGGGTTTCCCGGATTACAGAATACAGGTGAAAACGATTTTTTTTTTTTTTTGAAAACCTAATACATTTTTTACATTTAATATATTTTTTTAGATTCTCCACTAACAACACCATAAATTATTTTTATATGAAAAATATCAGATATGTAATTTATTGGATGAAAATATTCTATTTAAATAAAGTTTTGAAATTCACTAGTTATATTTCCGTATTAACCGCATGAGAGTGGTTAAAAACCGTAGAAATCGCCAAAGATTTCACTCCTTACAGCAGCCTTTTCTATTCTAATTATTTTAGTAGTTTAAATGCGTAGTTCCATTACATATTTGTTAAATTGTATTTTATTCATATTATTTTATTGTTTTATATATTTATTCATGAAGTTTTAATTTGGTTACGGAATGTTACACGGAAACTAATAAATGCTGAATTATTTACATTGTTTTGAGTTCAAACATGTTAATCTCCGTTAATCGGGTTGAGCGTTTCTGTTTAAAATAGCATTTAAAAAATATATACTTTAAAATTATTTTAAAAACCATAAAATATCAGTAAATTGAGATATTGTTTTCAAACAAATTCTATTTGAAAGACATTTTTGTTTAAATTGCGTAATGTTTAAAAAAAAAATATTGCAGTAAAAGAGAACATTTTTGGTCAGGTGATGCCACCACCAGTATGACGTCATCTTTACTCATGGTCATATTTACTCATGAACATGTTTTTGCTTTATAATATAAATGTATTAAAATAAATCGCATAGGTATTCTATTTCTATTTACTAACGTTTTGCAAGAAATAAATATTTTATTTAAATTTAATATTAATACTAAAATTAAGTCATAGTATCACAATACGATCTCATAACAAAGGTATTCATCCTGTTTTTAAAAAATTATTATTATTTATGTTACCTTCACTGTCATTTGGACAGCTTGCATATCAACCTCCATATTTTTAATATATTTCTGATATAATGACACACTTTTTCTAGTCTTTATAATCTAATAAGTGCGCACGCATTTTCTAATCTTTTTGAATGCAAAAGATAAATTCAAAACTCAAAATGTTATTATTATTGTACGATAGTATTATTTTTATAGGCTAATTATTAATGAATGATATGTGTATGAGGTATTAAAGAAATGAATATTTACGATTACGACTCTTCTTGTCATAATCTATGTTTTGTTACGTTTGGCTCAATTTTGGAACGATTGAATATCTTGTTGAAATTCCTTATTCGTTCTTCTTATTTTGGTATTTTTTATTGGTACTATTTTAAAGTGATATCTGGCTCTTCAAAATATACTTGATATATTAATTAACATAATCATTATTAGTATTATATGCATTAAAAGTTTTATATGAAAGTCCCTGTAACATTAATAAGTAGGATTTTATCTAAAACAAGAAAGCATTTTCTTGCGGATCAATGCTTTTTTATCAAGCCATAGAAATTTTTCGAAAAAATATTTTTTTTAAGTTAATGGTTATTCCATTACTTTTTAACACCGTATAAATCTAGGGAAGACAGTGAACAATATATTTGGACTAAAATATAGAGCGATTATCAAATAAATAACAGTATAAGTGCATTAAATTCGTTCCTTCACTAAATTTATTGTAATTAAATATTTACTTATGCATTATTTGCGTATTACACAAACACAAATTCACCCTTCACTCTCAAAATTAATTTCCACATGTCTTAAGATATTGTCTGGATCAAGTTGACGATAAATTCTCACATTCCTTGGAACAGGTTCATGAGTTCAAGGATATTTATTCAGTAACCCATATGGGAAATCCAAATTTAAAGCAAGCATTATTTTTCTTCTTTAAATCTAAAAGCTTTTAATTAAAGAGAGTTTACTTAAATGTATGGTATGAGACTTAGAGCTAGGATTCAAAACTAAATGTTTGAATATTCAAAGACGCAATTTAATGTAATCACCGCAGTTTAGATTATTAGGGTTATTTGGAAGGTGTAAAGTTCTCCTCCTCATATTTTAAAGACGAAGAATGCGTTAAATTTACTTCAAATGATGTAATTCTTAAAATATACTTCGAGGGAGAGTGTTCTAGGAATAAATGGCATCTTATTTCAAATCCATTTTCAAATATCTGCATTCTAAACCAGTTTTGTTTAGGAACGCGGATGGATTTCGAAATACGAAGATTATGAATAAAGCTTGATTAAGAAACACTCATTAAAATTATTTTCCGTTTCTAATAGCCGTTCTTCATCAGAGAATTCTTTAGATTTCTTCCGAGAAGTCTAAATTTAAATGTTCTAATATCTACTGAAATTTACACCTTTTAAAAAAGATTTCACTTTATAAATTTTTTTTTTATTATTTTTGGTAAAAAAACGGGTAATATTTATTTGCAAAATTAAATATTAAAAAAAAAATTGCTACTTTGTTAAATATCACCAGTATATTTTATTTACATTCTAATAGCCACCGTTGTGTTTTAGAAACTTATATTTTAAAAAATGATGAAGAATTATATTTCATGATATTCAGTTTAAAAAAAGTAATAACAGTAACAGAGTGGTTGCTTACTTTTTGAGACTTTTTAATCATAAAAGGAGGAATGCATTCCGTACATTATGCAGAAAACTGTATTTTCCAACTTGCACTACTTAAAATATCATAACCTGTTTTAAACATGATCAATGTTTGTATGTATCGGTGGAAGATGGTGATTAAATGATTAGTTTTATTTTTAAAAAATCATAACGTATAATAATGTTGATAAGAAATGATTTTCCGTAATTCTTTAAAATTGCATTTTCCAGGTTGGAAAAATAGATCATAAAAATAAAAATTTATTTTAAAAAAATCATACACATATTTTTCTTCGCATTTTAGTCATTAATATGTTTGAACTAAATGCGAGATATAGAAAACAATTAAAATTACCTGAATATGCATTTGGACTGTAAAGGCTTACTATAACTAAAATATAACAGAAAACTTTAATTTTAACTGCAATATTTATTCTAAAATAAATAATTTGATAGTTCAAATAAAATAAATAAAGCGTCAATAAAAATCCCACAAATTTTATTGGTGGTAAAATTTTTGAGAGAAAAGTAAGTTTTCTATGTGAATTTATTTTTTCAATTAGCATTTCTTATTTTCAGTTTTCATTTTTAATAACATCTGTGTTCATCTGTGTGTTGTTAAATTGGTAGTGAAGAGACAGAAAGAAGTAAGAGGGGATAATATAAGGAGCTTGTAAAAACAAGAAAAAATTGAAAACTACACCTTACTGTCTCAGTAGCTCAACGTACAATAACTTGTCTTCGAAATGTTTATAAATATATATATATATATATATATATATACCTATTCCACTTGTTATATGCTTTTGAACATTCTGTACTATATTGTACCAAATTTTAATTCCGTTGCTCTGCAACTATAAGAAGGTAAAATATTTCATTTTGACCTTGTGCTTTTTGAAGATACAGGTCCATTGAACCAGATTACTATTTCATGATTCGCATAAAGCACAACATTATGGTAAAATGTTTCAACATTTTATAATTGCAGCTACTGCAATATCAAAATTTCGTCTAACCTCGTACTAAATGTTTAAGAGGGTCATAACTATAAGAAGGTCAAATATTTTGCCTTGACCTTGTACTTTTTTGAAATTACAGGTCCATTGAACCATATATATATATATATATATATATATGGTTCAATAGAGTACTATTTCGCAATATCAGAATTTCGTCCAACCTCGTACTAAATTTTTAAGAAGGTAGGAGTTGTTTGTTGGTGGATTTTGTGAACAGAAAACATTTGAATTCTAGGTTTCATGATTTATGCTCAAATGAGTCACTCCGCCTCGCACTTTTTTAACAACTTATTCTCGCTAAATAAATCTCAGTTTTTTGACATCTTACTGTTAACCCTTGTTTTCTTTGTATTCAAAAATATTTATGTTAATAGAATAGCTTATGAATAAATCACTAATAAATTATAGAATATTGCTAAATAACTTTCCCCATAATCAAAATAGCGTTCCATGATATTTAACACTTCAACTTTATTTGCTGATCTGTTGGTAAAATAAAAGTATTTCTTCTATGAGAATCATCTGTTAAAGTATTTTCTATTCTTTTTTTACCATCCTATGATTAATTCTCTCTATATATAGAAATATATTAATCTTTAATAAATTTCGAAAATATTATCCATATATTAGGCCATCGTCGGCAGTAAAATTGACCCTATAACAAACATTAACAGAATATTACAATATGAAAAAAATATTCGCATTAAACGGAATAAATACCATGTTACGAAATAACAATAAAGGATGAAAAAACCAATACACAAAAAATAATTCACTAGCAAAATAAACAAGAGATAATTAAAGATTAAAATGTGGATAACATATCTTTAAACAATGGAATTTAACAGCTGTATATTCGCCTAAATTGTGATTAATACCTGTTATTGATGAAAATAATACTTCTAAAAGTATTAATCCTACAAATGATTAACTTAATTGGCCGCCAGAGCTGTAATTTAGACTTGGAAAAATGCCAGAAAGTATCATACATTTTATCATCTTCAATAATCATGACAAAGAAAAGTATCATTTAGGTTGATATAAATGCTTAGTTTGATATAAATTGTTTATAAAAAAAAAAAAATTGTGCGATGTCGGCCATTATAAGGGGATATTTACAGAAAGTCTTCATAATAATTTCTCTTGCCTTTTCCATTCAAATCTAGTGATAAATACCACATGGAATTCGGATATCTTTGTAAGTCATTAATTATAAATGTGAGAGTTTTAAAGATATACCACATGCAAAATGAGGGCACAATTAATAGTTTAAAAATAACGTTTAAATAATTTGGGGAAATAGTTTAATTATTCATATAAATTTCACCATATCGCAATAAATTGAAGGTATAATTAAGATTAGTAATAATTTAGTTTTTATTAGTAACGAATAAGGAAACTCAAATGCTTTATCTCTTATAATTTCATTTAAATTCAGTTTTTCGATTCCATTATTTTCAAATGGAAATAAATGTAAATCACAATTCAAAATATAAAAAGTTGTTTTATTCGAAATTATGGCTAAATTAATAATTATATATTAACGATAATGAATAACAAAAATTGTTATCCTGTATTGACCACAATTGATTGGTATGATGTTTTTTAATTTAATCGAATATTTTATGTAAAAGAGAAGGGAATCTATAACTATGTTATTGTTATAACTGATATCGTTTGTGACTGAAAACGCAATTTCAGATAAAGTATTATTATTTATGACTGATTTTTTAAAATTCAGATATTGATAGTGTTAATTTCTGATGCATTTGCCTTTAAGTTTGGTACGCGGACCAAAAATCTTAAATTTGGGTAAGCTCGCCATTCTTGTTCATCTCGTATACTGAACTATTAGGATGTCCATGTCTATAAAATCAGAAAGGTTATATATGTTGTGTTAATGTAGTTTAAGAAAATATTCAACAAAAGTATGGAGAATATAAATGATTATGAATTTATTTTAAATTTAAATATAAAAAAATATATTTATATACTTATCTAAGTTATTTTTAGATTCTTAACTTTATCTTAACCTCGACGGAGTACTGAGTACACCACTTAATAATAATAAAAAAAAGTTGCAAATTTCAAATTAATTACGGGATTAATAAATGAGCTTCATTTACCTTCTTTCTAAAAACCCTTCAATGTTCAATCAGTGCTTAAAATTGAAGTTCACAATTTTTCCTGCTTTCTTTTATTATAAGTCACCGCTGGCATCACCGCCCGTGTATTTGTGTTATATATTCTAGTTTCTTTCTCAATTAAATATTTTTAATGGTATGATTATTACGTTTATACTATTGCTAGACATTATATGTTATTCTGCTTTAGAATTAAAAATTGGTTTTTAGACTTTAAATGGCTTTGAAGCAAGGAGTACGCCGATAACCCGTGTTTTTAAGTTACTACAAACTATCCGTGTTATATTAATTCTAATTAAATTAGTCTTTTTTAAAAGAATTTGATGTTTATTGTTTTTATACTACTAATGAACATTCCATTAAACAAGGATATCATTAATAATATATTAATTATTATATTAGTTTTAATACTTTTAAATTTATTTTCACTGTTGAAAACTGTTTATAATACATTGTTTGTTTTACATACAGCTAGATGTTATTTTTAAATAGGTAAATTACTACAAACTATCCTTGTTATATTAATTCTAATTAAATTATTATTTTTTAAAGAATTTGATTTTTATTGCTTTTATACTTCTACTGAACATTGCATTAAACAAGGATATCATTAAAATTTGCTATGTAGGCTTAAAAATGCCTTGGCAAATATAGTTCGCCACCCGTGTTTTTATGTCAACACAAACCTTCCGTGTTTTTAAATGCATATATGCTTCTTCATACCTATTTAAAAATAACATTTAGCTGTATGTAAAACAAACAATGTATTATGAACAGTTTTCTACAGTGAAAATAAATTTAAAAGTATTAAAACTAATATAATAATTATTTTAAATTATAGTAATAGTTTTAAAATTTAATGTTTTCTTGATAATATATAAAAAATATTTTTAACTGTCTGCTTAGTTTAGTGAAAAATTAGTAAATTTCACATTTATTGTATGAATTTATAAAACACTACTGTAGTCATTTTTTTTGTAATTTGTTTTAAATACTTTTCACCACTGTAAAATAATACACAATTATTAGGCTTTGATTTACTTATTTTTAAGCCACAAAATATGTTTGCAACATTACATTTTGTTTATTACATTTATTTAAATGAGGTTAAGGAAAAAAAGCTAATGATACTCACACAAATTCTTATATCCCATTTGAAAGTAGCATATATTTGAATTAAGATGAATATGTATAAAAACTTATAAACTCTAGAAAAAAAGTTAAACTTGTACAGAATAATCGGAGTTTATAAATCTGGCAAGACAAATTAAAATGAAAACGAGTAAGCATATTTTTTAGATAAGAGAAACGAATTTTTAAGCTATTCACAAGTAACTGCGATCAGTCTCTTTATTATGTAGGCAGCTGTACAGACAATTCTAGTGGACAAAATTATTGAATTCTGAGGGACCACTAAACTTTAATCGATATTTCAGAAAATGCATATTTACTAGTTTGATAAGCACTATTTGAAAGAGAATTAAAATGGAAATTATTTAAATTTATGTTCAAAATACAACACGTAGTTGATATTTTGTTTGTCCTACTTATGACGGTATGTTATTTCCAACAGTTATGATAATTGATAACAAAAAATATTAAAGGCCGAGAAACATACTTTATTCGTTTTATACACAATCATTCGTTCTTATTATGTTAATTAGTGAAATTTTAATTTATCAGAATACTATTTTTGATTCGCATTAATGGAATTAATAGTTTATAAAAATTTCAAGAATACCATGAAATTAAATAGAATACATGCACTTGAATGTGTGAATCAACAGCTGTTGTTATATCACTATCAACCTAAAAAAAGAACCAGACTTTAGACTGATAACTTGCTAGTTTTTGAAAACTGCAGAGGGAAAGATATGACTTCTTTTTTTCAATCATGGGTCCGAATAATTTTCATCTTCAATACATTTTAAGGATTCGAAGTTTAAGGTAAGTTGTTTGATTATCATATTTACATTGTATTGAATGCAGAGCTGAAGTTAAATCTGTAAAAATAGTATTTTTTATTCAATCTATTTTTAAATAATAAAATTTCAGAGAACAAATTGAGTTAAAACTTTCACCTTTTGGACATATATACAGTGTGATTCATAAATATCGAAACAATAGGCTATCTTCTTAAATATTGCCCATAGACACATACTCCCAATTGCAAAGTTTCATAAAAAGGGTGCGAAATTTGATGGGATAAGTTGCAAATCCATGGGGGGGGGGGGTTCTATTTGAGAAAATACAAAAATTAAATTTTTATATGGTCCCCATAGGATAAAATTTCCAATCAGGAAATTTTTCCCTATCCATTCCTGAATTAAACAAAAAAATCCATCTTCATATCTACAAAATTCACAGAGATATTAAAATCCAAACTTCGTGACTTACTCCACTTAAGAATACCTCTGAGCGACGCGAATCAGTTCATTTGAAAGTAGGGATCGACCATAAACTTACACATTATTAAAAGTCGATATAAGACAATGCCTTTACTTTTAGAAATAA
Source organism: Maratus michaelseni (assembly GCA_963931845.1). Taxonomy (NCBI): domain Eukaryota; kingdom Metazoa; phylum Arthropoda; class Arachnida; order Araneae; family Salticidae; genus Maratus; species Maratus michaelseni. The sequence goes on along the minus strand of OZ007590.1, from coordinate 228,411,431 downwards.
AATAACAGCGTGTAGATTTTTGCGTTAAACTTGCTTAAGAAATAAGCTAGAGGTCTGCATGGGCCAAGCCCGTAACCGGCACTGTACGCTTCCTTGTTGTTCTTAGGACGTGTCGGGCAGGCAATAAGTTTTGTAAAAATAGTAATTTGCGATAATGAAACTTCTGTTAACGGAATCATTGGAAATATATTTTAATAAATCACACAGAAATATTTTCAAAAATCTACTTTTTGTTATACTGCTTCAAAAGTTATGATGTTTTTAAACCTATTTTTCATTTATTCCAAACGCCATTGTGTTTTTTTTTTTTTAAATTATTCGAATGTAATAGTCTAAGAGTATAAATAATCATTAACGTTGCTATTGCGTATTTTTTGAATGGATGCCAAGCTCCCACTAATCTTCCGTTATACGTGTGTTTATTAGACCCAGGTTTAATATGTTCGAACTAGAAACTATTTTAAGAAATTCAATTGAATAAATTTGACTTAAAACATATAAATTAAATATGTCAAATATTCATTAAATAAATTTTCTGGTTTTAAAGTGGTTAACTGGATCAAATTAATCTACAATTTACGGAGGATTAGTGGGAGGTTTGGCAGCTATGTGTTTGTCATGTGAACACATAGTAATCTAAAATATACTGTAAAATTTTCTTATAATTATGTATGTAGTATTCTTTAAGATAATCTTAATTTTATCTTAAGAAAAATGGGAATATTTTGTACAAATTTCGGCCTGTGCAGAAATCTGAAATATGCACAGACACCTGTCTAGATAATGAATTAAATAAAATTAACTGCATCGCCCATGAAAATATTTTTCTTCAGCATCATATCAATAAACCTATCTATGACCTGAAATATAAAGGACAAAAAAATGTATACGTCCAATAAACTTAAATTTTGTAACTTTGGCTGTATACCAGATTCGTATGAGAGAATAGGGTATGCGTTAAACAAATTTAATGTCTGTACCTGAGAGCCAAACTATCGAAAGTCACATTTCCCTTATTTTTAATGAGAAGAAAAGGAAAGAAGACAACTGTGTTAGACAATATGTGACTTACAATGTTATAAAACAGAATATTTCTTAAATAACTTATGATAGAAGTATAGCAATAGTTTGGCTCGAAATAGAACAGTTCCTTTGGTATTAAAAGCTGATAACATAAAATTTGTCATTTTTGGACCCGATAGTTTTGTTCTCAGGTGCATATATTAATCTTGTGGCTAAAACAACAGCATTTTAATTTGTGTCTGATCCCTTGAAACCTCACGAATTATTAAGTGTTTTCTGTTTAATTCAGAAATGAATAAAGAAAAATTTCCTAATTGGAAATTTTGTCTGACGGGGGCCGAATAGAAATTTAATTTTTGTATTTTCTCAAATAGACCCCCATGGAGTTGCAACTTATCTCATCAAATTTTGCACCTTTTTTCTATGAAACTTTGCAATTGGAAGTATGTGCCCAGGGGCAATATTTAAGGAGATAGCCTATTGTTTTGTCATTTATGAGTAGCACTGTATATCACCACAGTGGAGGAATATTTTTTCACCCCATATCTTACAATTTAATTAAATTTCTAGTAAATTTCTATAAAACTTTATTTGCTCAAGTTCTGCAAATATTTTTCTTTAAAATATTATTTATTTACAATACATAGTATTATTTCCGATATAACAATTAAAATTTTTTTCTAAAAATTGTTCTTTTGTTTAATAAGTCTATATCACCACGTATCCTTTTCTGTGTAATGTATGCATGTATCTTAGTTGTTTGGGAATATCATGTCCTTTATGATAAAACGTTTGTTGACTATTAACATATATATACAAATATACCTATCTTCCTAATGCCTATATTCACTATATATATATATCCCAAAATAACATTTCAAAGGAATTGCTGAGCACATTCTAAAAACAAGGAAAAGTAGAGCTAAAACCGGGTTTATTAGTTTTGACATAAACTTAGTAGCCCTCTAGCAAGTAACAATTGAAATACTTAGCTCGAAGCAAGACGAAGAAACGGCCTTTACGGTATCTCCAAAATGACATTTGTGTACATACTGTGTCGGAAAGTTTATTATATACATACTCCGTTTCAAAATATATGAACATCCAGTAATTTTGAGATATCATGGTAAGCATTCATGAATAATTATCACAAAACGCTCTTCTGAAAACAAGTACATTAATCGTACGTAATACATAACGACAAAATGAAATTAAAACTTTTAATTCATTAGAAATATAAATTTTCCAAAAAAAATGGTGTTGCAAATTGATATGAACACTGACCGAAATTAACATTAAATTGGCCTCTAAATTGTACGGATGTTTGGAATGCCACTTCGAGAAAAAGAAACCGAAATATAAAATTTGTTTAGCATATAAAAAAACTTCGCAGGCTGCGAAATTTTCACACGTGTCTGCAAAGTGATTTTTAAGACCAAAGTGCCATAAAAGTGCTTTAAGCGTGTATGAGAAATAAAAAAAATGCGCCCTTTAAGGATCAAGGACTTGCGGCAAGGGCTAATGCAAAACACATTGAAAAGATCTCCAGGTGTAATATGGAATTTCCTTGTATTACTTGAGTTTTATGGGACAAAGGAATCTCTAGGACGTCTACCAAAGCTGTCCAAAAGGGTAAAAATGGACATTATAAAGAGACTGAGCAATGGAAAAACATCCTTGAAAGAACTGACAAGAGATAGCGGTGTCATAAATTACTTTGTCAAGAGTAGCCAACAGTCTAAGACACTAAAGTACAAGAAAAGAAAATCCCAACCACATATGAATAAACAGCAACAGCAAAATTCCCTGGATTGGGCGTAAGATCAAATGTCCTGGAAGTTTGAATACAAAACAGTAATATTATATGATGAACAAATATTCAATTAGGATGGTCTTGTTTATTAATCATAGTCTTGATTGTTGATCATTTATTGGCATGATTTGCTTAAGGTTCCTAAAATGTTTTCAACACGACAGCAGAATGCAAGCTCTCTCATTGTTTCGGCTGTATTTGGATTTGTAGATGTGTTCAACGTTTTGTTTCCCTCTGGCCGAAACTACTTGACAATATCTTGTTTCCTATTGCTGAGGGAAATAGTGGACATTTCTGGTTGTTCCAGCAGAACAATGCATCCATTCACACGGCAAATAGCATTTGGCAATATTTTCTAAATAATAGTGGCCTTGTGATGAAATGGTCATGTGTTTCTCTTGATTTAAACCCAATAGAAAACGTTTGGGGTCTTCAGACTAGAGCAGTTCATTCAAAGGAAAAAAATATACCTCAATTTCATATTTAAAAGTTGCTATCATTTCCCACGGATAAAAACTCGATCAAAGTACATTAAGAGAAATGATCCGCTACATGCGAAATCGTATTTTTACATTAATTAAAAAATCTGGTAAGTACGCTGACTACACACGTGAATTTTTGGTCAGTGTTAATATCATTATGCAACACCTCAAAATTGAGAAATACAGTTTTCCAATGTTATTTTGATATAAAACATAAATATTGCTTTATCTCTAACATTCCTGAGTCTTAAGTATCTATTGTAAAATATTTCCTTTTTTATGCTGGAAAAACTGGGTGTTCATATTATTTTGAAACGCAGTGTATATATATATATATATATATATATATATATATATATATATATATATATATATAATATTTGCTAGTTTCCAAAAATCTTAAATATGAACACACTTAAAGTTATTTAAAATTTTTATATTACTATGCGTGACAATTTCAGTTAGGATTTAAGTTAAAAAAATTTAAATTACAAAACAGTTTAAATTATGTCAAATTTATGTTACACTCTTATTTCAAACTTACCTTTTTAACTATAAAGAGAAATTTATTTAGAGGTATTATTTAGATGATTATTAGGTTATTATAAATGAAAAATTGCTAAAGTCAAGTAATTTATGCGATTAAACGTATTTATACTTTTCTTGACAATTTATATTTTAAAGAATAACTAAAAATGATTATTTAAAATACAAAACATAAACTATAAAAACGTTTTGTACATTTAGTATTTCCAAATTATTCTAAAATACTCCAAAAATATCAGATAAAGTGTATTATTTTGTTTATTTAAAATATATTCCAATGAAAATATACAAAGCTTATATACTGCTACCTAAAAAAAATATTTATGACTTATTTTTAAAAACATTCTTCATATATCCCTATGAAATTTGAAAATTTACACATGCAAAGCAATGTAATCCATTTTGTCTTTGTATACAATACATTTATTTCGAGAAATACTAGTTTCTATTGAATATATACGTTATGCAGCAATTTTTATGGGCATGTGAATTGAAAATCTAACATTTGTCTTGTTTTATTTAAATGTTGCTTTAAAAAACTGCATGAATAAAATCGCTTTTTATGGGTGTTCGTATTTTTTATATGTTGCTTGTAAGAATTGTCTTTCGATGTATTTATTGTGGGACAGTATGTTATTGATTTGTAATTAATATTCATAAAAACATTTATTTTATTGCTATTAATAAATCTTTTCAGATTTTAGTTATATGTAGGATGTAAATACAATATTGGAAGTAAAAAAGGAAATAAATGATAATCGCTAAGAGAGTTAGATAAAATTGAAATTTCGTACCAATTTTAAAATATATAAAATGGAATTCATATTTAATGGCAAATTGCTAAAGTCAAGCATTTTATGCATTTGAGCTTCATAAATAAAGTAACTACAGATCTTTTGCGGAAAAATTCCATTTTACGTTCATATAATCTTTTTGAGGAATATCCTGATTTCTCCTCCAATTGTAATTCTAATACGTTTCTAGAAAGAGGCTTATGAATTAGATTATTAGAGTAACTCCAAGAGACAGAACATTGAAAAGTAAAAATGCTAATTTGATTGCATTTCCTTTTAAAGAAGCTTTCATTATTTTCAGAATACATGGATGTAAGTTTCGTTAAAATAGTTTATATACCCGAATTCAGCAAAGTCTGTAGGGGAAAAGTTGTAGTTTATTTTATAGATTTGTACATCATTCACTTTATTTTTCTATTTCTGATCTTTTCGTAAATGAGTGGTAGATAAATTGGATTTGTGATTTCATGCTTTTGTTATGTGCTGTTCAAATTTATTAGTTTTCTTTTCTTATAAAACTAAAACATTTTTTATAAAGGAATGGCTATAAAATTCTCGTCAGGTAGTACACAAAAAAGGTTTTTACGTAAAATGACATTTTAGCTTATTGCGATCACCATTTTGTGTGTATAACGTTTTTAACACTTTCCAACCTAGTTGAAAAGTGTTTATGACTTCGGTTTTTCTGCCGTATGGCCATCTGTCCGTGCTCTAACTCCCGTAAATATGCTCGGATTGCTCTGAAATTTTTATATGTTATTGTCGTTATCTATAGCATGTTCCCTATTTCAACTGAAGTGTGTAGCACTTATAGTTTTTTTACAGGGACAGTCAAAAGTTTTCCGTTACATTACAGTCAATGGGGAATAATCGATTCAAGTGCATTTTTATGACGCTACATCACTTAAAACATAATAAAATTGATATATAATTATGAAGCGCATTAAAACATGCTTTTTGTAGAATATGGGGTGCTAAGCATTTATTATTCATTTACAGGGTCAAACAAAAGAACTATGTTACACATCGTCCTATGCGGAAAAATCGTCTGCAGTGTAATTTAGTGATATTTCACTATTTCAAACATAATGAAAATTATATGCATTACTGAGGTGTACTATAAATTTCTCTCTTGTGTGCATTGCGTTTATTTACAGTGACACACAAAAGATATTGGTTACAGTACATGTGAGATAATTACAGTCTATGTGTGATCAGTGCGTTTTCAACTTTGGTTTGCGTTTTTAAGTTTAACAATTTTTTTTCATAACACGTGTGTGTTTATAAACTCGGTTCAACGTATACAGGGAACCGACTATTGGAGTGAATTGCTTAAGGGTAGTTTTTAATTGTGTTTACGCATTTGCAAGCTGAACTATATTTAGTAGACTAATAGAAGTTTGTGGAATATGAATAAATTCATATACAGGGCTACGCAAAAAATATACATTGTCGTTTACGTTTGGTGTTGCGAGTGAATTTTAAGTTGCCTTTTAGCTTAATAGGTGGTGTGTACAAAAATCTTAAGATAATATACAGGGCTGTACAAAAGATTTCCAGTGAATTTCCATCGAAGGTAATTTCGAAAACTATATGTTTCAATGTGTTATATGTTTTCTAAACTGTTTACTTATTTATCTTCTTTCACCTTATTTAACGTTGAAGTTTCATTACAGTTTTCTGGCTGTGTTGGAAAGTGTTTCATAATCTATGCCTGATGCATGATTTTTCGTTCTTGTTTATTAAAGAAACAATTTTCTAAGTATATGTCTGCCTCATAAACATTTGTACTGTTGTATTTGTAATAAAACACGAAGGTCATACAGAAAGTAAGTTTCAATTTATTCTGCAGTTTCTCAGAAACTGCAAGAATGTACTTATATGCATTGTAGAGACAGACACCAGTGTTAAAGAAAACAGGAGACTATACACGGTGAGGTGATTTGTGAAATTCGAAATACCGCCTGTTAAATGCGTTCAGTCAGGCAGTTTTTAAATGCAGGGAATTCTCAGATATTGAAATCCATTATCAAATTGGTGAAGTGTACAATAAATAGCTAATCTATGATGCATTGGGACGGGAATGGATGAGGAAATTTAATGGATATCGAGACAGCATGCATGATCAGGAACGTAGTGATTGGATCATCTCTTGTGACACACGAAAACATTTATTCAACCTCTTCCACCCCCTTGTAACAAATGCCTCGCCTTCTCTGATTTTAATTTTTTTTTGCATCTAAAAGCCAAAGATTCCCGGAGGTTGTTCCAGTCATATAGTATCTATGACATTATTATCATTATCGTTCTTCGACATAAGAATAAAATAATATGATACCTGGATTAATTTTGACAGAATTATTCAAATAATAAAGATTATAAATACATACATAGCTATCAACAAATTAAAAGTTTTATTTCTGGCTTCGTTCAACATAAAGTGAAATTATGATGTACTGGAAATTTTCATTGGCTCATCAATGTTTAAAATTATCAGTTAATGAGTTGATTGCTTTATTGGTTATTAGTTAACTAGTACTTTGACTCTACTTAACAATAACTTCATTTTAGATTTCATACTCATTTTCAATTGATTTAATATATATGTTTGAGATATAACTAGCTGAAATATTCTTCTCGGGCTTTATAAAATAAAAATAAAAAAGTCATTAAAAATATATTAACCAAAAAAAAAATAAATAAATAAATAAATAAACAAACTTTGTGATTAAAAAAAAAGTTGAACTTGACTTTTGAAAAGCATTTCTTAGTTATTTATTGGGTAAAATTGAAAAACCCCATTTAGTATCAAAAAGTAATCCTCTTAAATTTAAGTGGTAAAGCATCAAATGTAAACTTTAAAGGTTACCGCAGTAATCATTACCTGAGGCTTTTATGTTAATTAATGTCTGTGTCTTTCCTAATGGAAACATTTGCTTTTAATTCTTTTTTATAAAAAATATAAAGAATTATTTCTAATAGAAAGATTTTTTACAAGAATTAAAACATGCGTAACATAAACATGTGACTTGCGAATAAATTTTAAAAACACTAATCTGATTCCCCTGAAAACAAAGAGTCCCATTTCTAAAGAAAATAAATTGGCGTTTTCAAATTACAAATACTTTTTCTAAATTTAAATATTTTTAGGTGCGTTCGCAATTATATAAATACGTTGCACCTATAGTCGTCGTTTGGTCCGTCCGTCTGTTCGCATATAACAGCGCAAAAATTACCTAACCGAATGGTTTGAAATGTAATATATATAACGGTTGCAGAATTTTGTCGAGACATTTCAAATTGTATGAAAATCGAATCAAAACTTAAAAATATATTAATAAAAGTTTTCTTTATTCTATTAAATCCTATCATGCGTAATCTATATAATAAAAGCGGATATCATGTGACTGAGGAAAACAAATACGGGCTAACCACATCTTTTTTCATATGCCAAGCGGCCATTTTTATTCAAAGTTATTTTTTCGAATAAGATTGCATAAATGTTACATTTTTAGAAAGATCGTCCAAAAAATTATTTGCTTGAGAGATGAATTACATTAAAAAAATGTATAGATTCTGATATAACTTCAGTGAAAATTAGGTTAACAGCCGAATATCTCAATCTATTAAAGTAAATAAATAAAATATTCATTCATCGTGAGACATAGAAATATTAACCATGGAGGTAATCATTCGCAAAGCAAGATCTCCGTGGTGAATTTACGGAGCTGTCTGGAGGCGAAAAAAAAATTATAGCATCTGTAAACAGGGCATACGTAATAAGAAAACAAGAACGAAAAATCATGCGCCAAGCATAGATTATGTAGCACTTTCCAACGCTTCCAAAATAATTTTACAAAACATACCGTTTAATAAGCTAAAAGATAACATCTAAGTAAACAATGTGGAAAACGCATAACATATTTAAAAACATAATTTCAGGAATTTCGAACAGATACAATATTCGGAAAAGTATCCGAGTACTTTTATTCAACTCTGTATATGATCTATAGATTTGTATATATAATATATAGGATGATAAATTTTAGTTTAGTTAGGAAACGCGTAGCACAGTTTAAAATTCTCTTTCTGTAGTTTCTGTCAATAAACGGAAATGTGTTCTCGAACTTTTGTGCTACCCTGTATATGAAATACAGAATTTATACACACCCAGTAATAGACAAAAAGTGAGTTCAATTGAAAATCGCGTTCAGCAACTTAAAACGCCAGGAATTATTGTTAACAGACAGTAGAGAATTCTTTTGTATGTCCCTGTAAATGAACGATGACTGCTATACACACACTATTCTGTAGTAAGCCTCTTGTAATGAACCTTAGTAATATATATAAATTTCAATGCGTTTAAAATAGTGAAACATTATTTAAATAAACCGCAGACGATTTTTCTCCATAGACGTAATGTAACGGAATTCTTTTGACTGTCCCTGTATAGTAACTATCAGTGGTATGCACACCCTATTCCATATTAAGCTTCTTCTAATGCACCTTAGTGATATATATAAATTTCAATGCGTTTAAAATAGTGAAACATTATTTAAATAAACCGCAAATAATTTTTCCCCCATAGACCGCAATGTAACGGAATTCTTTTGAGTGTCCTTGTAAAAAAACTATAAGCGCTACACACTTCCGTTGAAATAGGGAACATGCTATAGATAACGACAATAACATATAAAAATTGCAGAGCAATCCGAGCATATTTACGGGAGTTAGAGCACGGCCAGACGGCCATACGGCCAGACAAACCGAAGTCATAAGCACTTTTCAACTAGGTTGGAAATTGCTAAAAAGGCATCCTCATTTCGTCCATATATATATATATGAACGCAATTATACGAATTATACAGGGTGATTCATAAAAGATGGGCAGAACTTTAAGGGGTTATAGTACACTTAAAGACAAATAATATTAAATAGGAGACTAAGGGTCCCAGACGTATTCCCAAGGAGATAGGGGGCATTAAAGTTTAGGGTCCGAAATTTCAAATGATTATAAAACATGGAAAAATTGGTCGATTCGTTTGCGGTTTTTGCAAAAAATTTTCTTTATGCCAGTATTTTCTTGAAATAAAATTTTAAAGTTCAATTTCAAAAAATGCCGATAGGGGGCGCTTTAGACTTTGGAGTAACAAACAACTATTTTTTAACGTTATTTTTTGTATTTCTTTAAATGATTTCGAAAGCTTAGACTTAAACTTAAATTTTGATCTAAAAATCTGAGTCCTAACGAGTAGTTAAGTAGCGTAAACTGAAATTTGAAATTTGAAACCCTTCTCCCCCCAGAACAAAAATCAGTTATTCCCGATCTTTGTGTCGTAGATTAGGCTCTAACTACTGCCGCGTTTTGCTAAAATTATTCTTTATGTCAGTATTTTCTTGAAAATAAATATTAAAGAAAATTTTCAAAAAATTCCGATAGAGGGTGCTTTAGACTTTGGAGTAACGAACAACTATTTTATACCGTTATTTTTTGTGTCTCATTAAATGCTTTCTAAAGCTTAGACTTAAATTTTCAGCCCAAAATCTGAATCGTTAGACGTGGTTAAGTTTCTGGGGAGAGGGGTTTGAAATTTCTACTCCTGAGCACAGTTCAGTTTACCATGTCCACACATTGTGTGCTGTGATACGAGGTAAAAAGACACAAATTAGGATTATGTTACCAAAGCATATTTATTAACATGTAATCACAATAAATGTTCAAAATTGTGACCACCAGAGGTTATGCACGCAGAACAACGGCGACGAATGGAACGGCGAACATTCGCGAAAACATCAGGCTTTTCGAGCACTTCCCCTACAGCGGCGGAAAGTCTGGCGACCAGTTCCTCGGGGGATTCAATGGGTGTCTCATACATAAGAGCCTTCAATCGTCCCCAAAAAAAGAAATCGAGGGGTGAAAGATCTGGCGAGCGAGCAGGCCAAGCAACAGGACCACCTCGACCAATCCATCTGTTCGGAAATGTGATGTCCAGATAGTTGCGGACGTCTCGTACGTAATGGGCTGGCGCTCCATCGTGCTGGAACCACATGACCCGCCGGATGCGTGGAGGAACAACGTTTAACAGGTCTGGCAGCACATGTTGCAGAAATGTGAGGTATGTTTTACCGTTGAGGCGTTCAGGAAGAAGGTACGGTCCGATTAGGTGGTCTCCGAGGATTCCTGCCCAAACATTGATGGAAAAGCGTCTCTGATGAGCATGTGGATACGTAGCATGTGGATTGACATCCGCCCATACATGTGCATTGTGTGTGTTAAATGTACCTTCACGTGTGAAGGTACATTCATCGGTGAAAAGCACAGTTCGTCCAAAATGTGGATTTAGCGCGTTCTGCTGCAGAAACCAGCGGGCGAATTCAATACGATTTGGATAATCCCCTGGAGACAGTTTCTGGACTCGTTGCACATGAAACGGGAGCAAATGTTCATCCTTCAGTACCCTCCAAGTCGTGGACTGTGAGGTATCCACCTGGCTAGCCACTGTTCGTGTACTTGTACTTGGCTGCGCCGCTACTACATCCAGAATGGCTTCTGCAACAACTACTGATTCGTCCTTTTTTGCACGACCTGCATTCGACCGGGAAGCGAGAAATGATCCCGTCTCACACAACTGTCTGTGCAAGCGCTCGAAAGTTTTGCGGTTAGGCAACCGCCTGTTAGGAAATCGCTCTCCGTACATTCGTTGTGCCTCTGCACCATTTCCATCTGCCGCTCCGTAAATTAAATGCATCTCAGCTTTTTCGTTATTCGTGAAGGGCACCATCTTCCGATTCATTACTACAGCGACTTACACTTGACTCACCGTTCAGTGGTTTTTATGCCTGAATCGTGTCGAAATTTTGCATACGTGTTCTTCTTCTTCCCCATTTGACATTTGCATACTTTCTGTTTCCTTCTTCACCCGGTGACTAGCGTCAGGAATGGAGCTTTAACGTTTGCATGAGCGACGTTTCCAACTGTGCCAGTGCCTTTATGAGTGAATTCCGACTATGCAGTCCTTGACGAAAGTTGTATTTTTGCCTCGTATCACAGCACAGAATCGTTGGGCATGGTTAAGTAGTGCAAACTGAACTATGTTCAGAAGTTGAAATTTGAACCCCCTCCCCTCGCTACTGAACCACGCTCAGCGATTCAGATTTTGAGCTGAAAATTTAAGTTTAAGTCTAAGCTTTAGAAAGCATTTAATGAGACACAAAAAATAACGGTATAAAATAGTTGTTCGTTACTCCAAAGTCTAAAGCGCCCTCTATCGGAATTTTTTGAAATTGAACTTTAAAATTTTATTTCAAGAAAATACTGGCATAAAGAAAATTTTTTGCAAAAACCGCAAACGAATCGACCAATTTTTCCATGTTTTATAATCATTTGAAATTTCGGACCCTAAACTTTAATGCCCCCTATCTCCTTGGGAATACGTCTGGGACCCTTAGTCTCCTATTTAATATTATTTGTCTTTAAGTGTACTATAACCCCTTAAAGTTCTGCCCATCTTTTATGAATCACCCTGTATATTCGAATATATATATGAACGAAATTATTTATATATATATATATATATATATATAAAGCATTCTATTAATTGGATTTTCTGACTTTTTTTTTTAATAAATGGAATTTAGTAATAAGCTATTGAATTATTTACAAAAATGATTATTAATATTGATTAATTTTAATGCAGTTATTAAAAATTCAGGCATATACTAATCTCGTTTTCCCAATATTTTCAAAAACCCTGATGACAGATTTCATTTCAGCTCTGAAATTTGGAGGTTTATAGTAACTATGTCAAATAAACTTGTACGAAACTAAAAGGCCTGCATTAAAATTTAAATCCAGTTTCTGTCATTTCAGGAATGGTAAATATTAATATTTGTGAGTTTTTGGTACACTATCCTCTCGTTAAATATATATATATATATATATATATATATATATATATATACATATATATACATATTAAAAATTTAAATAATTAAATTTTGTAATTATATATATATATATATATATATATATATATATATATATATAATTCTAAAATCTACTCTCCAAAAATATTTTCTTTTTAAAGTGATTAACTAATTAATACTACTTATAATTCTCTCATTGTAGCAACTTCTATCATCTAACTTATAATTGATTTGTACTTGTCTGAACTTATAGTTCTAAAGAACTACCAAATTCATCCAAAATTTGGGGAGGGGGAATTATGTTACAAAATTCAAAATTCCATACCCTATTAAATTTATTGTATAAAAAATTCCTTTTATTAATATTCCATTTACTACCCTAGTTTACTAAAATAGTCCCATTCTTAAAAATATTCCATTACTGTCCATATTTAAAACATTTTTTATCCTAATCTACTTAATTTTTTTTTTATTTCCCGGCAAATAAGATGTAAAAATCGCATTTCATAAGAATATTTCTTCTTAAAAAACCTATTTTCTTAAATTCATTATTAAATTAAATATTTCCTACTTATTCCCGCATTTAAATATTTTTTATTTCTTTTAATCTGTGTAAATTCCCCCTCCCCTTTCCTAATAGTTTAAAAATTCATTATTTTAAATTGTTTTCTCAATATGCAAAAACTGAACTTATTCTATCAATTTCCCGCGTTTTTTAATTTCGATAATGTTCTAGCAAATTCTTTCCCACCAAAAAACTAGGAGAGACATATTTCTTCAATAGTAATTCTCTGATAAAAATGAGTACGTAGCTAAAGTTGAACATGCATTAGTTAAAAATAGGTCACGTGTTACGAAATGTTTCTTGTGTTTAAATCAGGCTGACAGAGAGTAGAGCAGAGGGATTTTAGTCGTCGAAGGAGTGTTAAAATAAACTGTCGCTGGCCTTCGAATTGGTATCTAATAACAATGATGTTGTTCTATGGAGAGTTGTAAATATTATCGTTATGTAAAGAGATCATTTCCCCGGAATCTAAAGATGTGTTTAAATAAAATGGATTCGAGAGCAAATAGTGTTTTTCTTTTCTGCCATCTACATTTTTACTCGGCTGCTGATACGTTAACTTCGAGTACGACTGAATTAATTTGGAGTTGTTTGCCATCTCTTTTCTTCGACTGTTGCAGAATGCAACATATATATATATATATATATATATATATATACTCATCTAATTTAATAATTATTGCAGCATTTTCAGTCATTATTCAAAATGTATCTATAAATACAGAGTGACTAAAATAAAAGAGGCCTGTATGCAGAAGTACAAATACTTACAAATTTTTATTTAAAAGTAGTAAATACTGAATATTATGAATAACAACATACTGAACATTCAATAGTTCACAGGAGGTGTTGTTATTCCTAATATTTTGTATTTACTACTTTAAAAAAATTTGGTTCGAATTTGTACTTCTGTATACCGGGACCCTTTTATCTTGGCCACTCTGTACCAACACATTCAATAAACACAATTTTCTCATAATTAATTTATTCTTTTAGTTGGCCATTGGTAAATTATATTAAGAGTAAATGAAGTGTGATAAATTGGATGGATAAAATTGCAGATTCAAAGTAAAAATTTTAAAGTTATAGAAAAAAATATATATTTAGGAGTCCTTAGAGACAGCAGAGCTAATGCAAGAAAGCAGAAATTAAAAAACATATAATTTTATTTGACTTCTTCTATTCCTTCTTTTTCCTTCGTCTATAATTTGCGTTGTTTTTGCTGTTGTTGTTTTTAATTGTGCATCGACATACATAACCGTATATTCTACATGTGCATTTTGATACATTTTTGCAGCTATAATTTTAGAAAAACTAACTGTTTAAATTATCATGTACATTTAGAATAAAAATATGAAAACGAAAATTCTTACCTATTAATTCAAAATATAGCAATAAACGATTAATTTGAATTGTTAAAAAAAAATGATTTATATTATTTTACGGAAATTTCATTTTTGAAAGAAGGAAAAGCACCATAAATTTGTTAGATATTATTAGCCACATATAGTGGATCATTAGAATAAATCTTATTATTCTCATGACAATATTTCTTAGTAGATAACGACTACTTATTTTTGTTCTTACCATTTTGGAGGAGATACATTCTTATTATTTGAGGGGAAATTACTTACGTGTAATAAATCAAATATTTCGTGAAGTAGTTTATAGTTATTGTTGCATTAGGAAACCAGTTTTCTTTATATAAATTTTTTACACTAAATAATCGAAAATTTTAAAAGTTTAGTACACAGTTTGCGATGTATTTTTTTTATAAAGTGATTAGCATTTTTCTGAATTTTTATGCTCAATTAGAGAAAAATTCTGTTAAAAATTCTGTCACATACAGTTTTGGTATAAATGGCAAAATTTTGTAAGGTTTGTAAATTATAAATTTAGTTATGATGGCATACAACAAAATATGTAATTAGTAATAAAGAAACCAGACACCAGTCTACGTGGTAGCAGACAATTTCGAAATGTCTGTTAACAGTGCACAAGACAAGACAAAAATTTCTAAAGGGAGAGATAAAATATATTTCTTCGACTAGAAAAAAATTACTAGGATTTTTGCTTTTCTGGCAGCATTTACGAACCAAACCAATTAATAACATTTAAATAAAACTTGTTTTTATGTGTTTGTTTAGTACAAGTATAGTGCGATTTTCACTTAGGGGGTGAACTTTTTTAGATGCTCCGTCGGTTAGTGCGCAAAGCACGAATTGGGTTACCTGTTTTACCAGCAAGATGGTGTCCAATGTTTTAAAATGATGAAAAAAGAAATAGCATTAAAAGAATTCTAAGACGCTTTTCAAAAATTAGAATTCCTGAGACAGCATTTGTTGGATATAGACTCAGACAATAGTGGAAATACCGAAAAGCTACAAAGATTAGATAATCAAATTTTGTGTTACAGCAAGATATATTCCAAAAAGGAGAAAAACACTCTGCAATTGGCAATTGATGTTTTTGTTTAAATAAATTAAAATGTTTAAAAGTTTGAAGTAATCATATTGTAGTACAATAAGTTTTACACCAATATATGTAATTTTTTTTAAAATTTACCTAATGGTGAGTTAGCTAACCCATTACCCGCTGGTGTTGCGCTGACGCAACGGTCAAAATAAAAGTGTATGAAAAAAAAAAAAACTGCCAAGCTACCACTATTTTAATATGTAAAAAAAAATACTTTATTTAATGACAAAAACTTTGCTATAAAAGATACCGAATATTATATTTCAGAATTTTTGGTGATAAACGAATTTCAGAAAAAATATTGAAGACCCCGCCCATATAGTTTTGGCGGTTAATGGGCTAAGATAAAGAACCTAAAGAATTTTAGTAATCTAGAACTAAAATTAAAATTGACCTTTCAATGTTTCTCGATTATTAGTGATAAAATTATCTAACATGTTTTGTTCATCGAAGTTCATGGATATTAGATAAACTTTATTTAAAGTTTCAAATCAACTGTAATGTGTACTTTCTAACAATAAAACATGCAAAACAATATTGTAGTACATTTTTGCGCTATCTATTTATGCATTTATGGGTTTTGAAAAAGTTGGCTGTAGATTTGCAGTGTTCCCATTCAATATATGCTTCGATTAGAGCGGTAATAATGTGGGATTAATTAACCATAATAATCAAGGCAAACCTGTATTTATGTATGCTTTATTTTTGAGATATTTAGTATTTTTGTCTCAAAATTATGGAAAACAGTTTTACGTGATGCAAGAAAAAAAACGGTACTTTTTAACTCAGCGCATATAAAATACTAAAAACCGATAACAGTGCAGAAAAGAAATAAAAAGTAATAAAGTAATATTTCGTAAGCTTCTAATACTTTTTTTTACAAAATATTCAATTTTTCTCCTCAGATATTTTCGTGTTTATGGTACTCATTTAATTAAATCTCGATTACTGAGATATGTAATCAGTTTTTCTTTGATTAAATCTTGGTTAATAAATTCATCTAATTAAATCTGGATTAATAAAAAAGAAAATCTTTATTATTTAATTGAAATATCTGAAAAAAAAGATACTGTAAACATATGTTTTACAAAAAGGGAGTATGCATCATCACAAATTATGTAAAATATATTTTATATCTTATTTTATCCAAATAAAATTACATTTTTTTAAAGCCATAGTGTATGTTAAAGTGTTTGATATTGTGTTCTTTTTTTATTTATTTTTTAATAAACTGAATAGACTTCATTATTCATTTCTTTTAAGTAACTTATACTCCCGGATACATTAAGATTAAAATTTCAGTTGTTAATTTTAAATCGAAGCTAAATATAATCGAGCCCACAAAACTCGTACATTGGCATTATATGATGATACGTTATCTTTGATTTTATGCATTTTCAGTATCACGTACTTAAATTCCCAAATAAATATTTTACACAATTTATAGGGAAGAAAAAGCACGAGTGAGATAGCAAGAGGACTGGGACAATTTTTTTACTTCAACTAAAATGTATTATCTTTTCATTGCTACACAAAATGGAATATCCCTAAACTCATTTATATGCGCTACAAATTTAAAAGAAAAAGCAGGAGTGAGATAGCAAGAGGACTGGGACAATTCTTTTACTTCAACTAAAATGTATTATCTTTTCATTGCTACACAAAATGGAATATCCCTAAACTCATTTATATGCGCTACAAATTTTACAGTTGCAAGATTATAAACATTTGAATTTGATATTTCTCATTTTTACCGATAAAAAATGTATATTATTTTCTATTTAAATTGTTTTCTCCACGTATCATTTGTTTACATAAATTAATAATAATTGAATCTATCATCTGTTTACAAGTAACTAAATATTTAATTATTTAAAGCGCCATGTTCAACGAGATAAACCATTTTCTAAATATACTGCCTAGAGGGTTTAATGGGACAATGAAAGTGTGTAAGAGGGGAAGATGGGACTTACTCAGTTTCTTCCTTCTGTAGTCCAAAACAGATATAAATATTTAATTTCATAATTTCACCTTCTTTTGTAATATTAAACAATATTTTTTATATTTATTTTGGAATAAATATAAAAACCAATTTTAAAATAAAATTCACAATTTAAATTAGATCTTTAAAAAGATCTACTTTTTTTTTTAATCTTGAAAGATTAAATTTTGTGAAACACTTACTAATGATTAATGCCAAATCATGGTTTTTCTTTAGATCTGTTACATAATATTCGATAAAATGTAAATTCTTCGTACTTTCTGTTTTCCACGTATTTCTTACCCCTCCCCGCACATTACAGAGAAGTGGGACAATGTTTTCACTCTTTTCAAAATGTCTGGATATATCACATTTTTTTCCAAATTTGAGAACAATGTATTGAGTTAGAAACGATTTTATAACAATTATCCAAATCATTTCCTCTCTTCTCCAATTTATAATTCATCCTGATGATGTGCAAATTTTGAGGAAAAATTATTAGAATATTTTAAAACAAAATTTATTCAGTAATGAAATTGTTTCTATATACGATGATAACGTAAGCTTCATACTAAAGGAGATTTATGGACCTTTTTCTAGTTGGCATGTGTTATCTGATGGCATAAATAAGTCTTCCACACACAATGAAGTACAAAAGTATGCAGGTTTATTACAGGTACTGTCCTGAAGTTTAAGGGAAAAAAACAGCAATAATGGGAACAATAACAGTAATGATGAAAACGAAATATCCAAGAAAAAACTACGGAAGTAATAAACGTAAAAGTTGTAATTTTATAGAGTGCCTCCAATCTCTGCAATTTTTCGAAATGATGCGTTTACTTTATAATATAGGATTTTGTACGGCTGATGATGTACAAATTTAGGGAAAAAATATCAGCATGATGGTACGGTAGATACGGTTATTTTATAAGTCTAAAATTGATATTTTAAAAACTAAATTCTGGATTTTGATTTTTCACTTTCAAAGCAATTCTGCTAATAACTTACTGTTTTTAATGAAATGAGGTACGCTGGCAGTTATGAATATTTTCTCCCTACAAAGTTTCATTGTAAAGTGTAAACTAAACACGAAGTAATTTTTCCAACGTACTTTGTAAATTATTTTAAATCAAAATATTTTAAGTATGACTTTTTGCTTTATATGCTTGTTTAACGATTTTTTTTTCAATATCAGCAGCAACAACATGCATCAGAAATAGCAACAATAAAAAAGCTAATTATCTTATTAGTAGTAAATTTAAAGGTTTATTTATAATTACGAAATACCTAACCTTTTTATTTTATTTGTTCTTAACTGCCTATGCAAAATATCTGTTACATTTATGCAGTGATATTCTTTAAGTTATATACCGATTAATGATGCAAATTTAGAGCAAAACACCCCAACTACGCTGTAAAACTAGTATGTTGTGGCCATGACAAAACTTTCTTCTACCGGGTGGTTCTAAAATAAGTATCTCTATTCGGAGCTGTCTGTAGCTTGAAGGAATAATCCGAATGAATCCAAAATCGGTACACTTACTATTCAAGAAGGGGAAGAAGAATGGAACAATAAAAAAAATAATTGCAATAATCAGCGAAAGTTGGCGCTATTGAGGGTGAAATGTAATACGAGAACAAAAAATTAAGGCGTCAAACCGGATGGCATACCTAATTTGTTGGAAAATGTCACAGTGAATGTGACTACGCTTTCGCATTGCGGTGCCGATCATGTTCAGGTTCCACATGGCCATATTGTTGGAGGACACAATCCAGGCGGTACACGACGTGCTCAACTGCGGAATGTAATGCATCAGGAGTGATGTTTCGCACATGTTGTGATATGCGGTAAAGTAACTGACGTTTGTGACACCTCCACGGTACACAATATAACGCATTACATGTCACACTCAAAAGCGCCATCTGTCGACGATCATTGATTTTTTTTTTAATTGTTCCATTCTTCTTCCCCCTTCTCGAATAGTAAGTGTACCGATTTTGGTTTCATTCCGGTTATTCCTTCAAGCTACAGACAGCTCCAAATAGAGATACTTATTTTATAACCACCCTGTATATAAATCAAATCGTCTGCAACTAAAATTAAATGACAATCTGCAAGTTCTTGAGATATAACTATCGTAGAAATCGCGAAAAACAGTACACAACAGGGACACCTGTTGCACACATGAATCTAACAATGATCTATTTATGTCAAGATCTAACAGAATAGAAAGTTTGCTAAAATACCGCGCATTAGTTCTTGAGATAGTGCTGTTGCGGATATTGTGAAATATGCAACGTAGCAGGGTCACCTGTTGAGCAATTTACACTAAAACCTAATCAGTTTTTATTTTTGTCAAGGTGTAACAGAATATGAAGTTTGATGAAATTCCGTGCATTAGTTCTTGAAATATAGTTATCGCGGAAATATTGAAAAATGCAGCGTACCAGCGCGACGTTTTAGGCGACTTACACAAAAACGTAATCAGCATCAATTTATGTAAAGGTCTAACTGCATCGGAAGTTTTATTTAATTCCTTGCGCAAGTTCCTAAGATAGAGCTCCCACAAAATTATTGGCACAAAAATTTTGACACACAAGCAGACGCACGAACAGACTGACGGACAGACATTTTCTAAAACTAGTGAAATCGTGTTCAGGGCTTTCTAAAAGGTATACATCCGTCGAAAACTGGAAGTCAAAATTTTTCACGAATCCAATACTTTCTTCTTGTAAAGATAGATGAAAGATAAAAGGTAGATGTATCTTAATCTACGAAAATACAATATAATCCCGAAATATGCAATATATAATACGAAAATATACAATAGTCTCTTCCGAGTTACCCATGATTCCAAAAAGCTTTCTTTATTTTTAGAAACCTCAGAAACCAATATATTTCAAGATTTAAATAAGCATTTATAAAAACAATGTTTCTTTTGCTGCCATCAGAAACATTTTCGAGTAGTTTTTATTGTATAATCAGTTTTCTCGAAACAGAATATCGGGTTTTTAGGATGATATCAATTCTCAGTTACACATTTTCAGCTGCGTAATGAAATTTATACATGCAAGAGTAACAAAATAATATTAATTTTAATGTTAATGTTAATTCTGTGAATTTATCATGTTTATCTGTAAAACATGTTTGTTGAACATGAAAATGTTTACTTGAAAATTGACAGTAACCGAAAACCATACATTCCAGTTTCAGATAACTGATTAATGCAACATAAAAAACTAGTCGGAAACGTTTCCGAAAATCAGTGGCAGCAAAAGAAATTGTGTTTTTTTAATTTTTTCTTTAAATCGCCAAAATATATTGATTTCTGAATTTTCTAAAGATAGAGGACGCTTTTCGGAACCGTGGTTATCTCAGAAGAGATTATTGTATATTTATATTTGTATGTTACATTATATTTTCCTAGATTAAAAAATCTTTTTTTTCTTTTTTTTTTTACGGTGTACGGTAGTGTAAGATATATTTTAGATATAAAGAAATTGGAAATACAGGTTTTGCAATGTTGTTATATTGATGTTTTACGTAAAACGTATAACAAATAAAATTTTTAAAGATGCAAACATTTACATAGTTATTTACCAACACTTTTAAAACCAAAATATGTTTTATTTTAGCTTTTATAAAAGACTGTAATATGCTAAAATATCTTCTCAAATATATCACGCTTTAAGCTTTTATGCCTCCTAACCAGTTGAAAGCCATTGAAAACTTTTGCTGAGCAGGAAAACTTCAAGTTTTTCCTCAAATGAAGCATTTTAAAGTCTGGAATTTGCAGTTTTAGCAAAATGGGCAGTTTAAAATGTTTATTTCAAAAAATGTAAACTGATGATAAATTGAAAGTTTTATCAACATTAAAATATTTTTCACGATTTTCAAAGAAAGTGGTTACTCTAGGAGTGAATTCATGGAAAATTGCTATAAATCGATGAAAAATTGTGGGTATTTCTGTATTGTTGATTTATTTTTTAATAATCACTATCAATGATTATTGATTGCTTTTCTAGAATATATACGTGTAAAAAATAAATAATTTCTCAAGTTTAAAAGTAAAGATACTTTCTGTTTCCATTATTCCAGCGATCAGTAGCGGCTTGTCAGGGGACAATCACTTTACTACCATTATTTTAAGAAACGGAATTTCTCTTCGTTTAATCCTAGGACATTCTACGATCGGATAAAGGCAAACTGACTATACTAAAATTCTGGTAGTAAAGTGATTGTGAACCCCCTGACAAGCCGCCACTGCGAACCACGATTAAAGGAGGGTCGGTATTTCCTCGTTTTAATAAGGAAAAAAAATATTTTTCTCTAATACATGAGTTTGAGAAATATATAATAACTGTCTGAAATATTTTTAAAAATAATGTATTAATTTCAGTTA
This sequence comes from Maratus michaelseni, assembly GCA_963931845.1. Taxonomy (NCBI): domain Eukaryota; kingdom Metazoa; phylum Arthropoda; class Arachnida; order Araneae; family Salticidae; genus Maratus; species Maratus michaelseni. The sequence goes on along the minus strand of OZ007590.1, from coordinate 228,389,423 downwards.
CATATGAAAAATTTCAGTGGTTGGCCAACTTCAGTAACATATATATTTTTTAATATATTCCTATATTATATATATATAGATAGATATATCGCAATTTGCTTTTTACTTACGTTTAAGTCACCTAAGACGTTAAAAGTACATAGTAAATTTTCGAAATAACTTTTCGAAGAAAATATGAATCGCAACCTATAAAATCTTTAACAGAATTCGTTTTGCAGAAGCTTTAAATATTGAATCTAATATTATAGCTCATATCACGAAATAGTTTTAAGTTATATTTTAGAAAAATAACCGAAATGCAATCTGTTTTGCAACGATTGAAGATTAATTTAACATTAAGAGTTTCAAATTTTAAACCATCATAATTCCTTAACTACTTAACGTAATGACATTCCGCTTGGTAAAGGAAGATAAAATTTACCAAAGAATCCAAAATGTGATGTCAAAAGTAGCTGTTAGTATTAAAAGTTTTAATGTTTTTTTACAATTTGTATATGTAGACGACCCTGTAAGAAACATTTATGTATTTCATTAAATAGTAACGTTATTACTAATCGATTTTTACCTTTCAGGTTTATATGCAATAATTTTCGTAAGAGTTAGTTGCGGATGTTTTTATTATTATTATTATTATTATTATTATTATTATTGGACTGTACATGCTTCATAAGATGCAAATCACATATTAATGTTTGAAGATGTACATTAAACATTGTTTAAATGCGATTAAAATATTCCGTTAGATGCATTGAAATGAAATCTGCAGCAAATGAACATGGTTATTTCCAATTTAGATAGCTCAAAGATGGTTCATATAAGTTGTCAGGAAGTTTCTACGTGTTGGTCTGCTACGAGTTGATTTGAAATATTATAATTTTAATTATGTACTAAATTCGTTGGACAAGACCGCCTTATTATTTCTGTTCTATAGAACGAATTTCGAATATGTCAGATAGTTATCTTATGATGTTCAAATTTATCCAAATATTACTATCATTCAACAATTATCAATATATTATTTTAATGGCTAAGCGAATTCGACATACTGTTGTTTCAAGCAACATAAGAGCAATAATTACAACAATTGAAACTTTCTACCGTGTGGTGAGAGCTGCTTACGTAATATATGCGCGTACTATGTCTACGGAATATATGCGCGTACTATAGATTGTGTCCCTTTAAGTGTTGAAAGTCAAACACATATGGATAGAATGGTTTTGTGCAGATGTGAATCAGAAAGAAAAATTTGAGAAGAAACAGAACGAAGAGACAGAAAAAATGATACAATCACAGTAAATATTATTGAGCACCACGCACTATAGAGCCATGTTTGTCTATGTAATGAAGAGGGTTACACTTCTCTTGGTGTTCACAACGCCTCATATAATTTGAAGATATTCTATGATATTAAGGTATCGATATCAAAATCTTAATACCATTTTGAGATTCTATACTGCAGATATTTCATCTCGTTGACTAATAAACATTTCAAAAAAGAACGAGCAAATCTGGCAGAAAGGTAGGAGAGAAAGCGTTTCTTGGATATAGTGGACACCACATTAGCTTGGCTGATGAACGATTGAAGATCTTCATAAATCTCCTGCATCTGCTTTGTCGGTTAATCTACCATCATTAACTTATAATCAAATACATATAGATGGACATATAACATTATAATTGCATGCATTAACCGTATGATGATCAGCGCAGAGTTCCACTGTATTAGTGTGTATAAAAATAGATGTTTCTATGAAGAGGGGACCTTAACAGATATATAAATCAACATTTGAACGATGGTGGTTTTAGGGTTTGGGGGTCATGATCGGTGAAAATATACCAATTTTTTGGAACTGCTTTCCTCCAAACGGCTGCAATAGGTAGTTTTTTGTAATGAAAGCTACCTAAAAAAATCGTGCTTGAAAATTATTTTATAACCAATAAAATATATGTACATTCAGATACAGTTTAAAAAAAAAAATTGCATTTGGAAGTACCTTTTTGACGGTGGAAGACTTGAAATTTTGCAATGTTTAGAAGTTAATTAATTTGAAAAAATAAAGCTTATTATTCAGGTTGTTGTTATGCCAATATGCCATCAGTGTATGTGCCAATAAGGTGTCAGAGTTTATTCAGGGACGTGCTTTTGCTTTATATTTTAGATTGGTCTTCTGTTAAAAAATAATTAATAATGAAAATGCAAACATTGTCTGCATTAGTTGAAAGTATTTAATTAAACAGTTGTATCAACATTCAATAATTATCTCTTATTCGGATAAAAAAAAATCTTGTCATGTTGATCATTTTTTTAAAATTTCACGAAATCAGTGAAAATGGTTTTATTAAAAGAAGCTATACAACAAATTGTCTTTATTGAAATGAATTATAATTTATAAGGTCAGTCACCGTTTCTATAGTTTGATTTGATTAATATAGACGTACTACTTGAGAAAAATGCAATAAATTCCCTTGTAACTATTTCCAAGATTACTGAGAATGAAGCAGTCGCTTACGCCGAAAATATCGAAAAGCGAAAAAAGTGTTTGTATTAAAAAAACATCGAAGAAGCAAAAAATAAAATAAGAATCATATAATGTCCCACCTTTTCAGCATTATTTCTAAACTATAATATTCGTGATAAATGTCTTTACATGTGCAGTGGAAGCAAATGTGAAAAATATAGGACGCTGCTACCGCTGCTCATAATCACACTGAAAACTATATGTACCTAATTTGCTCATTTCAATTTTTACTTTTACGTAAAATTTTCAAAAATTTGTATTTGTTCCAAAACTTACTGAAGAAAACTTGTTGCTGAAATAATTGTGGCACACCTTGCATATACCCTACACTTGACTTATAAAGCTAGCTATGAATAAACGCAATCGAGACTGCAGTCTATGTACTTTTTTGATGGTAATTAGTAATTAGCTATTTTTAAAAATAAATATGTGAAATACAGAAGGTGAAGTACAGATGCCATAAACATCATATGTTAGCATCTGTACTCGGGCTGACTCTGACTCTGGTAATTAGTAAAATGACTTATAATCATAATACCGGAACTTACATATATCAGATGTTACAGGAATCTATTAAACTAATTATATTTTTCAGTTTATATAGTATATAACCACAATTAATGTTGCTCCGAATTCTGAAAAGCTTTGTACAGGTCAAGTTTTTGATTCGGTGATTTTTGTAGAGTTTATTTATTCTTAAAACTGTTTTATAAAAATTAAATATGTAATATTTTATAATTTTATCATAGTGTACAAGGTGTAAACTTGATTTATGAATTTTTCAGATATTTTTATGATTTTTACTAAGGTTTTAAAGCGGAGGGTCGAGTATATCATCCTTTTTTAAGTTTGAAGGAGCAAAGAAAAAAAAAGGTGTTTCAGGAATAATATTAATTTTATATTTACCACATAAAAAATTTGAACAGATATAAAGTTCTTAAATTATTTATTAAAATTCGAAGACATTAAACTAAATTAAAAATTTTTTTGGGAGTTATTTAATGATAAAATTAAAAACATAAAAAACATACAGTATTAAACGAAAATATCCCATTTCTTTAATTTCCCAAGCAATTTGTTTATTTATTAAGTGTTATTTAAATATTTTGATTAATGTGGATCTTTTAACGTAGAATCGCCTGATTAACAATATTAAAAAACTATTTATAAAATGTTAAGCAATACGTAAAGTTTCCTAGAGATATATTTTTAAATTAAAAAAACAAATCTTTCGTAAAACATTCAATCAACGATTAAATAAATGATCCCTTGTCTAATTCAAAAAATGGGGAAATATTTATGCTAGATATTGCTTTAAATAATTAATTATCCGATTAAATAAATTATTGAACACGTAAAAATTGTGAGATTCGAGAAAAAAATCCAAATGTAAGCGATATATAAAAATGTAAATGGCTAAAAGTAACATTGTCGGAGTTATTGGTTGTTGGTTTTTTTATATTCTGCACGTTTATTTTAATTTTCTTTTCTTTCCACATTTGCAGCATATTAATTTTTATAGCGTTTTAACAAACTTACTTCTAATATTTTAAAATAAACATTGTATTCCAAGATGTAAAAACATACTGCCTGAAGTATTATTCTGATAATTGATGAAAACTGAAGCTGTACAGAAAAAGAAAATAAATAGTAAAAATTGTATTCTCTGTCGAATAGAATAATGTTCAATTATTTCCCTGTGTTTTTTAAAGAAAATACATTAATAGATATGTGTTAATACATACCGCACGCACACATACACACACACATATATATATATATATTTGTTTTAGGTTTTTTTTTGTTATTGTTGTCCGTTTTTGTAGATTTATTTATAATAAAAGCCACATTAAACTTGAAATACTTAGATAGGATAAGTATTGAGACATTTAGTGTGATTAATTGAAGATAAATTAATGGTTATACATACATATATATATATATATTATCATCATCAACCGTTTTCAAAACACTGCGGTTTGTATGTCTCCGTTTTACAACTCTGGGGAATCACTGTAGAGTATTATTGTCTTGTCTTCGTGAAATGTACCAAGCCCATTTTCATTTTAACCGTTTAATTATCTGGGTGATATCAAAAACTTTGTCTGACTTCTTTATTCTTTTCTGCCGCCCAGCAAACATTTTTCCATACTTCTTTTAGTGTTTTTATAATCTTTGAATCAACCGTTTTTTATAATACATGCTTCCACTCCATAATTAGTACAAGTTCATGCCAAAAGTACCCCATCCATTTATTATTCTTCTGTTCATTTCATTAACGATACTTTTCTCCGTTGTTATTTCCTGTCCAAGATACAGGTAAATCTGCACTCTCCTAATACCGATGTTGTTGTAGACGATATTCTTTTTTGGTACAAAAAAAATAACATTACCTTAGTCTTTTCCAAATTTATTTTTATTTACCCTATAATGCTGGCGTCTTCCTGATATTCTAACATCTCTCCTGTTACTGAAAATTAAAATAGCATCAGCAAACTGGAGATGACTTAGGTGTTTCAAATTTATTCTACTACTTTTGTTTTTTAATCCAGTTTCTAGAAAACGTTTTCTAAGACAGCAGATAAAGTTTAGCCAAAGTAAGCTCCTTGTCTATCTCCTTCTCCAAGCTTGAACTTTGTTTATCCTCCAAATGGAACAAAAGTCCAAATGGATGATTTCTGTTGATTTCTTGAAAATGTCCTTTACATTATTGATGTAACTTTTGTAATATACCGATATTCTCGAAAGATTGTACAACTGCTGATGTGCAGATAGCATCAATTGCTTTTTCATAACCAATCAAGGCAAAACAGAGAGGTAAATTATAATCCTTATATTTATCTGTGAGTTTTTACTACTGTTTGAATATCATCCACTGTGTTAAATCCACTTCGAAACCTTGTTGTTCTCCTGCATGAAGTACAATCTCTGTGTATCTTAATTTTTAACAAAGTAATTATGAAGCAAATAGCTTTTCTCTATGGCGATAATGTAAAAGAAAACTGATTAAACCACGAAATTTAAATAAATAATTCAAAATTAAAATATATTGTGTGTTTGAGATCAACGATATGTTTTGAGATCGTGTTTGAGATCATAGATATATTAGTAAATATATATTCATTATAGATAAATATTAATTCATTAAGATAAATATTAATTCATGAATTTCTTTTAAGGAAGTTATATATTGTCTCAAGGAAGTCGTCTCTACATGAGTATAATGTAAATCAAAGCTAATTAGTTTAAAAAAATTAATTGAAATAATTTTGCATTTAAAAAGAAATTGAAGTTTAACGTCAAATTTAGGTAACACATGAGCTGATAAGTTCCCGGTCTAATAAAGAAAACACAACTTTTTAACAAAACTTTATAACTTTATGACTTTATAACTTTATAACTTTAATAAATAACATAACTTTAATGATAAATAATAATAATAGTTTAATAATAACAATAATAATAATAATAATAATAATAATTTTATAATAATAATTTAATAAATGAATAATAATAATAATTTAATAATAAATAACATAATTTTATAACCAAAAAGCTCCAAACAGTGCTCAGAATCATCGGCTTGTTGTTGTTTTCGGTCAAAAGTCAACACGCGCGGCAGCCACTTTGACAACAGCCTTTTCATAGACAAATGTTCATTCAAAATAAAACCTACACGTTCCTTGGATATCTTCAGAGTCTGAGCTATCTCCTGCAACTTCACTTTACGGTTCCCCAAAACGATTTTTTGGACTTTTTTTATGTTTCCCGGAGTAACCACCTCTTTTGCGTGGTGCATCACTGGTGTCCGTACGGCCACGTTTAAATTCAGCAAACCAGTCAATAATGGTTGATTTACCTGGTGCAGTGTCCGGATAACGCTTATCAAGCCAAGATTTTGTTTGAACGGTGTTTTTTCCCACCAAATAACAATTATTGAAATTCTTGTTAATCCATTTTTTTGTTTATCAACAAAGTCATTCAACTGAAACCACACTAACGTTTTATCCACACGGCGAATCGTCATGGCATTTTTTCTGCTACCTTTTAAAGGTTAGTATTTACTAAAAAAACATAGGTTCGGCGATTGCAACGCCCTCTGTGTGCCAGACCGGGAACTTATCAGTCCATGTGTTATATTGATGAATAATTAAATCAGGGGTTATTGTCATGAAATTTTCATATTGTCTAAAAAAAGTCATCTTAGCTCGAACAAAATGTAAGAGAATATTATTTAAACCATTAAATTTATTGAAAGTAGTTTTGAGAATCAAACATTATTGTTTAACATCTAACTTCTAGTATAACTATATTAATTAATATATCATGAGTTATTGTTATTTTCATAACATAATAATAGATTTCAACTTTTGAAGAAATCCGCGGGTAGAAATCTTCTAACCTTTTTTTTTTTCATTCTAAATTTATTATTCAAATTTAAAGAAGTTTCCCTTATCTGTAAAATAATAATATATAGTACGTATCTTCCTGGTCAAATACGGGTTAATTAATTATTTCAAAACATACTTTTATCTTCCTTCAGCTAATTTGTCTGTTTAAGAAGAAAAATTGATAGTTCTATCTTCGAACATTTTTCTTATTTTCAAGGCATGTAGAGATTAATTCCATTAATTTACTAAAGAGTAGTAAAAATAATTATTTTCTTCCTGATATAGGTGCTCTAATAAATACTTGATAATGTTCCTTTCACAGATTTTAGTGATTTATTTTTTAAATTTTCCTTTAGAGTTTGTAATAATGAGTTTTTATAGATAAAAGGTTAGTTATATGATATGTGATGCATTAATATAGGTAAAGGAGGAAGTTTAAATGTGTTGCACACGTATTTATAATAATTCTTTGTACAGTTTATTCTAGTTATGAATCTGCTTAAAGATTTTTAAACGTGAGAATCATATACAGTCTCAAAAAAAGTCTTTAATCAAACGTTCGTAATGGAATAATAAAAAAAAAACATTTGAAAGCTAATTGTAACCGGTAAACTGCTGTAAACATTAATCAGAATTTTTGTCTTTGCACAGAAACCACAAATATCGCATTGAAACATCTTTAATCACCTGTTTGTTAGATTTTTTTAAATCTGCTCAGAAACTATCAGTTTTTGTAAATTTTCAAGATATGTTTAAGATGAGTAGAAAAATGAACCAATAACAAAATATCACACTTAAATTTTAAATTAACAATCGTATTTTCTTTCTAAAAATTATTATGCTCGGACAAGTGATATTCGGACAGAGCAATCTATCCTTTTCTGGTGATTTTAAATAAAACGTATAAATACCATTCGTATAAGAGAATTTTAAATATTATTGTAATTTAATTGGGAAATGTAGAACAGAAGATGCATTAACAGTGAATTTACGCGTTCCCAAACTTTAGAGTTATGGGGACATTTAAATTAAATTCTTTTTTGTAACCATCTCTATTCTGTTGGGGATATAGAGGCTTTTGCATAATCTTTCATGTAACAAAGACGAACTTTCATAAAAACCACCCTTTTATATGGGTAAACCGAATACATGCATCAAATGATAATGTACATGAGAACAATGATAAGAATCAGAAAGGGAATAATGATATTAATAATAATGACCAATAATTATAAAACATAAACTTCATTTATTATGAACAAAAAAATACGCTTATTAATATGCTTAAAAAATAACTTTAAAGGAGAAGTCAATCTAAAACATTATTTTGTGTAAAGGATAGAATCTACAGCAAGTTTAGAACATGTTAATTCTAGTTACTTTTAGAACATATCTATTAGAAAATGTATCCAACTATGAAATAAACATAGATGACATTTTTAAATATTTTAAATTGAACTATTCCTTTAAAAGAAACGTTTTTCATCAATTTGTTGTAACAAATTTGGTAATCAATCATTAAATGCACTTAGCTATTTAAAGGTTGTGTCAGATGTTGTAATATAAATATTTTCCGAATGCATTGAACATAGGCTAATGAAAAAGAAAAAAAAAACAAGCACTTTAAATTTCAGTCACTGCATTTTAACGAATGTGAAAAATGCGAGCACAAAATTATTGAAATATTTTTGATAATGGTTCGTTTGTATCATGGATGAAAAGAACAGAATTCATCCACAAGTCAAAATACTCATGCATATTAAATTAATAAATATATGCACTCTTTTTTTTTAAATTTCCACATTAATCATTTTTATCCTGAGTACATTCTTAAAAAAATGTAAATGATTTTTAAATATTTATTTACATTCAAGAATATTTTATGTATCATTCAAAAAGAAAACATCCTGCACTAAAACTACTTTCACAGACGTGCTGCACTTATAAAAAGCATTTTCGTACTATTATACGACATTATTATTTACAAGCATAGACAATGTAGATTACATGGGCACTTACGATCGAAAATAATCCATGCCAATACTAGTAATGTAATATATACTGTGTTATTTTTACAGTCATAAGATTACATATTAAGTCAGTATTTTTCCTTAAAATTTTTCATTTAAAAAGAAATTAAATATACTTTAAATTCTAAAAACATTTTAAAATTTTGTTAATTTATTTTTATTTCCTAAATTTTATTTTATTTTCTGTTTCAGAAGTCTCTAGATAACCTGTAGTGCACACTTAAAGAAAAAAAAAAAAAAAGAAGCATTGTCCCAGTTATGAATCGAAAAATAAGAAATTTATATATAAAAAAAAAGGCTTTTTTTACTACGTTTTTCATATTTCAATGGCAAATTAATTAAAGAAAAACATTTTATAAAGGAGAAAAGAAATTTTATTCGAAAGGAGTATGCATTAATTTAAAATTGTTTGGATTTTACAGACACTATCAATGTTTATATTAATTTTTTCAGTCTAAATTACTTAGTATTTACCAAATGAAAAGAGTAAAAATATTGTTCTTTCAACATTTTTGATAACTTTTCAAATTTTAATTCTTCTTTAAAATAACAAATCAACAAAGAAAAAAATTATGAAACCATCAGAAAAAAAATAATAAGTGAACCATCGAATAATTATTTGTATGCAAGAACAATAAATTTCCAATAATGTATTTATGTATTTCACATAAATATGGCAAACGCTAATAATGTATCCATAAAATGATTTTATTTCTTAAGGTTAAATGTCATACCTTTACTACGAAAGGGTTTTGAAATATTCACACTAATATATAATATATATATATATATATATGTAATCACAGAATCACAGTTGATTTCTGAAGCATTTAATGTACTTAATGAAAAAAATAATTAATTCGCTATAACATAGAATTATTCATAAATTTTACTGAATTTTGGTAATTTAGTAACCGTTGTCTCTAGTTTTGTATTATATCTACAAGTATTATTTTCTTTGTACTGATATGTCTAAACTTTCCTTAATTTCTACCAGAAATATAAATATTTTTAAATGTTAAAAATACAAACGTTTAGATATAAATGATCGTTCTTATTTATAAATTAGTTTTGTAATCGACCAAAGTATCGTTGTTGAGTTATGTTTTGTTGAGGAAAAATAAAACTACGTAAAAATTTGAAAATACAAGTTTTAATTCTTTGTAGTAATTTAAACAGTAATTAAAACATGAATTTGGTGTACGGAAGAGCTAAAAATTTTAAAATAATTGTTCTTCTTGAAATTTGCAAACAGTTTTACAAACAGTAATTTTAATTGCGCCAGTTTTATTAATATCTCATTATTTTTTACTAAAGATATAATTTGAGTTTGAAGATTTGGATAGTCGCTCTTTCGTTTCTGTTTTCTTCGGGGTAAATTATAAAAAAAATAAAGAAAGAACTGGAGATGGGCATTATTTAAATTAAATGTATAAATATTTATTAATTCATTTTTTTCCAACGTTATGGATTTCATATTGATCTAAATGAAACTTTTTTTTTTGGTTTTTAATGTTTGATAATTCTAATTTGTCTTTACTTTATATGCACTTTTTTCGGTGATTAAAGCATTAAAAAAATATTCAAATCGTATATGATGATTAGAAGAAACGAAATATTTTCAATTTTTTTCAGTCGCATCCATATCACGGATGTTCATAGTTCCCATTGAAAGATATACTTTAGTTTTAAAGATTAGAATAGTTGCTTTATATGTATTTGCAATCAAGTATATATTTCGATTTTTATTTTATAATCGAATTATCTTGTTAATCTGTATTTATTCCTGTTGAAACTAAAAAAAATAATAACTGTAAGATGGTAATTCAATTTTTCGATTTTTCATTCTATTTTGTAATTTAAAGTTATTTAATTTCAATATTGCAAGTATTTTGAATTTATCTTGCTGGCTATCAAATATACAGTATGCCCCAAAAAGGCAAAAATGCACTTTAATTTTTTAGCAGTTGGAAATACTTCGGGAATGTAAATTGCAAAATTGTTCAAATAAAGGTAGGGATTAAGATTCTGTTAATAACAAAGTCCTGCCGTTATTTTTCAAAAAGTTACAGTTTTTGAATTTTTATGTTCCTGGGTCCTACATTTAGAAAAATTTCCTGTATCCTCTGTGCCTCCAAAAGTATAGAATTTCAGAGCACTTCAGCACTAAAAAATCGTCTGTTAGCTTTTAATGCCGAAAAGCTTCGAAATTGCATAAATACCAAAGTATCATAACTTGGCGAGTTTTGGTCTTAGAAGAATTGAATTTTTACTGTTGTACTTTTCAGATCATATAGACATTTTTGTAAATAGACCCAGGGACTAAATAAAAATTTTAAAAATGTATATTTTTCAAAATTAATGGTAGGACTATTTCATCAACATAATTTTAATTACTATCTTATTATGAAACTTTTTGGAGTATACATTGCCAACGTATATCCAACAGACAAAAAATTAAAGCGCGTTTTATTCTTTTTGGGACACCCTGCATACTTAGTTTAAAATGTTTTAAAAATGACTTACCTCAAATATTAAATATCACATGCTCAAATAATTTTGCTGGCATTGTTGTTTTACTATGAGAAAAAAAACGTTTTTAGAAAAAGGGTGAGATTTTCATACTTTTACTATTTGGTCAAGTTTTTTTTTTTTTTTTTAAATATGTGTTTTAGTTACAACAGCTTTCAGACACTCTTTATCTAAGTTATTCCTTTATTGTAAATGCATTAATGGGATCTTTTAATTTTATTAAAAATATTTTTCTTATGCTGATTAAAAAATAATTAATATTTAAACTATAGATAGAATTAAAGATTTAGGTAAATTATCATCGAATGCATTTTATGTGATTAAATTAATTTTTTACCCATTATAATTTGTCCTATTAAAACAGAGGTAGAGAAACTTATTAAAAATACAACTTATGTTTTTTAGTTTTATTATATTTTATAATTTTAATTTAAGTTTTATGACTATTATGATTTTCTCTTAAAAGTCAAATAAAAATATGATTACCTTCAAATATCTGAATATCACTTTGTTGTTATTTAAAATAAGACTTCTCTGTGTTAAAGAAATCAAAGTATTAATTCAAAAGTAGACATTTATCTCTTAAAAGCTAATAGGAAATGAGCAAAGTAATAGCTTCTTTCTTTTAATAATTCTTTATATATATATATATATATATATATTTCAAAATATATTTTTTAGTTGAGGCCTTTTTTTAATTAAAAAAAAGGTTTAGTGGACTTTCAGTTTAACCTAAGAAAATAATAATTTTGACAATCTGTCTGTCAGTGATTTTCCCAGAGTATTTAAAAAATATGGAAATTTATCAAACTTTATCAAAATATTAATTTTGTTTTCAAAATTTATTATAGCGTATGAAAATATTATTTTTATTATTTTTGTTATTTTGTTTTCTCCTTATATTCACAAAATGTTTAGAGGAACGTGTCCCCCCAGAAAAATACCTAATTTTAGATGTATAAAATTTAAGGAGCACCATTCCAAAAATATACTCTAATTATAAATTATCTAACTGTATCTTTAATTTTACTAAAAGTTTGTATTTATTACGGTGACAGAGTATTTAAAAAAACATCCAAAGAACAGATACAGAGTTGGAGGAGCGGAACATTAAACAATGATACAACACAACAGAAAACAGGCCGCAAGAGCTTCCTCTCTTTTTGGCAGACGATTCCACCTGCACTGCTGGGATCGAGGCTGACGCACTACACCTCCCCCCCACCCGCCACAAAAATCGCTCCCTCCACCTACCAAGAGAGCCCCAGCAGATGAGAACGTACACTCTAGCGCTCCGCACGCACCGGTGTTAGTCTCCTCTGTGATTGTACAATGTAGCGCCCATAGCTCGAGTAGAAAATAGAAACTTGTTTTTAGTGCAAAATAAGTAGATATGAAACTGGAAATATTTTTAAACTGTGTTACAGATCGTGAAATTTTGTTCCATTTTAAAATACGAAAGCGTTGGAACTTATTCTTTGATATTTTGAAATGATAAACTGTGTTATATTTCAGCGATTTCGAAATGATAAGATCTTTGCGATGCTTTTGAATGGCAAATAAGCGGTGTTCATTCATTTGCTGTGAAAATTTCTCCTAGTATATGATAGAGAACATTTTGCTTTTATCGTTTCTTAAATTAGATTTTTCCTGAAGTATATATGCTTACATAAATTATTATGGGCTGATAAATATGTATTTATACTAAAATATTTTCAGTAGAATAAAACTGCTTGAATGTTTGGAGAAAACTATATTAGAATGAAATATACATATTTGTTTCCCATTTAAATACAGAATCTGTATTAAATTTGATGAAATCATATCCCTCTAAACTATTTTAATCCTTTTTGTAAAAATATATATTTATAACTTTCAAAGTTTTTTCAAATGTATACTAACCATGATTGAAATTCTATAAAACTGTTACATAGACTAATATATCTAAGATTTCGTGACTTTTTCAAAAATAATACTTACGGAAAAATTGTTTTTATACGAGCACAATTTATCTTAACGTAAGTTTATCTATTGATGCATTTTTCTTGTGACATGTTATTTCAATAATTAATCAACTTCTACATCATTTTCCTCTAGTTCATATCAGTATCTATCTAGACGAAAAACTTATTTACAGCCCTTATTATATAAAACAACGAAATACTATTACCAGTCGGATATTATTAATTCAGTGAGATACTATAACTGTATTTGGTACACCTTACAGAAACCGGATTTAACTGTTATATATATAAAAAAAATAGTGCATTTAGACTTCTGTAGTGGAGAATAGTTCGTATCAGAAGTAATCTATTTTAAAGAATGCTAGCATGAATATATTTTTACGAAGTATTCCATTCAGGTATTTTTCAAGGACAATGAACGAAATAAGAATATCAAAAGCGGTATTTACATGTTAATAATATACACAATTTATTCAGTGAAGTGAGATTTTAATACTGTTGAGCTTTTCTGTCAAAGTAAGAGCTAAAGGGCTAAAGGGCTATAGAGTGTTGTTGTATCGTCAAAGTATATGCAAAACTTTTTTAAAGAGCACTTAATTCAACTTCGAATATACACTTCTCTCTATCTGTTCAATAAAGTTTTAAGCGTCTCACATATGACCTATTTTTGCTGACTAATGCTGTAATCGATAAAGAAGCGGAGAATTTGCTGTATAGGTTTGCAGAGATTAGCTCTAAAAATTAGCATTTTTTTCCTCTGAAAGAGTTTTATCGTGCGAAATTTCCCACATATCGTTCAGCATATAATTTTGGAACTGCTATCATGTCCTGGTACAGAGGACCTAGTGGATCAGCTCAGGACTTAATTGAACTGCAAAAAGAGGTGAATGAAGAAGAAACTCCAGCAGTCGAAATTAGCAAACTTCGAAGAGTGCTCACTTCTCACACAAAGCGACGGAAGAAAAAAGCCCACCGCGTCGGGGGATTCTGCTTAACTTCGGTGCTTAAAGAACCCCTTTGCTTAGTGAATTCGGTACCACTGAACTTCGAACTTGGAAGGTAATTTTTATATTTGAGTATTTTGACTCAGCTCTAGTGCTTTTGTAATTGTCATTATCTTTCACAATAGTATTATTAAAATTAAAATTACCTTATAAATATATATATTTTTAAAGACTCCTCTATAAACGTATACTATGTGTAAGATGAATGGGTTAATTTTCTACTATAAGAAATTTGTTATAGTATGCTTTATAAAAATTAAGCTTTAAAAAAAAACACGTGCTGTACTATTATTATAGTATATTTTTTCTTGAAATCTTTTATGTTTAAAATTTTGAAACATTTTATTCTCAGATTAATTTTTCATCATCTTCTCCCTTCCCTCTGTATTTCTGACTGTGCCTCTGTGTGTGAATGGGAGGGGATATGTGTGTGTATGTAGCATGATAACATAATAACATAAGATTATATTTTTTAAGCTATATATAATACTTCATTATTTCATTAAACTTTACAAAAAAATTCATTTTAACATTCATGATAAAATTGCATTAAAAACTTGTGCATTTAAAATAATTTTTTAAGGAAAAAAAAAATCTATAATTTAACTCGGATATTTATTACAGATAAAACGGGCTCAACCCGAGCTCAAACCTATGCCGGAGACCTATTTTTATATCAATCTCCGGGGTCTGGTTTAAAGAAAAAATATTATTTATTCACAAATTTAAAAAAGGGAAATAAAAACTTGCTATTTATGAAAAAAAAAAATTGTCTAAGTTTCTTAAAGTGTTTTAAAATCTTTTAAAAATCAGGTTGAAAGGGAACTGAAATATTATTAAGGGGATATAAGGAAAAATATTCTGTCTAGTGCTGAAGCCTTTGCACGGTCAGTTTTAGTAAAATAAAGAAGCCGTGGAATATTCGTTGTCTACCCTCGCTTTCTGTTTCAAGTTCTGTTTGAAGAAATATTAAAAAGCAGAACTCTTGACTCTCTGCCATGGTTGTACAATGATTTTTTAAAAGAATAAGAATTAAGACTTTTGAATATTTCTTCAGGTGGTTGTGCATAAATAACAAATTTGCTATTTTAAACAGATATTAAACGCACCGGAAAATCAGGAACGGTTATCAGGAATTAAGATTAATACTTATTTATATGTAAGAAGATATTTTTAAATAAGAATATTACTCTTAGAGCAATTTTAAAATTTTATTAATAATTTTCTACTGCATACTTTCGATATCCAGATCGAGTTTCAAAAACATAGCCCATATTCAACTCTAGTATTTACCTATAAATCAACTCCTTTATGGTATATTTTATTGTTGAAAAACCGCCATAGTATTTCTCTAGACTTCTGATCTTTACTGCTGCCTGTCCAACAAAAAAGCAAATTTGTAATTATGTGTTGTATGTGATTTTTTAATTGACTTAATTATGTGTATGAAGATAAAACTTGTGAGTATTAACCACTACTCAACGTTTTAAAACTATGTTAAATATGAAAAACTATATAAATAACGCATTGTCTGTGACTTTTCTTTTACAAATCATTTTCACTTTAATATTTATAAAGAAATTATATTAAATAATTTGCTCATTTAATAATAAACGACACCGAAGGATTTTGCTTAACTACGGTTCTCAAGAAATCTCGTTCTGTAGTCAACTCCGTACCATTAAATTTCGAACATAGAAGGTAATTTGTTTATATAAAATTTTTGGGAAAACATTATAATAGTTTTGTTTTTTAAATAGCCTTATTATCATTATCATTATTGTTTTAATTATTATAAATTTAAAATTTCTATGTTAGTAAAAAAAAAAAAAAAAAAAAAAAAAAAAAAAAAAAAAAAAAACTGTCACTATTTTTAAAATATTTTTTTCTGATAAAAAATTATTTTATAAAATATACTAATAGACATGTATTGTGATTATTATGATGTGATTATCGTATTATAATTATTAGTAATATCATTATTGCTATTAATATTATAAATCCTTTTTTCTCACTCATTTTTCAAGCTTTATCGCTATGTTGTGAGTGTACATATGTGCTATAATTAAGTATCTGAGCAACATTTTTGGAGGAAGGAGGGAGGGGGGGAATTCATTATTTTACAGCTTAAAAAATGTATTTCACTTTAGCATTAATGATAAAATTATATTAAATAAGTTATAAATTTAATAATAAAATTTAAAAGACATGGTGCGACTTATACTTAAAATCAGCTCTATTTTTAATACATATTTAGCCTAAAAAACATATTTTTCTCAAAATTAAAATTTCTTGGGGGTTGTTAAAATATTAATTTAACTTAATAGTAAATTTATATTTTTTCATAGAATTATTAATATTTAAAGAAAAAATATATAGTTTTTAACTTTTTTTTTTTACAATTTCGAATGAAAAAAATAACATTTTAAAACGTATTAATACAGAGAAAACGATAATTACATTTTTCTTCTAACACATTTGTCACACTATGCCTTAAAATTAAATTATTTAGCAATATATATAAAAAAAATATATTATACTTTATATTTATTCATGGTATCATTGTGAAATTCTTATTTTTTTATGGTGACATTTTCTAATGTA